>CM052811.1:61717120-61733653 GCA_028533885.1 Nasua narica
TGAACAAAATTTTCTCCAGAGAAGATACACAAATAGTCAACAAGCATATGAAAAGATGTTCAACATCATTAGTCATTAGAGAAATACAATTTAAAACCACAATGAAATACCACTCCACACTAAGGCTGCCATATATATTTTTTTAAAGATTTATTTTATTTAATTGAGACAGAAAGAGAGAGAGAGAATGAAAGGGGAGAGGTCAGAGGGAGAAGCAGGCTCCTCTCAGAGCAGGGAGCCCGATGTGGGACTCGATCCCGGGACTCCAGGATCATGACCTGAGCCGAAGGCAGTCGCTCAGCCAACTGAGCCACCCAGGCGTCCCTAGGCTGCCATATTTTTTAATTTTTATTTTTAATAAAGATTTTATTTATTTATTTGACAGAGAGCAAGAGAAAACACAAACAGAGGGAGCAGCAGAGGGAGAGGGAGAAGCAGGCTCCCCATTGAGCAGGGAGCTCTATGCAGGGTTCAATCCCAGGACCCTGGGATCATGACCCGAGCTGAAAGCAGACGTTTAACCAACTGAACCACCTAGTGCCCCATATTTTGTTTCATTTATTTATTTATTTTTAAAGATTTTATTTATTTATTAGAGAGAGAGAGATTGAGAATGAGAGGGGAGAAGGTCAGAGGGAGAAGCAGACTTCCCGCAGAGCCGGGAGTCCGATATGGGACTCGATCCCGGGACTCCAGGATCATGACCTGAGCCGAAGGCAGTCGCTTAACCAACTGAGCAACCCAGGCGCCCCCGTATTTTGTTTTAAATAGGAAATAAGTATTGGGGCACCTGGGTGGCTCAGTTGGTTAAGCAACCAACTCCTGATTTTAACTCAGGTCATGATCTCAGAGTTGTGAGGCTGAGTCCTGTGTTGGGCTCCATGCTCTGCAGGGAATCTGCTTGAATCTCCCTTTGCTCCTCCCACCCCTGTCCCCACACTCTTCCTTTCTCTCAAATAAATAATCCTTTAAAATCTTTTTTAAAAAAAGAAAATAAGTGTTGACAAGGATATAGAAAATTAGAACACTTGTACACTTCTGGTAGAAATGTAAAAAGGTGTAGGCACTGTGGAAGACAGTTTTGCACGTCCTCAAAAAGTTATACATAAAATTACCATATGACTCAGAAATTCCACTTCTAGGTAAATATCCAAAAGAATTGAAAACAGGTATTCAAACAAATACTTGTACATAAATATTCATTTTATAACACTATTCACAATGGCCAAAGGGTGAAAACAACCTAACTGTCCACTGAATGATGAGTGCATGTAGTATATCCATACAGTGGAATATAATTCAGCTCTAAAAAGAATGAAGTACTGATACATACTACAATGTAGATGAACCTCAAAAATATTACACTAAGTGAATGAAGCCATATACAAAGGGCCACATATTGTATGATTCCATCTATATGAAACATTCAGAATAAGTATATCCATAGACACAGACTCTTAGTTGTCATGCTGGGTGGAGTAGAATATAGGGAGTGGCTGCTAGTAGATACAGGGTTTTTTTTGGTGGGCTGAGTAATGAAAATGTCTTGGAACTAAATGGTGGTGATGTGACACAATATTGTGAATGTACAATTAAAATGGTTAATGATTATACTTAATGGTGAAAAAATAGAGCTTTTCCCTTTAGATCAGGAACAAGACAAGAATGACCATTCTCACCACTTTTATTGAACAGAATATCAGAAGTCCTATCTACAGCAATCAGACGAGAAAAAGAAATAAAGGCATCCGAATTGTTAAGGAATGAGTAAAATTTTCACTATTTGCAGATGATATGATACTATTTCTAGAAAATCCTAAAGATTCCACCAAAAAAACTACTAGAGCTGATATATGAATTCAGTAAGGTCACAGGATACAAAATCAATATAGAGAAATCCATTGCATTTTTATAAACTAATAATGAAGTAGCCGAAAGAGAAATTAAGAAAATAGTCCCATTTAAAAATGCACCTAAAATAATAAAATATCTAAGAATAAGCTTAACCAAGGGGGTGAAAGACCTGTACTTTGAAAACTATAAAATACTGATGAAAGAAATTGAAGATGACATGAACAAATGAAAGATATAATCCATGCTCATGGATTGGAAGAACCAATATTGTTAAAATATCCATATTACCCAAAGCAATCCACAGATTTGATGTAATACCTATCAAAATAACAACCACATTTTTTGTAGATCTAGAACAAATAATTTTAAAACTTGTATGGAACCACAGAAGACCCCAAATAGCCAAAACAATCTTGAAAAAGAAAAATAAAACAGGAAGTATCTCTATCCCAGATTTCAAGATTTACTACAAAGCTGTAGTAATCAAAACAGCATGGTACTGGCACAAAAAATATACACATAGATCAATGTAACAGAATAGAGAGTCTAGAAATAAACTCATGATTAGATGGTCAGTTAATCTTCCACAAAGTAAGCAGAATATACAATGGGAGAGTCTCCTCAACAAATGGTGCTGCAGGAAAAAAAACACAACCTAATCATCCAATTAAAAAATGGGCTAGTATACATGAACAGACCTTTTTTTTTAAAGATTTTATTTATTTATTTGAGAGAGAGAGAGAGTCCCAATGTGACAGAGACAGCCCTGAAAAAAGAGTGCCTTCTCACCAGTGAAAAGATTATGGGGGCACTTGGGTGCCTCAGTGGCAGATTAAGCATGTGCCTTCAGCTTGGGTCATGATCCTGGGATCCTAGGGTTAAGTCCTTTGTTGGGCTCCCACAGGGAGCCACAGGGCTTGATCCCAGGACCCCAGGACTGGGACTCTTGGGCTGGGTAATGTGTTGAATTGTTGAGTCACTATATTGCACACCTGAAACTAATATAACACTGCATATGTTAACTATAGAATTAAAATAATAAATACGTTTTAAAATGGTTATTAATTTTGTTATGTGAATCTTACCCCAATTAAAAAAAAAAACCTTTCAGGCAAACAGATTATCAGGTAAGAGATGTAAAAGTGGATGGAAGGGGTGCCTGGGTGGCTCAGTTGGTTAAGCAACTGCCTTCGGCTCGGGTCATGATCCCAGCGTCCCGGGATCGAGTCCCACATCAGGCTCCCAGCTCCCCAGGGAGTCTGCTTCACACTCTGACCTTCACCCCTCTCATGCTCTCTCTCACTCTCTCTCTCTCTCTCTAATAAATAAATAAAATATTTTTAAAAAAAGTGGATGGAAGGACATGCTGGACGCCATAAGGTGACTGTAGTTCCACAGTTGTTTGTGAGTATATGGGCTCCTCGTCTCTGGACATGTCCAGACAGAAGGTTATGCAAGGGGAGATGGCTCATACATATTCAAGTGGAAACACAAACAGGAACATTGTGTTTTGTAAGGTTCATGTGACAATATTTGTACTCTCAAGCTGCTGAAGCTCAAGCCACATGAGATGAATACAGGCTGTGATGTTGTAAGAATCTTCAGACAATTGTAACTGAAGTTCCATAGGAATAAAAAGGAAGAAGCGATTATGTCTGTTTTTGTTTTTTTTTTTTTAAGATTTTATTTATTTATTTGACACAGAGAGACAGAGAGCAAGAGAGGGAACAACGGTGGGGAGAGGGAAAGGGAGAGGGAGAAGCAGGCTTCTTGCTGAGCAGGCAGCCTTATGTGGGGCTTGATCCCAGAACCCTGGGATCATGACCTGAGCTGAACACAGACACTTGCCAACTGAGCCACACAGGCACCCCGATTATGTCTTTCAAGGAAAGTCCAAACTAGTCCAAACTACTTCAGAAGGCAACTTTCAGTGAATATTGGTTATACAGTTTGTTTCCTCCAATCCTGAAGGTTTCAGCAGTAGGGATCCCTAGTTGGTCCTGTTTGGGTACTTCTCCCCTTTTGTTATGCTGCTCAAAATACCAAGTCCCTAATTGCACAACCTTGTGAATGTACTTGATGTCACTGAATTGTGCACTTAATAATGGTTAAAATGGTGGGGCTCCTGGGTGGCACAGTCGGTTGAATGTCCAACTCTTGGTTTCTGCTCAGGTGGTAATCACAGGGTCGTGAAGTCAAGTCCTGTCTTGGGTGCTCTTTCTCTTCTTCTGTCTCTCCCCCCACTCCCATGTTCTCTCTCTCTAAAATAAATAACTAAATCATTAAAAAAACGTAAAAAATGATTAAAATGACAAATTTTGTTATATATATGTTACCACAATAAACAAAAAATTAACAATAACCTAACAACAGCCAAATACTGAAAATTTCAGTAATTTTAGAGCAATGAAACATATAGTTTTTAATCTTTTTAGGGATTAAATGATACATGATATATATAGACTTAAATAAATCTGATCAAGTTAAATAAAACTGATACAACTGTGTCTGACTTTGGGAGTAACAGAAAGAGACAGAGTTAGAAAAAGACAGGTGACCAGAACTTGACATTTCTTCTTACCTCCCGCGAAGAAAATACTTTTTTTCAGGTGTTGTCAGTTTCAGTACTAAGCACTGAAAGGACTTTTAAACATATCATTTCTAGCACAAAGTAATATTTTCATCAAACTAACCTATATTAGTCTAATGGTTTATATTAGTAATACAGGGAAAAATATTCCTTAATATTATATCTGTAAGATTTGCTTCAAAAAACCATGGAGCCTGGAGGAAATGGAGAAGTGTATAGATAAGCCTGAATAGCCATGTATCAATCATGTTGAGAATGAGTTTGAGTTTATAGAGATTAACATATTGTTCCTTCTACGTTTGTGTATGTTTAAATTTTCTACAGTTAAGAATTTTTATTAAATCAAAAAAAAAGTTTCAGAACAGAAAGTATAGTTGGTCTAGTTTATGTCTCATCCTCTTGCTTTTTTTTTTTTTAAAGATTTTATTTATTTATTTGACAGAGAGAGATCACAAGTAGGCAGAGAGGCAGGCAGAGAGAGAGGTGGAAGCAGGCTCCCTGCCGAGCAGAGAGCCCCGATGCAGGGCTCGATCCCAGGACCCTGAGATCAGGACCTGAGCTGAAGGCAGAGGCTTTAACCCACTGAGTCACCCAGTTGCCCCTCATGCTCATGCTTTGACTACACAGGGAGGTGAGAGGGAAACTTAGGGGAAAACATAGGGGGCTCCTTTGGTTTCTATACCAGGGGAGCACTTGGATTTACTGTCCTGTCAGTGAGACACAATAGGGAAGAGGTAATTTCTCCCTCTCCCTCTGCCCTTCACCCCCCCCACTCTCTTTCTCAAATAAATAAATCTTAAAAAAAAAAAAGAAGAGTCACCATATTTTGCTGTTTGCTTGTCACTATCCCAGTTTACACACTCTGTCTTGGTGTAATTAGTATTTATATCACTTTTCACTCGTAAAATTATCATGGTTTGGGGACGCCTGGGTGACTCACTCAGGGAAGTGTCCGCCTTTGGCTCAGGTCATGATACCAGGGTCCTGAGATTAGGCCTGAATTGGGTTCCCTGCTCAGCATGGAGGCTGCTTCTCCCTCTCTCTCTGCCCCTCCCTCTTGCTTATGCTCTTAATGTCTCTTGCACATGAATTAAAAAATCCTAAAAAAAGCAACCCCCTCCCATATCATGAGCCTTTAAAATGTTCTAATACTTAGTCGTAGTAATCATATTTTAGAAAACTAATGCTAGGGTTATAATCCAAAATGGTTATAATGTTTCAAAAGTATCTAATAATAGAGAAAATTTTAGAAAATTTTATTTATGAGGTAGTTTAAGAACATGGGAAAATGTTATAATATTAAGTAGAAAAGCAGGAGATTAAGCTCGAATATTTATTATGATCATAACTGCAAAATAAATTTATTATGATCATAACTATGTAAAATAAGCATTTCAAATACTGCAAAATCTCTAAAATGCTAGCCTGGTTATAATCAAAGCATGAGAGAATAATTTTCTCTTTTTTTTCTACTTACTTGTATCTTCCAAATTTCTTTTAGAGTGAGCATGCATTACTTTTATATCTAGAAAAATAAAAATACATAAAGACTACTTTAGTTGAAATTCACAGAAACACAACTCAAATTAATTTAAGCCAAAAAAGGAAAGGATTTGAATGGAGAGGGAGAAGGAGGGGAAGAGAAGTTCATGGAAGGATCTGGTTTCGGGCCCAGGTGGAAATTATATCATGAAGTCTTTCTCTTCCACCCTCCCCCCAAATCTCAGCTCAGCTTCCTCTGTGTAGTGACCTCATTTTCTTCCCTCTTCCAGACTGCCAGAGAATTAGGTTGCCCACAGCTCTAGGCTTCCAGCATCTGCTTTAGGAATCTCATTGTGAAGAGACCTCTCTCCCCTGATGTCTGTATATCAACTCCATGAGGGACTCACAGCCTCTGTTTGGGTCACATGCCCACCTCTATACTCATCACCATGTTGGGGAATGCAAGATTAAGACTGAGTGGGCTTCTAACATGTACCCATATCTGTTCCAGAAGAGAGGATCTTGTACTGCAAGAAAGAAATAGCATGATGGCCAGCCAAATTAAGGAAGGTATTGGGCAGCACAGTATGCTACCACAGTTCACTGTTATTCACACTTTTGCCTTTCTGAAAGGCAAATTCCAAAATGCTCCATACTGAATTTAACCTAACAGCCCCACGTACCGTTCATCTCCCAACAAGACAACGTAAGGTCTCATCCAGTGACTACCTTGTCTTAAAGTCTAGTATCTCCGGGCCATATGCTTTCCTCCTGGTCAGGTGGAAACAGGGCTCCTCCTGGGCCTGCAATACAAATAGCATCCCAGTTGCTTCCCTTGCAGTGAACTAAGTTCTTTAGTGATTCAATCTGGCTGCCCCTAGGTCTGTTCATGTGGGAAACAAGTCTCCCTTCCCATCACATTCTTGGATGCCACCGCCTTAGCCACCAACTTCTTGTTGCTCTCATTAAGGAGCCTAGATATTGCTTTAGGCTTTGAACAGTCAAAGGCTTTGTTTCCAAGTTGGGGTTTTTTGGCAATGCAATCCTCTTCAGATCTCAGCTGGCTTTTTCCCAATTTCGTATGTGAAGATTTCATAAACTAAGCACCAATACCAGAAATAACTAAGCACCAATACCAGCACCAATACCCTGGCCTCATAGTTTCATTCTCTTAGCAACAGATCTCAGCTTTGCCCACCCTATAGGCTTGATCCCATGATGGTTACCGAGGCTGCAGCCCAGCAGATGGTGTTCTGCCATGGGCAGGACTTCTAGTTATACTTGGCAGGGAAGGGCACTGCTGTAGATGAGAAAGGGGCAAGGGAAACAAGGTTCCCTAATTTTTACTGAGTCTCTGGTGTGTTTCCTGCCTCACACTTTTGTATCGATTTTAGTAGGAGCTTCCCAGTCAGCTGTTGCCTTCATGCTTTCAGACAGGTGAGTTTGGATTCAAGCTTGTCCCTTCCTCTTAGCCCAGTAGGGTTCTTCCTCGCTCTTCCACGCTCTCATCATCCTGGTTCGTTGGTATGGCCACAGAAACTGGGCGCCATGTTTGACTGGCCTGGGTCATGTGCACACCTCTGTTTGTACAAGGCCTCCTGGAGAAAGAGAGGAGGGCTGGGAATCTATGCTGAGGTCGACTTCCAGCTACCATTTTACTTTTATTTTTGAAATAGGTTATAGCACTTGATATAAAAATTACCCAATTTAAAACTGAAAATGTATGAGTAGAAAAGATTCTTAGGATCACACCCTCATGCTTAAAAATTGCAGGGTGATCTCAAACAGAATGAGAAATGAGGAAAACAGAGAATGAGGAAAACAACAGAAGACTTTGTCTCCCCATTTCACAACATCAGAAATACAAGAGCCGATTCTGTAAATACTCAGCGTCTGCCTTGGCTTTCCACAAGCGATAGCTTCTACATATTTGACAAGTACAGTCTGAGTTTCAAAAGTACTTTTCAAAGGTGCATCCATCAGTGCTCGATCCATCATTCTCATGTACATATATGTTTTGTGTTTATAAAATATTCTGTTATTAAAATCTTGCTTCTAGATTATATTAGCATTTAGTGACGACCCATACTGACAACCTAGAGAATTTCTTCTCCAGTCGAGAGCCATCTGTGAGCTTTGAACCTCCTCACCCAGAAGCTCTTTCAGTTCCAGCCTTTTTGGTTTTGCAACTTGCTTCTTTGACTTGTTTTCCACCTTGGTCCCAAATCAAATCCAGATCCCCAGACTTGTGGGTCTGCCCCTCTTATTCATGGAGATAGACTGGAAAATATAACTTCGACATTCTGTTAAAATTTTTTTGAGTTAAAAAAAAATCTTTTTATTGCAGAGCAATTTTAGTCTTACAGAAAAGTCACAAAGATATCATAGAGAGTCCCTGTATGTCCTTCATCCAATATCACCTAATGTTAGCATCTTACCTAGCCAGGGTGCATTTATTTGTCAGAACTAGGAAACTAACATGGGTACATTACTATTAACTAAACTCCAGGCTGTATATGGATTTCACCAGTTTTCTACTAATGTTCTTTCCTATTCCAGGATCCAATCCAGGATAGCAATTGCATTAAATCTGCTAAATTTTAAAACAAGCTATTTTTCAAGTCATTTCCAGTTAAGCTATGACAATTATGAGGAATGTGGCATTTTAATACTTAAAATATTCATCAGCAAAAACAACACAAGTTGTCAAGATGCCACTTGTTCTGTGATTATGAGCTCTTCTAGGGAAGAGTCTCTATTATTTGTTTGGCATATTTTAGCTATATATAGTTTCATACATTCACTTCAGGATGTAGTTTTCACATCAATAAGAGTTGAGAAAAGTACAAGAAAATTCAAAACATTCTAACTTAGTAGAAAACACTTTCATTCTTCCTAATGGAATTATTAGAGTTGGGATTTTATTCCAGTGACATGCTACAAAGGTAGTGGGAATATAATTTCTGAATACATTATGGATCAGATTCACTCATTATAGTGTAAGCCACAGAAACCACAAAACACCACAGAAATCGATTCCTGTCTAAGCCACTTCTCTGGGGGAAGAGCACTTGTCAACAAAACCCAAAAGTTCTCTCAAGGAAAAGAAAGCTCTCTCTAGGAGTAATATCTGGAAGAATTTGGAGGAAAGATAAAGTGGCTATGCAATTTTACACCAAGATTTTTTCAGACGTATGGAGGCTATCTTTATATAAGAACTTTGTTTTAATTTGCTTGTGACTTTCATTTTAAGAGAACAATTTTGTAGGTATTATAACAAAAGAGCTATAAAGAATTCAACTTAAGGTCAATTCAAGGACTTTTCTAAACTAAGAGAAATATAGAACTTTGCTAAGTATATGTTCCATCACATTCCTGCTAAGTATATGTTCCATCACCTGCGCCACCCAGGCGTCCCTATACAAATATTTTCTTCAAGCAAAGGACACAGAGTTTTTCAAGATTCCAATTAATTCAGGAGATAAGTAGCTCTGGATTTAATTTAATTTTTCCAATAATGTTTTCATAACTTTATTTTTTCAAAATTAATTTTTCATAAGACATATGGTAAGGAAATAAAGTAAGAGTCAATAATTTTTGATAAAAGCACAAGAATAAAAATCCACAGAAAAAGTTGGGTCATAAAATTTCAGGTTTTACCTATATGATTTGTGCACCCAAGGAAAATATAAATGTGATTCTCAACACTGTAAGAGCTTCCACTCGTGGGGACGCCTGGGTGGCTCAGTTGGTTGAGCAGCTGTCTTCGGCTCGGGTCGTGATCCCGGCGTCCTGGGATCGAGTCCCACATCGGCCTCCTTGCTTGGCAGGGAGCCTGCTCCTCTTTCTGCCTCTGCCTGCCTCTCTGCCTGCTTGTGTTCTCCCTCTGTTAAAATAGATAAAATAAAATCTTTAAAAAAAAAAAAAAAAAAAAAAGAGCTTCCACTCGTCTTGAGGGCCTTGAACAATCCAGTTCCAGTCTACCTGTTCTGATTTTACCTTCCACCTTGTTCCCGTTTCTCCCTGTTCTTCCTCAGAAGCTTCCTTGTGGATCCTGAAACATGCTGAACTAATTCCATTTGACTGGAGGACTGTTTTTTATGCATCCCCTGTCATTTTCTGTCTCCTTACCTCCTGATTCTATCAATATCACAGCATTATGTCTTCATTTACCTGCTTATTGGCTCTCTCCCCTCTACCAGATTTTCAGCTCCATGAGAACAGAGGCTTTGTCGAGAAATGTTAGTTGGATTAGAAATTTGTAGCATCAAACATTAAAGCTTTCAATATTCCTTAATGATATAATGAATACTGCAATGAAGTAGTCAAACAATGCTGAAGAGATATTTTCCACTATTGATTGGGTACATTAAATTATCCCAGAAATCTATTATTTTGTACTATGTAGTTGACTCCTTTGAGGGTGTCTATTCTGCTGAGAATTTTTGTCTAGTATCTTGGAACAGCCAATGGTCCTCAGAAATGGATCCTTCATAGCTACACAGAAGAATGTTGTCCAGAAGAAATATAATGTGCACCACATATATAGTTTAAAATCCTCCAGTAGTAATATTTTTAAAAAGTAGAAAGAATAATTAAAAGTAATTTTAATATTTTATTTAACCATGATATCTAAAATATTATAATTTCAACATGTAATAAAAATAAATACAATTATTTATGGGATCTTTTACGTTCTTTTTTTTCTTTTTTTAACCAGTGTCTTCAAGATCTGATGAGTATTTTCCACTGGCAGCACATCCCAATTCAGATGGTAAATTTTAACAATTAAAGTAAAAATGTAGTTCCACCCAAACAGTGAAGTTGTAGGTAATGGAAATATATTTTATACTGCTTCAGTTTCAAAATTTAAACCAGTAAGAAATAAAATGAAAAAATCATTTCCTCAGTGTCCTAGCCACATTTCAAGTGTTCCATAGCTACACTGGCCCGTGGCTCTGCCTTAGACTGTGCACATGCAAAGCAAGCAACCCTGACTCCTGGCCATCCTTGATTGGAGCAGCAGCAGCCTTCTGACCACAGCTCAGCCAATCAGATTCTCCCGCCCAGGAATTTGAATTTTGAACTGAGATACACAGAGATCAGAGATGGTTGGCTCTGAGTCATGATAATGGCAGAATTCCAAGGGAAGGTTTGTGAGCAGCTGTTGTCAGGGTCCCTAGAGCTTCCCTGTTTTCTGCCTTTCCAGAGGCCTGTTTGGTAGTTCAGCTCTTCTTGGATTCCATGAGAGAGTCTAATAGATTTCCAATAAGTTTTTATTTTCCCTTGAGCCAGCTCTAGCTCGTTTCTGTTACTTGTAATGACATTAACAAAAGTAAAATAAAATAAAATGAGCAAAAACTCTTAAATTTCTTTAAAAGGAGACACATAAGAGAACATAATTACACAAAAGGGTATACATTTATGCAAAAGTGCTTTTAGTACCTTAGAAAAATCATAATTGTCCAGAGTGTTATCAACTCCAAACAGAAGGGAGCAGGGTATAGATAATTCAAAACAGTAAATTGTTACAAAAAGAGCATCTATTTGATTTTGGAATACATTTGTGTGAATTGGGGGTGGGGATGAGGCAGAGCAGAAATAAGATACAGCTTCCTAATTGTTTTTACAGAGAGTTTAATCAGCATGAATTCTTCAAGAATGACGTTGATCACACAGCAGGTGCTTGATAAATGCATGTTGATTAATTGACTTAGAATACACCAGCTGTCGATGAAAGAATGTGATCCACAATCAAACCATTTGACAGAAGAAAGCCAGGATGGCGTTTAAAATTAGTAACAACATGGAATTCTATATGCAAATAATCCCTTCTTTGGTTCCCCTCCTTGATGCGAACAAGATAATCATACTCTGCTTTGGGAGGAAGGTGTTTAGTATTTAAGGCTGTAAACCTAGGTAAACACATTCTCCAGTTATTTGTTCTCAGTTTCCATTAAGAATTTAGAAGACCTTTCAGTTGTATGTATAAAGTCTGTGTGTGGGTGTGTGTGGAAGGGGCTTGAAGGCTGGGGGAAGGAAATGCAATCATAAATGATCTCTTCTGATCATGGGAAGCTCTGATTTTATCTCTTCTTAGCATAGATAATCAATATTTAAATTTCACAGTGTAAAAAAAAAGTAAAAAAGAGTTTCAGAATAACAGGTTTAAATGGGTGGAGATGAATCTAATTCATCTAGCATAGTATAACTAGCATACTAGCTATACACTGGTATAACTACCGGTTTACAGAAAGTATCAGAAATAAGAATACACACAGGGACACAATCAGCCAAATCCAGATTATGGGAAATTCTACAGAACAAATGACCTGGCTTTTTGAACAAATATTCTATAATTATGTTGTAAATGCCACAGCTACTGGAGGATAGTGCCACCTCTGGTAGAACATAATTTTATGGTTAGTTCCTTGCGTACAAATTCCGAGGTGAGGGGGGGAGTTGCATGCAGAAGTTTATTGGAAAGATAACTCTGAGGAAGTGAGGAAACTAAGACCAGACAGTGGAAAAGCTGACCTAGTGAAGTTTCAGCTGAGGCCTCAGTCATCCTATGGGCCAATGGCAGTTGATATTCCCAGCAGCTAGGGAATAGGAGTTTTGGCCCTGAGGAAAAACTCTTGATGGAGCACAATAGTATTCACTACAGTCATGTCAAGTAGGGTACTGGCTAGAAGATGTGGAGTCAATAGATGATTTTTTTTTCCCAAATGGGAGATACTACAGAATGTTTGATACTAATGGGAATGATTCAGTAGGGGAAAAACATCAATGATGCAGGAGAGGGAAAGAACAATTACCAGAGAGAGAACCTCGAGTATGGGAAAGACAGTGCACAACTACAAGGGGTGGCTCGAGAAGGGAGAACCAATGTCATATTCACAGTTACAGGAAAGAAGACAGAAAATGTGAACACTGACGCTGGTAGACCAGTAGCTGTGGTGGTCGCTGTGGAAGTTCTCTTCTCGGTGAGGCAAGAGGCAAAATCATCAACAGGGAGATCAGGAGATGTTGAAGGCTGAAGAGAGAGGAAAGAAATGAAACAGCCCTCTAAGAAGGGCAGAGTGGAATGGGCTAGAGAAGGTACTGGGACTTTATTAAATGCCCATTTGCAGTTGAGGCCATGAATTTACAGTATCTTCTGCAGGGTTGTTTTTCTGCAGTCATATCTAGCTGCTGGGTGTGACACAGGAAGACAGTTGGCTTGAACTGGGGTGGGAGTTTGGTCATGAAGTACAGTGAAGAAAGAGAAGAGTAAGGAATTTGAGTATGGAAATGAGTCATTACAGTGATGGACCATGGAAAATAAACTGAAGAAGGAGAGAAGAGAGATAAAAAGGTGCTAATGGCCTGTAGGTTTCAGGAGCAGAAGAATTGTGGGAATCAAGTTATAGGGAGAGTGAGCTGGAAAAATAGGAGGTGGTGGTACATATAAAACGAAAATATAGAGTCAAAAAATCAGGGAATTGGGAAAATAGGCAGTCTTATGCACTGATAGTGGGAGTGTAGATCTGTATCCCTTCTCTTGGTGGTGGTGGTGGGGGTAACATTGCAGTATCTATCAGAATGTTAAATGCCTTTGACAGAGCAATTTTTCTTCCTGGAATTCATCTAACAATTATAGCTGCACATTTGCATAAAGACACCAGGGTGTTCTTTGTAGCATTATTTGTAAAAGCAACATATTGGAAACAAGCTACATATCCATCAATAGGGTACTTAATAAATAAATTATGATACAATTCTAAAGGCTGGTATACTATGCAGTCATTACAAAAGAATGATTCTTTAAATTTATTTATTTATTCATTCATTCATTCATTCATTCGTCTGAAAGAGAGAGAGATCACAAGTAGGCAGAGAGGCAGGCAGAGATAGAGAGGGAAGTAGGCTCCCTGCTTGAGCAGAGAGCCTGATGTGGGGCTTGATCCCAGGACCCTGAGATCATGACCTGAGCCGAAGGCAGAGGCTTTAACCCACTGAGCCACCCAGGTACCCCACAAAAGAATGACTTAAAAAGTTATAATTTAAAAATCTCACTGTAAGGGAGGGATGCCTGGGGTGGCTCAGTTGGTTAAGTGTCTGCTTTTGGCTCAGGTCATGATCCCAGGGTCTTGGGATTGAGACCCACAATGGGCTCCTTGCTCAATAGGGAGCCTACTTTTCCCTCTGTCTGTCACTCCCCTTGCTTGTGCTGCACTCTCCCTCTCGCTCTCTCTCCAACATATGAATAAAATTAAAAAAAATAAATCTCAGTGTAGGGATGCCTGGATGGCTTAGTGCATTAAGCATCTGCCTTCAGCTCAGGTCATGATTTCAGAGTCCTGGAATAGAACCTTGTTTCACACTCACTTCTCAGGACGGGAGTCTGCTTCTCCCTCTGTCCCTCCCTTCCCCCATACCCCCTCATGCTCTCTCTTGCTCTCTAATGAGTAAATAAAACCTCGGTGCAACTGATTCAAGCAAGGGTCATCAATGAATGCTAATATCAAGTCAAAGGTGACTACGGAACAGGATATTTACATTGTCTTGAAGAACCACCCCATAGACTATTTGTTTTTTACAAAGGGGAAGGATACCTTTGCACTGGAGACATTCTTGCTGATAGCATCTGAAAAAGATGATCATTAGCATCATCATCAATGAGATGAACTGGAATTTTCTGTCTTCTGATGTGATGCAATGGGAAGTGCACACTTCTACTATGATATTCTTACAAAAAATGCATAATCTTAAGAAGCTAATCATGATGAAGGACTTAGATAAATCCAGAATGTAGGGCATTCTTCTACAAAGCAATTGCCTGGACTCTGCAAAAGTGTCAAATGTACTGAAAGATACCCTTCCCCCACCCCACAAACAAAAAGCAAGGGACAACAAAGGAGACTAAAGAGATATTTCTGTTATATGTAATGAATGAGCATTGATTGAATTCTGGATAGGACAAAGCTATAAAGGACACTTTGGGGGATAACTGGGGAAATTTGGATATGGGTCATGTCACAGTATGTTAATATGAAATTCTTTGGGTCTGATAATGGGATTGTGGTTTTGTAAGAAAATGTCCTGTTAT
Source organism: Nasua narica (assembly GCA_028533885.1). Lineage (NCBI taxonomy): Eukaryota > Metazoa > Chordata > Mammalia > Carnivora > Procyonidae > Nasua > Nasua narica. The sequence continues at coordinate 61,732,138 of CM052811.1, forward strand.
ATGAGAAAACACAAGTGGTGAATTGTCATGCTGTCTGCAATGTGCTTCCAAATGACTCAGCAAAAACAAAAGAGAAATAAAGCAAATGTGGCAATTTTTTTTAACCATTTATGAATCTAGAAAAGAGATGTCCACACAACTATTGTACTAATTTTTTTCAGCTTTTTTTTGTAGGTTTGACATTTTTGAAAATAAACTTTTGGGGAAAAGAGAGTAACATAGAGCTCTAAGTACTGACTGTTATGTTATTATCATTGGAAACAAGATTTTCAACCTAAGTGAAAAGAGATGGAAATATAAAATCAAACCAGCCAAGTAAAACTCAAATCTTAAATTTGAACAGTCTTTTACCTGATCTCTAAAGGTCCCTTGTGGAGAGGAAAATGAAATCTTAGTATCTAATATTTCCACCAATAATATTTACATAATTACAATATTTACATTGTTATAATATGTTATTATTGTTAGTGATTTTCAATTTTTAGAGGCAGCCTATGAACCAAACAGGGAAAATTTAAATATGGTTACTGGAAAAAATATAAATGCCAACCTTTAAAGGGAAATTAATCTTCTCTCCTAATGTAGTGATTTACCAATAAGTCAAGAAATATCAGTAAAGGCTCCTTATTCAGAACTAGGGAAGCAGCCACCAAAAAGCCTTGAAACAGAAACAATGAAAAGTGGTTCCTGTTGGGAAATCAAATTAAGGGTGGGAGAGGATGGGACAGTAGACAATAGTTTTCATTAAAAGCCCTATTACATTACTGTTTTTTTCCCATGTGTGATTATTGGGATAAAATGTTTTAAAATAAGAAAATTTTAATAAAGTAAGGGGATGGCCTACAATTTATACTGCCTCTATGGGCAGAATAAAAACCTGATGTTTAAATTTTCTCAGTTTCACAGTTTCCAGGTTGGAGTTGGTTATTGGAAGATATATATAAGCATCCTGGGCAGAGGAGCTTCCAGTAGAGGAGGGGAGAGAGGGGCTGGGAGAGAGGGGAAAGAAAAAGGGGAGGGAGAAGGAAAGGGGAGAGGGGGGGAGAGGGAGAGAGAAGCTTTATTGAAATGTAAGGTTTGGCTGTCAGAGTAATTTTGAGTATTAATCATATTATTCTCTATCCAGTGGTGTCCCAGCAACCAGAAACTTGAGCCAAAGCTCTGGGGAAAGATGGCTCTTAATTTAGAAAAGAGTGAATACCCTGGAGCCTCTGAAGGTGTGAGCTGTGCTAAGCAGCTCTGCTCTGTAGACATCTGGAGGTGGCAGGGAACACTGCTCTCTTCTCAGCAGGCTAGGAAGGCTGTATAGGTCCCAGCAAGGATCCTCCTGGGCACCACTGGACTCCTTGCAGAAACATATGCAGTGCCTGGTGAGTTTTGAGAGAGAGAGATGAGGTCCTGCATTGCTGGGAGTGTAGGCAAGCTAGAAAAACACTGTTTTCCTAATGTTATTATAAGCCACCGTAGCCACAGCCATGTGTGGCCTATAAAAACATGATCAGCACAACTGATTTTA
>CM052811.1:61734153-61906735 GCA_028533885.1 Nasua narica
ACAGAGAGAGAGATCACAAGTAGGCAGAGAGGCAGGCAGGGAGAGGGGGAAGCAGGCTCCCCACTGAGCAGAGGGCCAGACGTGGGGTTCGATCCCAGGACCCTGAGATCACAACCTGAGCCAAAGGCAGAGTAGGGTTAACCCACTTAGCCACCCAGGCTCCCCTCCATAAAATTCTTAATGAGTGATATGCATGATCTTTATAAGGAAAACTGCAATCCTTATTAAGGGATACAAATGGAGAACTAAATAAATGGGGAAAGCATCATGTTCTTTCATGAGAAAATGAAATAGAAAGAGCTTGATTTTTTTTTTCAAATTAACTTATAGGTTTGGTGTAATTCCAATTAAGACTTTATTTTTGGTGGCCTTAAGAATGAAAATAACCTTTATAGTGGAAAAAAAAAGAAAATATAAAAGATATTTTATCTGATAATAAAATACACATAATAAAGCACATTACTGTCAGATAATTAAGTACATTACTATGGTTTACAACAATGCCTCTGACTAATCTTCCCTGCCGTGCCCTCCCATCACCCAGCTCCCATAGTAATAGGAAACCAGGTTCTCTAAGACTTTTTGGTCATCTTGGAGTTGGGTCTTGGTAGGTGTAGATTTCTTCCTCTCCTTTTCCTTTTTCCCTGTGGTCTGCCATCTGGTGGTCTGAATCAGTAACTCAGTTTTCACTGCTGCAAGACACCTAGGGTTGGTTCTCACTACTCTTTTACCTTACACTTTTTCTGGTTAGCCAAGGAATTGGAGGTGAGGGTCTGGGTCAAAGGGCACTAAATGACATCTTCCAGTCTTACTTGAAAGCACTCTTATTTGAAATGACATGGTGTCTGAGTTTGGTAAAAATGTTAATAACTGTTGAAGCATGGTGCTGCTTTTGTGTGTATTTGCAAGTTTGTACAATAAAAGGTTAAAAATAGAAACAAAACAAAGAATCACTGCTCTCACAAATATAAATGGCTGGCAAATATATGAAAGGATCCACAGTCTCATCAACAATAAAACACAGGCAAATTAAAACACGTAAATGAGGCGCCTGGGTGGCTCAGTCAGTTATGTCTACCTTCGGCTCAGGTCATGATCATAGGGGTCCTGGGATCGGAGTCCTGCGTTTGGCTTCCTGTTCAGCAGGGATTCTGCTTCTCTGTCTTCCTCTGCCATTCTCTATGCTTGAGCTCACTTGCTCGCTCTCTTTCTTTCTCAAATAAGTAAATTAAAAAAAACCAAGTTAAGTATTTTTTAATTTTTAGATTTAAAAAAATCACCAAAACACTAATAGTTTTTAGTGTGGAAAAGGGGTAGAAAAATAAACACATAATCTTTTGACAGGAGTATCGTTGGTATTGCCTTTTGCACGGCAATTTGGTAGTATGGATGGAAAATTTTAATGTTCCACAAATGTTTCATATCCTTACACCTGGAATTCCATTTCTCTTTTCTGAAACTACTCAGGCAAGAATGCAGAAATACATGTCCACTAATGTTTATTGTAGCATTGTTTATAAGAGCAAAATATTGGACACGAACATAGACAAAACATAGAGATATCCCTATATAATGGAATACTATGCATCCATTTAAAGAACAATCTCTTTGTATTGATATTGAAAGATATCCTTGGAAAATGAAGTAAAAACTGTTGTATAAATGGAAATGGTCTCATTTTGTTTGAAGAAGATAATAGTACATGTTACGTGTATTTAAAAAATCTGGAGGCCGATAACCACACAATTACAGTGATTTTCTTTAGGTGGTAGGAAAAAATAGAAGACTTTCACTTTCTTCAGTGTATAATTCTGTAACGTTTCAGCATTTTTCAATGCACACATTTCTTTTCCAACAGAAAAAGCAATAAACATAAAATTTTTAAATGAATAAATAAAAGAGTGTTTCCCTGCCATCTTTAAGAAATGTTACATTATTAAGCTAATTCCCTACTGCCTCCCAAATCAGCATGGTTCCCAGACAGGATGGTTCTATCTAATCTGAAGGTGCAAGAGGCATTTATTAACCTTTTTGTTAGAGAATCTTGATCTCAATGTGCTGGGCTCCTAGGATGACTCCCAAAATTGTCTTTATTGCTTCTCCCAGAATATTCTAAAAGGGAATAGAGAGAACATGATATGCTCAGTGGCTTCCTTACAATGAGAAAACTAAACAATCAAGTTTATCAAATCTAAAGTAGGGGCTTCTACACAGGGTGAACAAGATGATCCACTGGCACTCAGGGAAAACATGTCAGAATTTCAACCTATATATTTTTATCTCACCCTTTGTTAATTTCAATTTTTTTTCAAGTTTTGTCTTTAAAATTCTCTATTATACAATTGTGTATATTCATATATGTGTTTGTACATATACGTAGTTCATTGGTAAATATATATTTACATATCAAGGGCAGTATTCAAAAATTTTTTACTGGTCAAAATAATTTAGAGGCCATTAACCTAGGCTGCAGCTCCTTTTAGGAGAATAAAAACCAGATATAAGGCATATATAAACATGTTCTATAAATTAGTTACCCTCCTCAAAGTCAGTAATAGGAGAAAACAAAACAGAGAAATAGGTGAGTAAATACATAGGAGACAAATATAAGAGTCAGCTTAGTAGGTAATAAAAGGTAGAAGGAAAGAGAAGGGAAAACAGCAAAATTACTTACACACATACAAGTAAAACAGTGGAGAAAAACCCCATAATGAATAAAGAAAGGGAGGTGAAATAAAAAGAAGAAATGCCACAAAAAGACCCTGAAGATTTAGAGATGAAATGAAAATAAGCCATCTGTCATGCACTTGGAATTTACAATGTACCAGATCCAGAGCTCTTTATTCTGAGTGTTGAGCACAGTGGTTGGCACACATTATGCACTCCATAAGTAAAGAAAGGTTTTTAAGCTATGCCATTTTATGCCACATGTATGTATTTAGCAATTATTTGAAAAGTCATTGTGCTTTTGTTATTTCTTTGCTGCTATTAATTTTTTTTTTTTTTTTTAGGTAGACAACACACCCAGCCTAACACAGGGCATGAACTCTTGAGCTGAGATCAAGAGTCAGATGCTTAACTGACTGAGCCACCCAGGCACCCCTTCTTAGCTGCTATTTTAAATCAAGCTGCTGGGTATTTTATAGATTACGAGGAATAGAAAACAAAAGACATTGAAGAGAGAATGAAAATTCTGTGATGCCACGTCTGCACATGCAATAAAAATCTATGGATTCATTGGAGAATATGAAGATATGGAAGGTAATTATTTATTTGCCAACCCATGGAAACCTCCTCTATCCCTTTGCTATTACATAGACCAAATAATCAAGAAAATATATTTGCAAAGAACCTACAATTTTGAACTTCTAAAAAGTTTTCTATAGTAAGGATAAAAGCAATTTATAGGATTAAAGTAGTGACCATTTTCCCCCCCCCCTTTACTTGAAAGCTGAAATCATACCATTTAGAGTAGCAATTAAATAGTTCATTAGTGATGTTTTAAATGTTCTATAAATTACATATGAAGGGGGTGCCTGGGTGGCTTAGTGGGTTAAAGCCTCTGCCTTCGGCTCAGGTCATGATCTCAGGGTCCTGGGATCTAGCCGGCATCGACATCGGCATCGACATCGGCATCGGCATCGACATCGGCATCGACATCGGCATCGGCATCGGCATCGGGCTCTCTGCTCAGCAGGGAGCCTGCTTCCCCTTCTCTCTTTGCCTGCCTCTCTGCCTGCTTGTGATCTCTCTCTCTGTCAAATAAATAAATAAAATCTTTAAAAAAAATTACATATGAAGATGGCATTTCTATTGCAAAGGTATTTTTAAGCCTATTGCTAATAATAACTTATTAAGCCATCTGATTTAGAATGCATGTTTCATTAATATTTTTTAAAAAAACCCTCCTCTGTCAGTAATCATACCTTTACTCTCACTCCCAGGGTCAGAAAATAGAAATGTATTATTTTTAGGCAAATATGAGGCACTATATATTATGATCATCATTCACATATTCATCAAATATTCACTGTGGATCTCTTAGCACCAAGCATTGAGTTGGAGATTTATGAAATTAAGGAGCCTGTTTCCTCCATAATTTACATTTCTCTGGTCATACTTTGATTAAATTAGGAATTTTCAAAGTATCTGAGATATATTTGTGCATGTGTATGGATGTGTAAACTCAAGGATGTAAAGGATAAGAATTACTTAGCATTTAACAATGATTATTGCAGAATGCACAATACTTTCTCTTAAAAAACGTTTATGGGTACAAATGTCTTTAAAAACTGCAGACTGTGTGATTTAGCAATTCTATTTGTAGAGATTCATCTTCATAAAATGATAAAGATTAGGTGCAAAGACTTAATTACAAGGATGCTCACTACAGAATTATTTTCTAAATAGTGCAAGATTGTTTAATTAAACTGTGTTATGCTTACACAATGAGAAAGTAGGTGCTATAAGACTGAATTGTTTGTGTACCCCTAAAATTCATATGTTGAAATCCTAACCCCTAATGTGATGGTATTAGGAGGTGGGTCTTTGGTAGGTGATTAGGTCATGAGGGTGAAACCCTCCTGAATGGGATTAGTGGTCCTATAAAAGGGACCCCAAGAGAGCTCTCTTAGGCCTTAGACCTAAGGGCACAGCGAGAAAACAGCTATCTATAAACTAGGAAGTGTGCTCTGGCCAAAGACACCAAACCTGCTGGATTTCCTAGCCTCCGGATCTATGAAAAATAAATTTCTGTTGTTTAAAAGCCACCTAGTCTTTGGTGTTCTAGTTTTTGGTGTCATAGCAGCCTGAGCTAAGACACTAGATAATATTAAAAAGAATCATGCAGAAATATTTTCATTGATATGGAAAATTTTCTGTGATATAAAGTGAAAGTTGGAAGGTGTCTTGTTGCTTAAGTATCAAGTACAGGGAAGTGTAAGCCCTGAGTTTGCTCTGAACCTGGGCAAGAAGTTGGACCTCAAAAAGTGTCAGTTTTCCCACCTGTCGTGGGTTGAGTTGTGTTCTCCCCAAATTCAAATGTTTAAGTCCCAACCCCCTATATAAGAATTTGACTGTATTTGGAGAAAGGGCCTTTTAATGGGGGTAATTAAGTTAAAACAAGGTCATTATTGGAGGGGCCCTAATCCAGTATGACTATGGAGGGAAGGAAAAACCTCTTACTCTACCCTCTCAGATTTAGTAGCTGGGGCCTGAGAATTAAACTGACAAAAGAGTAACAGGAGAGAGTAACAGGATAAGAAAAATACTTAACTTTATTTAAGTATTGATAAAATTGTATGTGCATGGACGCTTCACAGAAAAGAAGTGAAAAAAGTCAAAGAGCAGACAGACTTGGGGGATTACATACCTTTATAACGAAAGGCGATAAATTGTGGAGAAGTGACTAGACAAAGGAAAGGGGATTTGGGCTTCTTGAGTAAATTAATTGTGCAAAAATGAGTAAGAAATATGTGTGGGGTACAAAGATCTTTTAATGTAAGGTAAGGGTTATTTTAGAAAACTCTGTTTATGCAAACTCATCTCATCATTGACTCCTTGTCTGCAGTGATAAGAGTACTCTCCCAGGGAAAGTCTCTTCTCATGGGAAATTTATGCCCTGCTTTTATGCAGATGGCGAGAGAGCAAAGAGCTCTCAGTTGCCTTCATTTCAGCTCAAAATAATCAATATTCTGAAAGTGGCATATTTTGGGATATCATATTCTGACTCCACTTCAACTGATGTCCTTATAAGAAGAGGAAATTTAGATACAGGTGGGCAAAGAGGAAAGACCATGTGGACACAATGAGAAGGCAGCATCTAGGAGCCAAGGAGAAAGGCCTTAGAAGAAACCAACCCTGCTGACACCTTGATTTCAGACTTCCAGTCTCTAGAACTGTGAGAAAATAAAAATCCGTCATTTAAGCTACGTAGTCTGTGGTACTTTGTTGCAGCAACCTAGCAGTCCTATAAGATGAGGAAAATCTTTTTTTTTTTAAACAATTTTTAAAGATTTTTTATTTATTTATTTGACAGAGAGAAATCACAAGTAGGCAGAGAGGCAGACAGAGAGTGAGGAGGAAGCAGGCTCCCTGCCGAGCAGAGAGCCCGATGCGATGCGGGGCTCGATCCCAGGACCCTGAGATCATGACCTGAGCTGAAGGCAGAGGCTCTAACCCACTGAGCCACGCAGGCGCCCAAGATGGGGAAAATCTTAATACCATCTTGATTTAGCTTTCAAGGTTGCATTGAGTCAAACAGATGTAAATACCTTTATAAACTACAAAGCACTACACAAATGTGAGCAGTTGTTACTCACACGGTCCCTGAAAAACCTGGAGGATTGCAGTCAGCTTTGTAAGACCGGACTTTACAGGGGCACCTGGATGGCTCAGTCAGTTGCTCAGTCAGTTGTGCTGAAAGCTCTCGCGTTCAGCTCAGGTCATGATCTTTGGGGTAGTGGGATTGAGCCCTACATTGGGCTCCACCCTCAGCACAGAGTCTGCTTGAGATTCTCTCTCTCCCTCTCTCTCTGCCCTTCTCCTTGCTTGCGTGCACTCTCTCTCTCTCATAAGTAAATAAATCTTTAAAAAGAAGAAGATTGGATTTTATAACCTTTTTGTAAGGCAGAGGCTCAGTTCCCACACTGAGGATGGAAAGAAGCATATTTCAGCAGAACTGTCATGAAGAACACAAATGACTTGGCAGTGAAAGGAGAAAGGCAAAATAAAAAGAATGGTTTCTTACTCCCATGCTGCAAGTTGTTAAAAAACAACAACAAAACTAGGCTCTATATATAACAGTAACAGCTAATGTGTTCTGAGCATTTACTAACTACTAAGCATTGTCCCAAGTGCTTTTTTTTAAGTGTTCCATAATTAAACCCATATCAACACTATGGTAAAAGTAATGTAGATGTGTATGTTTACGTTTATGTGTGTGTGTATATGTTTGTGTGTGTGTGAGAGTATGTATATATAAGTTTATGTGTGTATGTGTTACTTATTTTGGTCTCTTTTGTTACAACACATACCTTCAATACAAAAATCTGTTTATACATAATAGATAAAAAGTAATAAAACTGCCAAAATAAGAAGTCATGATTTTTTAAGAGATGACTAATGCTTTTTGCACTACTGTGAAATGGGAAAAACACTACCTGACTGAACAAAGTGACCTATGGTAAAATGCATGACACACATCCACACTGTCTTCTTACTCTTACCCCAGCACACCCACATGCATTGCCCCGAGTACGTGCACTGTTCTGTTGAGTTTGTGTTATTTCATGATGAACATGTTGAATATATTTTGTTAAAACTGTATGAGTACACTGGTTCTAAGATCCCAAGTAGTGAATAAAAAGAAAAGCCTTACATTTTGAGGTGAGAGTTGAAATAATTAAATGTTTTGAAATAAATAAGAAAAATCCAAGGCCTGAGGAAATCCACACTGCCCAAATTCAGGAGTAATGCTGAGAAAATAAACAAGAGGAGAGCTTGTGCATCCCAGTTATTGTCTGCTTCTAATGAAATGGGAAAGCACTTGGAAGAGACTGAAGAAGACTCTGATGCCAAGTAATCCAAGTGCAGTTGAATAGCATTCTGTGGCCTCTAGGCTCATTAGAAACCATACAAGCAACTTCTTTATAAAAAAAAAAAGAGGAAACCAGTAGAACAGAAGTGGGATTTCTATTTTAAGCTGGTTTAGGAAACAAAAAAACAGAATAAGAAACTACAGAAATCCACCTCTGGTGTCACAATAGGTTAGCCTAAGAATGATGATGTTCTTTCCTTTTACCTCTACTCAGTAATTCAAACACCACAACACTTTATCACAGCCATTTCTAGCAAGTGGTGTTTGGAGCATAGCTATCTACTAAGGAAAATAATTAACTTGTCATCTCCCATTTAAAGTCTACATGAAGAATACAAAACTTCCATATAGCAAAAGGCACAAGGAACTAAATTAAAAGACAAATGACAAGCATGTCACTGCAACATGTGTCAAAGGGTTAAAATTCTTATAATAACGTATAAAAAGCTCTTATATATCAATAAAAAAAAGAACATCCCAATAAAAAATGGTCAAGGGGAGGGCACCTGGGTGGCTCAGTGGGTTAAAGCCTCTGCCTTCGGCTCTGGTCATGATCTCTAGGTCCTGTAATCGAGCCCCACATCGGGCTCTCTGCTCAGCGGGAAGCCTGCTTCCCCCCTTCCCTATGCCTGCCTCTCTGCCTACTTGTGATCTCTCTCTCTCTGTCAAATAAATAAATAAAACCTTTTTAAAAAAATGATCAAAGGATATGGAAAGCTAACCCAAGAACAAACACAAAGACTAATCCATGTCAAATAATGCTCCATTTCAAATGTTAAAAGGAAACTAAAGCTATGTTTTATTTTTAACCTAGTAGACTGGCAAAGACATTTTTCTAAAAAGGTTTTAAAAATAAATTCAGTAATTTTCCATTTGGGAATTTATTCAAAGGAAATAATGAGACTTGGGTTCAAAAATATATGTGAAGTATGTTCATTGCAGAACTCTTTGAGTTTTAAAAATTGAAGTAATTTAATCTAGCAGTTGAAGATTAGTCGAATAAATCAAGACATGTATATTTTCATTTAGCAACTTCTGCTGCAATCTACCCCCTAGAATAGTCCATAAAATCAACAGCTCTTAGTGACACAAAGATGTTTATTCCAGCAGTTTGTAAGGAAAAAATGATAGAGTACACCCACATCAGAAAGGGAGAAAAAACGTGCACAGTAATGATCACATTTCTGCATCCACTAAGACATTGTGTGTGTATATATATATACACAAAGTAAAAATAAACTAAATGATAGTTTATGGAATTCTATGCAGCTGCAAAAAAAAAAAAAAAAGAGTTCTATATTTTCACACGAAAAGTCACCTCACAGTGAAAAAAGTTCCGTGACTGTACATATAATATGATCTCATTTATATAAATATATTGTTAAAAAGAAAACCACAGGCCCAAAATGGTGTCACTTAGGTTAAGGCCCGGAACCAGTAAACCAAGACTTAAAAAAACCTCACCTGTCATTTCGGCCTAGAAATGTAACCTCTAACCAGTCAACATGGGAATTTCTCTGTCAGCATTAGGAAACTTACTGATACACCCTTTCTGTCCCCCTCAGGAGGGTGACCTTGCCTCAAACAATGTATTCTTCGCTATTTCCTTTTTTCCACACGTTTAAAAAGCCTTTAAAAACCTTCCTTTCCTATAGCCCTTTGGAGCTCTCCTCTACTTGCCAGATGGGATGCTGCCTCATTCATAAATTGATACAGTTAATTAGATCTTGAAAACTTGCTGTAACAATATATAAGGCTGTTTGATGAGATTTGGGGACACCGAAGACCTTGCCAATGACCTCTGAAGATCCATTCCACAGCGGACCCGAACTTAAAAATTTGAGTTGGTGTTGTCTGACATAAGATTTGGTTTACATGAGATGTAAACATTTATTTAAATGAACATTAAATTTGATTTTGCCCTGGAAAATCTCCTAATTCTAGATTTTTCTATCTACCCATGAAAGGTTAAAGACCCGTTTGGAGCTATGAGGTGACATAGAGCCGATCAGCAAAGCTCGGCTTTGTATTTTCAAACAACCCTTTTATTACAAAGGTTTCTGGGCCAGTGGGTTTAAAAATGGTTGGCACTTAGGTGCAGGGTACACAACGGTGAACTGAAGCTCTTGAAGCCCTTACAGAACTAATACTAATACCCGTCACGCCGCGTACCTCACTGCGCCATTTCTTGGCTCCCACGCACCGCTCCGAAGAAGAAACGTCGAGTCCCGCTGCGGCTTCCAGCCAATGGCTACACTTTTGCTCTCAACCCTAGCAACTCCGAGCCAATGGGGGGAAGGCTATCTTTTGATTCGGTACTGTCCTTTTCCAGCCAATCGGAAACGTTCTTCAAATGCGCCTCTCTGAGATCGCAGGCTCCAGCGAAGCAGGCTTCACTTCCGGGAGGCTGTCAGGGGCGGCTGCGCTTGTTGCCATAGCGACCATTTTACGTTAACTGGTTTGTAGGTTTCGTCCAGGTACCAAGGCGACTGCGGGGACCACTCTTTCTTCTCGCATTCTGTCTCGGCCTCCTGCGGCCCAAGGGCCTCACGCAGGCTCCGGGGGTCTGGCCTCGGGTTCCGCGGCGCCCCGAGGAGCGTGATGGCTGCGGAAGAAGAGGATGAGGTGGAATGGGTGGTGGAGAGCATCGCTGGGTTCCTGCGAGGCCCGGACTGGTCCATCCCCATCTTGGACTTTGTGGAGCAGAAATGTGAAGGTAAAAACCAGATCCCGAGCCGACCATTCTTTCTCTCCTCTCTCTCACCAGCGATCGGCAAGAAGGTGGTCGCCACGAAGCGTCTCTCATCTCTCAGGTCTTTACCTCTGTGGCCAGGTTCAGAGCTGGTTTATTGGAGGTATTGCTGTCACTGCGTCAGTGTCTTCCTTCATGGAACTGAAGATAGGGACTCCCCTTTCCTTGGGCCCAAGCACACATCCGAAAATCATTAGACTTCAATACTGTGTTGGGTCTCTCACCTTATCCTGCACGTTTCTTCCTTGGGCAGATGCACTGTTTGGGTGGGCTTCAACAATTTCCGCAGAGACTGGGGAGGAGAAATGTCAGTTTGCCTAGTGTTCCTTCTGATCTAACAGTTAACCGCAAAGGGAGAGCATGCTGTTACTCCAGCAGGCCCAGAGCTGGCGACCCAGTGGCCTGTTTGCCTTTACTGAGCACTCAGACTCTCGGACATAGCAAAAATGGGAGGTATTTTCTAACAACTAAGGTATATAAAGGTAGCCTAATATTCCCTGAGAGGGCGAAGGGCTTCCGGGCCCTGATCATTCACGCTTAGATTCTGCGCTCAGTTCTCCGAGACAAATTGGAGCCCAGCTATGGAAAAGGAGCTAGAAACCGTGTCATATGAATGAATGCCCCTCTGATACCATGTGTGTTTAGCAGGCAGGACTTGTAGGGTTGTAGTATCCATCAATCATTTGAACGTCTGCCTTATGTTGGAGGGTTTAGACTTGTTTTGTAAGGTTCAGTGGTGTAGAGCTAGGGTCAGTGAGTACAAGCAACAGACCAATTTCTATGAAGGAAGTGCACCACAGCAGAGTGTATCCCAGTTAAGTTAGCCTATCTCAGAAGATAATGAGTTCCCCAGAGGGTAGCAGTGTTTAAATGGGTTTGACAGCAACTTAATGGAGATGTTATAGAGGGGAATTCAACCATCAAATGGTTAGTTATCCTGGATGACCTTTTAAGAGTCCTTTCAACCCTAAGGGTCCGTGAATCTGGTAAAGATAAACTTTAGTTTGACCATTGAATCCTTTTATTACCATAATCAAAATTATGCCATAATCAAAATCCGGACAGTATTTAAGTGTTGTTTTTATGTGTAATTTCTAAAGAAGTTCAAAATAATTTTTATTTGTGATCTTTTTAAGAATTTAAAATTATGAGATGGATGAAGCATGTGGAATTCTGACCTCCTTTGGGGGAAAACAAAATTATGTCACTCTTTGATTCTATTTACCAGTCTGAGACTAAATGCTAAAATGAAAAAAAAAATTAAAGTGTTGCTCTTTTTATCCCCAAATGTCAACAGTGGTTGTATCTCAGTAGTAATACATCTGACTGTGTAATTTCACTGCTTCACAAGGAAGCAGTATCATCCTCAGCCTTATATACATGTAATGTAGTAATCTGATTTTAGAACTAACTAGAAATAGTTTATGTTACTGCTGTATTGAGTGTATGCCCAGTGTTATATAGAGGAGATGCCAGTAGAGGTGGAAGTAACATCCCATTGTCATTTGAAATTAAGTGTTAATACTGTAGTGACTTTAGGTTGTCAGTGTGCTAGTCTTTAAAGATTAGTTTTGTACAACCTGTGTTATCAGGATTTATTTCAGTAAGCATTTATTGAGTGTCTGTGGGCCAGAAGCTGGGGGTAGAAAGATGCATGAAACAATCCTTGTGGTTGGGAAGTTTATGATTTAGTGGGGGAAGGCAGGCAGGTAAATGGAATTTAAATCTAAATTGGCAGGTGTTATAATAAAGGAAGGCATGTGGCACTATTTTGAGTTCAGAGGAAGGGATCTAACCAGCCCAGGAGGTAGTCTTGGAGAATGTGCCGTTTGCAATGTCTTGAAGAATAGTTGGGAGAAGAGGACTGGGTAAAGACAGAAAACTCTACGAACACCTGAGCAAACGTATAGGAGTTTGAAGCTGTGTGTGTTATGTTTGATAGTATTCCAGGTACTGGTGTATGTTAAGAGTGCAAAGTTTGGGTTTTGGAGTGATAGGAGATGAAACTTGGAGGCTTTGTCTGGCCTTCTAAGGATTTTGCATTTATTATTTAGGCAAAAAACAGTCATCGAAGAGCTTTAGGAAGAAAATTATAGAAGTTAGTTTGCATTTTAGATCATTTAGGGGGAATTTTAAAAAGTTTATTGTTAACAATTTGTCAATTTGACCTGTTTCCCTAGTTAGATTGTCACTACTTGATGGAATATATATCTTTCTAATCCACATTGTTTCATACACATCATCATTGAGTAAACATTTGTTTTGGTTTTATTTATTTTAATTTCATTACTGATTTATATAGAGCAAAAATGGCCTAGTCACTTTCAGTAAAATTTGTATCAGCAAATTATGATAACATAATCTGGAGCCTGTTGTAAAAGGAATTAATGTTTAAAAACTATTAATAATAATCCATTAAAAGTTTATAAATTGTTGCCTTTTATTTTTGAAAGTAGCAAATTAGTGTTTGTCTTACATATGAAATAGATCTTAAGTAGGAAAAAACTTTACAGTTAACAGTGTTACATGTTTTACATATAACATAGTATAACAAATATACATATATGTATATATCATATATATATATATACACATAGAGTTTTTTTAATTCAAGAATTCTAAGCTGAAGAGCTAGGTTATAAGAATGAGAATTCTATTGTAAGATGTAAGGAGTGCACTTTTATATTTGCATTAATGAAATGATTTGTTTTTGTATACTATACAATAATATTTTTCTTTTAAATTTAGTTTTTGATGATGAAGAAGAAAGCAAATTGACCTATACCGAGATTCATCAGGAATACAAAGAACTAGTGAGTATTTTTTCCATTTATTATTAAAGGTAATTAAAATAGTTTTAGCTTTTCTAAATTAAAAACATGGACTTTTTCCATTTTAAAATTCTTTAATTAAAAAATCCATTCTTGCAAAAAAAAAAAAAATCCATTCTTGCTACACCTGGCTGGCTCTGCTGTAGAGCACGTGACTCTTAATCTTGGGGTTGTGAGTTCAAGCCCCATATTAGGAGAAAAGCCTCCTAAAAAAAAAAAAGGAATAAAAAATCCAATTTACCCGAATAGTAACACCATTCCCATCAGGCCCTATGGTTTCTCTGAGCATTTCATCCTTTTGACTTCTTATCTCTTCTACTCTAGAATCTAAGAACTGAATTTAGGACAACTGTTTTAAGGGATCTTGCATCTAATCTTTAAATTTTATTCTTAATCTTCTGCTGATGCATCTAGAGAAGTATTAATTATTAATTTGCCATTTTTGTCTTGTGATTTTTAAAAATGCCTCTGAGTAGCAGTAGAGTTTTACCACATTGACTATCATAACCCTGACTTCAGTTATTTCAAGTCGAGGAAATAAAATTTCATTTGATTCTCTGCAAAATTTTTAGCTTTTCGTTATTTGTGGGTTTTTTGGTGAAAGACATTGTCATTGCCATATAATATAATTTTATGTAGATTAATAATTGCAAGCAAACATTTCATTATCCTTTTCTAACTCAACACTTAACATGAAAACTGTCATTTGGAATTTTTCTATGTAAATTAGAAAAGTGAAACTTTCTCTTTTAAGGTTGAAAAGCTGTTGGAAAGTTACCTCAAAGAAATTGGAATTAATGAAGATCAATTTCAAGAAGCATGTACTTCTCCTCTTGCAAAGACCCGTACATCACAGGTTCTGCTTTTGTGTCATTCTGCTAACATATAGTTTTAATAAAAATACCCAGAGTTTCACTTAAATTTGCTATATTTGATTGTCAAAGGATACTATTTTAGACATCATATGAGTGAAAAGGTAATTCATCACTTGTGGGTTCTTTTTTATAATTACCTCAAGAAATGATAATTTGTGGGGCGCCTGGGTGGGTCAGTTGGGCAAGCGTTCCACTCTCGATTTCAGCCCTGGTCATGATCTCAGGGTCATGAGATCAAGTCCTTTGTGGGGCTCCCTGCTGGGCCTGGAGCCTGCTTGGGATTCTTTCTCCTGCTCCCTCTGCCCATCCTCTCCTACCTCTCTCCCTGTCTTAAAAAAAAAAAAAAAGATAATTTGAGGCATTCATAAATTAATGCAGTTAAATAGGAACTTTCTTTTTTCTTTTTTTTTTAAAGATTTTTATTCATTTATTTGACAGAGAGAGATCACAAGTAGGCAGAGAGGCAGGCAGAGAGAGAGAGGGGGAAGCAGGCTCCCCGCTGAGCAGAGATCCCAATGTGGGGCTCGATCCCAGGACCCCGAGATCATGACCCGAGCCGAAGGCAGAAGCTTTAACCCCCTGAGCCACCCAGGCACCCCAAATAGGAACTTTCTGAATGCAGAACTATAATAGATCACAGTTTTTATTTATATATACTGTTCTATTGTTTTATTTATATATTACTGTTTTCTTTATATAGACCTCTGACAGTTTGTCAGTTGCCCCTTTTTTAATCTTAGCAGTTTTATAATACACAGTTCCTGGGGCTTCCTTCTCTTGGAACTATTTTTATTTTTAAGTTTCTTAGAGATGTTTATTTATTTATTTATTTTGAGAGAGAGAGAGAGAGAATGTAGGGGGCAGGGGTAGAGGGAGGGGAGAGAGAATCCCAAGCTGATTCCGCACTGAGCATAGAGCCAGACGCGGGGCTCTGTCTCACACCTCTGAGATTATGACCTGAACCGAAACCAAGAGTCTGACGCATAACTGAGCCACTCAGGTGCCCCTGGAACTACTTTTATTGTCTCATTAGTTCCGCAGTGCTTGTTTGATTTAGATATTATGTGTATTTATTTTTTATTTTTTTTTATTTTTTTTTTTAAAGATTTTATTTATTTATTTGAGATAGAGAAAGCATGAGAGGGGAGAAGAAGGTCAGAGGGAGAAGCGGACTCCCCACAGAGGCGGGAGCCCGATATGGGACTCGATCCCGCGTCTCCGGGATCATGACCTGAGCCGAAGGCAGTTGCCCAACCAACTGAGCCACCCAGGTGCCTGATATTATGTGTATTTATAAGTGATATTTACTGAGGGCTCTTGTTAGCTGCTGTTTTAGACACTTGACATATGCTACCTTATTTAATCTTCCTACTGCTCCTTAATAATTTGGCACTATTTTATTTACACTTAGAAATGAAAAACCTAGTGCCCAGATATGTTAAATGACTAGTGCAAAGTACGCTGCTAAGTAAGTAGTAGTGCAGGATACCAGCCCAGGCTCCCAACTGCAAGCCCTTGCTCAGAAGTTCAAGATAGGGATATGTTACTACTACGCAAATAGAGCCTTCTTCCCAACAAGTTGCTTTAGCTTTCCATCTTCTCTAAATAAACTGTAATTCCTTAGCCAGATGATACTGAGGATTGTCTATGATGTGACCCTAAATTATATTTTCAGTCTCCTCCTGCTGTAGTTCCCTGGTACTGTTGTCATTCCAGGCCACTTGTTCTTGCAAGCATCCATGCATCTGGCTTTGCTCATGCTCTTCCCTAACCCCGGAATGTTTGGCCCTCAGCTCCCCACCCCAGTATCTTTTCCTTATCAAATAAATCCCTCTTGTCATGAGGGCCTTGCTAAATGTTACTTCTTGTAGCAGCTTTCCTGATCTCTGCTATGCTAGAGTGGACTAGCACTCATTCTATCTCACTGGACAGTTTTACATTTTACATTACATACTCTGCCCCAAATTATAGTTTCCTAGAAGTCTGTTTGCCTTACTAGATTCTAAATCCTTTGAGATGTTTTTAGTATCTTTGTATTCCCAGTGTCTCATCTCACAGATGCAAACCCAGTTACTAGTAGGTAGTTCTTAATAAATGTTAACTTAAATTATCTTCTTATCATGGCCTAGAAGAGGGTGCTTTGACTATTTAATTCAGTGCTTCTTACTATAGTTCTCTACTGTGCAAGTTTTCCTTATTTAGCGATCATCTCTAATTCTAGAGATAGAACATCTTTAATATAACATGACATTTTGAAAAATATGTTTAAATATTATTGGTATGCCCCAACTAATGTAAATAAACATCTGATTTTATTAGTTAATAATGCTATAAAGCGAAAGTTGTTTTACAGTTCACCAATAGCTTTTATTCTGTATGTACCATAAGTTTAAGGAATAATAATAGGCATTATTTTCTTCTCCCTTTTAGGTGGGCAGGAATAATTTGAAAATTGTTCATTAGTATTTAGGTTTCTTTTTTTTTAAGATTTTATTTATTTATTTGACAGAGAGAGAGATCACACGTAGGCAGAGAGGCAGGGTGAGGCAGGCTCCCTGCTGAGCAGAAAGCCCGATGTGGGCTCGATCCCATGACCCTGGAGCCCCATGACCCTGAGATCATTACCTGAGCCAACAGCAGAGGCTTTAACCCACTGAGCCACCCAGGCGCCTCTTAGGTTTCTTTTAAGATATTGATATTTGTTTTTATTTTCCTTGTTTTTAAGGAATATTTTCTACTTTGGTGAATATTTGTCAACCTCTTAATTAAGTCATTGTGAATGAGCCTGAATTATTTTGTGAAAAAAGATGTTCATGCTAAAAGCAGACATATCTACCTTTTGTTTTCATTACTCAGATGACTTTAAATTGAATGAAGATGTTCAGAACTTTAATATATTGTTTTCATATCAAGAGTCTTTCTCTTTTGTTCTGTCATACACCTTTTGATTTATTTGGAGGTGATTGGTGATACGGTCTTGCTATGTACAAGGAGGCAAGCCTTTTGATACAGACAGACCTAGATTTGAGTCCTAGATCTCTCATTTACTACCTGTAAGTTTATTGTGCTGTTTTCCTTTCTTATCCATTCTGATTCTCAGTTTCCACATCTATCCAGATAGTATCTACTTTGAAAGATTTTTGCAAAATTTAAGAGATAATGGTCATAAAGCATTTAGCACAATACTTGACATTTATAAGGTGGTCTATAAATGGAAACACCTCCTAAGTAATACTAGCTATTTTGGTGGTTGATTAGCAGTGTGCTAATTAGGCCAGGGTCATTGGTTCAATCCCCATGTGGGCTAGTTAGCTGTATTCTCTTCTGGAGTGAACACTTAGCATCTGATACTGAATAATAACATGATTGAATCAGCACAAGGCCATCACCATTACCAGAAAAACAGCTTAAAGCTAGTTTAGTTACTGCTTTGTAGCAATAATCTAGTCTTTATACAGAAAGATCAGAATGCTGATTCCATTATGACAATATAGGGTGCCTAAGAATTAACTCAAGGAACCAGTTGCTTGCCCTGGGTTATTGAGGAGGTAATTTTTATTTTGTTTCGGTTTGCTTGGTTTAGTTTTGATTGTTTAAACCAGCTCCCATTGAATTATACTACTGAAGCCCACTTAACAAAATTCTTTTCACCTGGTTTAGTCATCATTCTACAGAGGCCGCTGCTCCTGCCATACTCTGTTTATTGAAATTAGCAGGAGTAGTGAGTGCATCCGATGAAGAACTCTGGTTTAAGACAACAACAAAAAACCTGTAAGAGCATGTTTTTCTGTTGAATCTGTGATTTCTCAAAACATGCTCATGAATTAACTGTTCAGAAAATATGATACTGTAATAACTACTGAGATATTTATTATTTCAATCATCTTCAGTTGAATTTTGTAATTTTATGGTGTTTTCCAACTGAAGTAGGCAAAAAGGCTTCCTTCATTGTGACTTCCTTGTGATTTTTTGTTGAGGGTAAAGTTCATCATTGATTTCTATGTTCTGTATTGCAAAAGACTGCTATGTGGTAAGAGACAAACAGTATTTTTTGCTCTTGTTTCTTGCTTGATTTGTTTTGACTTTAATATAAATATTAACACTTTCAGAAACATTTGTGTTATGATAGTAATTTGGCAAAATCATGCTGTTTTTCCAATAACTTGTATCATTGAAAAGATTACATATGTGGTGTAACTTCTATTTTCTAAAAATACACACAGGATAATTAACAATATTTTGTGTAAGTACTAGTAAGATTTTAAAAAAATTAATAGGTTTTTAAAATTTTTTTTAGATTTTATTTATTTATTAGAAAGAGAGAACAGGAACAAGGGAGCAGGGGGAGGGGGCAGAGAAATCTCAAGCAGGCTCCCCTCAGAGCTCAATTTCAGGATCCTGAGATCATGACCTGAGCTGAAATCAAGAGTCGGATGCTTAACCGACTGAGTCCCATAGGCATCCTAAGAAGGTTCTGTAAACCTAAGTTTTAGGTTTAAGCAGATAGTACAGTGTCCCTTATTATTAACATCTTTCATTAGTGTGATATATTTGTTAAAATTGATGAGTCAGCATTGAAACATTATTACTATTATTAACTAATGTCCGCAGTTGACAGTAAGGTTTACTTTTTGTGTTCTACAGTTCTGTGGATTTTGCCAAATACACAATGTCATATATCCACATTACAGTATCTTACAAAATATTTTTACTGTCTTAAAAATCCCGTCTTCCACATGTTTATCCTTTCCATCCTTGCTCCTGGCAACTACTGCGTTTTACTGGCTCTCTCGTTTTGTCTTTTTCAGAATGACATATAATTGGAATCATATAGTATATACCTTTTCATACTGGCTTCTTTTTTTTTTTTTTTTCATACTGGCTTCTTTTGCTAAGCAATATGAATTTAAGGTTCTTTCTTTTTGTTGTTGTTGTTGTTTGATAGTTCATTTCTTTTTATTACTGAGTAACATTCCATTATATGGATGTACCACAGTTTATCAATCTACCTTTTGAAGGACATTTTGGTGTCTTCTAGTCTTCGGTAGTTATGAAAAGGCTGCTACAAATATTCATATTTAGGCTTTTGTGTGGACATAAAGTTTTCAACTCATGTGGGCAAATAAACACCTAGGACCAAGATTGCTAGATCATACACTAAGATTAAGTTTAACTTTGTAAGAAATTGCCAAAGTCTCTTCTAAAGTAGTTGTACCATTTTGAATCTTCACTAGCAACGAATGGGAATTCCTGTTGCTCCACATCTTCAGCAGCACTTAGTGGTATAGTCAGTTTTTTTGCATTTTAGGCACTCTAATTAGGTGTCCAGTGGTTTACTTTTGCCCATTTTAAAATCGAGTTGTTTTCTAGTAGTTGAGTTGTAAGACTTCTTTTATACAATTTTTGAAACAAGTCTCCTTTATCAGATATGTGTTTTGGAAATATTTCACAAAATTTTCTTCTGTGACTTGTCTTTTCCTTCTCCAACAGTGTCTTTTACAGAGTAGAAATCTGTTTGTTTTTTAATGAAGTCTGTGATTTATCAGTTTTCTTTGATAGATTATGCTTTTGGTGTTGTATCTTCAGAAGTCATTGCCAAACCTACAGTTATCTAGATTTTCTCTATGCTATCCTTTAGAAGTTTTATGGTTTTGTTTTTTACATTTTAGTCTGTGTTCCTTTTTGAGTTAATTTTTGTGAAAGGTGTAAACTCAATATTTAGATTTTTTTTTTTTTTTTTTTTGCATGTAAATATCCAGTTTTTGTAGCACCATTTGCTGGAAAGATTACCTTTTCTCCATTGGATTGCCTTTGTTTCTTTGTCAAAGATCAGTTGACTATTTTTGTCTTGGTCTATTTTCAGGTTCTTTCTGTTCCATTAATCTATTTGTTTACTCTTTCACCAGTACCACAGTGTCTTGATTATTGTAATTTATAGTACGTCTTGAATTTAGGTAGTGTCAGTCCTTTGACTTTGTTCTTTTTCAATGTTAATGTGGCTATTCTAGGAATTTGGACTTTTCATATAAATTTTAAAATCAGTTTGTTGATGTCTACAAAATAATTTGCTGGATTGTGTTTGGTGTGCATAAATCCACAGATCAAATTAGGAAGAATTGACATGTTAACAATGTTGAGTCTTTTTATCTATGAACATAGAATATCTCTCCATTTATTTATATTACCTTTGATTTCTTTCATCAGAGTTTTTCAGTTTTCCGCATATAGATCTTCTGAGTATTTTGTTAGATTTATTCCTAACTAGTTTCTTTTATTTTGGAGTTAATGTAAATTGTATTGTGTTTTGTATTTCATTTTCCCATTACTCATTGCTGGTATACAGGAAAACTTGTATAGTAACCTTGTATTCTACAGCCTTGCTATAATTACTTATTAGTTCCAGGAGTTTCTTTAAACTGATTCTTTGGGATTGTCTACAGACAGTCCTATCATCTGTGAAGAAACAGTATTTTATTTCTTTCTTCCTAATCTTTGTACCCTTAATTTCTCCCCTCCCTTTTTTTTATTTGACAGAGAGATCACAAGTAGGCAGAGAGAGAGGGGGGGAAGCAGGCTCCCCCCTGAGCAGAGAGCCTGATACAGGTCTGGATCCCAGGACCCTGAGATCATGACCTGAGCCAAAGGCAGAGGCTTTAACCCACTGAGCCACCCAGGTGCCCCTTAATTTCCCTTTCTTAATGCATTAGCTAGGACTTCCAGTATAATGTGGTGGGAGGGAACTTGTTTCTGATCTTAATGGGAAAGCATCTATTTTCTCACCATTAAGTATAATGTTAGTTGTCAGTTTTTTATGGATGTTCTTTATCAGGTTAAGGAAATTCCTCTCTATTCCTCATTTATTGAAAGTTTTGTCATGAATGGATGTTTGATTTTGTCAAATGTTCTCCTCATCTATTGATATGATCATATGATTTTTCTTTTTTATACTTTTCATGTGATTGGTGAATTACATTAATTAATTATGCAGGTTAGTTTTGAACTAAGCTGCTTAACTAGAATAAATCCCACTTGGTCATGGTGTATAATTCTTTTTATACATTGTTGGATTCAATCTGCTAATATTTTGTTGAGTATTTTTGTATCTGTGTTCATGAGAGATTTTGTTCTTTCTTGTAGCATCTTTGTCTAATTTTTGGTATTAGTGTAATGTTGGCTACATAAAATAAATTAGGGAGTATTCCTTGTGCTTCTATTTTCAGGAAGAGATTGTGAAGAATTGGTGTAATATATCTTTTTTTTGGGAGGGGGGATTCTTATCTAAGGGCAAATTTTCATATGCATGTTCAAATACATGTAAATCCTAACCTGAATCATGTAGGAAGGGTTGGTGGGACAATAGCATGGACACTGAGTAAGTTATATATGGAAGGAAGAGTGGATTTCAAAGTCATACTTTTTTTCTCCTTAATAATTTGAATCAGTAGAAAGGCTTTTACATCAGTTCTATAGGTTATGCTATTTAACTTCTACAAATAAATACATATTCGTTATTCTTTTGAGAAATAATATGAATCTATAACTTTTCTTGAAAGTTTTTTTTTTTTTGGAGAATTGAATAATTTCTTCATAAATGTTTGGTAGAATTTACCAGGGGAACCCAGCTAGGCCTGGTGCTTTCTGTTTTGGAAGCTTATTAATTATTGATTCCTTCTCTTTAATAGATGGAGATAGAATATTCCTATCTATTACCTTATTCAGACTATCTATTTCTTCTTGTGTGAGCTTGGCAGATTGTGTTTTTCAAGTAATTGGTCCATTTTGTCTAGGTTATAAGGTTTGTGGACATAGAGTTGTCAATAATATTTTTATGTTATTGTTTTAAAGTCTCTGGCATCTGTAGTAATGCACACTCTTTCATTCCTGATATTAGTAATTTATGTCTTTTCTCTCTTTCTTTCGTAGTTAACCTGGCTAGAGATTTATCAGTTTTATTGATATTTTTGAAGAATCAACTCTTAGTTTTGTTGACTTTCTATTTTAAATTTGATTTCTTCTCTAATTTCTACTTTTTTTTTCTTGTGCTTACTTTGGATTTAATTTATTCTTCCTTTTGTAGTTCCTGAAGTGAAAGTTTAGATTATTGATGTTAGATATTTTTTCTTTTTAAATATATGCTTTTAATGCTATAAATTTTCCCTGAACACTACTTTTGCTGTACCCTGAAAATTTAGATAAGTTGTATATTCATTTAGTTAGGAATATTTTAGAAATTTCTCTTTAAAAAAAGAATTTATCTTAAGACTACAGTTGACTTTTGGGCACCTGGGTGGCTCAGTGGGTTAAGCCTCTGCCTTTGGCTCAGGTCATGATCTCAGGTCCTGGGATCGAGCCCCGTGTCGGGCTCTCTGCTCAGCAAGGAGCCTGCTTCCTCCTCTCTCTCTGCCTGCCTCTCTGCCTACTTGTGATCTCTCTGTCAAATAAATAAATAAAATCTTAAAAAAAAAAGACTACAGTTGACTTTTGGACAACACAGGTTGAAACTGCGTGGGTCTACTTCTACACAGATTTTTTTTTTTTTTTACAAATACAGCACAGTACTATAAATGTATTTTCTCTTCTTTATGGTTTTCTTTTTAAATTTTAATTCCAGTATAGTTAACATAAAGTGTTATGTTAGTTTCAGGTGTACAATATAGTGATTCAACAATTCTATACATTATTTAGTGCTCATCATGATAAGTGTACTCTTAATCCCCTTCATTGTTTCATCCTGTCCCACCCAGCTCCCCTCTGGTAACCATCAGTTTATTCTCTGTAGTTAAGAGTCTGTTTTTTGGTTTGTCTCTTTTTCCCCCCTTTGTTCATTTGTTTTGTTTCTTAAATTCCACATATGAGTGAGATCATATGGTATTTGTCTTTCTCTGACTGGCTTATTTCGCTTAGCATTATATTCTCTAGATCTTTTCATGTTGCTGTAAATGTCAAGATTTCATTCTTTGTATGGCTGAATAATATTCCATTGTAGCTATATACCACCTCTTCTTTATCCATTCATCTATCAGTGTGTATTTGGGCTGCTTCCATAATTTGGCTATTGTAAATAATGCTGCAATAAACATAGCTGTACCTAGATCTTTTTGAATTAGTGTTTTTGTGTTCTTTGAGTAAATACCCAGTAGTGGGATTACTGGGTCCTATAATATTTCTATTTTTAATTTTTTGAGGACATTCCGTACTATTTTCCACAGTAGCTACACTAGTTTGTATTGCCACGAACAGTGCCTGAGAGTTCCTTTTTCTCTACATCCTCACCAACACTTGTTTCTTGTGTCTTTAATTTTAGCTATTCTGACAGGTATGTGGTGATAGCTCGCTGTGGTTTTGATTTTTCATTTTCCTAATGATGAGTGATGTTGAGCATCTTTTCGTGGATCTCTTGACCCTCCGTATGTCCTTGGAGAAATGTCTGTTCATGTCTTCTGCCCATTTTTTTTATATCTATATTTTTTCTTCTGCCCATTTTTAATTGGATGATTTGTTTTTTGGTGTTGTGTAAGTTCTTTGTATATTTTGGATACTGCCTCTTTATTGGATATGCCCTTTGCAAATATTTGCTCCCGTTAAGGAGGTTACCTTTTAGTTTCCATATGATTTTCATAATAACATTTTCTCTTCTGTAGCTTATTGTTAGGCATGCAGTATATAATACACATAACATATGCAATATGTGTTAATGGACTGTTTTCGAATTGTTAAGGCTTTTGGCCATCAGTAGGCTATTAGTAGTTAAGTCTGGGCCAGTCAAGAATTATATGCAGTTATTTGACTGCATAGGGGTCAGTGCCCCTAAGCCCCATGTTATTCAAGTATCAACTGTACTTCTTTTAGTGACATATTTTTTGAAGTGTGTTGTTTAATCTCCACTTATTTTAGGTTTTTCCAATTATCATTCTGCTGTTGATGTCTAGTTTAATTCCATTATGATCTGAGAGGATACTTTGTATGATTCCTATGCTTTTAAATTTATTAATAGGTGCTTTATGGCCTAGAGGTAGTCTATTTGGGTGAATTTTTCATGTGTGCTTGAGAGGAATGTGTTTTTTTCTGGTTTTGGAGAAATGTCAATTTGATCCAGTTGACTGAAGGTGTTGTTCAGTTCAGCTATGTCCTTTCTGATTTTCTGCCTGCTGGATCTGTCCAATACTGATAGAGGGTATTGAAGTCTCCAGCTATAATCATGAATTCATCTTTTTCTCCTGGTTGTTCTGTCTGTTAATAGAGTAGTGTAAGTACATGAAATCATTGGTGCCTTTCAAAACTATGGTATGATGAATTCTAAGCAGAGATAATAATAGGGCAAACTAAGGCTAAGTATGAATATATTTGAATGTCTTATACACTCATGTAAGTCAGATTCCTAAATACTCAGTGTTCATTTTTTGTTAATGTGCTTTTCTCAACCATAGATACCATCATATTTACTTTACCTCATAGTCTTCTGTCACAGTAGTTTGACATTTCATTGAATTTAATGGATACTTAAGATTGTTGTTGTTTTTAAAGGATTTGCCAGTTTTTTTGAAGTAACTCTTGTATTTAGTTCCTCTAAGTGCCTTTATTAGAAGCTCTATCCATTTCCTTGAACCAGAAGAATCCCATTACTGTAAAGTTATCAGGTTTAGTGCACCGTTTTGATATTTAACCATCCTCAACAGGACTGGAACAATTACTTTTATAGGTACTTTTCAATTTAAAAAGTGCCTTCTCATCTTATTTAATTCCAACACCCAGTCAGAAAGTTATTACTGTATTTCTTTCATGCTAAAATGCTAATTTTTCATATCGTAATACCTCTGAAATGAGAATGTATTTTACACTAAATGACATGTTATAATTTAATTGGCAGGGTTTTTTTTCTTTTCCAGTTGGTACAAGAAGTAAAGGCTTATTTTACTAATCTGGAGTCTTAGATTCAACAAAACACTGTATTACTTTTATTACTATTATCGTACCAATTTGCAGATGAAGAAACTTAAGCTCAGAGGGCTAAATGACATGCCCAGAGTCACATAGCTGGTACATGGTTAAGCTGGAAATGGCTTTTGGCATCAAGGACTCATTTTCTTCCAATGTGTCAATGGTTCTTGAGCTTTAATGTTATAAGAATTATCTGTGGAGATACACGGGCACCCACCCTCTGGAAATTTAGATTGATTATGTTTAGGGCACGGTTTAGGAATACACATTTCTTAGAATGCTTCACAGTACACATTTAAGTATCAACTCAAACTCTGACTTGCAGTTAGAAGCTCCAGTTGATACATTGCTATTAATAGCACTGCTATTTATTATCACGTGTTTATTACTGATAAGGACAAAGTCCTTACTATCACTAATTAGAAGTCTAGGAAACCCCAGAACCAAGTTACCTGGGGGCTTAATCCCATAAAGCTGTCTTGGCAGACATCACTAATCTATCACAGAGACCGCCCCCAAGTGTTTTCAATACTGAGCTTTGGGCTGCCACTCACAGCAAGCCTATCTGCTAGTCCCTGCTGTGGGTCTTTTGAACAGTGCATGTGAATTTAGGGGGAAGAAACTTTCCATCATTTTTTTCTACAGCTGACTCCTCACAAATGTCACGGAGAGCTGCATTTTTTTTTTTAAGATTTTATTTATTTATTTGCAAGAGAGAGAGAGGGAGAGAGAGCAAGTATAAGCAGGGGGAGTGGCAGGCAGAGGGAAAAGCAGGCTTCCCACGGAGCAGGGAGCCGGATGTGGGGCTTGATCCCAGGACCCTGGAACCTTGACCTGAGCCCAAGGCAGACGCTTGATGACCGAACCACCCAGGCGCCCCCGGAGAGCTGCTCTTGTGTTTTGTTTTGCTTTGCTGTATGCTGCGGTTGTCCAGTGAGCGGACTGCTGGGGCGAGGCTTCTTTCCTCTTTGCTTAGAGCTCTTTGACAGAGCGTTGGTTGATGTGTCTGCGGTTATTGCTGCAGCCTGCCTGGTGAACAGTAGCACACCCTTGGTTGCCTCTGCATGATTTTGTGTGTTCAGCTTTTACATTAATATCACGGAAAGCTTGAAATAAGATTTAGTCGGGTGCATAAAATTCGAGTGCTTTCTTCTGGGTTTTCACACGTTGCAAATCTTATTCTACTTATTACTGATTAGCTTGGGAAGTGGTTTGCTCTTTAATACAGCAATAGTATTAAGGAAGTAGTAATAATGGTAGTTAAGGAAATGTTAATATGGGTACTCCAGGGTAGACACCTTCACTTTTTCCCTTAACTTATCACGTTTGTTGTTTCATCCGGAAAATGATTTCACATCATAATTTCTAACTTACCTCTTACAGGAAACTTAGTACATACAGGACAGTTGTGTTCACACATTACTAATAGCGCATTACACTTATTTTCCAGACTCCATTTTTTTTGCATTGACTTTTATTCAACTTGGTACTTTTATTAATTAAGGGATTATTTTGTACTTACTGATTTATTGTTCACAGTAAATTTCAGGTGACAGAAAGAAAACCAAATAGATATCGTTATTTTGGCTGCAAAACAAATCCAGATACTGAAATGGTAACCTTAAGAAAGTAAGCCTAACTTTTGTCTTGTTTTCAGGGTTACTCAGCACTGGCTCATTTGGAGAATATATCACCGTTGTCAGCCTTAGCTTCTTGGAGGCCTGGGGTTGGGAGAGTTAGCCTCTTGAGAACCTTACATTAAAGGCTTTTAGATAAAGTTTTCCTTTTGAGTGATCTGACCATAAATAATAATACAGCATTCTTGAATTAATAGGAATGAATCGCCATAGAAATGATCTGAGTATGTGGAAATAGCTTTAAAATTTGAATCTTCAAAACAAAAACAAAAAACTTGAATCTTCGTTTAACTTCCAGATTTCTTTTCCATAGGCCATTTTGCAACCTGTGTTGGCAGCAGAAGATTTTACTATCTTTAAAGCAATGATGGTCCAGAAAAACATCGAAATGCAGCTGCAAGCCATTCGAATAATTCAAGAAAGAAATGGTAACATGTTGAATTTAGAAATCTAAGTGCTGAATTTTTGTTTTTTGTTTTGCAGTTTTGACTCTTTTGATTCTACTATGGTCTTAAATGTAGCTGCTTTGTATAAATGTATTTCAAGTTTGCTGACTGAAGAGATTCAAAAATGTAAACTTTCCTGATCAGTTTGTGTTTGCCATCTCAAAGAAAGCAGACCAGAATTTGATTTAATGATGTTTTGGGTCTCAGAGAGCTTGATTTTTCTTCCTAGCCATTTTGTTTATGAATTCAGTATTTTTTTTAGAGATTTATTATTTTTATGATTTTATTTATTTATTTGACACAGAGAGAGAGAGATCACAAGCAGGCAGAGAGGCAGGCAGAGAGAGGGGGAAGCGGACTCCCCGCTGAGCAGAGAGCCCTATGCGGGGCTCGATCCCAGGACCCTGAGACCATGACCTGAGCCTATGGCAGAGGCTTTAACCCACTGAGCCACCCAGGCGCCCCATGAATTCAGTATTTTTAATGGTCTCAGTTTTAGTCACTGTGGAGAGGAAGTGACTAGTCTTTTCCTTCTGGCTTATGATTGTTAGGACCTTTGTAGGAGACAGTGGCTCTCCAGCATTAGTGAGCTTTGGGAGTTGTTGGAGGGCTGTTAAAACCCATATGGTTGCTTCCCTCATCTGATTCAGTAGGTCTGGGGTAGGACTGGATGCTTTGCATATTTAACAAGTTCCCAGGTGCTGCTGCTGTTTCTGGGACCAAACAGAACTGTTCTAGGGCAATGGGCAGGTATGACTGCACTACTGTCAGGAAAAGGAAAACCGAACTCAAAGCCCTTGTAGCCCTCTTTAGTTAATCTGTTCCTGGACTCTCTTGTCTAATTTCAGTTTGTCCCTAGATTTTCCTGCTTTTGTTGTATTGTATACAACAAAGATACCATTGTATCTTGTGTATTGGAATTACATTTGACGTCTTGACTCAACACATCTCTGTTTCTAACCATACTTCTTCTTATTGTGCTATCTCCTTTTCAGTCCAGATTCAATCCAGATTCTTACCCGATTTCTGGCTCTGGTAACCTGACCTTAATACCTATGTATTCCTTTGCTCAATGGACTGCACTGACATTCTTGACTATGCCTATATACTCTTTAATGGTTTGGCAGCAGGACCTGTTTTAAAATTACTTCCTGAAGATGTGAGAGCTGTAGTTCAGTTGTACTGTTTGCTTTTAAGTGTCTGGAACATGCAACAAGAGGCTTCTATTGTTGCAGGGCAAGCAGGGCCCTTGTGGATTCTCCTCTCATTAGTATCATGAGAGTAGAGACTATTTCTTAGAGCCCAACCACCACTGTAACTGTCCTGTAAAATCCTAGAATACTTTTCACAGCAGGTGAGAGAGCTGATGTCTCTGGGTAGGAGATAACATCACCCTAACCCTGAACGATGGATGACACTGTGCTGTTGCTTTCGTGTAAGTAAGTCTGGAAAACAGTCTGTCTTTCTACCATGGTTTACGAAATCCTTTTCTCTGAATGTTCCTGAAATTATGCCTTATTCTGACCTATGGGTTAGAGGATGTGAATAATTATGTTATAGCTACAATTGTTTTGGGGGAATCAGTTTTGATAAAAGAGCTAGTGACCTTGATATTGGCTCTCCATGTTTTCAGTTTGGAACGTAACTGGAAACTCATTTAGATTTTAATATAAAGTGTATATAGCTTGTATCAGCTGGATATCGCCTCAGGCTGCCATGAGCAGAAAAAGCCTCAGTGAAAATGTCCTAAGCAGAAAGAATTGATCTTCACAGAACAAGAAGTCCAGAGGCAAGAGGGAAGGAAGACAGTCCATGTTGGTTAAGTTAGTAACTCCGTGACATTATCAAGAACGCTGACACTTTCCATCTTTTCACTCTGCTCTTCTCAGGATCTTCTCTCCTGATCGCCCTCTAGCTGTATTGGATGAGACTCAACGATGTCTCATGAAGGAAGGGGGTATTTCTTCCTGTATATCTCTTTTTGTTAGCAAGACAAAACTTGCATGGAAGCCCCCAGGAGCTTCCCCCGCAGGTCCTATTGGTCAGGATCGGGGTCACATGCTTTTCTTAAACCCTCTGGCATGGAAAAGGAGACCATTATCATGAATCACTCTCCCGTGGTGGGGTAGGGCTCAGTCTCTAAGAACTTGGCTGCCTGGTAATTAAACAAATCTGGCTTATATTAGCAAGGGAGGATGAGGCAATGATGCAGAATAGTGCTGGTATCAAACCACAGGTTGGGACTGTCGGCTTACATTTGAATAAAAGCTAATACTTAGTTTCTGCCATAGCATTTTTAATCCTTGCATTTAAGAACGTTGCTTAACTTAGATCCAGGAGTTAGTACCTTAGAGCAATGTTGAGTGTACTCGAAACTGTGGACCATTTGAAAATTGTCTTGGTGGTAAGAATAATCCAAAGGCTTTCTGGATTCTTTGTTGTATTTTATCAAAGAATTTTGGGGAAATGCAAATCAGAGCATTATTTTGATGGTTTTGAAGTGCTGCATACTGTTGCATCATTCTTTTATTAGTTCTTTTAATTTTCCTCAGAAATACTATCAGAGGATACTAGCTGTGTATCTTTTGACTAGAAAAAGTGCAAAAATGCACTTGAGATTGATCGGTTTATAGATGTCAGTTTTCTGGTTGTGATACCATACTATATTTTGCAAGATGTTACCACTGGGGGAAAACTGAGTAAAGGGTGCAAGCTTAGCTTCTCTCTGTTTTAAAATTTCTTAAAACCACATGTGAATCTGCAAGTATCTCAAAATAAAAAGTTTAATTAAAAAAGGTATTTAAATATCAAGGGGATTAGAATAATAAAGCTACTTTAATTTAGAGCTGATTGCAAATCCCATAGTCAACTGTGGGTAAAGAAATGGAAGATAAGAATTAAGAGACATGCTGCTGATGTTGTGGGAATTTACTAATAGTAGATATGAACAGAACACTGATTACCAGTCTACCTGCTTCTAGGGAAGATGTAGGTAATAAAGTAATTCAACCAATACTTAAAATTACTTGCCACGAATTATTATTTGCATTGGGCTGAAGTTGGTATTGCCCTGGTTTATAGTTATTGGCCCAATATCTGGTTGGAAGCTCCAAAGAGCAGAGATTGTTTTATTCATCTATATATTCCCCCTGAGTGCTTAGCACAGTGCTTTTTCCAATTTAGTAAGCAGGACCCTTTTCAGTAGCATTTGCTGTAGCATGAATGAAGCGTATTAACATGCTATTTAAATTAACAAAGTATTTTATATTTTGTTTTGTAAACTCTTTTCACACTTAAGGAATACTTCTGGGAGCATACTTTCATTATTAGAAGCTTAATGATTTCAGTGGTCTGTCCTCAGAGTATAGATGATTAGGGGAGGTGACAGTTTATATTAACTAATTTTAATTGCTATATTATGGTCATTTTTAATGGGTAATACAAATAATTACAAGAGAGTTTCTAGGTAAAACTGTGGTGTTTGGATGGGGCTAATTCTGTAAAACAAAAAAAGTAAAAAAAAATACAATAATTAGATAATAGCTTAGAACATTTTTTAAGTGAAAGCTATTAATAAAGTGATTTGTACTTCTTGATGAGTTAGATTAGTGAGCAATAAATGTTTTCAGTTGAGTTCATATTTTTTTGTGTGGTCTTTCATTTTGAACAGGTGTATTACCTGACTGCTTAACAGATGGTTCGGATATGGTCAGTGACCTTGAACAGGAAGAGATGAAAATCCTGAGGGAAGTTCTTAGGTATCCTTCTTTAATTATTTTTTGAATGAATCATTACTAATATTGTGACATGATCTGTATATGTTTTCTACCCTCATAATACTATCAACTTGTGAAAATAACTAAATTCTCTACTGAAAAACCATAAAAATGATGTATCATTGTATTTGTTTTTAACTATGTATAACATTTTTTAATGTACAGAAAAAATGATTTTCAAGTGCCTCATACCATATCAGCCTAAATGGGAGGGGCTTCTTCCCCTCCCATCATGGGAACAGGAAACCTGCCAGTAGACCCAGCCTGGTGAGCAAGACACTCCATGGCTTCTGGACCTTGGTGTTAGAGGTGGCTCATTCCAGGTGTCTAACAGCAGGAGGCTGGACATTCACATTCTACAGACCAAATAGCTGACAGGGTGGCAGGTAACCTGCAAGGGAAAAGTGGACAGTGGGAAGTGCCCATTCCAGATGACTGTCTTGCCGGGCTCTTCCTTGCCCCACTTACATGATTCTCTGCCAAATGTCTGGCATGGAGTGTGCAGGCCACTAGAGGAGCATTTCTTTTTTCCCTTGGGCCTGTCATCTCTTGACCCCTCTGGCAGTTTTGGAAGGGAGCAGCAATTGCAGTACCTAATTTTTAAATCTCCTCTGAGAATGTAGAGGCTTAGAGCAGAAGGATACTTGCAACCACTGTGTCACCTGCAGAATGGGGCCTTGTCCTTTGGGAGACCTTCCTTTCTTTTCAACTCTAACCACACACATGACTGTCTTCTAGCATCCTGTAGTTCTACCCCTATTCACCTTGTTCTCAACTCCAAAGCACAGGGGAGGACAGGCAGGGTGGTGATGAGGAGGATGGGTCTAGTGGGGAACTATGGAAGGAACTCCATGACTTAGTGCTTAATTCCAGGCGATTTGAGTAGTTGTGGGGAGGGAGGCAGATATGTCGGTAAACCCAGCCTCTTTCGGCCAGAACCTATTTTCCACAGCAGGGGCAGATGAGAGCCTGAGACAACACAGAATGGTTTGAGTTTATAGGTTTGAACAATTAAGGATATTGTTAATAGGTTTAGAGGACTGGTAGTTTTGACTTGAATTGGTTGCTTCTGTTGATTGATTGGTGGTCTGAAAATTAATCAGCATCTTACTTTTAGACTTTATTTTCTAAAGGTGTTTGAGGGGAATGTACTCTGTAAAGTAGTTAAGCTTAGTTATGGATGAGAGTTGACTTGGCCATTTTCCTAAATCAGAGGCCCTCAGTGAGCAGTTTATAACAACGGACAGGGCTTCGGCATAATGATATCAGGAGAGCTTTGTGGAAGCTCTGGTGCCCCTGGAAAAACTAAAATGAGGGGAGAGATGGATCTTATCACTTTAAAGTAAGAGATTAGATTTGCCAATCACATTTGGGTTTACAATTTCAAATCTGTAGGTCTTTGTTCAACTAGGGGTCCAGAAGTGATGGGTGAACCTGTAGTTTATGTTACTATATTATGCTGTATATGCCTATTACGTATCTCTTTCTTAGTTGATTCTAAGCTAAGTTGCTTTAAGAAAAGCCTGATTATTTCCATCTTGGTTTCTAAGATTCCTTGCACATGTTGTGAGCTTAGTTTAGCATGTTGCTTGTTGAATATTGGTTCTTTGTCCAAAAAATGAAAATTTACTTCTCTGCCTTATTTTTGTATATTTCAGAAAATCAAAAGAGGAGTATGACCAGGAGGAAGAAAGAAAGAGAAAAAAGCAGGTGCCCGCAGCACATATTAGTATAATAACAGAAGTATTTCATTGTCGTTATCCTTTTTTTTTTTTTTTAAGATTTTATTTATTTATTTGACAGAGAGGAGAGAGATCACAAGTAGGCAGAGAGGCAGGCAGAGAGAGAGGGAGAAGCAGGCTCCCTGCCGAGCAGAGAGCCCAATGCAGGCCTCGATCCCAGGACCCTGAGATCATGACCTGAGCCGAAGGCAGAGGCTTTAACCCACTGAGCCACCCAGGCACCCCTATCTTTTTTTTAAAACAAATTTTTTTTTTATTCAATAGAGAGATAGAGAGATCACAAGCAGGCAGAGAGATAGGGGGAAGTAGGCTCTCTGCCGAGCAGAGAGCCCAATGCGGGGCTCGATCCCAGGACCCCGAGATCATGACCTGAGCTGAAGGCAGAGGCTTTAACCCACTGAGCCACCCAGGCACCGCTATCCTTTGTTTTTTAAGTAAACTCACCCAACATGGGGCTCCAACTCATGACCCCAAGACCAAGAGTCACATGCTCTACTGGCCAAGCAGCCAGGTGTCCCTCATTGCTCTTATCTCTTAATTTTATGCTTAGGTTGTGCTGCTTATGTGGAACTACACGGTTCCTCAGAGCACCATATTCTTTTAGCAGTTCTAGGCATTTGTATGTGACTTTATAACCATATTCACTTTATAACCCACTCAGCAACCTACCTTTTAAGTACCCAGTAAACACTGAGATTAGCTACAAAAAACTGTAATATCCTTCATATTATGAGGGATTCCTTATAAAAATTCCCCTTAATTTTATGAATAAGAGATAATTAAGAATAATATTTTCCTTTCTCCTTCTCTTTGATTCCTTTACTGTTTTAAAACAGCAACTGCAGTTACTCTTGAGGGCCCCCTGAAGCCTTTAACGTTATCAGCCTCAAGCAGAATGAGTCAGTTATGTTATTCCCTGACATACTGTTCTGCCATTAAGAACTATTTCCATAAAGTGCCTATCTTTCCTAAGGACAAATTAAACATGTATCTGGCTGAGGTGAAGGCAACTAATAATTATTTTTTCCTTTCCTCTGCTCGAGCTGCCTCTCTTCCTATGTTTTCCCAAATTTCTCTGAAGGGCAAGGGAAATAGAATATATACTGTCTCTCGATCACTTGAAAGTCATTTTCCTTTTTTTCCTTCAATCACTATGATACGTCCTTGTATCATGCACTATTTTTGAAAAGCTTCATTTTACTGCAAGGTACCCCATGAAGAGCAGAAGAGAGATGTTTTAGGATTAAGAGGTGACTTATGTATCTTTAAGTAAATCTCCTTTTGGTAAATGGAGGTGCAATTCATAGATGGTATATTTTTTAACATAAGAGGATAGAACACGGATGCCTAGATGGCTCAGTTGATTAAGCATGTTCCTTTGGCTCAGGTCATGATCCCAGGATCCTGGGATCAAGTTCTGCATCGGGCTCCTTGCTTAGGGGAAGCCTGCTTCTCCCTCTGCCTTCTGCTCCCCTGCTTGTGCTCTCTCTCTGACAAATAAATAAAAATAAAATCTTAAGCGTATAGAACAGAAATCAGCTCAAAACTGCTGTCAGAAGACATTAATATTAACTCTCTGGTTTATAAGCAAACTATATTTGGCTTCTTGAATAATACTATGTTTTAAGGGGTTATATGTATGGGTTTTTTAAAGCCTTTTTTAAAAGACTTATTATTATAGAAATGTTCAAACACGCAAGAATAGAGCTGATAGTATGATAATGAATCTTCTGTGTCTTTTACCCAGCATGTAGGGGTGAATGACATGAGTTATCTAATAAGCTACGTATGATGAGATTTCCCTCTGTTTTTAAGAAAAACAAATTAGGGGTGCCTGGGTGGCTCAGTGGGTTAAAGCCTCTGTCTTCAGCTCAGGTCATGATCTAAGGTCCTGGGATCAAGCCCCTCAGCAGGGAGCCTGCTTCCTCCTCTCTCTCTGCCTGCCTCTCTGCCTACTTGTGATCTCTCTGTCAAATAAATAAATGAAATCTATAAAAAAAAAAGGAAAAATTATCAGTTTACTTAGTTTTTTCAAGATGTAATTGATTTATTTGGCTTAAATATACTATCCCATTTTAGAAATGGAAATAAACCCATTTGTGGCTTCTTCAGGCATACAATGGTGTAGTGGCATATAGATTATTTTAAGTGGAAAAGCACCTTATAATTCAGTGGATTTCTTTCTCCTATTAAGAGTATTTTTCCTCAAGGTCACATGAGTAGTAAGGGTGAAGCCTGGGTTTGAATCTAACTTCTTGCTAAGTCCAAAGTCCTAAACATACTACTTACTTACTCTTAGCAGTGCATAATTTGAAATGAGAGTGTTTATCTACCTCAAAAAAAAAAAAAAGATAAAAAATACTGGAAAGATCTTAAAAACTTTGGAAAATCTCTTGTTCATTGTCTATTTAGTAGACAATATATTTTATTTATTTATGTAAGATTTTATTTATTTATTTGACAGAGAGGGAGAGATCACAAGGAGGCAGAGAGGCAGGCAGTGAGAGAGGGGGAAGCAGGCTCCCTGTTGAGCAGATAGCCCGATGGGGGCTTGATCCCAGGACCCTGAGATCATGACCTGAGCCAAAGGCAGAGGCTTTAATCCACTGAGCCACCCAGGCGCCCCAGACAATATATTTTTTTAAAGGAACATCTTTGGATCCCTTAAATAGTGAATTAGTCAAAATTAATCTAATTTTTAAAATTGTGTTATGTATTATGGATTCCTGAAGTTCTCAGAGGCTAAAACAGAAGAGCCTCCCATGCATGCTAATGAAACTGCAAAAATGAAGAATTCCCAAGGGGATGGTGAACATTTTGCACACCCACCCTCAGGTAAGGTTGAATCTCTAACAAGATGGATACATAAACATTATAAAGAGTATGTTACTTTCTCATACCTACTTAACCTTCAAAACCCCTGGGAAGGAGTGTTGAATGGCCATTGGTTATTTAAAATTCTTTTTTAATTTAGCTATAGAAATTGCAGGTAGGAAATACTCAGCTGACAGAGAGGGGGTAGTTCCCAGATTTCTAAGTGAAGCTTGGAACCCAGAGCAGTGAGTGAAATCCCTTGAGGGGGCCACCAGCCTTTGTGCCATGGCCGCAGCCTCTCAGATACGTTCACGTCATGTTTGTGTTCTCTTTTGTGACCACAGTTAAGTGAGTTACAAGCAGAACTTGGAAAGGTAAATTAAGTTAGCTTCCTAATGAATTAAAGCATAACTAGGAAACAAGAAATAGCTGGTTTATCCAGATGTTTCGTCAGGAAATATTGAAACTAAAATTGATGAGAATCCTTGTGGAAAATGTTAGTGGATGAATTTGTACAATATATGGCAAATTTTTCAATATTTTCAATATTTTTCAATATTTTCTGATTTTCTTTATAAGAAAACAAGAAAACTCTGAAACAGAACTTGAGTCATGATCATGAATTCAGTTCATGTTGTCACGCATTCCTTTGGTTTTAAATAAATGTCTTTTTCTCATTAAAAAAAGCCATACAACTGTGAGGTAGATATGATCCTTATTTTTATGTTTATTATTTTTGTTTTAGAAGAAATTTGAGGGAACTGAATGACTTGTCCAAAACCACTGAGCTTTTTTTTTCCTTTTTTAAAATTTAACATATAATGTATTATTTGCCCCAGGGGCACATGTCTGTGAATCATCAGGCTTACACATTTCGCAGCACTCACCATAGCACATACCCTCCCCAGTGTCCATAACCCAGAACCACTGAGCTTTTAAGTGGTAAAACTGCAACTGACTTTGGTCTTCTGCCTCCAAATCTTGTGTTCTTTTACATTTTAGTTTAGAAGAATTTTTATAATTGAGATAAGATGAGCTTGATGTTTACCCATTGATTTTAAGGAACTGTACTTAGTTGATAAAACAATGGGGCATATGAAACAGAAGCTGGTTTATGAAATTACCTTGCTTCCTTCTTCCTAGCAAATTTAACCATTTTTCTTTTTTCATAATCAGATTCTAGGTACAATAACTTCATTTGAATTATATTTATGAAAGCATCTCCTTTAGATTTGTCTGGGCTCTTTTTTAATTTGCTGGCCCAAATTTAACTTTCTGTTTTGTACAGACCTAGGTACACACATTTCAGTCTTGCGTCTGACATAATCTGAATACATTTGCTTTGTCTAGTTCCTTATCTGAATGTTAAGTCAAACCACATATAACTCAGGTATGCACATAAGTGGCACTGAACAAATAGCAGATAATTTCTAAAGTAATGACTTTAGTTTTCAAAAACTATTCTGTTTTTTAAAAATGAGTATATCTGATATTCCAGGAAATCATTTCATACACAGTGATGGAAGTCCATTTTGAAGGCCTAATTTGGGAAGAATCAAAAAGGAGTCTGACTTCCTTTTTAATTCCTTTTTTTCATGTGTTTCCTTGGTTCCTGCTAGAAATGGATAGCATCTGTTCTCAGACTGGTGCAAAGAGTTGCCAGAGCTAAGATGGTCTTTCTTTAAGCTTTCTGGTTTTCTGATTGTCTATTCCTAGAAATCAGAGAAGCTAAGTATTTTGGTTTCAAGTATTTTCCTCTCTGGGTGTGAGTTAGAATATACACGTTGCTCATAACTAATAATCTCCAAGGAAGAACTATTCAGAACAAGTACACGAATGGAATTGTCCCTTCTTCTGCCGTGTGCTTCCATATGTGGCGGCTAATCCTACCTCTCTGTGAAGTCACCATCAGTAAGAATGGCATGTTTAACTCTTGTTGGCAGCAACTAACTTGCTTGAGCATGTCTTTATTTCTGTCTAAGTTCTGTAGCTCCCTGTGTAGGCAGGTTGGAGGTGAGCTACAGCCTCAACTCTTCTACAGAGACTTTCTTACTGTCCAAGAGCCCGAAGAGCGTTTCTTCTTCTAGCCTCCCTGGCACTGCCATCAGTGCACTCACTCCATGCTAACGCAGTGGTCCTTTGGCAATTTTTTTGCTCATGCAGAGTTTTATTTCCGGTTTCCCTTTGCTATCAAGATTTTTAAACATTTTGAGGCATGTATATTACGTTCTCCCATCCTCGTTTTAGTTCTTGCTATCATTTTTATCTGATGCTCTTCTTGTCTCACTCTGCTGTCTTTCATAGTTCAGGTACTTAACCTGGAAATGTTTTATCTTAAAAAAGATCACCTTGGCTTATAATAAAAAGTGGCTCAGAAAAGAAATTAGCATGTTAATCTTGTCTTTTAGCACAGTCACCAAATAACTGGAAAATACTGAGTGCTCTGTTATGTCTGCTTCTAAGTTCTACTTTAAAATCTTTACATTTTCTTACAGTGTTAGTAGGTTTATTAAAAGTTATCTTCAGTATGCATTATAAACAAAAATTATTGATATTCTTGGCACTATGCGTCCAGTCCAAAAAATTGTAGCTTTAACTTCATTGTTCTGAAAATATACAGGGTCATTTACAGTTCCTTCTGTAAGCAAAAGTTTGGCAACCAATTATATTACCGGTAAGGGATTTTAGCATCCTGTTTATTTAGCTTATGTGGCAACCTTGTAATACAGTATAGTGTAGTTCTAATCTTTAGATAAGAATTATACTTCTTGAAGCTCTAGTGCCAAACAGCAGGAGCTTGGAATTTGTCGAAATGTCCTTATTCATGAGTAACAGTAGTTCGAGTTCCTTGTGGACACAGACCATGTTTATTGTTCTCACCCAGGGCTTGAAACAATATAGACATTGAATCAGTTTGTGTTGATTTAAAGTGAGGGGGGAAAAAAGTGAGAAAAAAAACCACGCTAGGCATTTTGGTGAACCAATACTTGATACTGCTTATAATATTCTAATTGGTCTCTATCTAATTACTGCCAGAAGTTAAAGTGCATTTTGCTAATCAGTCAGTACAACCTTTGGCAAGAAAGGTGGAAATGCTGCCTGAAACTTCCTCATTCCCTCAAAAAGGCCTGAAGATCCCTGGCTTAGAACACGCAAGCATTGAAGGACCAATCGCAGTGAGTAAAAAACATTACTTTTTAAGAACTATGAACAAAATGACAAAGTAGTAGGAACAATATAAACAGTCATATACTTGGCTTTTATTATCTTGAACTCAAATTTTGA
Source organism: Nasua narica (assembly GCA_028533885.1). Lineage (NCBI taxonomy): Eukaryota > Metazoa > Chordata > Mammalia > Carnivora > Procyonidae > Nasua > Nasua narica. The sequence goes on from CM052811.1 coordinate 61,772,847, forward strand.
GTTGAATCAGCCAGTGGTTATCTGTGCCACTTATTACGTAGACTTGAATTTAAATAGTTCCTTCTCTTTTTTTGGCCCAGAATTTATCAACACTTGGAACAGAAGAGCTCCGACAACGAGAGCGCTACCTCAAGCAGAAGAGAGATAAGTTGATGTCCATGAGAAAGGATATGAGGACTAAGCAGATACAAAGTTCCGAGCAGAAAGGAAAACCTGCTGGGGAGGTAGAGGTAAGGCTAGCTTTAGTGTGTCAAACTTTGCAAATCTAGAGGTGAAATTGTCAAAATCAGAATGTGTGCAAGACAGCCTTAATAATGAATGTTGCTTGTAGGTGCAGTCCTAGCAACCTCCCCGCTGGTGTAGCACCTGTTTAGTTTTTTCTAGGCAGTGAGGTGGTTGTGATATGAGGATTTTGAGGTTGAAACGATAGCAGTTTCATTATACATTTTTTCTTTACTTGGCCTGCTCTGAGTACTGTAGCTCTGTTTTACGTAAGGCCTTGGAAATATTTTATCCACAAAGCAGCAACAATACCCTTGCCACCATCTCCAAGAGGCTTTCTTCCCTAAGAAGAGATTTTTTCCAAGAAGAGATTTAGGGAACCCAGTCCACATGTGGCTTTTTACATTTTTATTTACTGAAAATGCTCGCTGAGGCAGTATGTTGGGAATTTTAGACAAATAAACCCATCTTACACTATAGCCAATTTTTTTTGTTTTTTTTGTTTTGTTTTGTTTTTTTAAGGAAATGACAGAGAAACCAGAAATGACAGCAGAGGAGAAGCAAACATTACTAAAGAGGAGATTGCTTGCAGAGAAACTTAAAGAAGAAGTTATTAATAAGTAATTTTAAGAACAATTTAGCAAAACAAGTTCAAATTTTCTTAAAAATAAATTATTTAATCCTTAAACTGAGCCTGTTAGTTTCAAATACTTGTGTTTGTAAATGCAAATATAAGCTCATTCTTAATACTTAAACTTTTGAGGTGAAAGGGTGGTGGGAAGGCAGCTACTTGGGCTGAGAGAGGGTATAGAAACCTGATAGTGCGTTTATTCATTCCAACTTGGTTACTGTTGTTTGTGCTAAGCACTGTGTAGGTGTGGGGGACAGAGTCATCAACTAGATCACCAGAGTCCCTGCCTTCAAGGGGCTAGTGAAGAAGGCCCCAAGAGCCAAGTGTACAAAGGGAAAAGTGCAGTATTACGAGCAGGGCTGCCCAAGCCTCCTTGAGAAAGCCATGCTTAAGCTAGTTTCAGGGAGAAATGGGAAGGAACACCTCAGGTTCTGCAGCAGGAAAGGAGGAGGCAGCCAGGAGGAGCAGGCAGTCTGGCGAGTATACACAGAATGAGGGCAGAAGGCTGGCCTATGAAGTTGGAGAGAGGTGGGGTACTGATTTGCAGGGCCTTGTAGGGAATGTGAGGAGTTTAAATTTTATGATGGCAGTGGGAAGTCTCTGAAAAGTTTTAAAGCAGGAAAGTTACATTACCATAATGTTCAGTTAAAAAAAAAAGTGTGGCTGCTGTATGGAGAATGGGTGAGTTAGAGTCTTTGTGGGTGTACCAAGTGTAAGGAAATGCAATCAGAAAACCAGTTATTCTGGGCAGGAGCAAACAGCACTTGGAAAATGGATGTGAAGGATATTAAAAAATACTCAATTACTCTTTCTAGAAAAGCTACCATTAAAAAAAGATAAAGAGAACTATTGAATACTGAGGGAAATGCAGCCACGGGTGTAGGTCTTTTTTATGTGAAGTGGTCCTAGATGGTTTTCTGTGGTTGGCTGCTTACAGAGAACCAGAATAGTAGGAGAGACCCTTCTTTCAGAAAACTTCCTGTATTATGTCTTCCAGCAAGCACCCCCTTTTCTAGTAACGGGTTGCTCCTGAGGTTTAATTTATAATTGCGTCTTATCTCTTTAAATCTACAGTTGCAAACTTTTAAAAAGGGATATTAAAATTTGTTTAGCTTGTCTTCAACCTGCAGAGAAAAACCAGCATTACTTTATATTTTTCACGTTTCATCACTTAGGTAGATGGACAAGAGGAAAAACTAGTGATTAAAACACAGAAATCTGTTTCATGTAACTTTTTATTAAAAATAGTTTTTATAGTGGATACATGTTTACAGATAGAATTTTAAGAGAACCTCAGGCATACAAATGTGGGCTCTGGTTTGGTTCACTGAGTGAAGATAGAGACATAAAAATCCTGATCTGCTTGAGGGTAGTCATTAAGACAGCAGCTAACATGTGGAAACTTAATAGTTATTCTTTCAAGGGATATTGTAAGCCCTGTTTTCGTATCATTGTGGGTGAGCATATGTACCATGGAAACTGTTATCCTGTAAGTCAACAAAAGATTCACATTTCTGTGATAAGGTTCCTAAGATGATTTAAAGGTTTGACTTGTGGCGATTCTTCAGAAAGGAAAATTTAAGTAACTCTTCATAAGGTATAAAGATAATACTTCCTACTGGAAATTTAAAATTACTTAGCCAGGGGGTGCCTGGGTGGCTCAGTGGGTTAAAGCCTCTGCCTTTGGCTCATGTCGTGATCTCGGGATCCTGGGATTGAACCCTGCATGGGGCTCTCTGCTCAGCGGGGAGCCTGCACCCCCCACCCCCACCTCTCTCTCTGCCTGCCTCTCTGCCTACTTGTAATCTCTATCTCTGTCAAATAAATAAATAAAATCTTAAAAAAAAAAAAATTACTTAGCCAGGAAGAGTCAGGAGTAAATAGGGAAATACTTTAGGCCTGGGCTTCCTAGATGACAAGAGGAAATTTATTAGGAGCTAAGAAGAATAAAAGGGGCGTCACAAAACTTGCTTGAAAAAAACTGTATTCAGATGGTAACTTTACTGATCTTACTTTACATCATCCTGAGTCACTTGCCTTATAAAGTGGAAGGTCTTTCTCATTATGTGTACTTTTCATCAAAGAGGTGAGACTAGCCCCATGCTGTGATGTTTTGGTGCTGAGACTTCATTTGCCCAAGGCACACCTTCTGTAAGTAGAATCCCGTAATTCTTAAAGTGCAGTCAACCTTCCTTTGTTTAGAATTATTTCATTCAGATTGGTGTAGGACTTAGTGGTTTATAATAAATATCTATGGATATTTATTGGCTTTTAAAAGATACTATAAAATGGACAATCTCAAAATGGAGTTAACTTATATTTACAACAAACCAAACAAAAGCAATAATCATAGAATTACAGGGTCACATTTTAATTCCTGAATTTTACAGTTCAGCATTAATATCACCACATGTATGCAAATGGTGTAAAACAAGTACAGTGGTATTTTTAATACAAAATAAACATCTGTTTTATGGAAAAACTATACTTCATATCTACACAGACAGCCCATCTTTTCCAAACAATAGCCAAAATTAAAATTAACTACAAAATCTCCAAAACAGGGGAAACTGCTTCAGTTTAAGCTATTCCAGGAAAAATGGACCCATAACACATTACAAGGGTGATCTGAAGATTGTAGCCGGAATTCCTGTTTTTAATTTTTTTTTTCCCCAATGCATGAAATTGTAGTTTGGGGGAGTAAGTTTTTCTTACTTCAGCATGATCTCAGATCATAGATGAGCAAACTAACATTAAAATATTTACAGTTAACTTGCTGTTCTAAAAATAAAACCTCTTAACTGTTTGCCTCAACTTAAATTCATTTACGTACATGGAATGTGCTTTTACTCTTTAAAAAAAGCAGCTTTCGTATTACACCCTTGTTTGTTTATGGAAAAACTTCATATACTGCATACTGACTTTGATACTGAAGTAACTTCTTGGATCAAAATGGCCTCTAGATATTAAATGCCACTTAATTCAGCACTAATCTTTGTATGTGAGTCTTTATAAATTATACTTTAAAACTTGCTTGCAGCTTTGGAGAGAGACAACTTTACAAAGCAGAAAGTGACTTCAAGGTATCTTGCACAAAAGATTGTATGTACTACCGGGAAACATTTGGAAACATTCTGTTCAATCCGCTCCCAAGTTTCTAGAGAAAATCATTTTGAAACACTACTGTTCTGATTCTTGGCATCAGTTATCTCTAAAAGTGCTGTAAAGTTATAGTAACAAGACTTTCCATTTTGAATCCAGCTTGTTGGTTTTCATCAAAATACATACTGAAAATTCCTGGTGTAGAAAACTCAACATGTACTGTAACACAGAGTGTACTTCCCTTCAAATACCTATAAGGCTGAATTTGTTAAATCTTAAAAAAATGGTCCCAATAGCATAACTTCATTTTTATGATAGTTGAATTTGGTTTTCATAAAATTTTTTTTTTTAAAAGAGGCAACTGATTAAAAGAACAACATGGCCAGCACCATTATACAAGTAATGTTATTGGGTTTATAACTAAAGTTTTGTAATTGTTTCTAGATCAGATACCCCCCTGGAGCAACCCTGCATTTAATATAATTTTTATCAACCTTGTTCCCTCCCCCAAGCCATCCCCAAACCTGAGAGTTTCCTCAGGAAGAAGCTATCTCTCAGGTTCTTGTTACTAATCTTTTTTTTTTTTTTTTTGACAGCCTGAAAGGCAAACCCCTTAATTACTAGCAAGCAATCAAGTTCCTGGGAAGCCTGGTTTTTTACAGAACTAAACTCTCCTAGCTGATATACTGTGTATCTTTGCTATTCCTCGTATATTTATAAGTTCAAGTGAGAAAGCTTTCTGATTCAGATTTTCAGCTCATTGAACAGTTGCAGCATTTTAGTAAGACCACGCGTTGAGGGTCCCCACTAAGTATTTTATGAGCCAAGACGAGGTCTTTTCCTGGGAGATGTTTCTTCTTCTTCGTCGTCGTCTTCATCATCTGGGTAATCCACTAAACCAACCAAACTTCCCTATTGAAGAATAAAAAGAATTTTTTAACATATGTAACTTAAGGAAAAAAAAACTTATTAGTATAGTCACCTTTAAAGACATCACAAACTTTTCTAAACTATCTAATCATATATATCTCAATCAGATATATTTGAATTTGATAAAGGAACTGCTTGAACATTATGAACACTTGGTACAATTGGTGGCACTCTAAGTTACCCACTTTTCTGTTTACCTCTTGGATTTTTAACGATACCTATTTCACTGTGGAAAAATGTATCTCCAAACAGTAGGACTCACAAATCATGACACAGGGAGCTGGAAGGGCCATGGAAATGAACTGGTTCATTTCTCCATGTTTAAACTAAAGAGTGTAGGGGTGCCTGGGTGGCTCAGTGGGTTAAAGCTTCTGCCTTCAGCTCAAGTCATGATCTCAGAGTCCTGGGACTCTGGTCCCATTGGACTCTCTACTCAGCAGGTAGCCTGCTTCCCCCTCTCTCTGCCTGCCTCTCTGCCTACTTGTGATCTCTCTCTCTCTGTCAAATAAAATATTTAAAAGAAAAATAGCGTAGTTAGTCAGTGACAAGAAGTCTCCTTTTGTCTCTGTACTTCACGTGTGTAGTATTTCATTACTAAGTGCATACCATTGTTTTCATTATGCTTTCGATAATAATAAACAAATGAAATGGTTCCTAAAACTAACAACTAAAAAATTTAGGGCTACCTCTCTAACCAAAAGGAAAGTAAGGATGAGGTAATTCAGGTGAGTCATGGACCCTTTTAAAAATCCTATTAAAGTTCTGGACACTACCCAGGAAATTAAATGTCCTCAGGTTTGCACTCATTTTGAATCTATCCCATGAAGTTTATACATAGGTCCTGCAGGTTAAGAGCACTACTGTAAACGCTGGACTTAGTTCAAACCCCTCAGACCTCAAGGGGATAAACAAATGCAACTGAAGTAACTCATATTTCAAAGCTAAGCAGCTTCATATATAAAACAACCAGATATTTGGCAGTAACACTTTGCCAATATATAACTGAACCACTGTAATATCAACAAAGGCCACTGTGCAGCTAGAAACCGTTATCAGAAAGCCTGAAAATTAAAATCAAACTTATTTATACCATATAAACTCATGTGAGAATCCTGCTTTCTCAACTTAATAACACACAAGTCTTAAGTTTGATAAGCAAGAGGCAGTATGGCTAAATTGGTAAGAATGTATTGACTGTAGTCTGCCTGACTTCAAATTCTAATGCCACCATTTTTTGGGTGTGTGACTGTGGGATAGTGATTTAATATCTCTATGCCTCATTTTCCTTATCTGTAAAATTAGTATAATAGTATTTAGGCCTCAGTGAACTATTTTGAAAATAAAATGAAATTAAAAAATAAAAAGCATAGTGCTTGGTATGTAGTTAGTATTCAATAATTGCTATTAGCTGCTGTTACTAATATCATTCTTGTTCATTTGGTTTCTAAGCCAAACAAGTTAGACGGGAGGAGACAGAAGATGTAATTACCTTCTAAAAAGGCACCAGGTCTGAGATTCACAAAGACGACAAGTTATCAAGGAAAGTTTTAATCATGCTTAGGATTACAGATTATATATCATGATGTACAAACACTTTAGTTTCCACTGGGTAACATTTAAAATGACTTTGCTTAAGATTAGTAAATATTCTATCTGAAACACTCAACCACACAATTTAACATCAATTTTATCTCTATTATCTATACATATATGCCATAAACAAACTCCTATACATTAAAACAATTTTTATTGAAAATAAAAATATAAAATGTGGAATATTAGAAGTTAAAAGGCTGTAATCCAGAGATGCACCCTGTAAAGAATCTGACAGATTCCACACTTAATATACAAACATAAACATACTTGTTTTAAAATAAATATCAGATTGCAATTAGACCACTTATGCCCCAATTACCCTTTAAGAAAAGTTTCCAATACGAAGGAAGGGATGAAAACAAAGGATCATGATTAACAAACACCTATGAAGACACAATGACATTTTTTCTGAACCAAACAAACCAATGAACTAACGAATTATAAGTTAGGAAACTCTTAATATAATTGATCATATTAAAAAAAATCTAAGGAGAGAGAATTCAACAATTATCCTCTACTCAAAAAAAAAAAAAAAAAAAAGACAGATCTTACATAAACATGATTAATAAAAATTCTAAGAATCATCAGCAAAAGTGATGGTTTTTATATCTTCAAATTTTTATAGCTTTAATTTCTTTATTTTGCCTAATTGCATTGGCTACAACCCCCGAACAATGGTTAAACAACAGCAATCACAGTGGTATCCTATCTTGTTCCCACCTTTGGTGGGAACGCTTCTAGTATGTCCATAAGTATTAAGCTAGGTTTTGATACTGGCCATATATACTGTGTTAAGGAACTATCCACATATTTCCATTTTACTAAGTAAATTCAATAATCAAAACTGTAAATACATATTCTAGATAGAAATATGCACGTATATGAAATATTTTATGTAGAAAGTTATATACAACTGTTTTAACTGCAAAAAGCTGGACACAACTTTAAAATGTATCAAGAGGGTTAGTTATATCATACTGTGGAATTCTATGGAGGAAGTTCTTTCATGTTCTAATATGGAAAGCTCACCCAAGTTAAGTTTGCTAAGTGAAAAAGCAAGATTCGGAGTTCTCCTCTGTTAATCTGTGGCAAAAGAAGTGTCTGTTTTAGCACCCACTAATAGTTTCTGATTATGATTTTATAAATATTTTTCTTTTTTGGGGTAAGTATTCTTCCTCAAGGAAAACGTGCATATTTTGCAGCTCTATAAGTTAAAAAAAATAAAAAATTCTTGTAATTTCATTAGTAGCTAATGTTTCACCAGTCTTGAACTACCAAGTTTTCAAAGAATGCAAATTTTAATAGTATATTAGAGATTTAGAATGCCTTGCCAAGGAAAATGGACAAGTTCACACCTGATCTTTTTAATTTTAAGAACCAATCAATTCAACTGTGGCAATCAATGGATAGTGAATTTCAAACTTCTATCATAATCTAGAGTGATGAGCAATTTATTTTCCAAGAGAAACACTGTTTCCTCCTTGTTCCCCCGGCCCCAACGTAGTACAAATGTATTCAGTAATCTGCTATTAGTGTCAAAAAGGGTGAAAAATGTGTTAGTGCTTGTACTTGATTTTGCTCAGTTGTAAGTAAAAAATTATCTGGAAGGATAATGAATTAAAGAACTCTAAGAAATAACCCAGAAAAGAGAACAAAAAGATTAAAAAAAAGAGTAATAGAAGAGAAAAATTATGAAAATAAGATCAATACAGAGGGCTCAACATCCAAATAATAAGTTACAGTGAATATAAAATGTTTCCAAACTGAAGGACACAATTGTTTAGCTACTTCCAAGAAGAAAATAAAAACTCAAACACAAAGGATCAGAAATTAAGAATGTCTTTAGATTTCTTGGCAGCAATAATGTCTAAGTTTTAAAAGAAAATGATTTCTGATTTGGTTCTACATTCAGTTAAACTGGCAGTGAAGTAGGATGGAATCAACACATTTTCATAGATGTAGGGGCTCAAATTTTACCTCTCCTGGGATTCTTTTCTCAGAAAACAATTATTAGAGGATGTGCTCCACTGAAATGGGAGGGTAAATCAAGGAAGAGTACAAAGACATAAGACCCGGAAACAATACAAGAAAAAGAGAGGCAAAAGAAGTATTAGGATAATGGCCCCGGCAGCCCGAAGACAAGAGCTGTGCAGCAAGTATAGAGAGCAAAGGATTATAGTCAGAATTACAGTCAGGTCAGGACCAGACTGGAGACATCAAGAGAACGCAGAAACTAACCTGAAAGGTCCTGAAAAAATTAGTGACAGGCATCTAACTACTGCAACAAATGAAAAAATGGTGGCAATTTTTACTCTAGAAAGAGAAAAGTTATCAAGAAACATGCAATATAGAAAAAAGACCAGGAAAAAAGTCGTGAATAAAGAATATTTATGTTGTCATTATAGCTATAAAATTATCAAATGTTATTTTAACCAAAAATTGTGATATAGGGAAAAATAACGGTAAGGATTGGTAAGGAGTGTTCACATGTTAAATTCCTATCTATCATAACAAGAATTTAACAAATTAGGTCTAAACTTGATGAAACAATATGAAATATTAAAATAATTATATTTAGAAATAGAAGAAACAGGTACAAGAAGAGTTCTAAGCTATCTATAAAGAGGAAAAGAGAACTGATTTTTCTCAACATTTTAATACTATTTTGATTTTTGAAAGTAAGCGCATGTATTGCTTTGATTAAAAAAAGCTAGTATATACTGATAAAGTGCAAACAGTGTTCTAAGCTCTTTACATTTATTAAATAATTTAACATTTATAAGCCTATAGAGTAGGTGGTGCTATTTTATCCTTGTTTAAAATAAAAAATAAGGTTCTGAGAAATATAATAACTTACTCAAGGTCAAATAGCCTAGAAAGAGGCAGAGCCAAGATTTGAACCTGAACGATTTAACTTCACAGTGGATATTCTTAATTTAGTGCCACAAATATTACACCAGATTATCTTATCAAGAGGTGAAAAATTTTAAATTTCTAGTTAAAAAGAGCTTACTTCAATACAACAGTGAATAAAGACTACATTTTTGTAAAACAAGAAACTCAAAATGTATACTGTATTCAAACAGAGAAGCATCCCTTCACATTAAGTTTTCTTACTACAGCACTGCCCTCCTCTTGTCCTTCTATCCTTATGTTAACAGCTGTTTTAGATTTATGCCTTTTTATTTTAAGCTCCTCCTCTTTGGTGAAAAGGATGGTTACACAGAATAACAGTATAACTCAAAGAAGAAAGTTTTATATAAAATTTAAAACTGCTTAAGGGCGCCTGGGTGGCTCAGTCAGTTAAGCGACTGCCTTTGGCTCAGGTCATGATCTCAGGGTCCTGGGATTGAGCCCAGTGTTGAGCCCAGTGCCCTCTTCCTCTGTCCCTCTCCCACCTGCTTGTGCTCTCTTTCTCAAATAAATAAATAAAATCTTAAAAAATAAATAAATAAAATTTAAACTTGTTTATATAAAAAAGTAACCAATGGAAAATATACATTCAATGCAAATGACAAGAAGGCTAATATCCTTACAACTAAAGAGTCATTCATATTAAGAAAAACATAACCCAATTTAAAAAAGGCAAGACTATGAAAAGACAACTTGCAGAAGAGCAAAATCAAAAGGCTAATATTTGACCTCAACTAACAAAGGACATGCAACTGGGAATGAAAGCTGTACTTTCTCCACTGCCTAATGGACAAAGATTAAAAATAATTGTAGTAACACTGACAAAGCCTCTGCTCAGCGGGGAGCCAGCTTCCCTTCTCTCTCTACCTACTTCTCTGCCTACATGTGATCTCTCTCTGTCAAATAAATTGAAAAAAATCTTAAAAAAATTGTGATACAGCTAAATAAAATGAAATTCTGTAGTCATCAACAGTGTTTTAGTAACATAGAAAATTCTTTTAACAAATAAATAAAAGTATACAAAACTGTGCTTACAGAAAGACCCCAATTACATGTCAGATAAACCCATATACCTAAAGAATCAATCAAATGTTATTAGCAGTCACATTCTCTGATAACAATGTGCACAACTTTCTTTTCCTTTTTTTTTCTTTTCTTCTTTGAAATTACTTTTATTATCCAAATTTTCTTTAGTAAACATGAGATAATTTTGAAGATGGGAAAAGCCAAGTTCGTGTATAGAATAATTTCACATACCTTGGTGGCTGTTACTGATGTAGCCAAGTTTGTAGTTTTGGAAGAGGATCCATTAGAACTTGCTGGTGGTGCCTGGGCCACTACAGATTTACTGTTTGTTCCATTAGCAGCACTGGCAGAATGGGAGAAAGTAAATTTGAAGCCACTAGATGATGTCCTTTTGGGAAGGTTTTCCTTGTCTTCACTTTCTTTTGCTAAAGAGAAAGTAAAATTTTCATCTTTTTCAGCAAATATTTCTAATAAGCAAAGCAACTGAAAACAACAGTAACTTACAAATTTACAAAACATTGCCTTTGCTTCATAAGAGCTAACAGTAGAGCATGTGTATGGTGCTAAGTCTTTAATTACCTGGAATCTTAGAAACCCAGGATTCGAAAGGACCTTAATCATATACCAGGGGCGCCTGGGTGGCTCAGTGGGTTGGGGCCTCTGCCTTCGGCTCGGGTCATGATCTCGGGGTCCTGGGATCGAGTCCTGCATTGGGCTCTCTGCTCGGCGGGGAGCCTGTTTCCCCTTCTCTCTCTGCCTGCCTCTCTGCCTGCTTGTGATCTCTCTCTCTCTGCCAAGTGAATGAAAAAAATCTTAAAAAAAAAAAAAAAAAAGAGAATCATATACTAGAATCAGGCAACCTACACTAGAATCCTACACTGTTGAATCTAGGACGCATCAAGGATTCATTACCTGACTCTTCCTTTTTTTGTTCCTCTGTAGCTTCTCTTCACTGCACTGACCCTATACTTCTATAGTCCTTGATAGACCTGATAATCTCTACCATGAGTCAGTATTTCAAATGTTTAAAGACAATGATATGATCATGTCTATCAGTCTCTTATTTCCTGAATATTTCATGATCCTCTATCTGTTTCTCTTACGAGTTAGGTATCTACTATTCTTTCATATCTGGTTGCTACTTTTTTGTATATGATTCTTAAGTGGATGGCGTACTTCAAGTATGGCCTCATTGCCTCTTTTCACCGTAGTCAGTGCAATGCCTGTAATGAGTAAAGGTAGAAGCATTAGGCTACCTATTCCTTATGACATTTTGAAGGGCTATGTGCTCTATCAGGCTGAAGTAAAAAGAACTTCAGGCATTAACTAGTACATAATGAGTGACGCTGGGAACAACAGTTGCAGGGAAAATGTAATAAATCAGTGAAACACTAGGAGAAATGCTTTTAGAAAACCTCACATTCAAAATCACAAATGCTTTTGCTTTCAAAATGTAAATTTTTAGTATCCATTTTTATGATATACGCAGGACAATACTCCAATAATTTTCAGGCCATAGAATTAATGCGATTAATTATTTTGAAAGATAAGATCTCAGTTTTATAAACAAGTTAAACATATTTGAAACATGGGAAATGTCACTTCTCTTTATAGTGTATCTTTATGAAATTTTTATAATGACTTTAAAATTTCAAAGAGCAAAGTTACTTCTTTGAGCTTAGTTTCCTCAAAGCTATCAAAGGCAGAGTATTCTGGAAAGTTTCTATGTATCTATATGGTCTCTATTATTATTGGAGATTTCAGTACAGAAATAAATCCAAGATTGTTCATTGAAGGCAATGTATCAGTAGACAATGTAATTCTAAACAGCAAATGAAGAGCATCGCAAAATGGCAAGTTTCAAGAAAAGCAGTTTAAACATGAAAATAACTCCCAGATTTGGAAAAAGATGTGGAAATTTTATTTTTTTTTAAAAGATTTATTTATTTATTTGGCAGAGAGAGAGATCACAAGTAGGCAGAGAGAGGGGGAAGCAGGATCCCTGCCGAGCAGAAAGCCTGATGCGGGGCTCGATCCCAGGACCCTGAGATCATGACCTGAGCCGAAGGCAGAGGCTTTAACCCACTGAGCCACCCAGGCGCCCCAAGATATGGAAATTTTAAAAGGTCCTGATTCACTATAAAATTCATATCTTTCATGCTTTATATACTATGACCAAACCTTCACAAGTAACTGATAATTTCTGTACTTAATAAATGACACATTATTCAAAAATTCAAAATTTTAATACCTTTTTTTGTTTCCATAAATTTTTCATAAGTATCTGGAAAATCGTCTTCTGGCTTAGATTTTTCTACTGGTGCCACAACTGCTTTCCCTTCTTCCTCTTCATCTTCATTAAACCACATTTCTTCATCCTCTTCCAAGGCTTTTGCGTCTCTGCGAAATCTGTTACTACGCAATATAGATGGTACACTGTAAGAAACATCACAAACACTGAATAATGATTTAAAGTTTGTGACCAAATTTGAGAATAGATAAGCATAACCAAGAGTACCTAAATTAATTTTAACTATGTATAATTTACATCATAATCACCTCGACTTTGATATAAGATGTAACCCCAGAACACTCCAAAACATTGCAAATTAAACTAAAAATTTATTTTGAGTTATGATATGTTCACATAAAAGATTCGGGTAGGGAGAATATCCTACCTTCTATACAACCCTGTACTATCTAATGATGGAAAGAATACTCCTGGGTAAAATTCATATGTCAGATCCAAACAAAAGATTTTGGATATAATTTTATAGACTATAAATACAATATATTTAAACAATACCTGTTCAGTTTCTGATTTTGTCGGTCTTTTTCTTGCTCATATTTAGTCTTCAATCCTTTGAATGTCTGAACATATTCAATTGATTCAAGTGCTTTATAAAAGTTTTCAACTATATGTGCAGTAAGAGACTTGATATCTTCCTGTATGAGGACAAAATTTACAATTCAAATATAATTCAATGACTGTTAGGAGAAAAACTTAAAAGAACTTTTTTATAGTTCCAAAGCTGATCAAGAAAGGTTTTTCAAAATCACATTACAAAAATAAATGTCCTAGTTTTTTTACACATGAGCCAGGCCTCCAGAGAAAACTTAGAATAAAAAAGGAGCTCTTTTGGGGGGCTACAAAACATCTGAAAGTAACTAGATTTAGTTTATGTCTTCTGTTTATTCTTTGCATTTACATAGTACTTTACAATTTAAAAAGCGTTTAACATATAGTTTCACTTGATCCTAACAATTCTATGAAATAGGTTTTATTACCCTCATTTTACAGAAAAGGAAAATTGAGGATCTGAGAGGTTAGATGACCTGATGAAGAGCACACAGCTAGTTAGAAGGCAGACAGTGAAATTCCATTTTTAACAAATTTTGGTGTTACTTCATAAGTGACTCCTCCTTTAACTGGTATCAAAATGGGAAGCCTTACCTAAATAATAAACACAGACTCCTGTAACTGTATTACATATACAGATCTGATAAACTATCAACTTGAATTCTACCTATTTCCATAGTCTTCCAAAGGTATAATTTTTATGAAACAAACTGACAGTAGTAACTTCTAAATTCTTTTAAATTCTAAATGAACCATTCTAAATAATCATTACAAATGCCTCCGTGCAAAGTAAGCTCATTATTAATAATAACTGAACTTGTGATTCAGGCGTTTAATATTAACAAGAAATACACAATGCCACCTCTTTAAAAGATACACCATAACTGCTTCTTTTAAGGACTTTTAAGTCTTCAAACTAGTTTCTCTGTAAATCTCAGTTAAATAATATGCAAAGAACAGATATTAGAAACCCAGGTAAAATGGTTGTGTTATATACTGAGAAAGAGGAATTAAGTTTTGGGGTGCCTGGGTGGCTTAGTTGGTTAAGCACCTGACTCTTGGTTTTGGCTCCAGTCACGATCTTGGGGTCCTGAGACTGAGCCCCATGTGGGACTCCATGCTCAGCAGGGAGTCTGCCTGAGATTCTCTTACTCTCCCCTACCCCCACTTGCACTCTCTTGCTCAAATAAATAAATCTTTTAAAAAAAGAAAATGAGTTAAGTTTTGGGATTCAATGTACATTTATCAACCACTTGAAATTATGTTCTGAAAAACAAATTCAATCATAGGAATAGGGATGGGGTTGTGAACCCTATAACTCATTTTATCAGTTTCTCACCAAAAATTATATATATATATATATATATATATATATATAAAAGCCAATCTCTGGTTCATAAGAACAGTGGATTGTGAAATAGGGTTCAGATACTTGGTAAGCTAGTTAACTATGTTCCCTCTTTTCTAAGGCTAAAGACAAATACTTCTATTCTCTTCATCCTTTTGAAAACCATACTCTTGCCAAGTGACTACTATTAGAAAAGTAATCCAGTCAGCCAAATAATCTTTATATGAGAACAGCATGTCATGAGCAGAAATCTATTTGTAAGAGCCAAAACTAGAGAATGATTTTCTAGCTTTGACTTTTTTTTTCAAATTCTAACCATGTGGCCATTTTCCCTGATGGAATGGTTTCAGTGTGTGGGAGAGGGTAAATTTATTGTATTGGTCCTACAGTTACTATCTTAACCCTGTTCACATAGAGTTCTCTCTGGATCTTTTTATGACAGATCTTCTGTTGCCCAAAACTAAGCTTTGACCTACTTTCAAGCTCTGACTGTGCTCCTAACCAAATGGATGCTCTTGAATAAATTCACTTGACTACTTTAGGTGTCTGAAGCCCCTCATCTGTAAAATAAGGCAGTTGGAGTGGTCCACCTAACTTTCTGGTCTCTTCAACTTAAAATTCCACGATAATAGCCTACCTTTCATGCATCTTCTATCAGTTTACCAAAGTAATTACTTTCAACCTTTCTATTTATCACTAGCCCTACAAAGATCACAGAGATCTCGTGAATGGCATACTTGACCAAAATGTCTACATATGCCAAATATAATTCTGAAACATTTGGCCAATAAAAATGGAACTGAGAATAATGTAGAGTAAACATGGGTTAAAACACCATACTAAATTTCACAATTTAAAATGTTAACATCATGAAACATATAATTATTTTATTTTACTAAGAATCCTTTAGCATATACTTACCACTCTTATAAATTCAAATAACTCAATAACAGCTGAATTCAACAGATTGTACCGAGTTCC
The DNA here is from genome assembly GCA_028533885.1 of Nasua narica. NCBI lineage: Eukaryota > Metazoa > Chordata > Mammalia > Carnivora > Procyonidae > Nasua > Nasua narica. The sequence continues at coordinate 61,788,456 of CM052811.1, forward strand.
ATTATCCAGAAGAGCATTTATAACTGGCTCAAAAAGATTTCCCTTCGTAATGTAACGATTATAAAATTCATCTTTAAGGCCAATTATCCGCCTCATAAAACGAAGAGCACCTAATTAAAAATAATACAGGGAACAAATTGATAATCTCATTAGTAAAAATTATTATACAGGTATTTTTACATAAAGCAATGTATATATTTTAAAATAAAAAGTAAAACTGTGCACTAAAAATAATTGGGTTTTGAGGAAAAACAGAGTTAGGGTAAGACCACTCAAATCTATGTAACTCATGTAGCCAGAGCTAGCAAAAAACCCAATAATTGGTACTTGGGAGATACCCAGGCAGGTAGCTCCATGGTATAAAGATTTAAAAAACCCCACAGAAACCATCAAGTGCCAATGCTGGCAGTACTCAGAGCGGAGCTGGTAGACACGCAGATGATGCCATGATGGCAGCTCAGAACCAGGGCAGAGCTGTCTGTCGTGAAAGTGGGCACAGGAGTAGTGCAACCTGCCCACGGCTACCTCACCTCTCCATAGGGGGAGCTCTGGAGGTAGGTACTTCTTTTCAATTTTCTGAAAATAAAGCCAAAGTGGTTCCTGCTGCCAGCTTAACAGGAGAGCTGAAGGTCTTGTGCTTTTTCTGATAAAGGCTACAGTTCCACTCCCACTATTTCAGTTTTCTTTGCCTTGGAAAAATCATCTGTGAACCGATACTACCTATACATTATAACATAAAGATTTTAACCCTATACATTTTAGCCCTTGTTTACCAATTGCTTATGAGCTGTTCTGCCTTTGGTAAACATGAACTGTGGCAGATCAGGCTGTATTGGTAAAAGAACAATAGAGTAGCAAGCAGTATAATGCGGCTTTTCATATTTTAAATACTGAAAGGAAAAGTCTCTCATTTCAAACCTGATGTTCACAGATGAAAGTCACTAAAAGAAAGCTCTGCCTATCAAAAGAAGTTCCAAATATTATCTAAGAATAAAACTGAAATAGGCCACATAAGGTATAAATGTATGATAACTGCAACACTAAACAAGTGTGAAGAAAAAAAACCAAAAACAAAAAACCAAAAACAAGTGTGAAGAGAAGTGTTAGACTTATAACATCACCTTTTTGTGGCAGGAAAAAAAATAGTTATTTAAGATTAAAAAGACTGAATAAGTGAGCAAGTAGGAACTCTCATACACTTCTGGTGAATGATACGATATAGTTACAACTGCACTCTTATGATGGACATCTTGATGCAATGTAAACATTTAAATACTGGAGGTTTGTTCAACTGTGATATATCTACATAAATGGGACACTCCAAAAGGACTATTTACAGAAAGCCAGATAGGAACACCTATCATGAGAACATCGATCCTTCCAAAATTAATAGAGAAATTTAACATAATCTGGTCACAATGAACTGGATAAAATTATTTTCAAGTTACTATGGAGTAACAAATGTCCAAGAACCAAGAAAACTAGGAGAAGGAAAACCGAGCAGGGACTTAGCAGATACTAAACCTTACAAGAGAGAAGCTCAAGTGTCCTAAGAATAAACTTTCCTATTTATCTTATCTAATAAAACAATAGGTTTAGAAAAAATAGCTCAAAAACAAGACATAAGATACATCTGGCAATTTACTATATAACAAGAGAAATTTTAATTCAGTAAGAAAAACACAGTTTATTTAATAAGGGGATTGGGACAACTTGCTACCCATCTGGAAGAAAACAAAGCAAGACACTCCAAACCATATACAAAAACAAACTTCAAATGTATTATGTATGTAAGAGAAATAATAAAAATATGAGAAATTGAGGAGAGTATTTTATTTACGTAATCTTAGGACATAGGAGATATTCCTAAGCAAGATAAAAACCCCAAAACTCATAAGAGGAAAAGGGACATATTTTTCATCATAGAGAATATTACAACTGTTATATATTTTAAAAAATACTATAAATAAAGGCAAATGCAAAAGACAAATGAGACTGGGACATTCCCCCACACCCCAAAATGTGATAAATTATTAGCATCTCTAAAACAAAAAGAGCACTAAGAAAAAGATAATAGGCAATTCACACAGATAAAATTCAAAAGCACTAAAACAGGAAAATATATTGTCAAGGAATATGTAAATAAAAACACAAGTGGAATACCACATTTTCCATTATCCTCTTCATAACATTTTAGGAATCAGTAACATAGTGCTGCAAGAGTGTCAAGGGCTTCAATCTTTTGGGAAAGTAATCTGGAGGCTGTATGTGAAATTCAAATTTAAAAGGATACATTAAAACTATATAAACATTTTGTCCTGACATTATTATTGGGAATCCATACTATGGAAATAAAGAAACCAGTACTTAAAAGATTTATATACTAGACTATTTACACAGATGAAAGTCACTAAAAGAAAGTTAGTGTTATTTGGAGTGGCAAAACTTACTCTGTGCACTACAGAACAGCAGAATAGATTGTGGAAGAGCCACTCCATCAAATGTTACTCAGCTATATTTAGGAAAAAAATTTAGTTGAGACCACATTCAATCACACAGAGTAATAAGAGGATGAGAAGTATGTTAATATGATCCTGTTTTTATAAAAATAAAAAAAAGACCTGCAAGAGTGTGCATGTTTATATAAATTTGTACAGATGTGGAAAAAGGAATAGGAAAAACTGCATGCAGTTAATGGTGGTGACTTTTAAGGCCTTAAAAGGAGTTGGGAGATTAATCTTTTCTCTATCCATTAAATGTTTCAATTTTAACACAAAGCTCTTTTTATTTGGAGGGTAAAGGAGGCTACTTTATCTCTATTTGCAGGTAAAAATATGAAGAAGAAAAAAAATATGAAGAGGAAAGGAAACTTAACAGTTTGCCAAAAATCAACACTGATGCAAATATCAGCATTTAAGTTTGCTTATTGTTGGTTCAAGTGGTATACTAAGGGGCACTACTCACAAGTTATTTTATAAGTTCAATAAATAACCCGAGTTAAACAAAAACATTTCAAGGGCCATAGTATAAAAAAGTCAGTATATGTGCGCACAGGTGGCTCAGTTGGTTGAGTGTCTGCCTTCGCCTCAGGTCATGATCTCGTGTCTCGGGATTGAGCCCCACTTTGGGCTCCCTGCTCAGCGGGGAGTCTGCTTTTCCCTCTCCTCCACCCCTCTGCTTGTGGTCTCTCTCTCACTCAAATAATCAATAAAACCTTAAAAGAAAAGTCACTAAAAGTGACAGTCTGATGAAGAAGATGTGAAAGACAGCAGGACTTGTTCTATTAGTGAAATGTCATCATCGTACGTGGTATTTTATCATAATAGTTAAGCTAATTCAATCTAAATGTGAGTAATACGTGGGCAGGGAAGCACCATGACCTATTCCTCTTGTCCTTTAAATAAAACAAAAGATTAGTACTTCTCATAATCATCTCTTTGACAGCTCATATACTGCTAAAAAAATAATTCACATGGGTAACTTTAGGTTTCATTCTAGTAAAAATATTGTTCCTTAAAATACTTTTTACAAGAATGTTCTTTTAAATTGCTACTTACACAAGGCCAGGAAAGTGTGCTTTGAATTCATCAAGACCAAGACTCTTCTTAGCAAGTCCTTGTTCATAATATAGTTTTTTATGTGATATGTGTGATGTTCCACACAAAATGTGAGTAGTTCTAAAATTAAGGCAAGCAGCTGTGCTGTTTGATAATTATCTACAAAGAAAGTCATCACAGGAAAATAAATATTGTAATTCACCTAAATAAAGAGAATAAAGTTTATGTCTCATATTTTAGAGCAAAAGTAAAATTGTATTTCTTCCTCATTTTTATCAATTAAAGAAGCTACAGATTTTTACTTTTTCATTAGCAGACTCTATTCATTTTTATTGATTAGATGGATGCCTTCTACAGCTGTTGTATAAAATACTTATTAGTATTAAGAGGAAAAAAAGCCCCAATAAAAAAATACAAACATGATAAAAAAAAAAAAACCCTCGTTGCACTGAGATCTTCTTAGTAATATTTCCTTAATATGTACTGCTTTCATTATTAATATTAATGAATCTATTAAAGGTAAAAAATAAATACCTCAAGCTTTTTGCCTAACACAGTGCAACAAAATTTCCCAAGAAAATTAATATGCTTTCTTTAAAAAGTGCCTTCCTAGGCTAAATGCAAGTAAACAGTTTTACTTGTTTCAGGCCCATGTGTGTAACAGCCAACACCATAGTCAGTATTTGAACTAGTCCCTCACCATTAAAAAAAATACACTCTCTTAATTTCTCAATTTCCTAATTTTATTCACAAAAGATTCTGTAACAATGATCTGCAGTGTTAATTAAATGTCTTGTTTTCACTTTCTCAAATTAGGACATGAAATTAATCATATCTCTAATCCATTTCTGAAGGTCTCCTCATTTGAAACTAGCTCTCCTAGACCACTGATGAGCCTGGTAGAAAAGACAGAAGGCTAGGTGCACACAGCGTATTTTCTATTCTCCCAGCCCCATCTGGGATGGGGCTGCATGTTCCAAGTAGAAGCAACAGTGCTTACACTCAGATTCATAAATAATACCTAAGCATACTGCTGTCGTGAACACTAACACTAGTTCCTAACTGGCCTTAGTTTACTAAGTAGGTTTCAAAAAATGACCTAAAATCCTCAATTTTCAGATGTCTTCTCAAAAAAATATCAGAAAACATGCTCCAAATTTATAGTAAAAAACAAAAATGAAATCCCAACCAGTTTTTCATCTTTTATATTAGAGAAAATGGAATGTTTTTCTTTACAATAAAGGAAAAAGGTAAATTTTTTTATTTTTAAAAAATATGCCTTTCTTAGCCTTGTATAAATAAATGGATTATACTCTGAGCAAAAAAAGTTTACAATTTTATATTAGTTCATAAAATAAAATTTATACTTACCAGGGCAAATCGTGCTGTTTTTGTTAGATCCAACTATATTATCTAATAAAAAAAAGTAAAAGTTACTTCAGTAATAATTACTTCATATTTTCCTAGTCCTTTACAACATACTAGGATGTCTTTGGTCATCATCTCATTTTACCTGAGTAACTGTCAAGAATTAGTTGTGGGGGGGTGGTGAGAGCATGGGCAAAATGGGTGAAGGGGGAGATACAGGACTCCAGTTATGGAATGTATGTCACAGGGATAAAAGGTACAGCACAGGGAATATAGTCAATGGTACTGTAACAACATTATATGGTGACAGATGGTAGCTACATTTGTGGTGAGCAAAGCTTAATGTATAGAATTGTCAAACTACTATGCTGTCCACTGAAAGTAACGTAGCATTGTGTGTCAACTATACTTCCATTAAAAAAAATAGCTGTTTCAGTTAAGTATTATACCTGTATCTGCCATCTTTTATAGAATTAAGTGCAGATGAGGAATTGTTAAAAGATAATAAATATTCTGATAAAAAAGTGAGGTTACAACCAGAGAAGACTGACATATTTTCTTTTACTTCTTAGTCATCCTCCAACAATTAGGATATGTCTCTTTCTATATAAAAATTTCTTAAACTCCAGAACAACACATGTTAACAATTATAATTTATGCCTTGAAGTTTTAAAAAAATAAGTAGGGCATTATAAGTTCTCAATTTTAGACACATATTTTACAGCACATTTGCACAGGAAAAAATATGAATATCTATCACAGCACTGTGTGTAATAGCAAAAACTACAAACAACTTAAATGTACATTAGAAGCAGAGTGGCTAAATTACAACATACTCATAGAGAATATTATGCAAGACTTAAAAATAAGTAAGACTCCAGGTATCAATATGGAGAGATTTCAAAAACTCACAAAATATAAAGAGGAAAAAAATGTAGAACAATGTGTACAACTGAAATCAATTCATATCAAGTTTGGAAACATGAAAAAGACATTACACTTATAATAATATAAACAGACACTGCGTGATAAACTTCAAATTCAAAATTCCTTGAGAGATGAGGGTGAAGTGAGAATATGAAGGGGTGCATAGGAAACTCCAACAATATCTGTAATTTATTTTTTTTTCAAAAAAATTTGGGCAAGTTAGTTTTGATAAATAGGGCAAGTTAGTTTTGATAAAGCCAACAGGAAATATATTATGTCTGTTATACAATTATCTAAATATTTCTGTATGCTGGAAGTGTTTTATTTTAAAATAAAAAATAAAAATACATTTATTTTAATTTATACAAGCGAAACTGTTCTGCCTGAAAACATTTTGCAACATGCTTTTTTACCCAACTTTATATATTTTCAAGAACTAGTAACTGATCAAAATTCAGTTTTTAACAGCTATAGAGTATTCCATTGTATGAATATAGCACATGTTCTTCATTTTCCTACACATTCTTGTACCTGTCATGCATATGCATAAATGTTCCCTCTGAAATTAAAGTGATGGTATTATGTAAGATGCGCCTATTTTACAACTTAGTTTAGTAAACATTCTCTTTGACTCCCTTTTAAAATGGCTCATCAGATTAACCAACACTCTCAGAAAACCAACCCCCCCAACCCATTCTTCACTTAACCAGTTGAGTTGTATGCTTCTCAGAAAGTCCTTTGTTTATACTAATTATTTTTGGCAGTATGATTACATACATTAAATATCATAGACTGATGAAATATCATAAAAAGGTACTATCTATGGCTAAGCTGAATACAGTCTAGAAGTCAGTAAAACCAGAAGCTGTAGATCATGAATTACGGGTGTAGTTTATGCATGAAAGATGACATGATATACAATTAAAAAATACATAAAAAAAAAAGCTTTGCCCCTATAAATACCAGCAAATGAGTTAGCATTTAGAATGTTTGCAAAGGGGGCCCCAGGGTGGCGCAGTTGGTTGAGCGACTGCCTTCAGCTCAAGTCATGGTCCCGGAGTCCCGGGATCGAGTCCCATATCGGGCTCCCAGCTCCATGGGGAGTCCGCTTCTCACTCTGACCTGCTCTCTCTCACTCTCTCTCTTTCCTAATAAATAAATAAATAAAATCTTTAAAAAAAAATGTCTTTAAAAAAAAGAATGTTTGCAAAGTTTATTTTTTTAAACCGTTCTCTGCTTTAACCAACTTCTTTGATTAACCCATCAACTTTTGATCCTTATGTTGTGAAATTAAAGAACTGTTACTATATTGCCAAATTATTCTCCAAAATGATGGTTCCCTTGGATTTTCTAATGTAGGTAATTATACTGTTTACTTTTACCCACTCTAGATAATTAACAGCTTTTCCTTTTGAAGTGTTTATAATTCTCTTCCTCAAGGTGTACTACTTTTTGCTACATTTTCTGTATCATTCTCTAACACAGACCCTCTGTAAAAGGGAAATCATGATTTTGTACTGAGTTTAAATTTTTCAGTAATTTCTCTGTCATATAAAACACTAAGCAGACAGCCTGTTAGAATTATACTACTTATTTCACTCTTTAAAAATGAAAATCATAAGCAGATAAGTAAGAGACCCTACCCTTTTCACACTTGTCTTCTGAAGTATTGGTCAAAAGTGGTGCTGTGAGAACATGCATACAATGGTTGTAGAAGAAATTTAGAAATTCACTTTTTTCAGTTTTCTGAAACATAATTTAAAAAAATATTTTATTATCTTTTAATATCTTTAAGAATGCACGTTATATACAACAGATAATTTAAGATATCATGAAAGAACCAAAAAAACTAGTTATATTCACCTTAGTTGTATTTCTGCAGTACTGAAAAATCAAATCTATTTCATATTACTAAATTAAAATGAAAACAAGAAAAAGATTATAAAAAACTTCTCTGAGGAAAATTACTCAGATTTTTTTTCTAATATGATTATGATCTGAAATGCAACGAAGCTCAATCAAGCAATGTGAGAGGAATAACTTATTAACTGCTGAAAATTTAAAACTCCATTCATAGCATATCTAAATATGCAAAAACAACAAAGTGATTTATCAAGCCATTTGAAACAGGACAGAATTTAGATCTATTTTTTAAATTTCAAAAATTTATCATTTGGAAATGTGGGAAATAGTGCCTTTTGATTTTTTTGACCACTATTTTTTATACAATGGTCTCATAAACATGTAATGATTTAAAAACAACATACATATTCTTCTCTAAATATGAGGGAATTTTATAAAGAAAAATGCCCCAGCATTCAGAGACAACAATTATTAATATTTTGGAATACTTCCATAAGTCTTTTCTGAATGACTTGTCTTACTATGCGGTTGAGATCATTCAGTACATATTAATTTTTTCCACTATGATTAGAGAACATGGAACATTAAAATTTACCATCTTAGCCATTTTTACTGTTTACAGCTCAGTAGTGTTACATATACGTTACCCTGTTGTGTATTATTTTTTAAGAAGTTAACAGAATGAGACCAAGAGCCATAAATAGAAATGCTAACATTTTACTAAGATTTTCCCAGATTACAATCTTGTAATTTGCCACAAATAAACTGCTACGGGAACACCACAGCTACTTGGATACCAAGTGTACAAATGCTCAAGTATTTATTATTTTTAAAAATTGTACAAATTTTAAAAGATTTTATATTTATATACAATTTAAGTATTTATATGTAATTTATTATACATGAAATCATCTAAAACTGCCTAGACCAAAACATTTTTATCTCAGAATAATTTCTTACATTAGTTGTAGCCAGCATGTTCTCTGGATCAATTAGAGTACGAAGAAGTCCCATTAACTGAACAGCACCTCCTAGCTCAGGATCAGTATCACAGATCATTTGTTCAATTACTACATTAATGAGAAGGATATCCTGAAAGAAAAATGTATTTCCATTAGAACTGGTTTGGATATAAGACAAATATACCAGCTGAAAGAATAAAATCAGAACCAAAGAATAAATGAACTTATTTAAACTTTTATGTTCCTAGTGTTTTTCAAAGTTCTATAAACACGCTAGAGTGAAAAAAGCCCACTAAAAAAAGCAGAGCACACTAGAGCTTATGGCAACATCAATATAGGGAGGTGGAAACCAAAGTCATTTATCAGTGATTCTTGTTCACTGGAGATTCTAACAGATTCTCATTTTAGGTTTCAGCCTCAGATGTGAATTTAGAAGCTGACTGAATAAGAAGGATCATATATCATGTGATCCTAAAGCAGATTATTTGAGCTTCAAATGAGAAAATTCTCTCTAGCAAAAAAGTGAGAAAATGCAGTATACAACCCTACGTAGGAAGCAAGTGGGTGCACACTGTTACATAATAATCCAATGCCATAGAGATTTGCATTAGTTGCATGTTTTTGGGTCTTAACTATGAAACTACAAAGCAGCTTGCAGATACAAAATTTATTTGCCTTTTCCTCGTATTTTTAAGCAGTCTTGAGGGGCGCCTGGGTGGCTCAGTCGTTAAGCATCTGCCTTGGGCTCATGATCGCGGGGTCCTGGGATTGAGCCCCACCTCGGGCTCCCTGCTTGGCGAGAAGCCTGCCTCTCTCTCTCCCATTCCCCCTGCTTGTATTCCCTCTCTCCCTGTGTCAAATAAATAAATAAAATCTCAAAAAAAAAAAAAAAAAAAAAAAAAGAAATCTTGGAAATTGAAGTATAGTACAAAGTGACTCTTTATGTCAAAGAAAAAAGTTTTGACACCAAGTCAGGTGATTTGAGAACAGGTTTATTTCTGGGGTAAGAAAGGAAGAAAGGTAGTAACTGAAGGAGATGAAATAAGGGAACTTCATGGAACGAAGATAAATTTCTTAAACTGGGAGAATTCTATAAAGTAATAAAAGGAAATATTCAGTATAAAGCACTTTAAGAAAAGATTTTATTTATTTGAGAGAGAGTGTGTGTACCTGCATGAGCAGGGGGAGAAGCAGACTTCTTGCTGAGCAAGGAGCTGGATATGGGGCTCGATCTGAGGACCCAGGGATCATGACCTGAGCAGAAGGCAAATGCTTAACTGCCTGAGCCACCCAGATGTCTCCAGTATAAAGCACTTTTTGTTACTATTTTGTTGTGTTAGCCCCTCTTAAACTGAACAAACTGTGGTTTCCGAAAATAATTCCCTCTAAAGTTGTGTTCTTAAATTCTGTTAAGAACCAACAAAAGCATGTCAAAGGGACTTAGCTGCTTAAAAATCAGAACCCTAGCTAGCCCCTACCATGTTTCAAAATTTGAACACCAATCAATCAATTCTGTCATGGCATTAGAAACAGAATAAAATCTCTTCAAAGAGGAATTACGAATTGTGAAATAAAATTCACAGAGCTAATTAATAAATCCAGACCAAAGCCTCATTTCAATTGGAAGAAAAAGGTAGATTCCACACTGGTATGATGCTCTTTCTTATTCTGGCATGATTGGCAAAACTTAAGTCATGTAAAATGTTAAGATATTACGAAAAGGTGTCAGCCAATAAACTTTCTTCAGAACAGTGTTATGGCATTTACTTACTTTACATTTATGTCAGTGTGTACTACTTACATTCTACCAGTTAATTAGGTCCTCAGATAATTTGAATTATATATAATCCTCTTTCATAAGTTCATTCATTTAAAACTAGGCACAAAAAAATAATAAATGATGAATTTAGGTTACATCTAAATAAAACCAGAGTGGCAAGAAATACTTCTTAAGGTATAGCTCATACATTGAAACATCATTTCAATATACAGTCTTCAAACTTTTTGCTCTGGTCTTCTCTCTTACATTCAGTTTCTCTTAAATCCTGCTTCCATCATTATCAATGCCAAACTCTGAGTCCCATAATTCAGTGATTTGTGGAACTGAAAAAAGCTGATTTATATATTTCATGGTGAAATAAGACTGCTAAAGAGAACTACAGCCTTTTTAGGAGGTAACAAAAGAACTGCCTTTCTCAAAAGGCCTGTAAGACTTCCCTTGCCAGAGAGAGCTATATGCACCATTGAATGCTATTCTTTAGAACATTATAAGATCCCAGGCTTCAGATAGGAAGGGCAGAGGTCAGTAGATAAATTGAAATCTCTAGGTTTAAAGATTATGTTTGGATACGGGGTGCGTGAATGGCTCAGCTGATTGAGTGTTAAACTCTTGGTTTTGGCTCAGGTCATGATTTCAGGGTTGTGAAACTGACCCCACCAGCTGGGCTCTGTACTCAGTGGGGAGTGTGCTTGAGATTTGCTCCTTCTCCCTTGGCCCTTCGCACAGCTCATGCGTGCACTCTAATATATAAATCTTAAAAAAAAAAAGAAAGATTATGTTTGGATAAGGTCTTTAAAATCCGTAAGAAGCAAATAGTGTGGAAGCCTACTAAATAGTTGAGGAAGCTTAAATGTCAAGAAAGTTTTAAAATAGGCAACATGTCCCATTTTAAACAGTCCAACAGTCCATGACTGTTCAATCTTTAAGACCACCATTTGGCCAAGCAACCCACACCAACAGAAAGCAGACTGTGAAGATTATATAGATCCTTGGAGGAAGGGCATCTTTTATCGCCCAACTCAGATGTAGCCACAGTTGATAATATCCTGAGGGAAGAAAGGCTTTGGGAAAAAATAGGCAAGGGTGATTCTTTAGAGATAACTGTTTTTGTTAATCAAGAACCTCCCGGGACAAGGAGTTCAAGCTACTGCTATTCACCAAATATTTGATAAACCAGTGGATCACAGTTATGAATGAATGATTGCTATATGTATGCTCTCCCTTTTCCCATACAAAAGCAATTTTGTTTGATGTTGGGGCAGATAAATTATCTTTTTGTTTATAGGTTACTGAAACACTAGTAGTCTTATCTGGATTTGAAGAGGACTTCCTAATACCCAAATATTCTGGATGTGGCACTGGATACAAAAGTGAATGGAAACTTGATTTAGCTCCCTTGAGGGAAAGGTGGGTGAGGAAAGAAACATATGCATGAAAGGCAGCTAAAGAGGGAGACTGTGTGGCTAATACAAGACCCCAACCTTGTCTCTATTTTCTTTGTTTTGCTAGCAGAGCCCAAATTTTGTTCAGAGGCAACATACTTAGCTGTAACACAATTTCCCAGCATCCCTCGTAGCTAAGAGTAACCTATTTTTGGACAAAGAAATCCAAGTAGAAATTGCTAAGTGGAACCTCCAGGAAAGTGCTTTAAAATAAAACACAAAAGCTTTCTAGCCCTCTCCATTATTTTGTTCTCTGTCCTTATTCCTGGAGGTGGAATAGTAATCTCGCAATCTCGAAGTAACAGACATTAAAACCAGAAAATGAGGATGACTGACTCAAAAGACGAAAGTCTCTGGTATCATGAGCTGCATATTTAAGGGCATCATGGAACTGCTTTAAGAGTTATTGTGACATTAATAAAACTTTCATTAGGTAAAACTATTCTAAGTTGGTTTTTCTTTTTTCTATGACAAAAACACAACATAGTATTTACAAAATTTTAAGTATATAATATTCTTAACTATATATAGTTAATACAATATTCTTAACTATGCTGTAGAGTAGAGCTTCAGAACTTACTCATCCTGTATAACTGGAACTCTATACCCTTTGTCTAATATCTTCCCCATTTCCCCCATTCCCCATCCCCTGGCAAGCACCATTATTCTCTGATTCTTTGAGTTTCTATTCCTTTTATAAGAAGTATCATGTATTTTTTCCTTCTGTGTCTGGCTTATTTCACCTGGCAAATTGTCCTCTAGGTTCATCCAAGTTGTCAAGAATGGCAGGACTTCCTTTTATTAAGGCTGAATAATGTTCCACTGTACATATATGATAAATTTTCTTTGTCCATTCATCTGCAGATGGACACTGAGGTTGCTTAGATGTCTTGACTATTGTGAATAATGCTGCAATGAACATGGGAGGACAGGTATCTCTTCAAGATCTTTTGGATTTATGGACAGAAGCAAGATTGCTGGAGCATATGGTAGTCTACTTTAATTTTTAGAGAAACTTCCATCTGTTTTCCATGATGGCTGCTCCAAAATATCCTCATCATCAGTACACAAGGACTCTTCTTTTCTCCATATCCTTGTCAAGACTTGTCATCTTTATTTTTTGATATCAGCCATCCTTTTTTTTTTTTTGAGGACGCATTCCACATTTTATTTAGATTTTAAGACTAACTTTAATCTTAAAATCACATATCCATATATCTATTTCCTTTTTGCTGATTGCACTTAAATGCAAGATTTGTCAAAGACTGTAAACAAATATTTACCCGGTCTGTTACATATAAGTTACATGTAATGTTACATGTAACTCAGGAACAGCTTTTAACAGAAATTCATTGATCTCCCCCACATTTTTTTTTATTATAAATACAGGTATCTAAACAATCCTGAACGTATTTTTGATAGTACTGTAGTCAGCACCCACACCACTTCAAAAATTAACACAATTTGTGAAAATATTCATTGTATCTGCTACTTCAGACAGTTTCATCTGAAGCTCTTTCACTAAGCAAGATGGATAAAGCACGCCATTTGTTTTTCCTTCTTGAGATATTTACTTTTCAGAAACACACATGATTCTACAGCATGACTCTTCTCTCCATGTTTTCATCTTATAAACCTGAATTCTATTTTGAGTACTCCAGGTTTATGCATAAATGACAGTGCCACTGCCTAGTACCTTTTATCCTTCAAGTTCCTCCAATGAGCGAAAATTAGGAAGAACTTTTAACTCCTGTAGAGACCGCCTTCTCCTACAGCCCTGATATTAGCCATCCTAACAGATGTGTGTGTACTTAGGAGAAATATCTGTTCAGTTCCTTTGACCATTTTCAAATTGGGTGGTTTTTTTTTTCCTACTGGGTCGCAGGAATTCCTTACATATTTTGAATATTAATATCTCATCAGCAACTACAAACTCTACACTTTTACTCCCAACCTACATACTATGTTACTGATGCCAGAATTTATTTTTTATTTATATATCAAAAAAATTTTTAAGATTTTGTTAGAGAGAGAGTGTGTGCGCGAGCGAGCATGCGCAAGCGCACCACAGGGGGAGCAGCAGGCAGAGGAAGAAGCAGGCTCCCTGCTGAGCAAGAAGCCTGCTGTGGGACTCTAGCCCAGGACCTGGGGCTCATTACCTAGGCCGAAGGCAGACGCTTACCTGACTGAGCCATGCAGGTGTCCCAGAATTTATTTTTTTATATTGTGTATCTACTGAAAACTTTTTTTTTTAAGTGATAAATAAGAACATTTATTATTTAGGAAACCATCTCACATATTACCAGGGCGTTCAGTACATATCACTTCATAGTATTTAGCAAACTGTTTTATTTGTCATTGTCACTATCCCAATAGCATTTAATATCCATGAGAGTGGAGACCATGTAATGCCATCCTAGTGTTCAGCACAGTTGTTCAACAACTACTACTTTGTATCCAGTATTAAAAACTTCTGTAGTTATAGTTATTCTTTTTTTTTTTTTAAAGATTTTATTTCTTTATTTATTAGGAAAGAGAGAGAGTGAGAGAGAGAAGGTCAGAGTGAGAAGCGGACTCCCCATGGAGCTGGGAGCCCGATGTGGGACTCGATCCCGGGACTCGGGGATCATGACCCGAGCCGAAGGCAGTCGCTCAACCAACTGCGCCACCCAGGGGCCCTTGTCTGTCTTTTTATACTAGGGTTAAAAGTGATTTATACACCATGAATAGAATATTATGTTATTCTGTATCTGTCTACATGTTTACCTTCTCCAGTAAGATTTACACTTTCATGTTTTCTTGTAGCTGTTTAGTGTTCATTTTAACTTTAAGAATTCCCTTTAAGCATGACTTGTAAGGCAGGTCTAGTGATGCCAGGTAAAGTATTCTCAGTTGGCAGTTTTTTCTTTCAGCACTTTGAATGTATCAACTCACTCTTTTCTGGCCTGAAAGGTTTTTGTTGAGAAATTTGCTGAGATCTATGGGAATTCCCTCGTATGTGATGAGGGCTTTTGTTTTCTGGATGTGTTTTTGTTTTCGTTTTTTGTCTTGCTGCTCTAAAAATTCTTTGTCTTTGACTTTTGACATTTTTATCATCATGTGTCTTAGTGAAGACCTCTTTGGACAGAATCTGAGGACATATAAATTTCATGTACCTGGATGACCATATCTCTCCCCTGATTTGATGCTATTAGCCATTATTTCTTAAAGATTTTATATATTTATTTATTAGGAAAGAGAGAGTGAGAGAGAGCATGAGAAGGGAGAAGGTCAGAGTGAGAAGCGGACTCCCCATGGAGCTGGGAGCCCGATGTGGGACTCGATCCCGGGACTCCGGGATCATGACCTGAGCCGAAGGCAGTCGCTCAACCAAGTGCGCCACCCAGCCATTATTTCTTTAAATAGGTTTCTGCCCCTTTCTCTTATTCAAGAATACCATAATATGTATACTGTTTTGCTTTATTGTGTCCCATAATTCATGGAAGCTTTCTCCACTATTTTTCATTCTTTTTTCTTTTAGTTCTTTGGATAATTTCAAATGGCTTGTCTTTTGAATTCTCTGATTTTTTTCTGCTTGATTGAGTCTCCTGTCGAAGCTGTTTATTGCTTTTTTCCCTCTCAGTTTAGTCAATGTATTCTTTAGCTTTAGAATTTCTTTTTTTTTTTTAGCTTTAGAATTTCTTTCTTTCTTTTTTTTTTTTTTAAGATTTTATTTACTTATTTGACAGAGAGAGAGATCACAAGGAGGCAGAGAGGCAGGCAGAGAGAGAGGGGGAAGCAGCTCCCCGCCGAACAGAGAGCCCAATGCGGGGCTCGATCCCAGAACCCTGAGATCATGACCTGAGCCGAAGGCAGAGGCTTTAACCCACTGAGCCACCCAGGCACCCCTTGTTTTTTTTTTTTTTAAGATTTTATTTGACAGAGAGAGAGCATGCGCAAGAGAGCGAGCACACAAGCAGAAGGAGCAGCAGGGAGAGGGAGAACCAGGCTCCCCGGCTCAGCAGGAAGCCTGAAATGGGGCTCAATTCCAGGACTCTGGGATAATGAATGGAGCCAAAGACAGATGCTTAACCGACTGAGCCACCCAGGCACCCCCCCTTTTTTGTTTTTTTAATACTTTCTTTTTTCAATTTCTCATTTTGTTCATGTACTGTTTTCCTGATTTCATTTAGTCATCTGTGTTCTTTTGCAGCTCACTGAGCTTCTTTAAGACAATTATTTTGAATTCTTTGTCAGCCAGTTCAGTTTTCCATTATCTTAGGGTCAGTCATGACAGCTCTGTTTGTTTTGTGTCAAGTTTTCCTGATCTTTGTTATCTTGCACTGATGTCTGCCCATCTAAAGAAGCAGTTAGCTCTTTCAGTCTTTGCAGACAGGCTTTGGCAGGGAAAGTTCTTCACTAATCAGCCCAGTTAGAGATTTTGGCTGGGTCAGCTGATCGGGTTCATTACTGGGGTACATGGACCAGCTATTAAGATGTGTGTGGTGGTTTTAAGAGTCTCTGCTCCTTTTCTTTGTTCTTAGCTATTGCAAGGTGATTCCCTCATTGTTCTAGGTAGGACGTGAAAGAAATGGCCCTCGTGGGTAGCATTCTGAAAGGCTGGGAATGTCAGTCAGACTCTCACTTTGTTCTCCCTTTCTTCATGAGAGAATCTGTGGGCCTCGAGATCTCTTAGTACCATGCTATGCTGACTTGGGGAGAAGTGACAAGGGTAAAGTGAAACTGTTCTTACCCTTTCCAATGCATCTTTTCTCATTTCTGTGCTCCACCAAAATGCTGTTACCTCTCACCTGGACTCTTAAGTCTCACAGAGGTATCTGTGTCTGTTAATAGTTGTTAAATCAGTTTCTCCTGGGACGAGACCTGGAATTTCCTATGCTGCCATCTTGCTGATGCCACTCCTGGTTTTTCTGATATATGAAGCTAAACCCATTCTTAGGTAATACATTAATTTCTTATTCTCCTACTTATTCTGTCACAGGTCAGGTCTTCCCTCTCTAGTTATCTGTCCTCCACAATGCTGTTAGAACTATACTTCTAAATCGGGGCGCCTGAGTGGCTCAGTGGGTTAAAGCCTCTGCCTTCAGTTCAGGTCATGATCTCAGGGTGCTGGGATTGAGCCCCGCATCAGGCTCCCTCCTTGGCGGGAAACCTGTTTCTCCCCCTCCTACTCCCCCTGCTTGTGTTCCTTCTCTTGCTGTATCTCTCTCAAATAAATAAGTAAAATCTTTAAAAAAAAAAAAAAAGAGTCACTCTTTAGACTAGCTGTATAGGTAACAAATATTCTAATCCTGTGCTATTTAATAAGGTATCCACTTGCCACATGAGGCAGTTTAATATTAAAACTAGTAATTCCTCAGTCACACTACCTATAATTTAAGTCATAGGTAGCAAGTGGTTACCTTGTCATTACAGAATAAATATTTCCATCATCACAGAAACTAAACAACACTCTTCAAGCCTATTATTATAGTCTCATTGTTAAAGAAAAGGAAAAAAATACTATAAAAAACTATAAAAAAAAAAAGGATAATCAGACTTAGACCCCCTCAAAAAAAATGCAGGGAGAGAAAAGGGCAAAATATGGGAATTTCTCCCTATCAAAATACTAACTGCTATTGCAATGATACAAAAGTCTTTAAACAAGTTGGCTTCTAAATCCTTGTATTTATTTTTTATTGCTCTTAAGTGTCACTTTAATGAAACAAATAATTTATTAAAGAAAATACAAAAGCGACAGGAATCCACATTGTAATTCTGTAATGAGTCAAGCTTTTGCACTAAAATCTGCTCTGCAAATACATGCAAAATCAGATTTCTACTTTTGGTCAAGAGGGAGTGACAGGAACTAGATTTGTTTTTAACAAAAAGCTGGATAAAATATATGAAACTTTAGTTGGTAATACAGTAGACAATGGCCAGTAAAAGACAGAAAGATTGGGAAAATATGAGATAAGCCTTAGGATACATGTCAGGTTCTATTATTATTACTATTACTATTATACAGTCTTATTTCAGGGGTACACCCACCTCAGTAAATAATTAAGATTAGTCCACTACCAGGCATGACTACATCCACTCAAAAGTAATGGTATTTTTCAGAAATAATGAATAAATAGTTCTGAAACAAAAGTCTTATTAACATTGTAAGTTGTCTGTAAGGCATGTTTCATTTCTTAATTAACATAAGAGAGCAAGCCCTGGTGAATAGAAGGAAAAGCTGAATCAAAGGACCCAGCCTCTGTAATTACTGTATGGCCATCTAAGGTACAAACTAGCTGAGTGATCTTATTAACTCTCCCATATCTATTTCTCCAATGGCAGAACAAAGGAAATGGAATAGAAAATCACTATAAGTTGGACCACTCTTCCAAAATTCAAGTCAGCTAGAGTTGAACTGTCTAATTTCTAACTGTTTGCTGGAGTTACTTATTGGTAGCATTAAAATATTACACAAACAAATCTATTTTTCCTTAACCTGCTTCTCCAACAATGGCATTACTCAAGCTAGAAAAAAACTCATGCTCAAGTAAGTGCAGCTAAATAATGAAGATATAAGAAAAACTACTGGAAAATTCCTTCTTAAAATCAAATGATGACTTGATGTGCAAATAAACCATTATAGAATAACTCCAGTTAATATGTGTCAATGCTGGAATAACAAAATCTATTCTAGAGAACAACCTTTCTCTCTACCTCCCCTTAAATTTATAGTCTTAATTAAGAGGGACCAATGACTTCCTTTCCATTGAAGCCTGCTTATTCCTGTGTTCTCTCTTTTTAATTTTTTTTACACTGCCCTAGCAGCTTCTGCAATTACAACCTTTAATTCAGAGTCAGCCTTTAAATGCCACCATCACTGTCTTGCAATATTCTGAGAAAAGGTCTAAGTTAGGGGTTGGCAAACCACAAGACCACTTTGCTGGTTGCCTACTTTGTAAATAAAGTTTTATGGTAAAACATTTATTGGAACATAGTTATACCATCTTTGGACAATCATGTTACAATGGCAGGGCTGAGTAATTGCCAACAGAGACCAGAGGGCTCATCAAGTCTTATTTATCTTCTGGCCTTTTAAGGAAAATTTGCGATCCTTCACCTAAATAGCAACATTCAAGTGAGTTTAACCAAGGTTTCTGAAAGATTTTTCAAGGTTTTAGTTATTTCTAAATCAAAGTTTTAGAGAAATGATACTCCCATTGGTTTCATCAAACTCCAAATTCATACTATTATTCTTAGAAGCACATACTGGTTTTTAAAGTAAATTTTATGGGTTTAAGAATTTGCAGTATTGCAAAAAAAAAAAAATAATGAGCAACAGAGGGGAAATTCTGGGTACCTACACATGGAATTGAAAGATTATCCAGGTGATCAGTTGGCATCTCTATTTTCTGATTGGGAAAGACAAAGAACATACTTGGTTTCATTGCTTCTAAGATTTCTTAAAACTTTTAACTTCTTGCTATTGAGATACATTTTATAATCAATGGCATTAGACAGTTTTTATAAGCTAAGTGGCAAGAATGACAAAGCCAAAATGAAAATTTCTCTACTAACGCTTCCTGGTAAGATCAAGAAAATATTAGCATCCATGTATCTTAGATTCCATGAATACAGTAAATAAAAGGAAAAGAAAGAATGACAGGAGCGGGAACATTATTCTGAAGTAGAATAAAAACTGATGGATGTTGTGGAAATGTCTTTGTTTTTTAAATGTAAGAATTATTTTTAAAAAATACACATGAAATTTGTTCTGCAGCAACCTGAATGATGGCTAAAATAATTAGAAAAACAATACGTCTTTTAATCCATCTGACATGACAGAAGAAAGCAAAAGCAGCTCTTCAAATTCTACAAAACTTAATGGTCCACTTCCTTAAGTCAGTGAAAGAGCAAAACAGTTTGAACAAAAAAAACCTTTCAGGGGCACCTGGGTAGCTCAGTGAGTTAAAGCCTCTGCCTTCGGCTCAGGTCATGGTCTCAGGGTCCTGGGATTGAGTCCCGCATCTGGGTCCCTGCTCGGTGGGGAGCCTGCTTCCCCCTCCCACCTCTCTGCCTACTTGTGATCTCTCTCTGTCAAATAAATAAATAAAAATCTAAACAACAACAACAATAACAAAACCCTTTCAGTTCATATTTTTTTTTCAGTTCATTTTTAATTTTGAAGGAATTTCTTGATGTGATGCACTGAAGGAAACATTACTTCTGTACCATTCCCGACACAAAGAAATAACCTAAATCAAATCATGAGGAAACATCAGACAAATCCAAATTACTGGACACTAGACCAGAAAATTTTCAGTTTTGTCTTGGTTAAAAAGAATATTTGGGACAACTGACAAAATCTGAGTTATGACTGCAGCTAGATATTAATACTGTAAAAATGCTAACTTCCTGATTTTGATATAATATAATAGACACTGAAGTAAATATGGGTAAAAAGGCATTTTGTGATCATTTCTATACCTTATTCTTCAATGATTTAGAACAAAAGTAATTATTTCTGCAGGTAAATGTGTACATACAAATATAAGCAAAGAAAGAGAATGATAAAGCAAATTAGAGATAAAATATTAACAACTGGAGAATCTGAGTGAAGTGTATATTGGAATTCTTTTTACTATTATTATAACTTTTCTGTAAATTTAAAATTATTTCAAAACAAAAAATTAAAAAATGAATGCGATTTTAAGAAACATGGTATGTTTAATACAAAATGTCAAACAGTAACTCATAGAGATTAGCTTAGGTATTTTTTAACTTTATTATGGCAAATCTCATCTTCCAGGATTACTGTAAATTCCACACATATAATTCTGTATTATTTCAGTATAAAACTTTACAAAATTAGGACTCAAAAATGTAACCCTAATGCTATTATACCTTAAAAAATTAACATATGAGTTTATTCTTAAGTGAGAAATACAGTGAAAATACCTGCCAAAATAAGTGGTTCAGTAATAGCTGCATTAATTATCCAGTCAGATTCTAAAATAAGTTTCACTAAATGGTTCAAAGAACATTAGCATAAAAATATGTAAAATCTGTGGCATAACAAAAAGACAGTAATTATTGCTGTATCTATCCGTCCAGCTTAGAAAAAAATGACTAGAGTAAAATATGTTAACATTTCCAGTTGCTCAATATGTATTTTAATATGTAATCCAGGTTCCTAAAACCTAATCTGTTCCATAATACTGGAAAGAAAAGTTTGAATGTTGTGAATTTACTTTAAAAGGGCATTAAAATAGCAACTGCCCACCAAATACACAGGTAAGTCTTTTCTTTTTAAAAGGTTACCAGGAACTCAGCAAAGAATTTAGCATGTACAATACTTAATTTTGAAGAAAAAAAAATTATCCTCTTTTGTTATGCTAAATCAATTATTTTGAGGCAACAACATTTTTAAATTGTTAAACTGCTAGATCTCAGAAAATCTGGGGAAATGAAAGACCTTGGAGACTAGGATTATAAGAGAAAGAAAAATGGAGAAAGGGACTTTGCATAGTTAAAAATCAGTAACTGCTTCTCTAAGTCTCATCTGTCAACTGAATATAATCAAGGAAATATTTCTAATGGAAACAGAAATAAAAGCTTTCAGAGTTAAGAATTCAAAAAGTTTACTATTCTCATGATTTGAAGCGATTTTATAATGAATGCCCTTTATCACACACATCACTGAGAATGTGGCAATTAAGAGTGTTAATTCAAGGTCACCTTCTGTAAAGGATGGCACAAAGATACACATACCAAGAGTGAGATTATAAACTGATTAATAAACTAGATATTTTTTCCTTGAAGTCAGATTTAGCACCATTTGGGTTGAAAAAAAAAACCAAAAAAACCCAAAACCTTAAAATATACTTAACATAAAGATTTCTTCTATTTTTTTTTTTTTTTACTGCCTAAAACTGCAACATTAGTTCAAATTGATTCTAACATAAAATTGCTTAAAAAAAACCCACTGGAAATATCTAACAAAGAATGTAGAAATCTAAGGAGATAGTAAGAGATTAAACATATAAAACTATAGTTTAATTCAACAGTAACTTGGGGCCCCTGGGTGGCTCAGGAGGTTAAAGCCTCTGCCTTCAGCTCAGGTCATGATTTCAGGGTCCTAGGATCGAGCCCTGCATCAGGCTGTCTGCTCAGCGGGGAGCCTGCTTTCCCCCCTCTCTCTGCCTGCCTCTCCACCTACTTGTGATCTCTCTCTCTCTCTCTCTCTCTCTGTCAAATCAATCAATCAATCAATCAATAAATCTTAAAAACAAATTCAACAGTAACTCATAACAAGGATCAAATTAACAATAGAAATCAAAATCTTCTTTAGGATGGAACATAATTATATTTATTTTCTATTTAACACTAAAATATATTTGATGTAAGAAAGTACTTTAAATTGCAGCTATATGTTCAAAATATATGTTCATATAGCTATATGCAGCTATATGAACAAAATGTTCATTTTGTTCTTAAAAGAGTTTAAGGAGAAAGTTTAAGTATTTCTGTAGTGGGAAAACACATCGGTCTCATTACTAAACATTTATTCACATGGAAAAAAAGAGACACATTTGAACAAGTGAAGGCAACTTATTAGTTATACTAGAAGTGCTTGACCTAAGGGTCTTGAAATTACACATCATTAGACTTGAACTTTTTTGAAGAATTTGATTCTATTATAATCTATTTATCTCAACTTGAGTTTGAATACAGCTTTTTACAATAAACAAATCAAATGCCACATATTCTGGGCTTGCTGAAGTAGAAGATGATCAGAAATCTATTTTGCTTCATTCAAGATTTAGGTTTTAGTTATACTTTTTTTCTCAATAGTATGAAAACAGTACAGGTAATTCACATAGAACCAGAGGATTATTACTTACATCATCACTCTGCTGGGCTTCTTGCATTACAAATTCTCGGACCATGGATGGACTAAACTCTACTAGATAAGAAAATATATCTGTAGCTGCTGATCTGACTTGCAAATCATCCATGCCCTGGTAAAAGGAAAATTAGGTTAGAGATTATTAACGAAAATTATGGCATGTTCCCTTTCTTTCCCAAATCTATGCACACCAAGTGCTTGGATTTAGACATTGTAGTAAATCTTTTCTTCCTTTTCTTGTATAAATATTAAAAGCTTTTAAACAGCTCAATTAGTTTCTGCCAGTTTTTGCCATCAAAAAGATAAATATTCAGAGAATTTAGATGTAGGAATCAGCATAGGATTTGTACTATTATACTTTACAAATGCTGTAGAAAATTTTTTTATATTTACATATATGTAAAATATGAATGATGTTACCTAGTTAAGACTTCAAAATTTTCCAGAATCTGTCTTTGGTCCTACTTTTGCCAGTTATTCCTTGGGAACTGATTCTCTCTTTTATGACTCCCCTAATAGAGGATGCTTTGAAAAGCACTCTGGGTATTTTTACTTTTTGTCTATAAGTTTTCCAAGGTAGTGATCCTGAATGCTTTTCCCTCTTTAATAGTTAAAGGATAAATGACTCACAAGTTACAAAATCTCCAAGTGATTTTGAAAACATTCTTTAACTCAACATTCTCAAAGTGTGGTCCAAGGAAGTCTGGTGAGGTGTTCAACACCTTTTTCATGAAGTGCATGAGATTAAAACTATTTTCATAAAAATAAACAATACTAGGGCATTATTGGCCCTTTTCACTCTTAGTATATCATAGGCTTTTCCAAAGGCTACCAGACATGTAATATCACAACAAATCAAATGCAGAAGTTGCTATGAGAATCTAGCTGTCTTTTCTTACACCAAATGCTAAAGAGATGGGCAAAAAAAGGTGAAACAGTGCCTCTCCGCAGTAAAATTTTTTTTGGTTCTGGCAACTTATTTTTTCATAAAAGTTATATTATTTGTAACATATGTTTATCATCCTAAAATAAATATTTAAAAAACTTTCAGTTTTAATTTTTCATACAATACCAATGGATAAAAGTTATATAAACAATTGTGTGAGAACCACTGCCCTAAATCATACTGCAGCATGAGCCACCTTGGTCCAGTCTGTCCTCAATCTACTCAGTGGTCTAAAAAGGAAAGGTATTTTAATAGTTTCTATGAAACATAATATTGTTACAGAACAAATAATAGTCTTGAAAAAACATGTGGGATTTTTATTCACTTGAAGCCATATTATATGCAAGTGCTTACATATTAATATTACAAATTTAAGTTAATAAAAATCCAAAGACTGAACACACACTTGTAGTAATTCACCATCAAGTGAATCATAATTTAATATGCATTACTATAATAAGTATTTTCACAACTTCAAAAACATGGAAAGAAGGTATATAATTACCATTACAATTTCAAGAGCAGGAAGAATTCCCAACTTTGCCAAAGTTTTGAAAAATGCATCCCTGTTTTGAGGTTGTAATGTCTGAGAAAATGCACAAAATTCCTTGAAAAAGTTAACCTGTAAGATTAGAAAGTAGAGTCAGAAGTTGACACACATTATGAGCAAACTTGGGGCACACTTCAATGTGATGTACCACAATATAATGTGTCCCTCTCAAGGACTTTGATTTTTTAGGGTGTTCTGGCTCCTTAAAACCTGTATTAAAAGAACATATTAAAAACTAGCATCTGTCTAAAAGTAAACTTTGCATTATTTCTAAACACTGAACAATGAACTCTCCAAAGACATTACAGTGTACGTGTTTTATGTAGAGTCCCAGAGGGTGAATGCACATATAATATTAACTTATGATTTAGATGCAAAAATGTCATGTAAAGCATGTATCTTGAATTAGAGCATGTATTTTCACAGAAACATGCTGTATAACAAATGGTGGCTGGGTTCTCAGGGAGCTCTCAAAAGTACAACTCCATTTTTAAGAAGTGGAAAAGACATGAGACATTCCCAAGTTTAAAGCACTAATTTTATAAATGAGAAAACTGAGTAGGCGATCAACTATAGTAAGATGACTTGGCTGACTTTAAGTCTGTAATCTTTCATTCCTTTTTAAAATCCCATCACCTGATTATAATATTTAAAAAAATGACAAACTGCTAGTAAATAGCAATCACTATTTTCTTCCTCCAAAGCATGGCTTATACCTCAGAAAACACACATACATTGAAAAGAAAAAAAGACATTTCCAAGAACCAAATTACTTATCATGCATTTATTCAAGAGCACTGTTCTTACCTTTTTTTCTAAAAAAAAAAAAGCAACCCCCCCCCCAGCTGTTCCATAATGTACCTACAGCCATAAAAATATATGAGTTTGTAATTCTGTCCTAACATAAACCCTGTATCTAATTTTGGGATTTGTAAGACATACAAGTCCCCTCACTGTGGGGAAAAAAACACATCAAGATACTTTAAGAAATTGGTAAATATATAATACAGTAAGTTTTAGAAACTTAGAGAATAATTATATATTATAAATATGTATCTTTCATCTCATATTTATAAAAAATTCTCTAACAAATTCAATATTAAAAGCTGTATATGCCAAAAGTTAAGTGCTCTTTCAAGGTTCAAATTTCGAGAATAAATAACTTACCAATTCACGCCGTTTATCATCATCTGTAGCCTCATCCGTTAACTGTGCAAAAACTTCAGACAAAAACTTCTCATCTTCCTACATGAGAAGAAATAATTACTATGAAATGGTCTAACAGTATAAAGTTACACTCATTTGTATGATTTATACAAATTACAATAAAAATAGCTAAAAACCTAATAGTTTCATCATGAAACCTAAAATTTGTGCTGTAAGTTTCAAACCCTGACTACACCATTTAATATTAGTTATACATTAATACCTCATTTAAGCAGAAACTACAGCTATGAAGAACCCTCTGGGGGGAAAGTAAGCCAATTATGTTCTAGAAGTCATGCATGAAAACTCACGTATTTTAACTCTACGGTTAAAGTCTCTGCAGCTCCCACTCAGGGTCTATTCATCAACTTTTTTTTTTCTTTTTTAAACATTTTATTTATTTGAGAGGGAGAGAGAGAGAGAGAGAGAGAGAGAGAGAGAGAGAGCGCATGCACAGATACATGCTGAGGAAGAGGCAGAGGGAGGGAGAAGCAGAATCCCCACTGAGCAGGGAGCCAGATGAGGAGCTCCATCCCAGAACCTTGGGATCATGACTTCTGGGATCATGACCTGAGCCAAAGGCAGACGCTTAACTGACTGAGCCACCCAGAAGCCCCTATTTATTTACTTTTAATTTAAATGTAATTCAAACAAGTTTGAAGATCTCACTGTCAATCCACCACAGATTAGAAAAATGAGAAATTACAAATACGGCACAGGAACAGCAGTAAAGAAGACTGAATTCTGGCAGCGGTTAAGACTGCAAAGCCTTTTAAAATACAAGAATTCATGAAATATAATTATCTAGGACCATTTGGGGTGCAGGCTTACATTTTCTGGTGGTTCCCAAGGATAAAACTAAATGATAAAATGGTACGCTAACTGCTTTTCACACTGATAACTCTGAGGTATTAAAGGGCAGATATGTGTTAGTCTAAGTACTGTTTACAAGGACAAAAATACAGTGAAGTACGTATTATATCTTATTTTTAATATAAATTTGTGTGTCTAAAGTCTAAAAGGGGTAAACATTAAAGTGTTAATTGTGATTATCTTTCGGTGATAGATTATGAGTGCTTTTTTGCTTATCTGTATTTTCTAATTTTTCACAATAAGTACGGACTATTAAATACAAAGGAAAAAAGTGACATGAATACTGAAATTCACTTTGGAGAGTTCCATTAAAACGTGCTAAAAAATACTGCACTTTCATATTTCACTTATTTTTAAAATTCACTTTTATGAAATACTGCTTGCTTTAATTTTAATTAAGGTAGCATGTTCTAAGAATGTTTGTAATAGTGATACCTTCATGGCTGATAATAAAATCAAATCATGACATGTTAAGAATATACCTTAAATACCTGCCCCTTTTACTTAAGGTGGATCATCTGTGAAGCAGTCTCAATTCCTTAAGTTTTTCTAAAAAAAGATAAAGTGTACATATAAAAAATATGAGTAAAAACCACTAGATATGGGGTGCCTGGGTGGCTCAGTGGGTTAAGTCTCTGCTCAGGTCATGGTCTCAGGGTCCTGGGATTGAGCCCCATATTGGGGTCTCTGCTTGGCAGGGAGTCTGCTTCCCCCTCCCCCTCTGCCTGCCTCTTTGTCTACTTGTGATCTCTTTCTCTCTGTCAAATAAATAAACAAATAAATAAAATCTTAAAAAAAACCCCACAACCCACTAGATATGATCATGGACAACGTAACATATTTTCCCACTAACTACTCCTAAGTGTTACTCAAAGAACATTCGTTCATTAGTCTGACTCAGAATGGTGTTTTTGTTCTTTATTTTGTTGTTTTCTACTGGACCTTATACACCATGGCCTGAAATATCTGTTTCTGAGAGAATTCAACAGCATTATATTTATTTCTCAAATTACTTTTTCTAAATACTTTTCCTCTCAGTATTTCAGGTTTTGGTGAATAACTATGCATTTACTTCCATTTATACCTTTTATAAATTTTTCTTCTTCCACCTCCCAGTTTAAATCTTCCTTTCTTGTCTAAAGATTTTTTTAACTTTTTTGAGAATACTTTAGGAAAATAGTTTCAATTCTGTGAGAAATGCAGTTTCTTTCATGATTCATTATTTGTGCGCTGACAGCTAGAACTGCGTTATGGAGGCAATTTCAAGTATTGTAGACTGCTAGGAGAATATTTTAATTCCTATTACATATATTTTTTCTGATTTTCTACCCTTACTCTTGATAATACTCTACAGAAGCACTCTGTTCTGATGTACATTAAAAAAGCAATTAATTGGGGTGCCTGGGTGGCTCAGTCAGTGAAGCATCTGCCTTTGGCTCAGACTGTGGTGTTGAGATTGAGCCCTGAATCAGGCTCCCTGCTCAGTGGGGAATCTGCTTCTTCCACCCCCTCTGTTCCCCCTAGCCACAGCCCCCCCACCTGTGAGCTCTAGAGCTCTCTTTCTCAAATAAAATCTTAAAAAAAAAAGTAATTAGTTGACAGGCAGATGCTCAACCCACTGGGCCACCCAGGTGCCCTGTATGTTGTTTTCTTAAAGGCACCCAAAGATTTTATATATTTACTTAATAACTGGATGAAAAGTTAAGAAATTTCCTTTTATAGTGCTGAAGACCAAAAATACACCAAAAAAGAACTAAACTACTGATTTTACTGGTTTTTTGACTTAATTCTCATTTATGGAATAGTGGAAATATATGTGTTAAAATGTCAACATTTGCGATACCTGTCCACCACCTGTAGTGAAAGAAGTTAAAAAGTTAAAACTTCTTTTTTTTTTTTTTTTAGAAGTTAAAACTTCTTGTTCTGAAAAGAATCTTATCTGTAGTTATCTGTGTGAAAATAACCTTACTTTACTGGCTGTTAAGAAATTTAATTTTTGGGACGCCTGGGTGGCTCAGTTGGTTGAGCAGCTGCCTTCGGCTCAGGTCATGATCCCAGCGTGCTGGGATTGGGTCCCGCATTGGGCTCCTTGCTCGGCGGGGAGCCTGCTCCTCTCTCTGCCTCTGCCTGCCTCTCTGCCTGCTTGTGTTCTCTCTCTGTTAAATAAATAAATAAAATCTTAAAAAAAAAAAAAAAAGAAATTTAATTTTTAAAACATTTTTAAGAATATTTCTCGGGGCGCCTGGGTGGCTCAGTGGGTTAAAGCCTCTGCCTTCAGCTCAGGTCATGATCTCAGGGTCCTGGAATCGAGCCCCACATTGGGCCCTCTGCTCAGCGGGGAGCCTGCTTCTCCCTCTCTCTCTGCCTGCCTCCCTGCCTACTTGTGATTTCTCTCTCTCTGTGTCAAATAAATAAATAAAATCTTTAAAAACAAGAATAAAAAAAAGAATATTTCTCAATTCTGGGCACATGTGATTTTGATCTGCAATTAGTTAGAAAGTTCAGGTTAACTAAAGTCTTATGTCCCAATCAAGCTTAAGAGAATCTCAACATGTATTAGAATACATACCAGGAGTCAGTGACCACAGTAAGTACTTTCATATAATTTTTGTTAACTAACCTAATTCAGGCTAGGACTTATTTTACGTACCTTCGCACCAACTTATTTTGGTCCAGATAAACAGAATTCTTATATTTTCACTAGCTTATGTAACTCATTCGACAGCAGGTTAATACTCATTTAAGAAGCTACCGTTATCAGGGTGCCTGGGTGGCTCAGTCAGTTAGGCGTCTGACTCTTGGTTTTCGCTAGGGTTGTGAGATGGAGCCCTATGTCTGACTCTGCCCTCAGCAGGGAGTCCACTGGAGAGTCTTTCCTTCTCCCCTTCCTTTTCCCTCTGCTCCTCCCCCAGCTCATGCGTGTGTGCCCATACTTGCTCTCTCTTTCTCAAATAAATAAATAAAACTACAGATATGTATCCTAGCTAGAGGGTATCTGGAAACATCTGGTACATAGAAACCTCAGAGGTGGGCTTTAGGAAATGAGTCTTTAGAAGCCAATTACCATAATCCTAATTCCTTTCTTCTCACATACTGTTGAGAATAGAAAATAGAATTCAGCATCACTGCTGACATATAAGAGATAACTAAGTGGATAAACAACAGGTAATTCACAGTATCTGACTATTTCATAAATGCATCTAATGGACCAGAAATGAGTAAGACTTTCTCTTCTTATAGCTACACGATTTATATAATTACAGTCTTTATAAATAGATCTATGACAAAATATATAAAATGACAATGTTATAAATATTTATTTATAGATTAGCTTGCATAATTTATTTTTTAAAACATAAAAAAGCATTTATGACCAAATATTATGGACTTAGAAACCCTTCTGAAGTCAAAAGCAGTTATCGGAAAGCTTCTGCACTTGAGTTTTCTGTCAATTCGTTCTTTACATCAGCTTATAGTGAGTCTACTTCCAAACTCCTGAACTGTAACTGTTTTTCTATTAGCAAGTCCAATGGCACCTTGAATTGTACAGTAAGTATGGTTTTAAAAAAGCAGGTCCCATATACTATAAATGGAATGTCATTCATAAGTCTAATTTCCCTTATAGCTGTTATTGTGGAATAAGGAAAAACTGTGAGGTGAAAGAATGATCTAAAGAAGTAAATCCTAAACAAAAAATACAGTAACAAGAGAAAGGTGAATGATGGTTGGAAGCATCATAAAATGGAATCTCATAGCTAAGTACCAAGGCAGAGATTCTCAACTTTTTGGTTTCAGGACGACTTTAAACTCTTAAAATAATGGAGGACTCAAAAGATCTTTTATTATGTGGATTATGTTTATCAATATATTTATAATCAAAACTGAGACATTTAAAAGCATTTGTTAATTTGTTCTAGAAATAAGCTATTATAAGTATATATACTTTATGAGAAAATTTTATAAATTTAGAAAAAAGTGGCTCTGTTTTACATTTTTGTAAATCTCTATAATGTTTGGATTAATGGAAGAAAGCTATATTCTCCTATCTTCTTTCACACCCAGTCTGTTGTGATGTTTTGGCTGAAGTATATGAAGAAAATATCATCTCACAGTAATAAGAAGGTGGAAAAGGAAAAACTTCAGAAACTTTTCAGAAAAGACCTCTCTGAAATGGTTTCAGGAGCCCCGAGAACACACTTGAGAACCCCCTAAACTATGTATACAGAAGCTGCGCAAAAAATTTAATGAGTGATATGGAGATAACAAAGGCAGTTAAGTGTGAAACTGTGGGTACAGTATATTACCACAAGTAAAACAGAATTATCCTTACTACGCTGTTAGGGTATAAAGGATTAACATGATAAACGTGGCATAAACTCCTATTTTACAAATGAAGGAGACAGAATCCAACCTTACATAGTAAAAAATGTGATTACCATTTCCTGAAAATTAATGTTTCTCAGTACTGGCTGCACATGTGAATTATTTGGGAAACTTTAAGCGCATGCACACACACACTCATATACCCCCCCAATGATAACCAGGTCTCACAAAATGGACTAAAAGATAGTCTTAATATAGCTGCTTTTGCTCAGGATGATGAAAAAGTTCTGGAAATTGATAGTGGTGATGGCTGCATAACACTGTGAATGTACTTAACACTATCAATTATATACTTAAAAATGGTTAAAATGATCAATTTTATGTAATATATATTTTATAATTTTTAAAATGTATGCAAAAATGAAGTTAAAAAAAGCTCCATCATAGAACACTTAAAAATGCTACACTTTTTTGTGTACACTTTAAATGTGAACACTTAAAAGGTCACATTAAGAAATGACTCTCCTTCTGGGGCACCTGGGTGGCTCAGTGGGTTAAAGCCTCTGCCTTTGGCTCAGGTCATGATCTCAGCGTCCTGGGATCGAGCCCTGCTATTTGTGATCTCTTTCTCTCTGTCAAATAAATAAATAAAATCTTAAAAAAAAAAAAAAAAAAGAAATGACTCTTCTTCAAAAATCCATGAGATAAAGTCCTGTTTTCTCGGCTTGACAGAATATTTAAAGTAAAAGAAATCTTTCAAAAAGGAACAAATACCAGCTCAAACTATTAAGGGAAATAAGCAACTGAAAAAATATAAGAACACCTTTGTTTACTTACCTGCAACATGCTGACTATCTCAACTTTGTTGAAGAAAATAAAAGACGTAAGAGTAGAAAGAAAATTCTCTTCAAAAACGGATGGCGTAGGTAAAATGATGTCCTGAATGTACTGTACCCTGTAAGTCTGATGTATTTTTTGCCTTAGTTCAGAGTCTGTTATTGGTATAACTTCCTTAAATTTTGCAGTTTTGGTCAAAAATTCTCTATGCCTTTTTGGCTGAGCCAGAGCAGGGTCATATTCAAGGCATCCCACGACATCCATGATACACTCATCAGAAAACATTACTTCAAACAGAGTTGCCTTATTTAGGAATAAGATTCCTCTAATAATTTCATACAAATGGTGTAAGCCTTCAGTGTTTTCTAGATTCTCACAAGCTTGGAACAGCTGCAGTAGTTTTTTAATATAGCCTTCATTTTCCAAGGCCAGAGCCAGCTTTTCCCTACGGATAGGTGAGGAGAGAACTGAGGTAACTAAGTCAGCAATCTCTTCAAGTTTATTGAGTTCACATGTGGGCAGGTCAATCAGATGACTAGTTTCAGGCATTTCTTCAAATCGTTCTTCTTCTGATTCATCAATGAGGTCCTGTGTGACTTCCACTGATGGATCCTTACCTTGAACCTAAAAACATCCAAGTACAGCTGGTTACCTTAAAATACAAAAGTCAAAATTTTGGAAATCAAATCACTGACCACTGAATTTAAGTAAAAATACCTTGCAAAGAAACAATATTAGCCACACAGTCATTGTTAATTAGAAGTGAAGTCTAGAGAGGGAAAACATATCTAGTTTAGAATCAATTAGTTGATTCTCAATTTTACCTCTAAATTTCCCAACTTATAACTTGAGGTTAACTCTGTGACAATGTGCACATTTGACCTAATGTTATATTGATTTATGTGATGTTATGTAACAACCACGTGCAGTTGTTTAGTAACTTCACTATTTCTACTAATTTTGAATTCTACTGAAGGTTAACTCTTCTGTGGGTCCCCCAAATCACTATGTATGACTCTTAATACACCATCACATTGGCCTGACAAAAACACTACTAAGTTTATTATTTTTATTATCTATACATATATATGTGTGTATATATATTTTATATATATGTCTCTGTGTATATGTTGTTGTGTGCATATTTTAGAGGGGGTAGCGGGAGAGAGAGAGTATATCTTAGGCAGGCTACCAGCCTGGAACCCAATGCAGGGCTTGATCTCACAAACCTGAGATCATGATCTGAGCTGGTATCAAGAGTCAGATGCTTAACCAAATGAGCCATCCAGGCACCCCAAACACTACTAAGTTTAAACCAAACTAAAACTCAAATCTTTGTATATTCAAGAGTGAGAAGATTTCTTCAAATTACTTTTGAAATTCACTTTTGGACAAATAGTTGCTTTTGCTATGAGCCGAAAACTGCTGTAAAAAACAAAGAATATTCTTGGGGTGCCTGGGTGGCTCTGTT
This sequence comes from Nasua narica, assembly GCA_028533885.1. Classification (NCBI taxonomy): domain Eukaryota; kingdom Metazoa; phylum Chordata; class Mammalia; order Carnivora; family Procyonidae; genus Nasua; species Nasua narica. The sequence continues at coordinate 61,821,449 of CM052811.1, forward strand.
GGTTAAACGTCTGCCTTCGGCTCAGGTCCTAGAGTCCCAGAATTGAGCCCCCCATCAGGCTCCCTGCTTGGTGGGGAGTCTGCTTCTCCTTCTGGCCCTCTTATGCTCCCTCTCTTTCTCTCAAATAAATAAATAAATAAATAAACAAATAAATAAATCTTTTTAAAAAAATAAAAAAAGAATATTCTTTTAAAAACTGGCATTCATTTAACATCTGTGATAAAACCTCCAAGTTATAGTATCTAGAAAACATAATGAATAAAAAACTGTTATGATTTATGTTGACAGCTCAAGAAAAGCATGGCTAACTTATAACAAGTTTTCTATAGTGACTAACATAAAAACTTTATTCTTTATTAAATTTTTCTAATTCCTAACACGAGAGTGCAATTATCCTCTTTTCACCTCAAAATATCCAGATACCCAGAGATGAAAAAGCTCTAGAAATTTCCAAATCTGCCAAAACAACATGGAAAAAGTCCTAAGAGCTTAGAGGAAGTAGACAGATATACTGGTGTATATAAGATACTTTTTCTCCTTGAGTACTTTTACTTCTGAGTCCTCAACGGAGTTGCTGGATTTAGGGAGACTGACACATACGTATAAGAGAAAGGGTGAGTAACAAGGTCATAAGAGCAGTTCAGATAAAATACCATGGAAATTCAGAGAATGGTAAATTCCTTCCAGCTCCTGGGGTACAGAGGGTGGTGAGGAGAGACTATAAGGAAGAAATCATAAAAGCAGTGGCATTTGAGATCTTCAAAGTGGCATCTGGACTTTCAAAGATGGGTAAGATTCAGATGAGGAAAAAGGCATGCAAAGTGCAAAGGGATTAGTAGAGGCCGACAGATGGAAACGTGTGACATGCATACAGCAAACGCCAACACAGGAAATGTAGATTAAAAACAGATTATGGAAAGTCAAGCTAGAACATTCTGAGTTATTGTTCAAGGAAGTAAATGTGCAGCATTGTCCTTTAGAAAGTCAACGTGGTATCAGTTGTATGGAATAAATTTGAAAATATAGATAAATTAGGGTGTTACTTCAAAGTCTACATGAACAACTGAATTTGGATAGGGATGGTGGGACAGACAAGAGACAGGTACAAAAGAGAGGAGGAACCACAATGACCTATAGTTATAAATCTGTCATTGGGAAGATTATGGTTCCTTTAATAAAAACTGATAGTATGGGAGAGGAATGGTTAGCAAAAGTTGAATTCTATTAAGTTTGAGGTGACTGAATACCCAGCTGGCAACTAAATCTGTAGACTTACTATTCTGGAAAACGAGTAGGTTAGAAGGTAGAAATTTGGTGTTAGGGTAACACTTAAAGCCAGAAGACTCTAATAGTAACCAGAGAAACAGAAGTAGAGTACGAAGTGGGGAAGGAAGAGGAAGTAGAATCATAGGTTATAAAGAAAGAATAAGAAATCAGAGAAGGGGTATCTGGCTGGCTCAGTCTGTGGAGCGTGCAACTCTTGTTCTTGGGGTTGTGAATTTAAGCCCCAGGCTGCATGTAGAGATTACTTAAAAATAAAATTTTTAACTTACATTTCAAATGAATTTAATTTGCATGTTTCAGAATTAAAAGCATAGCTACAAAAGCATTTACAAGGTTATTGTATGTTCATTTTTGTGTTATCCAGTATTACCCCTACAAGCTTCCTGGACTCTCTCCTAAATTTAACACTTACTGATATGATCTGTCAATCCCACATAAACCCAAGTGACTGTCTGGATATCAATAATGCTGTTCATCAAGTATTTCTGGTTCTCTCTCTTTTGCGGCACGAGTTCTTTGTTGCCATGAAGTTATATGTAATTGTGTGATTTGTTTTGGTCAATGAAATGTGAGCGAGTGTCATGTGTAACTTCTGGAAAAACTTTTAAAAGCCAATGCTCTGACTTGCCACCTTTCCTTCTCACTTTGCAATGATGTTGGAGGTATTAAAATGAATTCTTTATGAACCTGGGTCCCTGAGTGGATCTGATAAGCACAACCCCTTCCTGTCCAATTCTGTCACTCATTGGTCAAATAGCATTAAGGAAAACCAAACTTTTGTTGTGATAAGCCACTGAGATTTTAGGATTTTGTTACTATAACACGATCTAACCTTAACATTCTCCCTTTATTGGCACAAGTCAGTCAACCAACTGTGGCACGAGTCCATCAACTGTGTTGAGTGTGTTCACAAAAAATTTATACTATCAGTAGGCTTCTCAACAGAAATTTCTTTTCCACACTTCTAGTTTACTTCCTTACAGTGTTGCTTTAATTTTTTGTTCCCTTTTAAGTGTCAAACACTATTACTTTCTCCTTTAAATCTCAGGAGAGAGAATTTTTCCTTTGAAAAAAGAGACCACTTTTATTAACATATTCCAGCACCTTTCCCCAACTCACAACTTATTTTCACTCATTTCCTTCATTTCTTTCAAAGAAAATGTCGCTACCCTCCCATTTTCTGAGGTTAATGCTTCCAATATGTACTTTTGACTTTATGCTTTCTAAAAGCTATATATACGCAGAAATTATCTTAGCTCTTTTTATAAGTTCTTCTACACATAAAAGAATCTGACTGAAGCCAAAAAATCTGTAGGGACCTTGAACAGACACCCCACATCTTTGAGACATTAAACTCTAATGATGGCCAAGGTGGTTATCAGCAGACTTATACCCCGGGACTCTAGGGAAACAGCTCAGAGAGACATAGGTAGAGTGACTGGTTGCACCTTAGTGTGGCCTTCTGGGGCTTTCCTACATGCAATGATCAATCCTCTCCCTCCTTCTGTCACGGCTGCCCTTGACCCATTTGCAACACACAGGCACACATCTTCCCTGTTCTAAATCTTACAGTGGTGCCTTGCCCCACCAAAGGGACAATTCAAAATATGGTATCAATGTTGAGAAAGTAAAGGACTCTAGTGACTAAGTAATAAATCTTTAAGACAAAAAAAATCATTCACTATTATTCACCATTCCCCTTAAGAAATTTATTTTCCTCTGAGCTATCATACTTTTCAGAGGAGTTTTACTTTCTCATTATAAGGAGTTAAGAAGTGACTGAGTAATATAATTTTTACTGAAATTAAAGTTGTTTTTTCAAAGGTCAGCAATGACTTCTCAGAAATGGAAAGTAAAACAATGAATGGTTCTGTGGAATACCAGGCAGTTGTGCGAAGCGATAAACTAAATGTATATTCAGCAACATGCACAGATTTTTAAAAAGTACAGTACATGGGGCACCTGGGTGGCTCAGTAGGTTAAGCATCTGCCTTAGGCTCAGGTCATGATCTCAGGGTCTTGGGATCAAGCTCTATGTCAGGTTCCCTGCTTAGCAGGTCTGCTTCTCCCTTTCCCTCCAACCCGCTCATGCTCTGTCACTCTCAAATAAATTAATAAAATCTTAAAACAAACAAAAAAACACACAGTACTCAGTAGTTTAATAAAAAATTAAACTTCCTAGACCAGCAGAGTGGCCAAATCTAATATCTCTTCCAAAGGTGGAAAAGTGTGAGTAAAAATCAGTGACAAATAGGAAGAAATAGTGACCAAGGGCAAAGGAATGAACAAATGGGTAAAGCAACAAGAGAAATCCAATATTAACACTAGTGCCTCAAGAAAGGATTGGAGCAAGAGACGATATTCTCTTAGCTCAATTGTATCAGATGCCTGAAGGGTAAAAGCCATTATGTTTGCCAAGATCACCTATTCTTGGGACTTGACAAGGTTGAATGGAGGCCTGTAAATAAATCTGATGAACTGAAACAACTGTTAATGACTCTTAACAATTCTAGCAATGTGCCAACTTCTACTTTTCAGGTTACATCTACTACCATACTGCAGTATGGTGTAATACTAGCACTGTTGCTCCCACTACCTTAGGTACATAAGCCTCATAATATTACTATAATAATAATATTGGGAAACTGAGTTAAAACCTCCTCAACATTAATGCTGATAGAAAATGGGCAGGAGGAAGAAATGGATTTTGTTAATTGTCAGTTGATTTCTATGCTAACCACTTCTGTACAAGTTTATCATAAGGTACAAACTACAATAGATGAAGGAGAAAAATGAGTAATCAGTATGAAATACAAAGAGTAAATCATGGCTTTATCAGATAGATTAGTTGTTTCTTTAAATATATCCCTACCTCAGAATGGTATTCAGCATATTCATACTGATATTTGCTCTGTCATATAAATGCTAAATATAGATGCTTAGATAAATATAATCATTTTGCTGTGAGTGTCTTGGCAATGGGCCAAGGGGTGGCCTTTGCAGTCAAGGATTAGTCTTGCCTAAAGAAAGATTTGGCTCTTGCCTAGCTCCTGAGAGATAACCTCTAAGCACTTTTAGTATCTGTCTGATATGAGTGTCTTCTGTACCTGCGAGCACTGGGCCATGCCAGACATTCCATGTGTGGGTAACTAGGTGGTTTACAGTGGAGGTCTAGGACCACGGAGTATCAGCTCAACCTGTGGAGGTGCTGAAAACTCAAGTCAGTCTCAGGGCAGTCAGCCTGCTTATAGGACTAACACCCAATGAAAATACTGGACACAAAGGGTAGGGTAAGCTTGTCTGATCAGCAATAGTATGTGCAGGTTGCCACACAACACTGCTGGAAGTAAGTACTGTCTGTATAAGTATCCTGAGAAAGAAAACTGGAAGGTCAAGCCTGGAACTGTCACAGACTTTGCCTTCTCTATCTTCTCCCACTGGTAATTTCAGTCTGTATCATTTCATTGTAATAAACTGTAATGATGAAAGTAACAGCTTTGTGGAATTTGTGAGTCTTTCTAGTGAATTAGTGAGTCTGACAGTGGGTGTGGGAACTCCTGAAAAACATGAGTGAAAATAGTAAATAAATTTCAGCAAAGCTTTCTAGGACAAATGTACCAAGTCTTCAAGAATATATGTAGATCCAGGAACTAATATTAAACAGTACATGCTGATGTGTGGGAGGGGAGTAGGTATAATGTAATATGCTGAAATATCATCCACCATGCAAATATACGTTCTAGCAGAAATGTAATCCAACATCCTACTTCTTTTTATTATTATTTTTTAAAGATTTTATTTACTTATTTGACACGGAGCAAAAGAGAGACAGAGCAAGCACAAGCAGGGGGAGGGGCAGAGGGAGAAGCAGGATCCCCACTGAGCAGAGAGGCCATCGTGGGACTCGATCCCAGGACCCTGGGATCATGACCTCAGCTGAAGGCAGCTGCTTAACCAACTGAGCCACACAGGCGCCCCTGTGAACATCCTAGTTCTAAGTAAGATGTTTATCTTCTTACTCAATTATTCTTTAAATATGTACTGAGTACACACACAACATGTGCCAGTTGCCATGCTACTGGCATGGAGGAGGGAGATTACAAAACAAAATATCACTTTTCAGGAATTTATAATAAAAAAGTTAAATCTTTATATAATATTAATATTCTGAACAGGTTTTAAAGATTATAGAAAAGTAATGTTTCGGGACAAAACAATTTGTATTATCTTCTTATGTATATTTTACAAATTAAAGCAAAATCCTATTTACCAATGTTTTCACCTGTTCTTCAATGGAAATTCTTCTGAAAGCAGATGCCATTTTTTTTTAAAGATTTTATTTATTTATTTGATAGAGAGTGGGGGGGAGGAGCAGGCTCCCTGCTCAGCAGAGAGCCTGATGCAGGGCTCGATCCCAGGACCCTGGGATCATGACCTGAGCCGAAGGCAGAGGCTTTAACCCACTGAGCCACCCAGGCGCCCCTGAAAGCAGATGTTTAACTGAATGTGTCACCCAGGCGCCCCTATTATAAGAACCAGCAAAAAAAGTTCCAGGGGTGCCTGGGTGGCACAGCAGGCTGAGCATCTGACTCTTGGTTTTAGCTTAGGTCATGATCTCGGGGTTGTGAGGTTGAGCCCTATGTTGGGCTCTGTGTGAAGTCTGCTTGAGATTCTCTCTTCCTCTGTTCCTCCCACCTATCTGTGTGCTTCCTCTCTCTCTCTCTCTAAAAATAAATAAATCTTAAAAAAAAAGTTCCAGTTACCTGAGAGTTACCACGTATCTTATATTCTGCCATATTATAAATTCTTTCAGAATTGAAGTCATGAGCACTTTTGATCATTAGTGTCTGGCACACAATATTCATAAACATCAGGCAAACAGGTGATCAAATTTTAAAGAAAAACCTCAAAGACTTAGAACGTAATTATTTACTGACCTTTTATTAGTTATGAATATATGCTATCAAACTCTGAAGTGATAAACATGCTCTCTCCACATTCTAATACATATCTTTCAGGTAAAAAGAAAAAAAATCAAGAATACAAACTTTAACTAGTATTATTAAAAAAACCTTACCTGACAAATTTTTTCCCAAATCTCATCGCAGCCAGCTTTTTCCTGAAAACTCAGAGCCAGATCATAGTTCTCAGCTTCCGACCAAACAATTAACGTATCCTGTTTAAAAATAAAGATTTGTACATCATCACACTAGAAAAGCTAGAAAAGAAATAACTACGAAGTAGAAATCAAGAGGATGGGAAACAGCATAGTGATGACAAATGCCCTCTGATGAGTGCAATTAATGTACACTCAATTGACACCATGTAACTGTTATTTTGTTATTCGGTGAAACTTAGTAATATACTGGCAATGGAATAGTTTGGGTACTAAAATGATATGGAGCAATTTTCTAAAACAAAAAAATATTAAAACAGGTTAGCAGGCTTTAGCTCATGTTACCAAGATAATGTCAAATGGAAAATCTAGCCACTCTTGGCCAAGTTGTAATGTAGACATTTTAATTCTCTACTGCCTCTCTTCTCTGAATCTGGAAAAGCCTTCAGGGTATGAAGGAATTCAAAACAATAAGAAAATGAATATACTCTAGCTCTAAGTATTACCAACAGCACCTATTTCAGCAGCTTAGTTTGTAGAAAGATTAAGAACCCCAGTGTTTAGGTGTTTTTAATGTCCTTAATTTTGTCACTACCAAAAAGTCGGCTAAGCTTTTAGGAAAAAGTTGTCAACCCCTTTATTAAAACTGAAGTTTAGGTTTAAATTAAAACACAGACACATCTAAACACAAAAATCATTATGCAACACTCAATTAAATTACTAGTTTTTTTAAGGATATATAATAATGAAAGTTTAATATGATTAAAAGTTTGACTTTCAGAAAATATACATTTTAAAAAAAGTATATACATGTTTACATCCTAATTATCAAGTATATAGTCTATAAAAATACCTCATAACTAATAATTATTCACCTAATACTTCTAAATATTATGACTTGATATTAAAAAATACAATACTAAAAGTGAGCCTCAAATTAATGAAGTCTTCAAAATGAAAACATTTCGATACTTTGATAGCTCTAATCTGTAAAGGAAAAATATCCTTCAATTAATCCAAGCCTCAGATTAATACTTACTTGCTATTTAATCAGGTGAGAACAGCAGCTAGGATAGCTGTGTTCTCTCTTCTGCCTGGCTGTGTTCCTTGGAAGGAAAATTTGCCACCACATATTCTAAAATTTTATCAGGTAACTTTCATTTTAAAACTTTCCATGGGGTGTCTGGGTGGCCCAGTTGGTTGGGTGTCTGTCTTCGGCTTGTGTTGTGATTTTGGGGTCCTCAGATCGAGCCCCATGTTGGGCTCCCTGCTTAGCGGGGAGCCTGCTTCTCCCTCTGCCTCTCCCTCCTGCCTGCTCTCTCTCTCAAATGAATAAATGTATATTTTAAAAAGTCTACACTTTCTAGCTGTGTAACAAAAATATATTTCACCTTCAAAAAAATAGGAATAAAATAAAAACTTTCTGTGGCTCATATACAGAAGAGGTTTTGAAATCTTAAAAAATAAAACCAGCAGAATGCTCTTACAAACAGAATTTTACTAAGAATCTTCATGCAACAAAAAAGATAAAGACAGAGCTCCTCTGGTTAAAGGTCTAGGAAACACACTCAGGCTCATGTACTTTACTCAAGTCGACTTCTTAGAGCTCTCCTTGAAACAGTTTCATCAACAGTAACCTCCAATATTCTATTTGTGTGTCTCGAATTATTTCTATATTATATTCAGTAATATAATATTAGTATAGCAATACTCTATAAAACATACACTAAAATAGAAATAAAAAGCCTTATATAAAGATAAAATAAGCAACATTTAAAAATGTTTGAACTGTTATGGCTCCATACCATCATTAGTTAGCATTTTAAGATCCAATACATACTTAGGGCACAGTATACCCACAAATGATAGTAAATACAAATCCTTACTTAATACCATCCTTTTAATAATTCTGAATTTTGGGGTAAGAGCAACTTCTCGTGAGATCTAATTTTTTTAAAGATTTTATTTATTTGAGAGAGTGCACAATCAGGGAAGAGAACCAGGAGAGGGAGAAGCAGGCTCCCCACTGAGCAGGGAGCCCAAAGTGGGGCTCGATCCCAGGACCCTGAAATCATGACCCAAGCCAAAAGCAGACATCTATGCCCAACCAACTGAGCCACCCAGGCACTCTTGTGGGATTTTATCATTGTTTCTGCATTATTACTTGGCTGACAGATTAACAAGGAGTATAGATGTCAGTTTTACCATTATCATGTTCATTTCCACTTACATTTTTGCTTTCAGGCCTTTTTAAGGTATGTATTCATTTTATTAGGGTTACAGGTCAAATTAAATTGTAAAATATCTATAGTTATCTACCCATGCAGGTTACTGTAATTCACAGTAGTTAGGGAACACTTTTCATGGAAGTGTTACTTTAATTTTTTTTTTAAAGATTTTATTTATTTATTTATGTGACAGAGAGAGGAGAGATCACAAGTAGGCAGAGAGGAAGGCAGAGAGGGGGAAACAGACTCCCCGCTGAGCAGAGAGCCTGATGCAGGGTTCAATCCCAGGACACCGAGATCATGGCCTGAGCTGAAGGCAGAGGCTTCAACCCACTGAGCCAGCCAGGCGCCGCTGGAAGTTTTACTTTTAGAACACCATGCCTATTTTTTTTTTTTTTTAACTTCTGACCACTTGCTTATTAAGTATTAGCAAAAGTCAATTTATTCTTTTGATTAAAATATCTAAGCAGACTTCTTCTCAAATTTCAATGCTTTATACCGTGTCTTCCATCTTGGAGATCACGAGTTTAACAGGATGAAATCCAGAATACTTTATCCAGGCACACAAGACCCTTTCCAGTTTGGTTCCAATCTATCTTCTGAGCAGAAGTCCCAGTAAGCTATCAAGTCTGACTTTAGGTAATTGAGTCCCCTTGTTCATCATTTTCTTGTTTTTGTTTCTTCTTAATGTAAAGTCTTCTCCCTAAGCCAGTCACAACCCCAGAAACTAAATGGGATTTATATTCAGAATCCTTTTTCAACATAAAGAGGATTGACCTTGGGTGATGGTTACATATACACATTCCTATGCTTCTCCCTTGGAGTGAAGCCCCCAAATCCTTATTTTTAACAAGGGTCTCAAATAATTCTTTCAATAAGTCAAATTTGAAAACATCACCTAAGTGTATCTCTGGCTGGTTAACAGAGGATAGGGAACTGCCATCAGAGCAGGCACCTTCCAGCTCTATGAAATCTACTCAAAATGGGTTAACAAATCCCATCCTTTCTTCTTCCTCTCCCCGGAAACCTACTCTTTCAGTAAAAAAATAACCCTAAGAAGTACTTCTTACAACTGCTTATTACAAAGATCACAGTAAAAGCTCCTAAGAGAGCACAAAGCTGGCACGAGAACATTTAAAACAAAATAATAAGTGTCAGATGGCAGGGTTTCCCACATATCCTAAAGTCAAGCCCAGTTTTAGCAGTAATATCTGTTTTCAACTGCTGTGCCCTTTGCATTATATTTTGTGCTCATTTGTGTGTGGCACACAAATCTTTGGGACATTATTAATGCCTATTTAAACTAAGAGAAGCTTAAGAGTTTTCCTCTACCAACTAAACATTTAATCACCACTATGTCCCCATGGAAATCAGATTGAAAATGAGCCTGCAGGGAGAAGAGAAAAAGTCAGTTTTATTTGGTCTGGTCCTTTAAAAAATTAAGAAAGGTGATTAAGTCTACCACTGGGATGGAAGTTAAGAAATGAGCTGGGGAGTCCTGACAATTTAGCTTGTACTGAATTATATTTTGACGATGTAGTTTTATTATGAGAAATGGTCATTTCTGATCTTAAATATTAAAAATACATTCTTGAGGTGAATACTGTTTAAATCAAAGGTTCCTAATTCGAGGTCTAAATTACACCTTGGAATTGTATTTAAAACTTGGTGCTTTTAACACCTTTTCTATGGAAAGGGTCTCCAGTTTTTACATTATACTCACAAAACCACCTGTGACACATTTAAAAGTCTAATAAACCAATGGATTATCAGTTTCAGTTTTCCTCTCTAGTACATTAACATGAATAAAATCCACTCATGAAATATTTGAGACCCTAGTGCCTCTCAGACCCTATCTTTGCCCCAACTGTTCTGACGAAATTCAATAGAGACAGAGCTGAAGTTTTTCAAAAGGAACACTTTTTTTTTTAAAGGGAAAACAGAAATATCAGCAGATTTGTAGACTTCAATTTGCAGATTCAAAATCAATTTAGAAGTCTGAAAATGAGTGAGATTAACCAGACATATAACACAACATCTAGTTCTCTAGTAGCTCCTAATGGGTAGTTGACCTCAACTTGTTCTGAGATGGTTTTTTAAAATACAGTATGGTATAACATATAGTCCAACACAGACATGATGCTATTGCTAAAAACAATACAAATATCTTCCTAAAATCCAAATATATTTGGATATAATGGGAATAACCCCAGACTAGAATTAGGACCTGAGCACTACCCAATTTCACTGGCACTAGTTCCGTGACTCAGCAAAGTGTTTAACCTCTTTTTCTTTCCTCGTTGGAAAAGAGGCTTATGATGAGATTATGATGACTACAGTTCTCTTATTGAGCTTATCTGTCACATACCATGCTAAAGCATTTTTCATACATTAATTCACAACTATTACATGATGTAGGTAGTATCTTCATTTAAAAGGTAAGGTTCAGAGAAAATTAGCTCAGGAAATTTGAAATAATGAAATAAAAACCTTAATATTTAATTCTAAACCCACATGCCTCCTACTATGTCCCATAAAAAATGTAAACAATTCTAAAAGAACACAAAGTTCTCAACAACTTGTTTTTTAACCTCCTGCCGGGAGGCATATTTATCTAGGCATCTGTCTGGACTCCCAGGTAAGAACCCTCCCCATCTGATTTCCAAGGATTCCTCCTTAGTCCCATTCCAAACCACCACCCAGAATATACCTCTACCCATTACTGCCCAACCTTTCCAACCTAGTAATTCATGTCCTCCACTCATGCTCTCGTGATCTATAGCTAGAGTAGACTCTACTCATCATAAACCCATGCTGTTATTTTAACTCAGCATTCAAAACTTTCACCTCTACCTTTATGTTGGCAAATGTTCTTCTAGCTAAAACCTAGAATAGTCTCAATCTTACCTTTGAAGGCTATGAAAAGCCATTCATTGACTGATCCTCTCCTTACCGAAAATTCTGTTTTCCCTTGGGTTCAAGACCACATGTTTTCCTGATTCTCTCTTTCCAATTGCTTATTCTTCCTCTTGACTAGATCTTCTTCCTGATTACCAAATACCTAACCCAGCAGCATGTCTTGTCAATTCTGTCTTCTACATATATCTCAAATCCATCCACCTCTTTTCATCTTCATTGACATCACCCTAACCCAGTTCAACATTGTATCTTGCTTGGATTATGCTGTGATTTCTCAACTAACTCTCCCAGTTGTTGCCTTTCTTCAATTTCACACACTGATGTTACTAGTTTGGATTATGTCATTTCTCTGCTAAAAATTTTCAAAAGTTTTTCAACTTTAAAAATCTAAATCACAGGTGGGAAGGGGTAAAAAAAATAAAAATCCAAACCAAAGGTAACAGAACAGTGTATAGTATGCTACCATTTATGCCAAGAAAGGGGAAAATGTATATGTGATTACATATCTATTTGTTTACACATGCTTTAAAACCTCTAGGAAGATATGCAAGAAACTGGTAATACTGGTGGCCTCTAGCAAGGGAAAGTATGGATGGAGTCCAGGGTGGGAAAGACCAAACACTTTCTGAATTTTTAAAGATGTGAATGTATTATCTATCCAAAATAAAGAGGGTTTTTTGCTTTTTGACATGAACAAGCCACTAGCCAAATGACCCGCTTTCTTGTCAACTTTTCAGTTTCTGGAGAGAACCATCATTTTCCTGGCCCTAAGACTCAAATGACTACTAGTGACCCTTGATCCCTTCTCTGTCATATTTAATCATTCACCAAATCTTCCAGCACTTTCTTGTTAATATACTGGAGCTCTATTTCTTCTTTACAATTCCATTTACTACACTGGAACAGATTTTCATTTTCCTGTATCTGAACTATAGTAAAAGGTTTTGCTACCTAAAGCTCTTATTTCCCTCTCCACCCCCAATTCATTATTCATGACACTGGTCACACTTGCTTCCTAAACACAGTATCACTTTCATTATGTTAGGCCCCTACTCAACAATCTAGAATAGTTCCCTTTTGTTTAGTAAACTAAGTTCACAAATAAGAAACCTCTGCTGCCAAGAGCCTTAAGAACTTCTGTGTCAGGTGCACTATTTCCTTCCCTATCACAATTCTTTCAACAGACACCATCAGGGAGAGTGAAATTTTTCTTAATGATTCTAGCTCAAATTAATCCCTCCTTTTTAAATTTTCTACCGTCCAAGTTTGTGGAATAAAACTGGTTTATATAAATTTTGTTTGCACATACCTACTGTAAAATCTCAGTCAAAAATTTGAACTTTCTGTGCCTTAACTCCCTCATCTGTGAAAAGCTTTCATGGGCTTTCAAAAAGGACTGGGTTAAAACCCTTTATCAGAGAGTTTATTATCGTTACGTAATTGTTTCACCTGTTAATGTCTTGTCTCCAAAAAAAACCAAGGATGGGGACTTCCTTATACTTCTCTCCTAAACCCAATTAACATAAATTGTATTAAAAATGAAGGATATACATCCCTATGACTTTGCTCTTGATTTAGACAAGATCTGTAGGATGGATTTTAAATAACTTAAAATTTTGACATGTATCAGACGCTATTTTGTGTTTCACTGTATCATCATTCTCTCCTGTTTCAAATGTATTTAAACACTTAAGTTTATTGGCTCCTTTATCTTCCTCCCATTAACAACAACTTCACTACTGTCCACAGTACTGAAGCAAGAAAGTGTTGTGAATCAATGATGATCTATCGATATGGATCATTTGACATTCCACCTCAACTCATCCTAACTTATTTTGAGCCCTAATTCAGAATTTGGCCCATTTTAGAACTGTAATGTTAGAAAAGAATGTTAAATAGTCCACTTTGAATTTATTCAATGTATTTTGTAGCAAAATATCCTATAAACTATGAACATTCTCATTCACTCAAGTCTTTTTAAAATTAAAGATAAATATAGTTCATATAAATTTTGGAAATGGTTATTTTCTGGACTAACATATTGAATAACTTATACAATGACATTTAAAAAAGTAATTCTAATGAACACAGAAAAATATCAATGTGTTTGGAAATCCCAATTTGTATAATCTGGTAAAAAGTAAAACTGAACAAAAGGAAAAAACCTTATCTGTAACAAAGAAACTAAGTTTAACAGAATTCCTAAATTGCTCTTTGATTCTATTAGAAAAGTGCACTCAATTTAAACAAAAATAAAGAAAACAAGTGACCCCAGATACACATTTTTCAATCTTAGATACAAAGCTTTTCCATATTATTCTCAGTGCCAGAGTTCTCTTATAGTTTAATGTTATTTGGTAAAGATAACTCAATAAGAAAAAATACTTAAAAATACTAATAGTATATTATTGAAATATGATTAATTACAGAAAACATTTTTCTCAATAGCATAAAGTTTTAAAAAGAAGTACTTTTTCCTCCAATAGTTTAGTTTTTTAGCAGAGTAATATAACACAGAAAGACATGTTCCAAAGTTTCTAATGAAACCTCGTGTATTTTTGGACTAATGTTGGGAGGGCTACTTTATACACAAACCTCCATATGTCATCTTTCCAATAGTAACAACAGTTAAAGAATCTTATACACAATCTGAGAAGAATCCATATCATAATTGATTTGTAGGAAGTCTTATTTAAGAACACAGATTCTGAGAATTTTATATTTGTGCAGACAGGGAAAAAAAAAGATTGCAAAACAGTTATTTCTTTCCCCATAAAAAAGGAGGCCAACAAAAAAACAAAACAGAAGTAGCTACCAGGTAAAATTCCATGCAAAGACAAAGAATAACCATCTACTTGGCTGACTTAGAAATTAAATTTACTTAAATGTCTAAGGTATAGAAAACATTTTTCAAGTGTTCAATATAGGACAAATGTTTAATTTGATTCTCCATCAAAGACATGCAGTACTTTCTAAGTAGAAGGAAAAAAAATTATTAATTGAAAGTTGAAATATTTCAAAGACATGATTAAGAATGTATTGCATACACAAAACAATTGTTTAACAGACCTTTACTAATAACGAGCTATGCAACAGATATAATTTCATTCCTCCAACTGTGAAGTATTTCTGGGCATCCAAATTTTCACTGACCTTGAAGAAAGTACGTATTGATGATGTAAATATAATTCTAAAATAATTTATCTTTTCCTTCAAAAATCTCTGCCATATTCACTTTATACACCATACACACATGCACACACACACACTGGAAGTAATCCCAGTGTCTAACAATAGGTGTATATCATACAAAAGAATGCTATACAGTTTTAAAAAAAACCTAAATCTACATTGTTAACGTCAACAAATCTTCCAATTAACTGCTGAGTGAAAAATGAAAGTTCAGAGTACACGTAAGAGCATGAGATCAACCGTGTACAGTTTAAAAACACACAAAAGACTACATATTATTTACGGATACATACATATGCAGAAAGGTATATAAGCATATACAGAAATAATACATCAACTTCAGAACAGTGGTTACCTATAGAGAGGATGGAGAATGGATAGAATGAGATGGGCACAAAGGGGGCTTTAACTCTATCCACAGTGTTCAACATTACAAAGATTAGAAACAAATATGGTATAATGTTAACATTGTTAAATTTGGTGGTGTTACACAGACACACATTTTCTGTACTTTTCAATTTTGAAATCTTCCATAATAAAAATGAAAACATTCACAGAAGGTTGAATCAGTACTGTCATTTCCAGATTAAGTAAATGGGCACACTCAAACACAACACAGGTTTTCTTTTCCCAAATAACACAATAAATATTAACAGAAAACATAACATGATTAGCAATGTACACTTTTTATAAAACATCCACTGATTATATTAAAAATACACAATTAAAGAACAGGATTTAAATGCTTCTACTTCAAAAACTCTACCTTTGCTTGAGTCAAAGGATTGAATTTCACACCACAAACAGGCTTTCCTTGCTTTAAAGAATACCCCTTCTAATTTTCTTTTATGTCATTTCCTTTAAATGTGATTGAGAATAAAAGGCTTAGTATACAGGGTATAAAAGCTACCTGGCTCTCTGTACATAAGACCAATGAATACACTGTATTCTAACATAAACCAACAGTGGCTCAATTCAAAGACAATAAGTTACTGCCAGTACAAAAACTTTCACTTTTCAGCTTGAAACTTTTGCCCTACAGGGAAATACACAGAATGTGTAACTCTTTACCAAACATGTTTTTTCTTGTCAGGAAAGCTTTCCCATCTTTGTCAGATTAATACTTCCTTGATCACAGATGAAGTCTTTCAAATTAAAGATAAACAACTACTTGCCTGTTGTTTCTGATATGCAGTGTTTGGATTTATCTTTGATTCCAAGAGTAGTGATCCTGAAAAATAAAAAATATTTGTGAGTTTCAATTCATAAAATTCTGAATAAAATATCTGAATATGAATTTAAAGAAACAAACTTGTTTTCTTCCCCTAGCTAGACATGTGAAGTAATCAAATGTATTCTGATTCATGTTCTTCTCTTCAGATCTGTGTTTTATACAGAACACACCATCTTATACCCCATATATACCCTTGAAGGAAAAAAATGCACCTAAGATCAACACTCAGACCCAAAATATAAGGAGACTAGATGTCCATTAAAGATTTATTGAAATGAAAATTTTAAGGTCTAAATGACTACTTGAAGCCAAGCTCTTTTTAACAAAGTTATTTTATTGCATTTCCAGTTTAACAAATAAAACAAATTACAAAGGACCACAACAGGAATCTAAGTGCTTAGTACACAAATTACAAAATGGCATTTTTGCTTTTCTCCTTAACAAAATGAAGGACACTTCTTATAGAAATAAATGTCCATACCTATTTAAAATAAAAGGTGAACAGTACAAAGTACAAGAATAAATCTAAGATTGTTATTTTTCTATTATCTACACATCACTGCTCAAATTGAGGCGTTCAGATTACAGTGAGAGAAGTTTTAATTACGCTCTACATTTTATAATTTAAAAATACTTCACATATGACTCGTACAATAAACCAACGGATATAAATTTACAATCTGTTCTGGTGTCCTAACTTGTTTAGGTTGTAAAGTATCCACTTTTTCATGGCAACTCTACAAAGGCAGCCTGGGGGGATCCCAGACTATAGATATGCTTGTGCTTGCATGTATCATGGCAACAGTCTGCAATAACCGCAGGAAAAGGTGCCTTTTGGTTTTCCCCAGCACCTGTCCACTAGGGCAAGCGGGGCTCGTTAGTAAAATGCGTTTACAAAAAAAAAAAAAAAAAAGGCACTCAGAAAGTAAAGTTTCACTAAGCTTTTTGAAACAGACATACAATGGATTAAAAAAATAAAGGGAGGGGAAGAAGGAGGGTTAGCTCCCTAGGCGAGAAGAAAACTATTCTGTCTCTCATTACTTCCCCCGTTCTTACTCCTCTCCCCTTTTCAAAGGCGAGACTGGAGAGGAAGGGGTCAAATCCTTAATAGGGATAGGAGGCGGGGAACAGAATCAACGTTTGACTGAGGGTAAATCCGGACAAAGTAGTTTGTTTTTACCGTACAGAGTGCAGGCACAAAACCAATGCGCTGTCCCAAGATGTGGTAGTAACAGTACCCGGCCCAGGGCCTAAACACCAGGGCTGTGCCCAAACCGGAGGCACTGATTGTCCCCTATCCTATGTTCCAATAACCTTACCGTCGGATTCAGCCCGAACCAGCAGCGACATCCCCTTGAGCTCCTCCACATAAGTGGAGGAGACATGCCCGGTGCCTCGGTCGTCCCACTGACGGTCTTCGTTGAGGGTGTAGACCTTCACTCGCCGCCGCGTATCCGACATGGTGGCTGCTGTCCCCACCGCCCCGGCCGCCGCCTCCTCGCTCACCTCGTCCGTGCCCCTCACTCTTGAGAGACGGTTGCGGCGGTGGCGGCAGCAGCGGCGGCGGCGGCTCGGGAGAGGCCCGAGTTCACCATGGCTCCCAAGGTTCAGTCGCGGGAAGGGGCAACAAGAGTCACCGAGACCTCTCCGCCCGGAGTCCCGGTAACCTCTCACTTCACCCCCGCACACACCCACCCTCCCCTCCCTTTGCCCCCCAGAGCTCGCTCTCCCGCCGCCGCCGCCGCGGGAACTACTACAGATCCGCCATCTTGTAACCCGATTCTCTCTGCCTTTCTCTTCCTCCTCCAGCAGGCTCGCACGGGCTGTCCTAGCAGGGGCTACGGCGGCCGACGAGCCCAATGCGCGGCGCCTTTGCTTTCCGCACGCGCTTCCCGAGCTGGCAGTGCTCGTAGTTCTCGCGAGGCGGGCGGGGTAGAGGACCTAAGTGGGAGGGTCTAAGTACGACTTCCTCTTTTCTCGGTCCCGCCTGCTGGCGCGGGATCTCGGCCGGGTGGTCGGTTCTCGCGAGTTCCCTGTCCACTCTGGTGCCGCGAGATTCCTTTCAGATCCTGCAGCGAGAGGGGAGTGTTGAATCTCCCTTTGAGCGGTTGCTGGCTGCCCCTGGGGTGTGACGAGCCGTGGGACCCTGCTCTGAGGAAAAAGTAAAGCATACCTGGGAGGTACGCATCATTGGACGGGACTAACCTAGGGCAAAAAGGAAGGAAATGTGCTCGCACTTCTTAATGGAAGCTGACCCTGTCAGCCCATGGCAGAAAAATAACTTAAATTTCTTTCTTTGAATATGTAGGAACTTTGAGCCCTGTAAGTTGCGGGGACCCGAAACCCACTAAAACTCGTAGAATCTGTTGGAGTTAATCATTTCCTCAGGAAGTGTTGTATGGACCACCAGGCAATTATAACTTAGTACGTTAGTGTGTTGACAAATTCCTATTTCCCGCCGGAGCTTATCGCTGTTAAGCATTTGGTAGCTGGCCATTGAAAAGCGTACTTTCCGCTTCACAAAATGCAGTGCTTTTCCCGTGTTTGTAACCTCGGAAAATAAGTCTTCAGAGAAGTTTAGGGTAGTGGAGGGGACCTACCTTCCTAACACATCTAAGAGCATTGTTTTGTTACTTTTGAGTTTCTCTTACGAGCATTTTTTGCGTTATCTATCGGGAGGTCTTCAGCGCTGAATAAGCTAAGGAGGAATTCTCTGGGCATTCACGTTGTCAAACATAACATTCACTGTCAAATATTGTCCGGTGGATACCAGTCATGTGCTGGGCAGTCGTTTACTTCAGTCCTCGTTCGTTCTTCATAGAATACTTTTCGTTTTTAAGGAAATTCTCAGCTTGTTTTGTGGTTAGTTCTTTACAACCCATTAGTCTGAAAGGTGAAAACAGACGCGATGCACACGTTGACCCTGGGGCGCATCTTGGGAGTTGTAGTCATTACTTATCAGGGGTTTCGTCGAAACGTGCTTTTGTTTTGACCAGATCATATGTGTGTACACCCTTCGGCGATGCACTAAAAACGTGAGACGTCTTACATAGAAAGGCGCCTAATAAAAAAAAAAAATTCTATTTAAAAATCAATATACATCGCATTTTTTAAAAATCTACAAAGGACTTCAGAAAATATACTTGAATCAAGTAGTTATATGTAGTAATAGAGCCATTAATTGCCATGATTGATGTGGACAAATGCATTTTGAGCCCAGAAAAAATAACCTTTCTGTCTTGGGTCAGAGAAAGCTTCACAGTTTGAGTTTTGAACTAGGTATTAGAGGATCCCTAAGTGGAAGTCTGCACTTTGGCTTGGGAAGGTGTTCAAGGCGGAGGGGACAGGGTGAACAAAGTCATAATATGTTGCTGGCCTCAAAGAACTCACAGATTAAGTTATATGTGAGTTAAAGGAATGAAAACTATACAGAGGTCACTTTAACACTATATGTGTTGAGGTTATTGTCCTACAAATAGAACTAACTCTGGACAAAATTGTGAAATAAGAGTTATTTTTCCTGCATTTACTCAATCATTCAAATATTTGTTGAGCATAAACTATGTGTTAGGCACTGTTCTATACAGTGAATAAATAGAAAACGTCCCTCTTCTCATGGAGCTTACATTCTAGTAAAGGAAGACAATAAACAAATAAATGCCAGATACTGATAAATATTAATACCAAAAAATAAGAGTAGCAAAAGGTTAGTGAGCTTGGGAAGGCTAATGGTATTATTGAGGAAGGCCTCTAAGGGAGGCAGCCTTGCATTACCCCAAAGAAAGGGAGCATGAGAAAAGAGAAAAGCAAATAGGCCATGAGGCTGTAGTGAGATGGATAGTAAGGAAACCAGTGTCTTTAAACCTATATATAATGGAATACTATACATATTGTTGTTCATGTTGTCCACATGTACCCTAATTTATTTAAACTGTCTCCTATTTATGTATATATGTCATTACCAGTTGTTTCCAACCTAAAATAATAAATAATTTACCAAAATTATTTCATGTGTTCCAGTATACTTGATGTTAAGTTCCTAGTTCAGCGTTCATACCACTAACATTTTGGGCTGGATAATTATTTGTTCTGAGAGATTGTTCTTTGCGAAACAGGATGTTTCGCAGCATCCCTTATTTTTACCCACCAGATGCCAGTAGTATTGCACCCTTTCTTCCGGCTGTGATGGCATCATTGCCAATGTCCCTGGAAGGCACATGACATTTTTTAATTCTTGAAGGTTTAAAAAAACATCCTGTTAATCTCTATAGGGTAAACTGTCATTTCATTGACTCATGCTCTTGAAATGTCAAACTTTCTGCTTTCACCCTTCCCATTCTGTTAGATGCTTTTATGAAAATACTTTTATGAAAGTTTTTTTGCCATATTCATTCATTTTTTTCCCCTAAGGTGATTAAATCACATTAAGTTGTTTTCCTTAAGTGATTCAAGTAAACCATCAACACTTAAGATAGTGGCCAAGAGCTCCCAAGGTTCCACAGTTCTTCACAGCAAAAAAGAGTTTCTTCAGGTATTCCCAGTTGCATTGTGATTAGACTAATATAGGTCACATGCCTACCCTTGGACCCAGAGATCTGAGGTCTAGGGAATTTCAAGTACTGATTGGCTGAGGCAAATCAGGGCCTGTCATTGGAGCCTGGAGTTAATCCCACTCAATTCCCATGGATATTACACCATGCAATATGGTAAAACAGAGGTAGGAAGACAGCCAGAGTATCGATTTTATCTTATTGTTACACGCAGCACCATGCACCCTTCAATTGTAGAATTTGTCATACTTATAACTTTAGGTTTATTTGTATGATTTCTGATTAATAACTGTCTCCACATCTAGGTGACAAATTTCTGTGAGAAAATGTTTTTTCTCACCATTTTATCTCTAGTGCCTAGCAGAGGGCGTGGAACATATCAAGTACTCAATAACTGTTGAAAGTTAGAAGTTTACTACTCAATTTGACATTCTCCCTAGCAGGTAATTTAATAACTACCCTATCAAATCAATTGAGATTAAATTACATCTTTGAAAGCTCCAGGTCGGTATCTCTAATTTCTATCTAACTAGTCAATTCTTGACACACTACTGAATCATAGACCTGAAACAAATTTGATCATATTATATCATTTTTGCATCTTTCAACAGTTTCTGATTTCTTGTAGGATAAAGTTCTTCAAAATGGCATACAAAGCTCTTCATGGTTTGGCCCCTACCAAACCCTGGCTGGCTTTCTACTCTCAAGAGTAAGGCTGTGGACTGTTGGGGTGATTTTCCCTGGGGATGAATTTCTTTTTCAATCATAGCCCCTCCCATTCACATTACCAAATGTATTTGGAACTCTTTTCTCTGGGTGAGTGTAGTTTCTCCAGGTATTCCCTCACCCTGAAGGAGTAAAGACAGAGGAAGGAGGCAAGATCCTTCCTTGGGATACCATCTGTTTGACATTTAAGCTTTCACTTAATCACTCCTTTTAACCCTGCTGTTAAAATCTCCCACTACTGTGACTAGTGTCTCCAAATCAAAAGTCTCTCGTATTTTATAAAATAAGTCTCAGTCTCCTGAGGTGATGATGGTGGCAGCAGTGTTCAAAGGGCTTGTATGGGTATGAGTGTGTATGGAGGGAGATGGTAGTCCTTTGGTTATGTGGGATTGGGAAGAGGATCCAGTTGTGTAGTCTCTCTCTATATAGACTTTGGTCCTCAGATTCTGAGCCCTGGTCCTTTCTGCTTTGTTGTAGAGATAATTAGTTCTCTTCTTTTCTGATCACCTCTGTGGCCATTTAGGTTGTAACTTCCTCTGTTCTAAAGTCTACTATACTGCCCTATCATCTGCTTGTCATGCAAATGACATCTGTTAAAATCTTTTGTCTGCTATTGTCTCTTTTATTATGTTTGCCCTTTGGACTCTGTACTTCAAAAAAATTATATTTAACTGTGTGATTAATTTTGCATTTTTGGCAAAGGTATTCTAACATGTTTTTATGTTTTTTTAATGTTCTGTATTTCCCTTGAATTTTTTTTTTTGTATATGTAAGTAGGATGCCAATTTATTTTTTTTAATTTTTTTTATTTTTTTATTAAGATTTTATTTATTTATTTATTTATTAGAAAGAGAGACTGAGAATGAGAGGGGAGAAGGTCAGAGGGATTAGCAGACTTCCCGCAGAGCCGGGAGTCCGATATGGGACTCGATCCCGGGTCTCTGGGATCATGACCCGAGCTGAAGGCAGTCGCTTAACCAACTGAGCCACCCAGGCGCCCCAGTAGGATGCCAGTTTAAAATGTTTCCTCCAAATGAAGAGCCACTTGTCAAGCTCATTTATAGATGAGATATTTTGAAATCCTATTTTAATCATATTCTTTATTAAGTCTACAGATACTTATACATACATGTATGTGGATTTGAATTGGAACTCACTATGTTTTCATTGTTTTAGTTGGTCAACTGTAGTTGACAGTTTTAATTGCTATAGTTTTATTTTATGTTTTGGTATTTGGTTGATGTGATGGCCGTATCAGTGCACCATTTAGATCTCCTTCAAGAGAACCTACTCTGGGGAACATATTTGACTGATAGCCAGCTGCCACCCCTTTGGATCCACCATAGCATTTGAGTTGAGGCCATGAAGACCTTGAGCTGCTCCCAGCCATTAACTGAGCCTAGCACAGGTACTATACTTGTCTTTTACTATCCAGTGCAGAACTCCTTCAATGGGCAACTTTGGCTTGGGGAACTTCTTAGCAGTCTGGATGAGACTTTCTCAGAACTACACTGTAGTCAGAAGCTCTTTCCACCCAGTATTTCCTTACCTTCCCTCTTTTATAGAGATCAAACTTGTACTATGGTCTGCAGGCTGTCCCTGTCAATTCCTGAGCTAATTTTATCCTTCAGACATTTCCTCTAGTCAGTATCTTACATGTTTAATCCCTTCTTAGTATCTGTATCTTTGAGGGCCAGAACTGATATAGGTGCTATAGGGAGTAGTGTAAGAAATCAGGCAGTAAGATGGGGTTTGGGGAATTGTGTACTCAGTCCTTGGCACAAGGTGGTCACTTGACTACTGATTTGACTAGTAGGGACCTAGGGAAACATCCCATAAGAGGGGAATGTTGTTGTCTATACAGTGATTTAAGCATTTGAAAAATATGGGGAAAACAATGCCTACAAGGATAGTAGAGCTGGCCAGTTAAGCTATACTACTGCCTTGCAGAGGGATAGTGGGCTTCAAAAAAAGCCTCTTATTTCCTGCAATGGAAGAACAGACATAGGATTTGACAGAGTTACAAAGCTCTGAAGATATTTGAATTTTCAGCTTAAGGTGACTGCTATGCAGTTAGGATCCTGGTTGGGTAATCCTGAAGCTTCAAATATGGGAAGGGTGTACCTGTGAAAATGTTGGTTCTGCAGATACCCTTGAACCCTCAGGGATTGCAGAAGTGGCTCATACTTACTTCTTATAAGAGGTAACAATTCCCTCCCCTTGCAAAAAGACCTCTTCCATAGTTGCTCTCATTTCTTATACCTCACTGAGAGGTTGTGGTAGCTAGGTTAAATCTCAGCATAATCCGCCTAGGGACTGCTGGGCCTAGGGAGGAAAGAGATTACATACTGAAGGAATTGAAGTAATAATCTAGCATATATTACCAAGGAGCCAGAGAAGTACACTTGGGATTGGACTTTGAGGGTCCTTGATCAAGGGGGCTTAGATACTCAAGATTTCATTGATTTGGGATACCTTTGGAACAGAAGATTTAACCTTGGCCAGGACCCAAGGGGATGGAGCAGACTTACTGCTTAGATAGTTCTTGGAAGCCTGGAAAAAGTGAGAGTGGAAATGAGCTTATACCATAGCGGCTTTTGACTCCTGAAGAAGATACCTATTTATTTTGGCATACCTATATGGTTATTGTACACTTACTAGTTCCAACTGTTTTGCGCCAATTGAAAATGTTTTAAAGAAGATAACCTGCATCTTCTTCTCAACCTCTTGTTTTTTTTGTTCTTCTCCTCAACCTCTTTTTAATCTTATCTTGTTGGTTAGAACCTGAGAACACTGATGAGAGTAATAGTGGTGATTCTTGTTTTGTTCCTGACTTTAATGGCAATGTCCCCAGTGTTGTACACAAGTTCTTAATTTCTGATAGATACCATTTATTGAGTTAAGGACATTTCTAATATTTTAATGTTTTTGGAAATTTTATAATCGCCTCTTCTATATCTGGTGATCAAACAGTTTTTCCTCTTGTGAAATCTTTATAATGAATTATATTCTTATTCTTACCATCCTTGCATTTCCATAGATCTACTTGGTCCTAATAGCTGCTGTCAATATTTAATTAAGACAATTTATCAGGAGAACGTTCAAGATGGTAACATAAAAGGGATCCTAAACTTAACCTCCTTCCATGAACATAACTACAGCTACATATGAAACAGTTCTCTATGAAAAGGATCCGAAAGCTAGCTGAACAGCACCTCTACAACAAAGGATAAAAGGGCCACATTGAGATGGGTAGGAGAGGCAATATGTTCAAAAAATCCCAGCCTAAGCATAAAGACTAACATTTGGAAGGAATCTCATAATACAGGACTTGTCTCCGAGGAGTGAGGGGTTTGTGCTCCATAGCAGACACCCCAGCCCTTTGGAACTGCATCAGAGATAAGCCCCCCAGGGCACTTAGCCTTGAAAACCAACAGGGCTTAACAACTACAGAGCTTTAGGGAATGGAAAATCCACTCTTAAAGGACTCACACACAGACCCACTCATCCCAGAACCCAGCACAAAAGTAAGTCTCTCAAAGATACCTAGACTATATGTTTAGGAAAGGCATTTACTAATCTTACAGCATCTGCCAGAGAAGACAGGAATCTATTGGGACTCTGGGGATAGAGGTGCTGGCAAACACCATTTTTGTACACTCCCCACCCCGCACCCAGCCTGCTAGCTCAGGTAGAAGTGTCCTGCCCCCATCACAGCCCAGACCTACCCTCCTCCAGCTGAGTGCTCTGCCCCCATGGTCTGCCCTGCCAGCCAGTGAGCATGTGGGTCCACACAAGGGATACCCCTTGAGCACCTGGCTCTGGTGGCCAGGGGGTATTGTTTTGGACGCCCTGGTCCTAAATTATTTAGTCTTTCACAGCTTACCACCCCAAGGGCACCACACAACCAACAGACTGAAACATACCCTCAGAGTTCATTTGAAAAAGGCATATTTTCTTTTCCTTGAGCTTTGGCCTGAGGGGCAGGATTCAGGTTTGCCATATATTCATAGGCTACAGAGGTGCCCCCCAGAGAAGATGGGCAGGGAGATCACCATTTTAGTGCTCTCCCGTGGCCAAATAACAGTTCACGGAAGCCTCCCAGAAAGGAGCTCATATATGCCTAAACCAAGAGTTTTGCAGTTGTCGCTCTGCGGATGACTCTAGATTTTCTGGTCTGAACAAGTCAGCAAGGTTTATGATTACAGACCCACAAGACTATATATTTACATACCTTGAAAGCTGCTGCCTGTTGATCTGGCTTACTCTATACCTAAAAGAACTAGAAAAAGAAGAAATGAAGCCCAAAGTTAGAAGAAGGGGGAAAATAATAAAGATCAGAATGAAAATAGAGACTAAAAAGATAACAGTAAAAGTCAGTGAAATGAAGAGTTGGTTCTTTGAAAAGATAAGCAAAACTGATGAACCTTTAGGTAGGCTCACTGATTTAAAAAGACAGGGCTCAAATAAATAAAAAATGAAAAGAGAAGTTACAATTGGTACTATGGAAACACAAAAGATCCTAACAGACCACTACTAACAATTATATGCCAACAAACTGGACAATCTGGAAGAAATGAAAAAATTCCTAGAAATATACAATTTTCTAAGACGGACTCTCGAGGAAATAGAAAATCTGAATAAGCTAGTTGCTAGCACGGATATTGAATGAGTAACCAGAAACCTCCCAATAAACAAGTCCAGGACCAGATGGCTTCATGGTTTAATTTTACCAAACATTGGAAGGTATAATACCTATCCTTCTCAGACAAGGACACCACAGAGAAGAAAATTACAGGCCATGCCAATAACCCCGATGAACACAGATGCAAAATCTTCAACAAAATATTAGCAAACCAAATTCAACAGTACATTAAAAGTATCATATACCATGATCAAGGTTGATTTATCTCAGGGATGTAAGTATGGTCAACATGCAGAAATCAGTCAGTATGATATTAGCATCTGCAGGTAAGAATAAGCTGTATATGCTATGGTGAGTGCTGTGAAATGTGTAAGCCTGATGATTCACAGACATGTACCTGGGGGCAAATAATACATTATGTTATTAAAAATTAAAAAAAAAAAGAATAAGCTGTTATATGTAAAATACAGATGAGAGGCGAGGAGACTCCAAAGCAAAGGGTAGAGAGAGGCCTTTGTTCATAATGATGTACAGTCCTGGTGCCAGTCAGCCACAGGGAGTATGACTTGACTTCTGTGAAATAAATTCATGGCCTTGTGATCACCCCTACCAACTCCCCCGGCCCCCGCCCCAATCGCTTTAGTTTATGTTGGTAGCCTTCTCTTGACATGTATTCTTTAATAAAATTGGCTAATTTTGGTGAAAAAGGCACAGGGTTAAGGAGTAAAAGACTATGTCAACTGGTTTATAAAATGAAAAGGCTGCTCCATTCTAAACATACAATACCAATTGAATATGAAGTTGTTAGTGCCTTCATTTGGAATTCTCCTTCCAGGGAAGATGTCTGCACATCTTCCTCCACTTCATTTAGGTGTCTGCTCAAATGTTACGTACTCAGGCCATTCTGGATCATTTTATCTGAAATAATACCTTTTCTTGATCACTTTATCCCTTTACCCACCCAGTTGTTTTTCTTTAAAAAAATCTACTACCACCTGATGTGCCATATACTTTACTGTTAGTTTCCATCCACTAGAATGTGAACTTTGGAACTTGATCTGTTTTGTTTACTGATGCATTCCTTGCACACATTATAGTGTGTAGAACATAATAAGTATTGAATTAATGAATACTATGCTTGGCAGAACTGAACTAAGAAAGATACTGATATTTATACTACTATCTTTGATCTAGAAATATAAAATATTCTGTAAGAGATGAAAAAATTATTACATAAAAACTAATTTACGGGTAGGGGAGTGTCAATAACAAAGAGTATGAAGGAAAAAGTCTTGTAAGTACCCACACTGCACTACCAAAGATGGCACTTCAGTTGTAGTGTTTTTAGCATATAATTGCACCTTTAGAAGTACTTCATGGAGAGTAAGGAAAACTACCAAAATTTGAATGAAGACAAAAAAGTTCAGACATAAAGTGTGGGATCTTGGTTTAAGTGGAAATGGAGTCTTTTTGGTGGTTTGTGGTTAGTGGGCTATATTATCACCTTGTGGAACCAACAGTCTCTAGAATCTAAGAAGTAGCTTCATTTTTCTCCCAGTAGTAGTTGGGAGTCCCTTTGAAAAAGAAAACAGAAAACCTAAGAAAAAGATAAATTACAATATTGAAATGCTACCATTAAAGCTTATGTCTTTTTTTTTTAAAGTAGGCCACGCCCAGTGGGGAGCCCAATGCAGGGCTGATGACCCTGAGATCAAGGGTTGGACACTTAACCTCCTAGGCCACCTAGGTGCCTCAAAGCTTATGTCTTTGGGGAGAAGGCAAGTGAGAATGAAAGATTTTTGTCACTACTAGAGAAAAACCAAATGTACAAAGTATATAGTTTATGTTTAATGTCATTTTCAATTAAATCTTCAGTATTTCAGAAAATGTGCCTGCCATACTATTTTTCACATTTTATATAAAATCAGTATTTACTGACTTAAAAATATACATATTTAAAAAATATTTGACCAACTAAATTTTTAATATTTTATGAACTATTTGAGTCATGAATATACAAACATTTTACCAGATTTATAAAAGGATTGCATATTCTAAATTAGGACTTCCGTGAGCCATTTTTTTGTGGAATTATGTAATATATCATTAAAATGAATATCTTACAGCTATTACTAATAATTATGTCAACAGCCTCTATATAGGACTGTTTCAAACATTCTAACTGAAAATCATGATTTTTTCCATCCTTTATACCAAGAACATCCATACATTTGCAATATAAACTCAGAAAATGACCTAACTCTATCTGATGAGTAAATGTTTTTTCTATATTTTCCTTTTTTTTTTAAAAAGATTTTATTTATTTGTCAGAGAGAGAGAGCACAAGCAGGCAGAGCGCAGGCAGAGGCAGAGGGAGAAGCAGGCTCCTCGCCAAACAAGGAGCCTGATGTGGGACTCGATTCCAGGACCGTAGGATCATGACCTGAGCCAAAGGCAGCCACTTAACCAACTGAGCCACCCAGGCGTCCCTATTTTCTAAACAAATATATTTCTAAATTTGAAAAATGTACTCCCTCATTCTACTTAGGATCCCACTTATAATATTTATTCCACTACATTTATGGTTTTGTGACCAATTTGAAAGGTAGCATATCATTAAAAACAGATCTGTATTAAAGAAACTGGCTTTGAATATGGCAAATTCTAGTTTATAAGACAGAGTTAGCCAAATACAGCTCTTGTGCAAAGGTGAGCCATTAGATAACTAAGCATAAACTGCCGCTACTGTATACAAAGAAGATGAAGATAGGTAGGAAGAGATCCATTACAGTAGCAAATGGAATCTATTATTTCTAAGGGTTTAGGCTATTTCAGAATTACAGGAACTAAAAGGCAATCTTTTTAAAGATGTATGAATGGTTTAGTTTTAATATTTATTGATTTGTAATGTAAATAAAAATAAGAGAATATAGGTAACTCTTGAAATAAAAAAATAGACCACATAAAATGTGCATTGTAATACAAATGATTAGGATATATTTATACTATATATAAATCTACACATTAGAAGATACTACTGAAATTTTGCTCTACAGAATATCACTCTAGAAGTCTCTTTTTAAAAAAATCATGGGGTGGGATTAGATGATGACTGTGAAATAGATTCTCCCATTACAATACTGCTTCTGTCATTTAGAGTTTTGACAACAGTTGTAGCTGGAGACTGTAGCACTTTGCGAGAAAGTCTCATTCTTCCATCAGCTGGATCACGCCCAAAGTATTTCACCTGTATTAAAGAAGCCAATTTACTTTTCCAGTTACATAGTACAATGATCAACATCCAAATTAGAAGATATTTACACTTATATGGTGCAAAAAAACCCAATGATTAATGTTTTTACTTTGCTGAAAGCATAGCTTAGTGCTAAGTAGAGGTATATGCTAATAAATATAATTTGGGTAAATAGCCCCTATAAGAAAAAGAAAAGAGACAGGCATTTAGTTGGCCTATTATAATCTTCTGTTAGACTCAACTGTGCCTTCTTATTTTCTCTGGGCCAGGTCCCTATACTGGAAGAACAGTGAAAGCCATGATGAATGATTCTAGACAAGGGCTTTCTGAGCCTAAGGGTACTATAAACTCTATACGATTGTGGTTAGGTCATTCACAGTATTCCTCAAAGGACTATCCAACTGGAGATTATTGGGCTTGACTTTAGACAACACAAGCCAGGGGAAATGTGGCAGTTTTAAAGTCCCTTCTCATGTAAAAACACAACCATATACAGATACTAGGTCTTAGTTCTTATTCTTCCCTAGAGGCTACTTGAACAATGGACTACAGATTAGGAATAAACGCGAAGCCTTGGTTACTCAGGTCATGGGTAATAGGTCTAGCTGGAACAAAATGTGGTATGGACAAACAGAACAGAAACCAAACAACACCAGGCTGGCAATGACTTCCTTTACCCATCCATAAAAAACTATAAAAAAGGTCAAACAACATGGCTTTCATTAAACTCAAAAATTTTTAGCTGTAAGCAGTATAGAACCAATTGAAGTCTCAACTCAAATATGACATTCAAGGCCTTTAACAGAGTTATGGGTTCAGAGTTCTGTCCTGTCTGCAAATCACTGCATAGCTATTATTGGCCTCACGTATTTTTGAAAACTCTAAAGGGAACTACTGTACGAACTGAACTGCAAGCTCCCTAAGGGAAAGAATTACATCTTAAATCCTTAGTCTGTTTAAAAACAAACCCAAAGTTAAAAAAAGCACAGCACATAATACAAATCACAGATGTTGATTTGAAACATCTTTTAGCTTTTTGAAAAAAAAAAAAATTGAAACTTGGGAGTACAGTTTATAACTTAAGTATAAAAAGTTGAATACAAGTACCTGAATTTCTTGGCCAACTTCTAATCCAAGGGCAGTGGGATGTTTAATCTGAAAGAGAACATGTTCATCTGTTAGTTGCTGTGTATAATTTCTTAATATCCATAGCAGTACACATTTTTTTAAGTGGAAAGTTTTAGTGTTTTTTCTGATTATAAAATCTGTTGATTACAAAGGCTTAAAATACATATTCAAGTGAGAGCAAAAATCATCCAGAGCTCTCTACTTTTTAGATAACTACTGCTGATACTCTAACAAGTATCCTTCAAATGTCTACGTAGTATGTATTCCATTTGTAAAAAATGGACCTTATTGAACTTGTTTTATAATACATTGATTTTTCATTCAATAATGAGGACATCCTTCTATATCATCAAATGAAACAGTAGAGTGTTCAAACTATGTAATTTAACTGATTCCCTAAAGATGGTTTTAATTTAATTCGTTTTAAATTCCAGTATATATATATTTTTAAGATTTTATTTACCTGGAGAGGGGAGTGAGAGCGAGCACATGCAAGCGTGCGAGTGCATGTAGGGCAGAGGGAGAGGCAGACTCACTGCGGTGGAGAGCCCAGTGCAGGGCTCAGTCACAGACCTGAGATCATGACCTGAGCTAAAGGCAGATGCTTAACTGACTGAGCGACCCAGGCGCCTCTTAAGTTCCAGTATTGCAAATGTTAATAATTACTGAATCTAGATGTAAGGTGTATGGGTGTTCAGTGTACTATTTTTTTCAACCTTTCTGTAGGTAACTACAGTGTTGCAACAATTATGTAGTTACTCAAATTACTCTTTCAGAATACAGTCCTAATGTTGAACTTCTAGGGCCAAAGGTACTCATACACATTTATCAAACACTCTCCAAAAAGTTTGTTCCAATTTACATTCCTACAACAGTATCTCAAGTGTATGAGAATGTCCATTTTTTTCTTCCATATTTTTACCCACATTGGGGATTTTCAACTGTCTGAAAGTTGAAAAATGATAACTTAGTTTTCTTTGCATTTAAAAAAAACTGATGTTGGGTTGCCTGGGAGACTTGGTGGGTTAAGCATCTAACTCTTGATTTCAGTTCAGGCCATGAGATCAAGCCCTGTGTTGGGCTCTGCTCTCAGTGTGGAGTCTGCTAGAGATTCTCTCTCTCTCCCTCTGCTCCTCCCCCTCAGCCATGCTCTCTGTCTAAAATAAAAACAAATAATAAACAAATCTTTAATTTAAAAAATTGCTGTTGATATTGACCATTCTTACTGATTCATATAAACCCTGTGTATATGAAGCCTCTCTCATATATTATATACATCTTTTTCCCCTGAGTTGCTACTTGCCTTTCAACTTTATTGTAATTTTGCCATATACTTTTTAAAAATGACATCGGGGGCACCTGGGTGGCTCAGTCAATTAAGCATCTAACTCTTGATTTCAGCTCAGTTCATGATCTCAGGGTCATAAGTGGCAGAGTGCGTGGCACTCTGCACTGAGCAGGAAAGTCTGTATGAGATTTTCTCCTTCTCCCTCTGCCCCTTCCCTCACTCAAGCACTTAGTTCTTTCTCTAAAATAAATAAATCTTTTTAAAATAAATAAAACAGTAGACATTCTGCTTTATGAAAACCAGCTATTCCAATACAATGTATTGAATAATCTTTGTTTCTTTAGACTGAAAATTTTTAGTGTATTTAGTATATTTAGCAACTTTTAGTATATATTATATTCCCATGTATACAATTGGATGATTTCTGGTCTCTATTTTCTGTTGCTTAAATTGTCTAATTCTAGGTCAGTAATACACTGTTATTCTGTATAGCTTTATATTTCAATA
This sequence comes from Nasua narica, assembly GCA_028533885.1. Taxonomy (NCBI): domain Eukaryota; kingdom Metazoa; phylum Chordata; class Mammalia; order Carnivora; family Procyonidae; genus Nasua; species Nasua narica. Next base: position 61,853,519 of record CM052811.1, read on the forward strand.
TTTGGTAAACCAAACATTCCTATTATCCTCTGTACCTATAGTTTTCTTAAATAGTTTCCTATTTTTAGTTTTATCTTGCCATGCTAGGTTGGCCACGAAAATTGGGAAGACAGGGCTATAGCTAGGTATTTTTAAAAAGTAACTGTTATATGTTATCCCTAGATGTGTTAACTTAAGAGTGTTTCTGTTCCATCATACAAACATAAATATCTGTTTTAAGCAGTGTAAAAACCTTTTGTCAGCAACACCACTGTCATTTTCAGTTTTCTCTATTTAGGCTAGTAGTGGAAAAAGAGCACAATCCTCATCAACCCGGGTAATTTCACTATGATGATTTTAAGGTAGTTTTAAAAATTATCATGTTATTTTATTTTATTTTTTTACCTTTCGTTGATCAAGTTGTGTGTTATGGAGTAGTACTGCAGTCATATTTGGATATAATTTAACCATTACTCCACTGTCTCTGAGAAGAAAATAAGCCTGATTAAAACAGTATCTGTGTATCTACTCATAAACTGATTATGTATTCATTGGAGAACAAAGGAAACACACACACACAAAATTGTAAAAAGGATTATCTAAAAGAGAAACTTATTTTTTCAACTGAACACACAACCTGTATTAAAAGTTTTTTAAAAAGATTTTATTTATTGGGGCGCCTGGATGGCTCAATGGGTTAAAGTTTCTGCCTTCGGCTCAGGTCATGATCTCAGGGTCCTGGGATCAAGCCCTGCGTGGGCTCTCTGCTCAGCAGGGAGCCTGCTTCCCTCACTCTCTCTCTGCCTGCCTCTCTGCCTACTTGTGATGCGATCTCTCTCTGTCAAATAAATAAATAAAATCTTTAAAAAAAAAGATTTTATTTATTTGAGAGAGTGAGAGAGAGAACATGAGCAGGGGGAGGGGGAGGGAGAAGCACACTCCCCTGAAGAGCAGCGAACCCAACACGGAGCTTGATCCCAGGTCACGACCTAAGCTGAAGGCAGATATTCTGAGCCACCCAGGCACCCCTACACCCCGTTATTTAAATTTGTAAATGAAAAGACAGAGAAGAGATAAAGGAAAATTGTGCAGTGACAAGCTTTTAGACTATATATTCTTATATATATATATATATATATATTTAAAGATTTTATTTATTTGACACAGAGAGAGAGAGAGATATCACAAGTAGTCAGGGAGGCAGGCAGGGAGGGAGAGGGAGAAGCAGCCTCCCTGCTGAGCAGAGAGCCCGATGCAGGGCTCGATCCCAGGACCCTGAGATCATGACCTGAGCTGAAGGCAGAGGTTTTAACCCACTGAGCCACCCAGGCGCCCCTATATTCTTCTATATTCTCTTCATAGTATTTCCCCATTTTGAAATGACACTATTTAATTTTTTTAAAGATTTTATTTGAGAGAGAGAGACAGCAACAGAGATAGCAAGAGAGCACGAGTGGGAACGAGAGGGATAAGCAACATTAAATATTTTAAAGTAGTCTAGGTTAATCATCAACCTATTAAATAATGATTTAAGGAAGGGGCTTGGATAAAATATTTCATTAAAAATTGGTCTTTTTCTACTAGTCTACTAAAATAAGCCCTCCATTTCTTAATTTTCACCTATAATATTAAACAAATTATTCCATTGGCTTTTGTTATTCATTTCAAATAGCTTCGAATACTCAGGCTACATCTGCCATATATATGTAATTTTTTCCTTAAAAAGGGGCCTGGATGGCTCATAAGTGTCTGCCTTTGGCTCAGGTCACGATCCCAGGGTCCTGGGATCGAGTCCCGCATTGGGCTGCCTGTTCGCGGGGAGCCTGCTTCCTCCTCTCCTCCCTGCTTGTGCTTTCTCTTGCTAGCTGTCTCTCACAAATAAATAAATAAAATCTTTTTAAAAAGGAGGGAGGGGATTTTATACCAAAAAAAAAAAATCAATCTCTTTAATTGATAAAAAAAATACTTTGAGGTTGAAATTGACATTTAAAAAAATGTGCTCCTTAGGCATAAGTAGTAGTACTATCTTTAAAACAAATCGACAAGAAACTACCAGAAAAGGAAAGAAAAAGGAAATATTGCTAGGTCTATTCTGGGCCTGTTATTACTGTTTATCGGGAAAATTGAAATAGTGAGAAATTTGGTTCAAGAAAACAATTCACGGGGCACCTGGGTGGCTCAGTGGGTTAAGCCTCTGCCTCCGGCTCAGGTCATGGTCTCAGGGTTCTGGGATTGAGCCCCGCATTGGGCTCTCTGCTCAGCAGCGAGCCTGCTTCCCCCGCCTCTCTCTGCCTGCCTCCCTGCCTACTTGTGATCTCTCTTTCTGTGTCAAATAAATAAATAAAATCTTAAAATAAAATAAAAAAGAAAACAATTCACTTAGAAGAATCTAGTAGTACAATTATAATCACAGAATCATGTTACTGAAAAACAAACTGGCATTGAAAATAAATTATACCTTAAAAATAATTAGTGATTCTATGGTAGGTAATTGACATAAAATCTAAATACCTTACACTTTCAATGTACATATTGCAAATGTGAAGTTAACATGTGCTTATAATATAAATTTTAAAAATCAGCATAGCATATTAATTGATATTACCTGATTTCAGTTATTGTGGCGGTATACACTGCTCCAAATTCTAGTTGCTGCTCTTGCTGTAAGTGCAAAATAAGCCATAAGATGAATAAACAGCAACAAAATGTAGAAAAAAAGTATTATAAGATCTATACTTACATCATCTTTGCAGATTTCAGTAATGAAGTCTCTTGCTTCATGCATAGCACTTGGTGTTGGTGCAAATACAGAAAATGTTTCTTCATCCACCTGACTAACAGTTACTCCTTTTAAAAAGATAATTTAACATATTAAAGTTAACTTGCTCAGTCTAGTGGAGTCTAGTCTTAGAAAGTAGATGTGAGAGCAGGGGACTGACCTGTAAGTAGTTAGGCAGGGTTGTGTTATATTTACTCAATGCTTTAGGAATGAAGGGATTCATTCACCAACAAAAACACATTGCACACCTGCTATATATCTGACATTGTACTATGACCTGGGGAAGCAACAGTGAGTCAATGTCTCTGTGTTCTTGGAGCTCATAGTTTGTTAGGGGAAAGCATATATTTAAGTTCTAATTTTTGAGGGTTTGGTTTTGCTTCTTTAATTATGAGTAGCAACTATACTAGAACCATTTCCTCACCTTTTCTTCTTTCTCTTACTCTAGAGTAGTGAACAGATGGATGAGGGATAACATCATGTCAGTTTCTCAATCTAAAGAGCTGGCTAAGACAACTGCTTCTTATCTTCCTTCAATAACCTCAAAGCTGGTAAGTACTAGGTAACTCAAAGATTGCTTCCAGAAAAACAATGCATACTATTTCTACACATACTCTTTAAATAAAAGAGTCTAAACAAGACTAAGTGAAAAACAGCAGAATAGAAAATGACAGCAAAATCCTCTAAAGTGAAAACCGAAACATTTTTTCTAAATGTTCAATTTTAAAATGTCACAAAGAAATTGATGTATTCTAGGTCAACCTTCTTGAATATAGTTAAGAATGACTGCTGATTTATTAAAAGGCATACAGAAAACTTAAAGACATGCCAGCATTATATTCTTTTCTCTTGTTCTCACATATATCAAACATATTTTTTGAATATAATAGAGATGAAATGGCAACTTATGTGGCCTACCATTAAAACCCTCAAATTTGGGGCGCCTGGGTGGCTCAGTTGGTTAAGTGTCTGACCATTTCAGCTCAGGTCATGATATCAGGGTTGTGAGATCGAGCTCTCGAGTTGAAGTCCATGCTGGACATGGAGCCTGCTTAAGATTCTCTCTTCCCCTCCCCCCACCAAAAACATGAAAAAATAAAACCCCCACACATCATACAACTCTTACCTGTTTCAGCCTGAAGCTTTTTTAAATGATATCCACCTGGTCCAACAAATTTTCCCCGTTTTGATAATGGAACCTGAATAGTTTCTGAAATGTAGTACAGACAAAACTGTAAATAATTTAAATACATATACAAACCTAAAACATATCTTGAGCAGTCAAGATTTTTCTTTTGGCATAGATGCATGTAAAAATATTTCATGGGAAATAGAAAAATAGTTACTTGACTAAAGTTTCTGAAAGTTCTAATGTCTAAAAATACCTCCCCAAATTTAAAATATTTAAACTACAGAAATACTTCAAATATTTTTGTTTTGTGTATGGAGTTAAAGGAAATTTAAATATAATAATATACTTTCATATATTAATACTTATCACAGAATGAATAATAACTTTAATACATTACCTACAACAGGTCCATTTTCTTTTCTAGATGCTCGAGGTTTTGAAATAGTTTTGTTCATAATCTGTAGTATCTCCTTCTTTGCCACTATAAGAGATAAAAACATAAAAATTATAATCACAGTTGACCCTTGAACAACTAGAGATTAGGGATGACCACCCTTGCATCAAAAATTGGTATATAACTTTTGATTCCCCAACACTTAACTACTAATAGCCTACTATTGACTAGCCTTACTCATGACAAGAAATGGTTAAGTAACACATTTTGTCTGTTATATCTATTATACTCTGTATTCTTACAATAAACTAGAGAAAAAAGAAAATGTTAAGAAAACCATAAGGAATAGAAAATATATTTACTGTATGTATATTTATTGAAAAATATTTGCATAGGCATGGGATAGGGGGCTGGCCCTGGGATGGCAGAGTTCCACAGTCTGATAGCTTAGCCTCAGCAGTGGCAACCCCTGGGTGCCCTGCAGGCTGCAGCAGTTGCATGGAAGCATAGTAAAGCTGCTTCATCTGGCTGGACATACACCACTGGCCAATGGCCATACACTGGCACCTATGGCCACATGTGAGTGTGCTGGTTTCCAGGAGGCCTTGAGGCCAAGGTGCCATGGTGGGGAATGGATCCCCTCCCTCCCAACCCCGAAGGCACAGAGGACTTAGTGCAGGGACTTCCTATGCAGTGCCGTCCCTTCCCTCTGGGCATGTTTTTCCACTTCAGCCCAGTCTTCTGCTGGCCAGTCCTGGATGCTCGATGGGACCACCCTCTCAGCACACTGGGTGATCTGCATCCTTGCCCATTCATGGCCCTCCCATCCCCAGGGGCTGCTAATTGCCTCAGCAGGACTCTTAGGATACTCAGTGTAGCGGGCATGACCTCTGTGCCAGCTGCCTTCAGTTGGTGTGGTGGGGTGGGCAGTAGTAAATAAATGCTTTTGTTGCCAACTCTATAAAAAAAAATCCACGTATAAGTAGACCCATGCAGTTTGAACATACATTGTTCAAAGGTCAACTGTATATAAAATAAATGTGATAAGATATAGCAGTAGTCTTAGTTTTTATCAAGTAAAATCCAAATTCTTTAACTTAGTAATCAAAGTTCTTCATATCCTAATTACCTTTACAATTCTACTTACAGTCCCCTTTCTCCATAAATCTTATCTTAGAGAGTCACTTATAAAAATTGAATTTTCTCTGGTCTCTGATAAAGGTTTGAAATTTCATTTCCAAAACAGTATTTTATAAAAAGCCCATTTTAGTATGCCTAATGGGAATTATAGTTGTCATGAATAAATGAAAAATGATGGAAAGAGAATCAGGCACACTGGCTTAGCTTACCTGAAGCCTGTTGAATGGCTTCCATTACAATTTTTATTGGTATTCCAGGTAATTTAATATCAGCCTAATGTGGAAAAGTAAAAAAAAATTATATAAATACTGATTCATGACATTATTTAAATACTGCAAAAATGAAACAAAATAGGTTTTAAAATACCTGTAATGCAGTTATTCCCTTATTGGTGCCGGCTATTTTGAAATCCATGTCACCATTGTAATCTTCAATTCCCTGGAGGAATTTAAGAAATGATATACGTTTTTGGTTTTTTTTTTTTTTTAAGATTTTATTTATTTGACAGAAAGAGAGAGAGATCACAAGTAGGCAGAGTCAGGCAGAGAGAGAGGGGGAAGCAGGCTCCCTGCTGAGCAGAGAGTCCAATGGGACCAGAGTCCCAGGACTCTGAGATCGTGACCTGAACTGAAGGCAGAGGCTTTAACCCATTGAGCCACCCAGGCGCCCCAAGAAATAATATAGTTTTAAACAAAAACAAAATCACCCAGTCACTATAGAGGAATTTTAAGAAACACCTAGAGAAGTAAACCATGTCCTCTAGGACTAAATACAAAGAAGTATCTTCTATATTAACTACTGCTTCTAATTGGTGGCTTAAGTTAGAACTGTTTTATCAGAAAATTACTTTAAGTTCATGTTGTCCCCTGCTGTAAATGCACAGAGACTCATTTATGATCACCCTAAAGTGAGCAGTTATGGATATTTATACTGTCATATATATATTTTAACTCACATCCTATAAAATCCAAGACTAATACACAGAGGAGGAAAGTAAGAAGTAATAACAAGTAATGTTATTCTTCTGAGCATCTAATGCTTATAAAATATGTATCATCTTCACTACTGAATATTTGAAAACATGGATATACTTGCCAGAATATCTGTCAGCAAACGATAATCTTCTATTTCACCCTTGTCAGAACTGTTTTTGGTGACCAATCCTACTGCCACACCTGCGACAGCATATGAAATTGGAACTCCTGTAATTGAGAAAAAGAGTGTGTATGTAATGTGTACATCAGCCCAACACACATATTTATCATTCTGTTGATATTTATTTTAATCTAAGTGAGTGGTGTTTTAAATTTGACGTCATCAGAACCAAGCTGGAGAGGTCATCTATCTACCTCATTTCTTCTTAAGCATATGATAAAAGCCCCTTAAAACAATTCTAAACAGGTAATCACTGTTCTCACAAAAACCTCTATAAAAATAGCAAACTTAATTCTTAATAGAATCCATTTGTCTTTTTACTTTTGGTATGCTTATCTTCTTTTTTGGGAAATGTAACCATGTTACTGGTAAATCCTTCCAGCCTAAACCCCTCATCTCACCTCTCCATGAAAGCCATCAGTAGGTTTTTTTGTGTGTGTATCTTCCCAGAAAATTTGTGCCCAAATATAAATCAAAGTGTAATCTTTTGTTTTTTTACTTATGAAAGCATAGCGAATGCGCTCACTATTCTGCACCTTGCCTTTTTTCACCATACCTTGGATACTGACACATAATGTCACACAAAATTCTACCTTATTCATTTGAATGGATGCTCAGTACTCCCTGAATGGATTTATAAGCCACATAATAGAAGCAGGATTACTGAGTCAAAGGGTGTGTGGGTTTACATTTATATATCTGTCAAACTGCTCTCCAAGAGTGTAGCATTTTATATTTGTACTAGCTGTATTTGAGGGTGCCTGCTCTTCTACTTTCTTAATTCCTGTCAGATCTTTTGACCTTTGTTATGTGAAGGGTAAAAAATGATAGCTTATTGGGACGCCTGGGTGGCTCAGTTGGTTAAGCAGCTGCCTTTGGCTCAGGTCATGATCCCAGCGTCTTGGGATCGAGTCCCTCATCGGGCTCCTTGCTCTGCAGGGAGCCTGCTCCTCTCTCTGCCTCTGCCTGCTTGTGTCCTCTCTCTGTTAAATAAATAAATAAAATCTTTAAAAAGAAAAAAAATGATAGCTTATTGTTTTTAATTTGATTTTTTATGTGTGAGAGTAAACATTTTTTTAATGTTCATAAACTGTTTAATTAATTAATTAATTAAGTCTCCATGCTCAGTTATGGAGCCCATTGTGGGGCCTGAACTCACAACCCTGAGATTAAGACTCAAGCTGAGTTCAAGAGCTGGACGCTTAACCAACCGAGCTACCCAGACACCCCTTATATTTCTTTTTCTGTAAATTATCTGTTCATGGCTTTCAACCATTTCCCTACTTGTTTGTTAGTCTTTTTCTTAATGAATTATAAAAGCTCTTTCAATATGGACAATACATCTTTGTTAAAAATATAGAATATTAAAGGAAATATATTATTTCTTAGTCAGTTGACTTTGTTTATTGATTTATTTTCCAGTATAGAATTTTAAGATTTTTTTTTTAATTTAATTATTTGAGATAGAGACAGTGAGAGAGAGCATGAGAGGGGAGAAGGTCAGAGGGAGAAGCAGACTCCCCGTGGAGCTGGGAGCCCAATGTGGGACTCGATCCCAGGACCCTGGGATCATGACCTGAGCTGAAGGCAGTTGCCTAACTAACTGAGCCACCCAGGTGCCCTTTCCAGTATAGAATTTTAAAGTTATATGCAATCATGGTTCCTGGATTTTGCTTAGAAAGGTTTTTCCTAAGATTTTGATAAGATCTTCCATGTTTCATTTTTTTTTTTTTTACAAAACATTTAAGGTTTTATCACTTGGAACTTACCTGTTAAAAAGGATTGTGGCGGGACACTTCATTTCATATTTTCTTTTCTTTTTCCATTTTTTTTTTCATTTCATATTTTCTAAGCAATCTCACTTATGCTCATGGTTTTTAACCATAACCTGTAATGCTGAAGACCTAAAAATTTCTCTCTCCTGCATATTTCTCTTTGCTAGTAAGCCCTAGATCTGTATAGGCAATATGGCTATTGGACATTTCCAGCTAAATGTCCCCAAAGCATGTTATATGTATGTACATATATAGAAAATGTAATCGTACCCAATAAATCCTTTTTGTCTTGCTTTTCTTATCTTGGTTGAATGCAACTAAGACAGTCATCCAGAATTAATACTTCTTTCCTCATTTCCTATATGAAGTCACAAAGATCTGACAGTTTGTCCTTTAAATTTTTGTAGAAATTTGTCCTTTTCCCTAAATATTGAAACATTCATTGTTACTCCTTTAGTCCAAGTCTCCATTATTTCTTGCTCTGACAACATTCTCCTTGTCTGGTTTCCCCAATTTTAGTCTCTCCCCCCAGTTTCCATTCTGTCCCACTTCATCCTCTAGGTCTATCACCTAAGCTGGGAAAAACTACTAAAAAGAAAATAAATCAGATTCAAATCACACCATTCCTCTACTTAAAATTCTCCTGAGTTCCCATTATTTGCTTTCAATAAATTTTATACATGTTCTATGGTCAAAACGTTTGGGAAATAGTGCATATCTTATTCCTGGAGATTCAGAATTCACATTAGCATATTAAAGTTTATTTAACTCATATTAAATAAACCTGCTTAACCCTGCTAAAATGTAGATTAGAACAGAATGACTTTTTTTTTTTATTGTATACAATAATCAACATCTAGCAGGAACACTGTCATAGAATACTGAGTTGTGAAATATTAGCTTTAAGTTCAAAATCCTTAACAATGACCTTTAAAATCTGATCCCAATTTATTACTTAATTTTTTCAAATACATTTTAGAAACACACTATACTGCCTTATAACTTTGCCTGTGTTATTTCTTTCACATGAAATATGGGCCCTGCTCCTAATGACAGATCAACTACTCAGCCTTTAGAACCAGATGAAATGTAGCTGTCTTTATGAAGCTAATTACCTTAAACCTAATTCTTCATCCATATTGTACATATTTATGCCTTTTATCTGTTTGAATTATCTTCTTGATCTGTTAGTGTATGTTTTTCGCACCTGTAAGCTTTTTAGAAAACGGGTACCATTTGTATCCCTGAAGTAGGACAGTGCCTGATGTGAGGAATGACAAGCACTCATGTGTTTGAGCTGAACTGCATACCTTTTGTTGGCTTTTCCCACAGGACTTAACATTCATTCTTGTCAAATTCAATTTTTTTCTATTTGGTTTATTTTTTATCTTAACATTTTTTTAGAGATCAGAGTTGTCATTTAACACATCAGTCATGCATTCCTTTTTAGCAGTATCTTTTTAATCAGTGTTCTAAGTCAATTCAATAATAAAAACATTGAAAGGAACAAGGCTTAGAAGGAAACATCTTCAGGCATTCCACTTGACCAAACCATCCTAATGATCAGATTTGCTTGTTTCCTCTGGTCATGCTTCAACCCGTTATGATGGTGCACCTATCATCCATCTCAATTTCGCTCTCATTTACAGAAAAATCATGAGCTGCCAAGCTGACTCTAGATACATGGCATAAGCAGCAATCTCCCTCCCCACTCCAAATCTGGTAATGTTTTCCAAAGAGAACAATTTTATGACATGATTTATTTTAAATGAGTTCCTCTCAAGTCCCTACTCTTTATAGGCCCCTCTTTCCTAAAAATACTTATAACCCCCCCCTTTTTTAAATAATCTCTTTAAAAGTTTTGCTAAAGACCACTGTCAAGTTTACTAGGTTATGCTTTATAGAAAATACCTTACTTTTTTTCAAAATTAAGAGCTTTTTGTGTCCTTCGTATATTAGTTTCTGAGTTTTCAAATAACCGACATTGGTCAGTTATTTCATCCTGAAGATACTCTAATCTTTACTTAGGTTTGGTTTTTGTGTAGACCAAAAGATCTGAATTCATTTAAAGCAGTTAAAGACTCTCTTATAATTTCCTTTTACTTTATCTGTCAGTTCACCTTTTTGAGAATATGTTGTGTTTTCCAATATGAAAATTTAAGACTGATTAAATGCAAGCTCCACCAGGACAGGGGCTTTGTTTTGTTCATCATTGTGTCCGAAGGGCTTAGGTCAGTGCTTGGCACAGGGGTGGTGTCTAGTAAAGACTGGCTGAATGAATGCATGAAGGTGAAAACAGAAAAAGTATTTTACCAGCAACCTTAAATATCAGCTTATGCTTTTCTGGCACTGAACACAACTAGAAAAGTACCTTTAGGTTTTTTGTGTTTTGTTTTTTTTTTTTTTTGCTTTGGCTTAAGGTTTCATCTTTCTAGATAGTGTTATTATATATTCACACGATTATTTTATCTCATCAAAGATTATAGTATCCTATCTTTCTTTTTTTCTGTACTATAAATGTGTGAACTTGGAGCTCCATGTAGCCTCTTGAGTATCTTTAGGTTCCTTTTCTCTTTCTTTATGAACAGCATCATTGGTGAGATACAGAAATTGTTTTCAGAGCCTCTTAACATGTTGACTCTTTTTCCCCTTTTGGTGTTTCAAACCGAGAGATTATACTGAACTTCTTACAGTCTTTCTTCCTAAAATTCTGTGTATTCTGTGGGTGGTACTATTCTCATGGCTTGTAAATTGACCGGAGGATTACAAGGTTACTTTCCTTTATGGGTCCTATATACTTCTGCTTGCTGGTCCAAACTTTGTTGGTGAATGGAATCAACTACAGAGGTCTTTACCTTTTGGAAGGTGAAAAAGCTCACTGGATCACCAAGACAAGTAAATAATTTCAGTGTTCTCCCTTTTGCCAAAGATAAGAATTCTAATAATTATCTGTAGAGTTGAAGCTGTACTTTGTAACTATCTTGCTCTGGCCTGGTTTGGTAATCTGTAATCTGACTTCTCCAGGTCTTATCAAAACCCAGTTTTATAGAGATCTTATATTTTATACTAATCCAATAGAGATAAAGCATTAGTAGCTTTGACACATAATTCTTTTACCTGCGTCCATTAATGCTAAACTTCCACCACATGCAGATGCCATTGAGGATGATCCTATTGAAACAAAAATACTTGTTTATAATATACTGATTTTTTTATTTTTATATATTTATTTGTTTATTTTTAAATTTTTTTTTATTTTTTTAAATGTAGAAAACTGTTACTATTGGTTATTTCCTTATAAATATTCAGTATTCTTTTCTTCTTTTTAAAAGCAATTAAGGCAAGCTCTGTTGAACCACAAACTACAGAACTACACAGTCCAATATGATAGCCATTAGGTACATGTAGCTACTAAATTTAAATTAATTGAAATAGATTTTAGTCCCTCCACTGCATAGTATGGAAATAATTAAAAAAAAAAAAAAGGAAATAATTTCCATCATCACATAACGTTCTATTGGACAGCAATGCTATAGATTCTAAGAAACATCCCAGAAAAACCACCATGCCTAATCAGAAGGCAGTTAAAGATATAGACTCTGGCTCTCTCTCTGGACCCTAAGTTATAGCCTAGTCACACCCTGTAAAGAATAGAAAGTCTCTAGTTTAAATTCAGAGGGTTTTTTTGGGTTGTTTTTAAATATCTGTGATCATCTCTGTGACCTTTCTGTCTCTAATGGCCATACCTTGCCTTGACCTGGGTACTTAATTTAAATTTGATCTTCTAAAATATATTTTTAAAAGATTTTATTTATTTGAGAGAGAGGGAGTACAGAAGCAGGGGGAATGACAGGCAGAGAAGCAGGCTCTCTGCTGAGCAAGGAGCCTGAAGTGGCACTTGATCGCAGCATCCTGGGATCATGACCTGAGCTGAAGGCAGATGCTTAACTGACTGAGCCACCCAGGCATCCTCAATTTGATCTTTCAGCCCAGCCTCTCTCTTTGTGGTGTCTACTTATATTTGTGATACTTTTCAGGTGTCCCCTGCCTAATGGATCAGTCTCTTTGGGCCTTTTCTCTCTTAAAGCTGGCCTTGCTCTATGGTTTGTTTCAGAAAATTACCCCAACTGGATCTGCTATAAAAGATCCATAAAGAGAAATATTTGTTTTATATTGCTTTCAAAACATCTCATTAGCTAACAACAGAGATTTAGACAATATAAGATTAACTAAACACATTTTTGTCATGAACTTGGGCACTGTGGTAATAAGCATAATGTAATGTTAGTTATGGAAAGTTAAGACTAAAACAGGGAATTCTGGTCTTTTTGACTAGAGGAAAAATTTATTTTAATATCCTACCATTTGACTCTAAGACTTCAGATGTTACTCTTATCGTGAAAGGAAAATCCTTGGGGATAACAGGATACAAAGCTTTCTCAGCAAGAGCACCTAAATTAGAATAGAAAATAATAAGCATAAATGTATTAAGTCCCCATAAGAATACCACGTAAGTTTATAGATTTGTACTCACCGTGCCCAAGTTCTCTTCTATTCACACCAGTGACTTTGCCAATTTCATTAGTGGCATAAGGAGGAAACTTAAAAACAAACAAAAACAGATACATAAATAGCTGACATGGAAAGATATCTAAGATATAGTATCAAAATAATAAAAGTAGTAACAAAATAGTAGAATCTCATTTTTTTAAAGTTTATATACACAGAAAATGTCTGTATATCTGAAATATACATAAAATTACTAAGCATAGCTATTTCTTTTTTTTTTTTTAAGATTTTATTTATTTATTTGACAGAGAGAGAGAGAGATCACAAGTAGGCAGAGAGGCAGGCCGAGAGAGAGGGGGAAGCAGGCTCCCTGCTGAGCAGAGCGCCCGATGCGGGGCTCGATCTCAGGACCCTGAGATCATGACCTGAGCCGAAGGCAGAGGTTTAACCCACTGAGCCACCCAGGTGCCCCAAGCATAGCTATTTCTAATGTATATTTGAACCAGAGTGGGAAGTGGATGGTTATGGGGATTCACAACATAAGTTTCTATTATGTTTAAGTCATTAACAATGATGAAATATTACATTTTTATAATAAAAATATATACAAATTTAAAAAGAAATGCTCATTGAGGAAACAGATCTTTTCCAGTAAGGGTTTTCTTTTAGTCAGAGGTTGCAAACTCTGACCAATATAGTGTCTCAAAGGAATACGACTTAGTTGCAATCATTTAAAATACTGAGAAATATCCCATAAAAATTTAGAATTCCAGTTTAACAAATATTTTAAAAAAGGAATAAATGAATCTTCAAGCCTCTGGATCTAGCAGTCAATTTTTAGGACTGCAGTCAATTTTTAGTACACAGAAAGAGAGACTTGCTGGATTGCACCATGAGTGTATAATCAGCACTACCCAGACTGCAGGGAACTCTACAGATAAATGACTCTGGGACGTCAACAAACAGACTGAAAAGAAAAGAATGTGTTGGAGGAGAAACCTATAGATTAAGAGAGACTTACAGAAATAATCAAATTTTTAAAAAAAGGACAAGATTACAGTGTCTAGGGACGTATACTAGAAATGCAAGAAGTAATTACTATAAAATTTAGGAGAGTAGTTACTTTCAGGGAAAGAAGGGTGTTGAGACTGGGATGAAAAGCTTAGAGGGGCTTCCAGGGTGATGGGGAACATTTCTATTCTCTGATTTCAGTGGTGGTTATAAGGGTCTCTGCCTTATAAAAACTCATTATGCCGTCCTTTGTTTTATATCATTTTCAGTATCTGTGTTTTATTTTACAATAAAAAGTTTTTTTCTTAAGATTTTATTTATTTATTTGACAGAGAGATCACAAGTAGGCAGAGAGGCAGGCAGAGAGAGGGGGAAGCAGGCGCCCTGCTGAGCAGAGAGCCCCACTGGGGGCTGGATCCCAGGACCCTGAGATCATGACTTGAGCCGAAGGCAGAGGCTTTTAACCCACTGAGCCACCCAGGCGCCCCTACAATAAAAAGTTTTTAAAAAATGAAGTGATGGAGCAATAACAGCCCACATCCTTTTACTGCCCCCTCTTCATGTTGACTGTTGCCAGTCATCAGCTGAGGTGCATTTTTCACAGCTGCTCTTTTTATTATTTATTTATTTATTTATTTATTTAAGATTTCATTTATTTACATGACACAGAGAGAAGAGAACAAGCACAAGCAAGGGGAGCGGCAGGCAGAGGGAGAGGGAGAAGTAGGCTCCCCGCTGAGCAAGGAGGTCAATGTGGGGCTTGATCCCAGGACCCCAGTGTCATGATCTGAGCTGAAAGCAGACACTTAACTGACTGAGCCACCCAGGTGCCACCACAGCTACCCGTTTAAAGACTGCCATCTCTGTGCTGTGCAGCTTATGGCAAATGATATGGTTTACTCAATTACAATTCCTTTCTGGCTTCTGCAGCATCTGAGTATATTCAGAACAGGATATTTATAAGGGACTCAAAATTTGTGAAAATCTCCAGGTTTCTGTATATTCTCCATTAATTATAGCATGCTCAACAAAATCAAGATGTTGGGATTCTGGGCAGCCAACAATGGTCACTGAAAAGTGAAATGACTTGCTACTTTTACACTAGCCTTCAAGCAAATATGCTCCAAATACTAAAATTAACGTGCTAAATGTCGTGTTTAGTGCCTTAAAACTTAGTTGTAAATCAACTAAATCACGAACTCTTAATAGTTTCACATAAAGTAATTTACTATTAAATACCTCAGAGTTCTTTTACTACCAACCGAGTAAAAATATGAACATTTAAATGAACTAAAGGGAGGAGGTGATTTGTCATTTGAGGTATGTGAAAAGCCCCACTTTTGTTTGATACCTGTGAATGGGTACGTTTTCTTGACTAAAATAAAATTGTCTACTCAACTTTTATGTATGATTCAGTACACGAACTTACTGATTGAAAACTATGACTGACTTCTCTAAATTCCTTTCTGCATGCAATAAAAGAACATGCCCAAATCCACCTTAACAGATAAATAAAATCAGCATAGTAAAATGTTAATAGTAGAACCTAAGCAGTGAGCATATGTGTTTTCACTCTGAAGTTTTTCAACTTTGCTATATCCTGAAAACTTTTCATAAAATATTGGGGAAAGGGGTGCCTGGGTGGCTCAGTGGGTTAAGCCTCTGCCTTCGGTTCAGGTTATGATCTCAGGGTCCTGGGGACTGAGCCCTGCATCAGGCTCTCTGCTCAGCAGGGGGCCTCCTTCCGCTGTCTCTCTGCCTACTTGTGATCTCTCTCTCTCTGTTAAATAAATAAAATCTAAATAAACAAACAAACAAACAAACAAATAAATAAATATTGGGGATAAAATTCACCTTACCTCATAGTGCAGCATGAAATTTTTATCTTTTATTCCACTACAAACAAAAAGCATAATATTAAAAACATCATATAGATACAAAAAAATAACTTCAGTAAGCAACAAAAAAGATTTAAAGGGATTTAAAAAAATAATTACATATTAAAGAGAGTTGGTCTGAAATTGAAAACCAAAATTAGAAGGATGAATGTCAGAGACAGTATTTTTTTCTGGGGTTTTATGAATGAATTTTACAAAGATTGAGGAAAACAATGTCGCTTCAAATAGAAACACTTAAATATTCTATTTGTATACTAAGACAATAGACATTTAATTTTAAGCATCAGTAACTGCTGAAAGAATCTAAATTTTATAAACACATTAGTTAAATCTCAGAATTACAATCTTTCTCCCATCACTATGTGAAATGAAGATCAGTAACTGAAATGATATAGGGGAGAGCAACAAGGAGATCAGACAGGCAAAGATTTTTTCAGGGCTTGAAATGAAAAATGAGAAATGTTATGACTGTATCTAGAACAATGGAGAAAATAAGGATGAGAAGAAATACAATTCCTGGAAGCAGGAAACCAGATTTATCTTTAACTGAGGAAAAGCCTGGCATATACTGGGTCTTAGCACAAATAGTGCCCCCTTTGGGTGGGTGTAATTACAAAAGTCACCTCTCTGTGCAGAGGCTTGAAAAAGTCCTGAGTTAGGGCTGAATCTGCATAACCATAAACCATAGTCTTGGGAAGAGAAATCTAAAAACCTGACTATAGAAGACTAAAGGAATAACAGATTTTGGGGGCTAGAGAGGAGGATACTGATCATTAGCGCAGCACCTGCATTTTACAAAATGAAGAAACCAAAGGCCAACATGGCTGACTGATGTGTGCCCTCCCATTTACACAGGCTACAGACCTAAGACTAGAACATAAACAGGTACCCTGGCCAAGTCCAGTGCTCTTTCTTATGAAGCCGTGTTGCTTTTTAGAAGAGAAAGGAGTCAAATCAAGAAGGGCAGGGCAACCAGGTTTGGGTTCAGATGGTAATTTAAAATGCAAAGTTTAAGAGCTCCCCCAAAAGGATTATGAGTACAGTAACAATCTTGCCTATACACACAGTTGCACTGTCAATTCTATCAGATATATGAAAAACAATTAGTGATGCCTTCCTGAAGAAACTGGGGGTTATCCTCACCAGTGGATCAGTAGGAAGAGGGAGGCAGAGTCTTATGGTCCTCTGAGACCCTTACAGAGGGAAAGGTAGCGGCAGTAGGCACTGAGCAACGAAAAGAACTGTGGCTTGTGCAGTAGTGCTGGTGAGGACTGTAACATAGACTCTCATCATCTGAAATCGATGAACAAGATTTTACTGCTGACTCTGTAGGAACAGAGGAGGAGAGCCAAGTATTTCTGAACATAAATTTCAGTGTGGCTTGGGATTAAGTAAGGCTTTTTTATTTATTAACAGCCTTCAGATTCTTTTTAGCAACTAAGACTCTTGCTTATGTATTTGCTCTCTTGTTTATAACAGAAAAACCTACCCATAGGTTTTTCTGAGGAATGGTTCCAGACCATTCCTGAGGAATGGTTCCAGAGACAGCGACTAAACTAAATGTACCCATTAGAAAATACCTTATAAACAGAAAAATAAAGTACAGAGATAATAACTTTAAAAAAGTAATAATGAATAATAATATACTACATGAGCTTCAGTTATATATTAGAACATCATAACTTACTTTAAAACATGTCAAACATATGTTTTAGGACATACCAACATACTTTAAAGCTTACCAAAAAACATAACTTACTTTATGGCTGTTATAATTCGATCTGACTTCACACTGGATTCTAATGAATCAAATGTAACAGTACAAAGCACCTAAAATAATAATAATAAAAAAAAAACCTGTCAGGTTTTAATTTACTAACAATGAAGAGGAAAACTAAATGTATTTCAAGAACCCAGTTAGTTATTAGAGAAATGGGATAAGTAAATTCTATACAAAGCTTGTTATGCTACTTAATACAGTAAACATTTATTCATTCTATAAATACGAGAGCAATGTGCAAATCTCAATAATCCAAAGGTCTAACATCATGGACTATATATGTTAAGAACTATACTAAGTACTGAGGGAGGACAGGAAGAGGACAGTAGGTTTATAAAACCTGGCTATAAAAGAAGCCTCATTAAAAGTCCAGCTAGGAGGGAAAAATAAGATGGGAACAGAGAGGGAGACAAACCAGAAAAGACTCTTAAATATAGTCTCAAACTGAGGGTGGCTGGAAGGGGGGAATAAACAGGGTGAAGGGATAACTGGGTGATGGGCATTAAGGAGGGCATGTGATGTAATGAGCACTGTTTATTATATGCAACTGATGTATCACTGAACTCTACCTCTGAAACTAATAATACACTATATGTTAATTAATTGGATTTAAATAATAAATAAGTAAAGGTTCAGCCAATAAAACTGCCTGTATAAAAAAAAAAAATCCAGTCTTCTTTGGAGGAACATCATGTAATCAAAACTCAACAATGCATCAGTCACAACATCCAGGATACAACCAACAGAAAAATAGGAAATGGTATACCCATTCTCAAGAGAACAGATAATGAGTAGATTGCCCCAAGCTAATTCAGATGTTGGATTAACAGACAAGGATTTTCTTTTTCTTTTTTTTAAAGATTTTATTCATTTATTTTAACAGAGAGAGAACACAAGCAGGCAGAGAGGCAGGCAGAGGCAGAGAGAGGAGCAGGCTCCCTGCCAAGCAAGGAGCCCGATGCAGGACTCAATCCCAGGACGCTGGGATCATGACCTGAGCCGAAGGCAGCTGCTCAACCAACTGAGCCACCCAGGCATCCCCAGACAAGGATTTTCAATAGCTCTTATAATTATACTCAAAGATATAAAGAAAAAGAAATGGAAATCCTAAAATGGAAAGATGCATTATCTTATGATGGAACGGAGATGACAAGAGTCAATCAACATGAAGATGGATTAACAGAAATTGCCAAATCTAAAGAACAACGAAGGGGTGTGGGGTGGGGTAGGGAAAACATATCCTCAGGGACCTGTGGAACAATTTCAAAAGGACTGATATATATATATATATACTTACAATCCCCTAAGGAGAGATAAGAGAATAAGGTAGAAAAGATATTTGAAGAAATTATAGCTGAAATCCCTAAAGTTTGAGGAAAGACACAAATTTACAGGTTCAAGCTCAGGAAACTCTCTTAGTATGATAAATACAAAGAAAACTACACTTTTCATAGTTATATTGTTGAAAACCAAAACAAAGAAAATCTGGAAAGCACCCAGGTGAAGACAATAAATAGTATACAGGGAACAATGATTTGAACGTATCCTGACTTTTTATTAGACAAAAAATTAAAAAATAAAACAGTGGAACATTCTGTTAAGTGCCAAAAGAAAAAAGCATTAGCACACAATCTAAATCTTGCAAAAAAAAATTCTTTGTACATAAAGGCAAAATAAAGACATCTTCAGATAAATGAAATGTAAGAATTTGTTGTCAGAAGGCCCAAAGGACAATAGTAAAGAAAGTCTTATCAGATTGAAGTTAACAATACTACATGGAAACTTGGATCTTCAGGAAGAAATACAAAGCATCAGAAATTATAAATACATAGATCAATAAAAAGACTCTCTTTTCCCTCTTAACTTCTGAAAATACATGATAATTTAAAATACAAGTTATAACACTGCCTTATAGAGTTTATAATATGCAGCTGTAACTCATAAGAAAGACAACTACAGCATAATGTGTGAAGTAGTACTAAGAATTTAAGGCCATATACTGTATTCTCTATAGTAACAACTAAAAAAATAATGCAAAAGTACAGCTAGAAAACAGGCATATTAAAATGGAATTTTAAAAAATGTCCAGTTAATTCAAAAAAGGCAAAATAGAAAAATTAAAAACAGCAGGGGCAAACAAAAACAAATAATAAGATGACAGGCTACATTCAATCATATCAGTAATTAAATTAGACATTAATGGACTAAACACTCTTAAAAGGCTGAGATTGTCATGTCAGAATAGCTAACAGAGGTATGCAGGCTATCTTAATGGAGTTATTTTTAAAAATATATTAAAAGGCATAAAAGAAAACCTGACTTAAGAGTGAGACTATTTATTGAAAAGACTGTGATTTAAATTGTAAAAATATAATTTCTCTCTCAAGTTAATTAATAAGTTCAGTGCAATACGAATCTAAAGAAAGATTTTTTTTCCCAGAACTTAATATAATACTAAAATTCAAATGAAGGAACAAATGTACCAGAATAGCTAAGACAATTTTGAGGGGCAAGGGAGAATAAAAAGGGAAGATTTGCTTCTCACCTATTAATATATACTCACAAACCATAGTAGCTAAAACAGTGTGACACTGGCCTAGGAAATTCACAGAACAATGGAAGAGAATATATAGTTCAAAATGTATATATAAACTTTGAATATAGATAAATTCACATTATAAGTCAACAGAAAAAATGAATTATTAGTAAATGTGTTGTAAACTTGGCTCACTCTGGAGGTTCCCATCTCACACCATATCTAAGCGTCAACTCCAAGACAGATTAATGGTCTAAATTTGATAGCTACAACTAGAAAGTTAATAAAAAAAACTAGGTGCCTAATTTTGTGACTTTGGAGGTAAGATTTCTTAAATAAGACTTTAAAAACACAAATCACAAAATAAAAAAGGGAAGGATTAACTACATCACAACTAAAGATTTCAGGTTCACTCTAGATGAAGAGTAGGCCCCCACAAGCCAAGTTAAAAGACTTACGATAAAGAGGGAGATAATATAATCAAATTCTGGTTACTGAAAAGGATTAATGTTCAAAACACATTAAAAAAAATCAATAATAGGAAGTAAAAAGGATACAACCAGATAATTCACAAAAGAGCAAATCTGAACCAGGGCCATCATACTGCTCAATTTCTATGTAATAAAAGAGCCCTGGAAGGTGTACAGTCCCCCAGTGATGACATTGACTGGCTATGATATAAAGAGATCCTCAAGCCGCACAGGGAAATACAAATGAAAACAAGGAATACCACTTGGTACTGATTTGACTGGCAAAATTAAAGGAGTGATTAATATAAGAAAAAAGAGGAGGTATAGAGCAAACACCATACACAGAACAATGGATACACATATATGTTAAATACAAGAGAACAGGTGCTAATATAAGGGGAAAAAAAGACCAAAAATAGACAATATGCCATAAGCTAAAGAGTATGAGTGACTCAATTTTGTGCATCAAGGTTAAAAGAAAAATACCATATAATAAAGATACTAGGTAATTCTAGAAAATGCAAACCGATTTATAGTGACAAAAGCAGATCAGTAGTTGCCTAAGGAAGGGGAGGGGGGCAGAGAAGAAGGGATTATAGAGGCAGGAGGAAACTTTTGGGGGTGATGGATATGTTCATTGACTTTGGTGGCAGTCTTCCAGTTGTATACACGTGAAAACCTATTAAACATACACTTTAAATATGTGCAGTTTCTTGGATGGCAAGAAAAAAAACTACACCTCAAAAAAGCTGTTAAAAATATTTTTTAAAAAATCAGGTATTAACAAATTCCATATGATAAAAATCTATACTGTCTACATAATGTACTTCTATTAGATCTAATTAAGCAACCTGGAATCAGCAAATAATTATAGCATTTTACATA
This sequence comes from Nasua narica, assembly GCA_028533885.1. NCBI lineage: Eukaryota > Metazoa > Chordata > Mammalia > Carnivora > Procyonidae > Nasua > Nasua narica. The sequence continues at coordinate 61,874,962 of CM052811.1, forward strand.
TATTACCTGTGTTTGTCCCCTCTGAAATAATGCTGATCCATGAAGAGTTTTAAACATATCTACCTCACAATTTATATTCCTAAGTGAAGTCAACTCTCGACCATCACACCTACAGTAATAAAGGAAAGAAGTATGTAAAGCAGTGTTCAAAATCAGAAATATCACCTTTTATCTCTTATTCCTACCAAGAAGTTCTCAACCCCAGTTGTGTATCATATGTGTATCATATGTGTAACTTTAAGAACTTTAAAAAATAATACAGGTACCCGATCCCCACCTTAAATCCCACTGAATCACAAATCTCAGGTTATGACCCATTCACTTGTACTGTTAAAGAAGTTCTGCAGGCAATTCTGATGTGCATTCAGGGTTGTGAAACACTGCTCTAGACACAAGTCCCACAGAGAAACAGACACATCCACACAGTCTTCAATATCCATTTATGAAATACCATAATTCTTTAATGTTCACTTGAAAAAAACCAATTCCTTGCTTTGAGCAAGCTGCCACTTTCAAGGCAACTTACAGGGGCACATACTTCAATTCCATCAAAAAAGGATATATTTACCTTTTGTATTCATTCAAAATAATACTTCTAAAAACCTCCTTTGCAACAACATTGAAGGATTCTATTATTTCATATGTATCAGCCTCTGGAAATTTTTCTATAGAAAGACAAACCAAAAAAAAAAAAAAAAAAAAGGTTTTCTCTTTTCGGAGGTAAGATTTCTCTTCAATTGATAGTATGAAACCAGTTAATTATAGGAGTAAACCAAGGGCGTTGATGCTGAACTATTTAGTCCTCAAGCAAACAAAGCAGACAAATCAAATATTCTCAAGTAGGAGAGACACAAGTATTATACCTCAAACACATTGTTACTGAGAACTTAATTTGCTTTCTACCAGAACAACAGTGCTTTGTAATTAGCTCTCTATTGTATTACGTTACTAACAAATCCAGCCATATTATGAAAAGGTCTGAGTGACACTTGTAAGATTAAGAGTAATCACCTTCAGTGTTTTACCTTAGGAACTTTTCTCTTAGTCTGCAAATAGAGAAATAATTTGCTTTGTACGTTACAAATCCCTACCAGTTGCCTTTTTAATTAACATTTATTAAATTCTTTCAGGACCCATGTGCTATACTTTTTTTTAATGCTTTTAATCTCTGTAATAACTTATGAGGTATATTCTATTATTATCACCATTCTAAAGAAGAAAAAACAGGCTTAACAAAGTAAATTGCCAGAGATCACATAGGCAGTGACAGATATAGCTGTGACCTGAATACAGGGTGTCTGCTTGCCTATGCTTATGTTTTTAAATGTTAAAATACTTTACCAACTGATTAATGCCAAGTCTTAAGCACAGTTCTCTCAAGCATTTGGTTTATTAAATATAACTTTAGCCAGAACATAAAAAAGGGATACAGAGAGAGAGATATATTAAGAACTCTATCTTCATTAGGAATAATTTTTAAGTATTACACTTTAAATGTCATGCTTGGTATACATTCAGTTTGTGACTGATATTTCCATAATCCTTTGCTTAGTAATTTCTAGACAGCTAAATTCTCTAAAATCTAAATTTTATAATTCCACATATTAATAACAGCATCAGTTAACATTTTTTGAATACTTTGTATGTGGCAGGCACAAATGTACATGACTTACCTATTTAATCACCATAAACCAGATATTATCAGTATTACGATTTCACAGATTAAGAACTCAAGAATTTTAAAGAGTATTTTTCAGATTTTCAAATGACATGATACAAAGTTTCTCATCATAAAGTATAAAAACCTGATCCAGAAAAGATTGAGAATATTTCACATTCAACATTTACTGGTGCCCACTCTATCAGGTGCAGTGCTGACCACATTCATAGACGTTAAAGATTTTATTTATTTATCTTTGAGAGAGAGAGAAAGAGAGAAAGAGCAAATACAAATGCATATGAGCAGGGGGTGGGGAGACAGAGGGAGAGAGAGAGAGAGAGAAAATCTCAAGTGGACTTGGTCCTGAGTCCCACGGCGGGGCATGACCTCAAGATTCTGAGATCATAACTTAAACCAAACTTAAAAGTCAGATACTTAACGGACTGAGCCACACAGGTCCCCTCACAGAAGTTAATATTTTTTTAAGATTATATTTATTTATCAGAGAGAGAGAGAGAGTGAGCACAAGCAGGGGGAGTAGCAGGCAGAGGGAGAAGCAGACTTCCCACTGAGCAGGGAGCCCGATGTGGGACTCTGGGATCATGACCTGCCGAAGGCAGATGCCTGACTGAGCCACTTGGGTATCTCTCACAAAAGTTAATTTAACAGTAACCTTGGGGTGCATCATTATCTCGAGTTTACCAAAATTAAAACTAAGGAACAAGGAAAATAACTGATTCTCCGAGGTTAATAAAGTTTACCTTTTAGTTGTTCTTCTGTATCTAATCGTATCTTGTTAACAGCTTCATCTCTGGAAATCTAAAAGAGAGGTGAGGTTTAGTATACATGGCAATATATAACATTTCTATTTTTACATTATTATACAATTAACACATTATAATAGTACTCAGATTTCTCTACTGGTAGTATTCTTTAAAAGATTAGAGCTAGTTATTGATTTACAAGAAATACTACCTGTTTAATTCATTCAAATATATTTACATACTTCCCTAAAACTTGCATTAATCAACAAAAGGAGAATGGAGAAGCAAATAACTAGGCTTCTGCTAGCTTTCTGCTTAGAGATTTTTAATAAAAATTTATAAATAAGATTATGTGAATTATGACAAAAAAGAATTCCCAGAACAATTATATAAGACAAAATTCAAAAATACCTACTTTATCATGTTCATAATCAGTGAAAACTGCATAAAGTCTTTCCATGGCGAGTCTATTTTAAGCACAAAATAAATGTTAGCATAATAGTTCTTATTGTTAATAGTATAACAATACTATTATAAACAAAATTATATTATATATTATTATAAACAAAATTGCAATATTTAATAGTAAGCTAAAATATTTAATAAGAATTTCATAAAGAATTTTAAGAAATGTATTCATTTTTTTAACACAGTTAATCTGTTTACTATTTATAATACAATATACCAAAATTTCTTTCTCCCCATCTGTCAGGGAAATCACTCACACATGATACTCTGCCCTCTCTTCTTAATTGTTCAATTTATTTCACCTTAGACTTTCTTACACACAGACTTTCTCTCTCCACTCTTTTTTAACTTCTTGCTTTTTTCTATTCTCTCCACTTTGGCTGTTATTACAGGCAACTGTTTTGTTGGGGACAGTTTACATCTCTTTAGTCTCTGACTGATTGATGACTATCAGACTGATACTAAGGGAGATATTAATTTTTTCAATTTATTTTAAATAAAATGAAATACTTTTCTGGTAATTTCATTTATACTTACTGAGTACCTGCCTATGCACTGGCACTGTTTTGAGCACCGGGCATATAGAGGTGGTTATACTTGATTTCTTTTCAAGAACCTCAACAGTTTCCTTAGATATTCAAATATCCTATGATTTATTCTTTTTCCTTGTTTGACACAGATATATGGATTATCTGAATCTTAGCCAATAAACTCCCTCCACCTTCCATTTGAGACTCAAACTTAGGCCCTTTAAGTGGGAACTGGATTTATCCTTTTTGAAGCATTAGATTGGTATTTATGATGCTCACTTTTAAAATAAAAGGGTGCCATATAAGAAGTAATGCATGGACTATGCTTCCATGGGAAGTTTTTTTCTGAGAGGAAATTAAATCTGATAACAACTTCAAATATTCTTTTGTACAGATATTCTTACTTATGAGTGTATTCCACAATCTCTGGTGAAGGGGTAAATAACTTCTGAGGTGTCCTCTTGGTAACACCAATTTCTTTTACCAACTGCTGGATGCCCTGAATTATTTGTTGGGTATATTTTACCCCCACTTTAATAGCATGGCATAAGTCCTGTTGTAAAATGTTCTCCGCAGAGGCTTCCATCATCACTATTTAAAGGGGGAAAAAAAAGATTGCCATTGAATCTTTTACCAGTATAGCATTTTTAAGCCCCTTGACACAACATAAACACTACAGATCAGTTTTGCTTATTAATGACTTATATCAACCTTTTAAATTTTTTTCCTTCTTATCAGCATACTTCCAAAATGTAAACAGCAGTAAATGAATAAAGAACCTTAATACTGAAATTAGGTTTACAATTTTCTTCAATTTAGTAAAAGATTTCTCATAAAAAAAAATGAAACAAAATAAACTATGCATACTTATTTACTAAATAACAGTTTTGAGATATAATTCAAATACCATAAAATTCCACCTTTAAAGCATACAGCTGCATTCATTTTTAATATGTATTTAAAATGAAATTTAAAAATAACAATATAGTAGGAATCCAGTAAATGTTTTCTGTTTAACAATTATTTGATGTGACCTCCTAGTCAGTTCTGTCATTGGTACATTTTCTATTGTTTGCATAGGTGGGGGAAAATCTTTTGTAGTGATATTGTTTCAAGTAACCCAACTAGAGGACCGTAGCTACTACCATAAAAAAACTGCTTTTATCGTTTTGTGATAATAAAACTCCTGTGTAAAGGAGGGAAGCTCTAAGTAGCACTTCTGGAATGGTATCCAGTAACATCTGCTATTCAGGTTTGGCTTTGGTTTCTGCCAGGCCACTAGATTCCTGCCTACTCATGTGTCATTTTTGGCCCTTCTCAATTTGTAGAGCCAAACATCATGTAATGCACAGATATGATGATAACTATATTTAATATTCAAACAACATCATGCTTTCATTAAGATTTATTATTATCAGGGCGCCTGGGTGGCTCAGTGGGTTAAAGCCTCTGCCTTCGGCTCAGGTCGTGATCTCAGGGTCCTGGGATCGAGCCCCGCATCGGGCTCTCTGCTCAGCGGGGAACCTGCTTTCCCCTCTCTCTCTCTGCCTGCCTCTCTGCCTGCTTGTGATCTCTCTCCCTCCGTCAAATAAATAAATAAAATCTTAAAAAAAAAAAAAGATTTATTATTATCTAGGGGCACCTGGGTGGCTCGGTGGTTTAAAGCCTCTGCCTTCGGCTCGGGTCATGGTCTCAGGGTCCTGAGATCGAGCCCCGCACCGGGCTCTCTGCTCGACAGGGAGCCTGCTTCCCTCCCTCTGTCTGCCTGCCTCTCTGCCTACTTGTGATCTCTCTCTCTCTCTGTCAAATAAATAAATAAAATCTTAAAAAAAAAAGATTTATTATTATCTAAATCATCATTTGTAAAGCTTCTAGGTATAATCTAGAATGAAAAAAAAATCTAAGCAAAATCTAAGCAAAAATGTGGGTAAATACAATATGCTTTCCTTCTCCTCTTGAGTTTTCTAAATTATGTTTGATGGTTGAAGCAAAAGCAAAAACCATAACTTGGCCTACTGTGGTTCTGAATGTAAGGAATATTAAAATGATTATATTACAAATGGGGGAGGGTAAGGCAAGGTAAGGTTTCAGTACTGTACTTGAGGCGTAAAGCAGCTTTCCTGACACAATACTGCGATTATACTTATAGTATTCTTCTCATCAGTATTCCCATGACATTCTCCCTCACTTTTCGCAGAATTAAACTGAACTAGAGATTTTTAAAAATGCATTTGATGTATGTAAATTATACCTCAATAAGTTGATTTAAAAAAATATGAAAGGAATAATATGGTAAAGAAAATTAATCTTCCTTAGATTTTGTTTTCACAAAGTCTTTAAAGCAATTAAACTTTAAAGCAATTCATTTTTAAAAATACTGTATAAGAAAATTCCTTATAGTTTTTTAGTGCTGTCTAATTTGGCAATTACTAGCTCCGTATGGTTATTTGCATTTAAGTAAAATTAAAAATTCAGATCCTTAGCTACTCTAGCCATATTTCAAGTACACAGTAGCCACATATTCAGATATAAAAACATTTACTTCATTGCAGAGTTCTACTGGACAGCACTGCCAAGTAGACTAAAAATTTACACAAAAAAATGTTATCTAAATGGTTGCTGTTGGGCGCCTGAGTGGCTCAGTTGGTTAAGCGAATGCCTTCGGCTCAGGTCATGATCCTGGAGTCCCGGGATCGAGTCCCGCATCGGGCTCCCAGCTCTGTGGGGAGTCTGCTTCTCTCTCTGTGACCTTCTCTCCTCTGATGTGCTCTCTCACTCTCTCTCTCAAATAAAAATAAATAAGATTTAAATGGTTGCTGTTAACCATTTTCAGTAGTTGAAGATTAAAGATTTTTGAGGTTAGTTGAAAACTATGAATTCTAGATACAAATTTCTTCTTAAAAATAGTTACTGGTATACTTTTTCCTAAATTATATCCTAGTATACAAAGAAAGATGAGTGATATTAAGTTTACCAGTTGAAAGCAAGCAGAATTTGTAGAATGATGGCTGAAGTCATCTAGCAGCTAATAGCACAAGGAAATTATTCTCGTCCTTTAAGGTCATACTTCAAAGATTTGTTGGATTACTAAGTATTTTACTACTAATATTTTACTAAATATTTTACTAAAAGTAATTTTACAATTACTTTTTTGTATTTTTCTATCCCAGAAGTTCCATGATGATGGTATTGGACTTGGCCCCAATATTATTAGCTTTGACACATGGAAGTCAGTTGTGTATTTGGTGCACTGTTAGGAAAGCAGAGAAGTAGCTGAGTATCTTCAGGGAGACAGTGATGCAAAAGACATAAAATGGAGGCTGGTAATTTCTGAAACCAGTCTCCTTACAGGTTATTTCTGAATCAGTCTCAGCCTCCTTCTAGTTACTCAAAACAACCTTCTGATGCTTTATGCAGTCTCTAGAGTTGAACTCGTCCATCTAGAGAGCAAGAGGTAAGAAGAGCAAGCTAGAAGTTGCCTATGGGGTTTTTACGGCATGCCACAGATGCAACAAAGATCCTCAGTTCATTCCTCCAACATTCCCATAAAATTAGAGGGGTTCAAAGTCTAAGGCAGGTAGGGGCTATTTAGTTATGGCCTTTCAGAAGAAAGTTTATTTCTGGGTCTTCAGGATAATAGCAGGTATTAACAGTATGCCTACTAGGTACTAGGTATTATGCCTGGCACTTTATAAACCCTGACTTCAATCTTCACAACAACCCTGTAAAGAGCCAAATCAATTTACTAAGTGAAAGTAATGAACACTATAATAACACTATAACTTTAAGCAAAAACAAATTTCAGACGCAGACCAAGTAAACTTGAGACAGTCAACTAGTATTCTGCTCAAGGCCTTTTCTGGGATGCTCAAATATGTAGGGGTCATCTGTTATTTATGGCTTCCCCAAATCTTTGGAATGTTCTCTCTACATTGTGATAGCATTCCACAGTAAGAATCTCATCTTCTGGAGCTAGAATCCAACAATCATTTCCTTGCTTCTCCTGTAGTCGAGATTGCAATCATGTGTTATAGTTCTGCCTGGTGTGATGTAAGTGAAAGTGAAAACTGCTAGGTGAGGGCTCTAGGAAAGCACCTTGAAAGGCAAGGTGACTTACTCAGCTAGCATACACCTTTTTGTTATTCCCCTCCTTTTTTTTCCCTCTTGCCTATACATCAGGTAAGTTGGCCAAAGCTCCAAAAGCAAGTTCATAAGCATGAAGATGAAAGGCACACATTGAGGATAGCAGAGCAGAAAACTAGAAGGAATCTATATTTCTTAAGGTATACATGGAGCTGGGGTGCCTAGATGGCTAAGTCGGTTAAGCGTCCAACTGATGATTTTAGCTCAGATCACGATCTTAGGCTCATGAGATCAAGCCCCTGGACAGCTCCACACTCAGCATGAAGTCAGCTTGAGATTCGTTCTGCCTCTCCCCACACTGGCCCATGCACGCGCATGTGTGTGTGTACTCTTTAATAAATAATATCTTTACTGGGGTGCCTGCGTGGCTCATTGAGCGTCTGCCTTCAGCTCAGGTCATGATCCCAGGGTCCTGGAATTGAGCCCCACATCCGGCTCCCTGCTCAGAGGGAAGCCTGCTCCCTCTCCCATTCCCTTACTGTGTTCCCTCTTTCACTGTCTCTCTGTCAAATAAATAAATAAAATCTTTAAAAAATAATATCTTTACCAAAAAAAAAAAGATATCATGGAGGCACTATAATTGTCCTGGACTCCCTTGTTATTTCCTTAAGCAACATAATCCCTAATTAATATGTAGATAATGTACAACTCCTATTATATGTGTTTTATCTACCATAGAGTACCTTATTCTACTTCCATTACTGACATATTCCAAAAGAAGCTAAAAATGTGTTTCACACCTTAATTGTACACAAAAGTACTAAAAGCTTAATAGTTTACATTTTATCAAAATATTCCCATATCAGAAAATCCCATGTCAAGAAGTCCCAGACATCAAATACCACACAAACTGATGAGACCTTAATTAATCTGTCCAAGGTTACACAGTTAACTGTGTGACAGCTGCTGGGTTTCAAACACAGGTCATTCTGACTATCAAAGCTAATTCTCTTTTTTGTATATTTCAATTAAAATTATATCACATTCTATTTTTTTTTTAAGATTTTATTTGTCAGAGTGAGACCACACAAGAAGGATTACAGCGGGCAGAGAGAGAAGCAGGTTCCCCACTGAGCAAGGACTCGATCCCAGGAACCTGATAATCATGACCTGAGCCAAAGGCAGACGCTTAACCAACTGAGCCAGCCAAGTGTCCCAAAGTTGTATCACATCCTGTAATTTCAGGTATTGTTTGATATGAAGCAAGAGTACCATCAAAATAGGGCAGCAATAAAACAGAACCAAATCTTTATGGCTAAGAGACAAGACACACATACATAGAAGAATATAAATGCATTTTTAAGAAGCCAGAACTTTTAAGTAAAATCCAGAACAAATGTACTACTTAAACTACTTACCAATTTGACTTTTAGGTGCTCCAGCAACCACTAAATTTAAAGTACTAGAAGACATTTCTTTCCGTGTTGGATTAACAACACATTCTCCATCAATCATTCCTATTCGCACTGCCCCTAAAATATATCAAAATACTGGCAGTTGTGGAATAAAAAGTCTCAGTTTTCAAGACACTATTCCAGTGATAGCTTCAATCCCTATCTTTAATTGTGACTACAGTAAAATCCTTATTTTTACCATGGTTTTTAAGGGCCACAGAACATCTTACTCCACCTTGCCTAATAGCCTCACTGGAGCATTCTGTTGCTCAAATACATTATTTTTTCCATACCTCTCTGACTATGCTCGTGCTCTTTTCCTGGACTAGACTATACTTTTTCCAAGGCAAATGCTTACCATTTGATCCTGCTAAGGTTCAGTTTAATGTTGAGTACTCTGAGAAGCCCTCCCTGACGACATGACTTCGAAGACTAAACGTACCCTTCTCTACCTTTTTTTTAGCATTTTTACTAAACCTTTACAGTACTGTTTATAAATAATTGTTTGTTTCCTCTACTTATATTGAAGCAAGAACTTTTCCGAGACTTCCTTCAGTTCTTCCTTCAGTTCTTAACTTAGTATCTGACATTTAGGATATTTAAAAATTACTCAATGAATCATTTTTATATTGCATGATTACAATTTGAAAGAGTTGTGAGTTATAAACATATTTGTTTTGTCCTGAAAGACTATGTACTGTAACAATTTCCTATCCCCACCCCCACACCAAAGTCCTTAAACAGACAACTAATAAGTCAAAGTATCTGGGAACATGAAGTCTCCAACACCATAACATTTTGCTATCAAAAACAAAACCCAAGGCAAGGATGAAAATATCTCGAGCTGAAAGGAGTCTTAGAATGTCATCTAATTAAACTCCCTATGAGATAATAAATCAGAGCTAATTAATCTATGCTGTTGCTCTAGCATGCTTACTAATATTTCAAGAAAAAACATAATGTTTCTTATTTTCAAATCCTAACTTACCAATAGGTCCGTTCCAAGGAATATCTGATAATGAGAGAGCTACAGAAGCTTAAAAAAAAGGAAAAAAAAAAAAAACTGAAGTAAAAAGATTTCAATCCTTTAAAAAGATAGTGATAATTTTAATATCAATTTTTATACTTACCACCATTAATTGCTAAAACATCAGGTTCATTAACACCATCTACTGCTAACAGATTACAAAGTACCTGGTACAAGGGGAAAAAATTCAAAGCACTTAAAAAAAATCTACTTGGTTTAGGAGAATTATCATTTTGGTTAACATCTTGGGCTAAAATGAAGGAAACCCTATGTGTTTAAAAGCATGAGTCTTGGTGCGCCTGGGTGGCGCAGTTGGTTGAGCGACTGACTTCGGCTCAGGTCATGATCCCAGAGTCCTGGGATCGAGTCCCACATCGGACTTCCGGCTCCATGGGGAGTCCGCTTCTCACTCTGACCTTCTCCCTTCTCATGCTCTCTCTCACTCTCTCTCTTTCCTAATAAATAAATAAATAAAATCTTAAAAAAAAATAATTTAAAAGCATGAGTTTTGTCGTCAAACCTCTTATTTTTGGCTATCATTTAACTATATACATGCTTGACTATGGCAAATTACTTAAGCCTCACAAGTTTCTCATCTTTAAAAGGGAAAAATAATAGCATTTTCTTAAAAGGTTTTCTGAAAATTATAGGAAATACTATTTGTAAAGTATTTACAATACTGAGCATGTTGAAAATATTCAGTAAATGTTAGCTATTTCTATTACATAAAAATACTGTTTTCTGTTTATAAGCATATATAAAACAAACATGGAATTCCTTTATACTGCAATAATATGCCTATGTCATGTACTTAAGAAAACAACTTATAAAAAAGGGAAAAAACAACTACTTGAGGCAGTAACATCCTTGCAAAGGCATATCTGCAAGGCATATTTATTTTTATGAAATAAAAAAAGTCCATTAAAGCATATGGCTCATTATTCTGAAAGAGAATAATATTCACAAAATACTAAAATATAATAAAATAGAAGTTTAGAGGACCCAATAAAATAGGTAAGAAAGACTAGTTTTATCAATTGTCCTAGCCTCTGACACTAATATGACTAATATGACTTAATAGGTTCCAGCAGGGTCTGTCCCCACCTTCCTCAATCACTCTAAACTTTAGAACTCACCAGTTTATTTCCTGCCTCCGGGATTTTGTGCTCCCATTCCATCTGCTCAGAATGTTTCCCCCACACTTATAGGTTGGGTAACTCCTACTCATAATTCAGGTTTATCAGCTCAAATTGACATTGAATAAATATTAGTTTTTAAAATTAACTTAATTAAAATAGTAGCATTACCAAAAATTCTTATTTTGTGTTCTAATGTTTAGCCTAAGAAATATTATAGAAATTCATTAAGTAATTTTTTATTGATCTGAAAACAAATAAACCTAAAGCAGAATATACCTGTGTATCATAAAAGTAGCCAGCTGGAAAGAGAGGTCTAATTGAACGATCTGCCAAAAGAAAAAAAAAGAAAAGACACTAAATAGTACTGACAAAGTCACTTTACAGCTTACCCTTTTCTCCTATTAAACACCAGGCTGAAAAATAATATGCTAGCTGTTCAATATGTTAAAAAAATTTCCTTGGACTGATTTACTGAAGGGGTCATAAATAAATGTCAATATTTCAATTAATATATATCCTGCCCTAATAACAAAAAACTAGCCGGGCAGGAACAAATAAGTCTAAAATTGGGGATCAATTTTTCATTCTGGTTCCATAGGCGTCAGTAGAGGAAAGAGACTTCAGGCCAGGAGCAGACCAAAAGAAATCTTTCCTTGGTATTCTGTGTCTGAAAAATGCATATAAATATACACAAACTAACCATTTCTGTATAGGAGAGCTATAAACTCAAATGATCCCACAATATTTAAGGATGTTAAAGATTTGAAAGATTATAGGTATTATTTCAGTAGCTGATGAATATAATGCTCTCAAGAATTACTATACTGAATATGAAAATGAAAAATACTAGGGATAGATTGAAGTGAATAGTAGAGGCATGAGCCACAGAATTTATATGCTCAATAGAGATTCATTCATTTCATCGACATGTATTTATCGAATGCCTATTCTGTGCCAGGTAGTATAACGAGTACCCAGGATTCAGTAGTGAATAAACAGTTTTTTCTTTGCTGGAGCCCACATCTGAATGAGGGGATGTAGAAAGTAAATAATCTTAGGCACTGTTAATGTAATGGAAGAAAATTTAAGAGAACTGTAGAATACAGATAGAAGAAATGCTAACACAGGAATATAAGAGTTAATGCCTCCATCTCACTATCTTACCTATTACTCGACTTGTAAGAATTTCCATATCAGAAGATCCAATCTCTCTTCTGAGATAGTTTGTGGGAATTCTACCTGCTGCAGCAGCCTTCTGTCTATAGTCAACCTGAAGTAGTAATGAAAAAAAATGAAGTTCGTTTGACTCCTTTGTATGGCAACCAACTATTTCCCAAGAACCACTATACAGATACTAATTTTCCATGTTGCTAACAACATGGTCTAAATTAAGATTGAAGGATATTTTATTTACTTTTAGCATTCTGTAACTCTTTAGGAAGGGAAAACTGATAGAAAGATTTCAGTAAACTGATTTTTAAAAAGCCTTCCACTTAGCAGTGGACTACACAGCCTTATTTCCCACAGTGGCTTATTCTGGTCAAATCAAACATTCCCTTTTTTGTATCAACTCTGTTAAATAAAATTGCATTTCTGTTTTCATAACAGAAAGAAACCATAAATTCCTAAAGCACTCCTAACTCTTCACCGAATGTATACTTGCAAACTCATACTGTAGGGAAACCTATGGAAGAAATGAATTCACTGCTATTCAACATCAAAATCTTCATGTACTTCACTGTTCTTATCAACCTGGGCATTCTAAAGCATGCTTACTACTAATATGAGAATTGATTATGAAGCAGTCAGTCTAAATTCTTTTAATGACTTAAACTACAAAAGAAAATCCTTTGTTGTGCGAAGTTTACACTGTGCACTCGTTAGACATTAGACAAAAATATTACAAATTCTACATTTATGCCATATTACTATTCAGATAAACCAACAAATACTTACCACCAAAGGCATGAACTGGGAAGGTGAAGGTTTTGTTTTACTGACCGCTGTGACCATCACCGCAGTGTCACCTGACTTAAACATAAACAACAGGGGCAAATTCCTTAAAAAACAGACATTAACATCTAAGTAGTGAGTGAATGAATCCTTGCTCTAGTTAAATACAAGGAAAGAGAACTGTTATTCCATGACACAATGATAATGAAAATAATTAATCACAACTAGTCCAATCTTGATCCCTTCTACGAGGTCAAGAAAAGTCTTACTGATAGCTTAGTCACAAGCAATTGTATTTTCTACTTCTTAAGAAATTTAGGCTACATACAAAGAAAAACTTCTCACCACAATTAAAGAAAATAGTAAAATCACTTTTTCTAGAGAAGCATTATAGAATTTATTAACAGAATAAAACAGAACCCCAAGTTTCAAACAGATCTTAAAGGTCATTTAGTATATCCAGCCCTCTGGCTCTCTGGTTCTCTGGAACGGTTCTGAAACCAGAAATGATATTCATTAACTTACAGTACCACAATTCTAATAAGTGACATGATGTTGTAAAGATAGTAGCAGTCTCCATAACCATTTTTAGGATGAAAATTTAAAAATCTGGACTTTTACCTGTACTACAGCAGAGCCATCTGCAAATCTGGCCAGTTTTCCAGAGGATATTTCTAGTTTTCTGTTTAAAAATAAAAATTCAATACAAAAGGACTTAGGTCATCAATACAAATTGCAGCTCGGTATAAAATAATCTAAAATTCTGGGGCACCTGGGTGGCTCAGTGGGTTAAAGCCTCTGCCTTTGGCTCAGGTCATGATCTCAGGGTCCTGGGATCAAGCCCCACATCAGGCTCTCTGCTCAGTGGGGAGCCTGCCTCCCCCCCTCTCTCTGCCTCCCTCTCTGCCTACTTGTGATCTCTCTCTCTCTGTGCCAAATAAATAAATAAATAAATAAATCTTAAAAAAAAAATCTAAGATTCTAATAGAAGAACCAAGCCACACAGGCCCCCACCCAGCAAAGAACAAACAAAAAAGGGATAGAATTCACAATTGTTATTAAAAGTACAAGGGGAATTTAAGAGTTTCTTAAGGAAAAATATAGAAACCAAGGCACAGGAGAAATCTGAATAAGAGAAAATCTTTGGGGGTGCAGAAGCTGTGTTCCTAAATGTTAATTCCCATTTACAACCTTTGTTTAATTTGTCATCCCTTGCCTTGTTGATAAGAGTAGTCTTTTAACAGACAAACAGGATCATTTCTCTACTTAAAATCCTTTAAAGTATCCCCTACTACTTTCAGGACAAAATATAAATTCCTAAATATTGCCTACAAAGACATTCATGTTCAACAATGGTGTTAAGACAAGTCAATGGGGGAGAGGGAGAATAGCCTTTATAACCAGTGGTGCTGAGACAACTAGATACCCATATGCAGACAAGTTAATAAAGTTGGATCTCTTTCCTCATACTATAAATAAAAATTAACTCAAAATGCAGTATAGACCTAAATGTTAAAGCTAAAACTATAAAATTCTTAGGAAAACACATAGAAGTAAATCTGCATAAACTTGGGTTAGACAATGTTTTATATATTACATCAAAAGCACAAGCGACAGAAGAAAAAATATATTGTACTTTATCAAAATTAAAAATTTTCATGTTTTAAAGGATATCAAGAAAGTGAAAGAAAACCCACAGAATAAAAGAAAATATTTGCTGGGTGTCTGGGTGGCTCAGTGGGTTAAGCCTTTGCTTTCAGCTCAGGTCATAATCTCAGGGTCCTGGGATAGAGCCCCACATCGGGCTCTCTGCTCAACAGGGAGCCTACTTCCCCTTCTCCCTCTGCCTGCCTCTCTGCCTACTTGTGATCTCTTTCTGTCCAAATAAATAAATAAAATCTTTTTTTTAAAGATTTTTTATTTATTTATTAGAGAGAGAGAGACTGAGAATGAGAGGGGAGAAGGTCAGACGGAGAAGCAGACTTCCCGCAGAGCTGGGAGTCCGATATGGGACTCGATCCCGGGACTCCGGGATCATGACCTGAGCCGAAGGCAGTTGCTCAACCAACTGAGCCACCCAGGTGCCCCTAAATAAATAAAATCTTAAAAAAAAGAGAAAATATTTGCAAATCACATATCTGATAAAGGACTTGTATCTAGAATATGTGAAGAATACTGATGACCCAATAAAAGACCAACCTAATTTTAAAATTTTAAAATTGAAGGATTTGAATAGAAGTCTATACAAAGAAAATCTACTAAATATCCAGTTAAGTACATGAAAATATGCTCAACATCATTAGCCACTAGGGAAATGGAAATCAAAACCATAATGAGATATTACTTCACATCTACTAGGATGGATGTAGTCAAACAGATCAATAACAAGTGTTGGTGAGGATATGGAGAAACCAGAACCCTCATATACCATTTATGGAAATGTAAAATGGTACATCTCCCTTGGGAAATAATCTGGCAGTTCCTCAAGAGGTTAAACACATAAGTGCTAATTCTACTCCAAGATAAATACCCAAGAAAAATTAAAACTTTTTATGTCCATGCAAAAATTTGCATAGGAACATTCATAGCCACAGCATTATTCATAATGGCCCCAAAATGGAAACAATCAAAATGTATGTCCACTGATGAGTGAATAAGCAAAATGTGGTCTCAATGCATACAATGGAATATTATTCAGCCATTTAAAAAATGAAGTATTGGGGTACTTATATGGCTCAGTTGGTTGAGTGTCTGACTCTTGGTTTCCACTCAGGTTGTGATCTCATGTGTCATGGGATCGAGGCCCCCCACCCCTCAAATCAGGCTCCTCACTCAGTACGCAGTCGGCTTGAAAGAGTATCTCCCTCTGCCCCTCCCCCACTCTTGTGTACTCTCTCTCCCTCTCTCTCCAATAATAAATAAATCTTCAAAAAAAATGAAGTACTGTTATGTGTTAGAACATGGATATAACTTAGAAACATAGTAAATGGGGACGCCTGGGTGGCTCAGCCAGTTAAGTGTCTGCCTTCCGCTCAGGTCATGATCCCTTTGTCCTGGAACCAAGTCTCACATTGGGTTCTTTGGTCAGCAGGGAGCCTAATTCTCCCTCTGCCTCTGCCCCTCACCCCTGCTGTGCTCTCTCTCAGTCTCTCTCTGGAAAATAAATAAACAAAATCTTAAAAAAAAAATTTCATACCTTAAAAAAAAAACCCCAAAAAATAAGTGAAAGAAGACAGTCACAGAAGACCATATGCCATTGATTCTATTTTATGAAATGCTCACAAGAGGCAAATCCAGAGACAGAAAGTCTCTAGATTAGTGGCTGCCTGGGGCTATAGAAGTTGGGGAGAAATGGGAAGTTACTGCTAATGGGCCTGAAATTTCTTTTGGGGGTGATGAAAATGTTCTAAAATTGATTGTGGTGATGGCTGCAAAACTGTGAATAGTACATTCTAAATGGGTAAATTGTATAGCATGTAAATTATATATTAATAAAGCTATCTTTATAGATAATAAATAGGTGGTATTATCAGCCTTATTCCCCAGCTTCTGCAGCATACAAAAAGGTTCCTTAAGGCTGGAAAGAGATCAGCAAAACTTGTCAAAAAAACCCATAAATTATAAAACAGTATTGTGGGCCAAACCAAGTCAGTGACTCCTGAAGATACTGAGAAAGATGTTCTGTCCTATGAAGGCTGCTTCAGAAACACTCTATCATGATCCAGTGCTGAATACACACACACACGCGCGCACACACACACACACACACACACACACTAATGCCCTGGCCGCCCTGTCCTTTATATGCAAAAGTGATAAAGAGATAATGCAATATTTCTACCCATTAAACATGTCTGTCAGAAGCCTCAGTTCATGAAAAGCATATCTATCTATTCAGATAGACTCATTTTGTTAAATTTGGAAGCCAAAAAAAAGCAGGTACACTTGTAATCAGTCATCACTTTGAAAAATTGATTTTTTTTAACCACAAGAAATATTTGAGAAATTCTAGTTGGATTTGTTACTGTTCAACACAGATGTTGTAATGACAGCCTACAAAAAAATGGGTCTACCCTGACAGGTGGAATGATGAGATGCAGCGATAAGGCTGGAGCTGGCATAGTAGGCGGAGGGAATGAGATGCTCAGAGCCAGTCACAGTGTGTAGACTCAACCAAAGTCCCACCAACCTATAGCTAAAATCAGTTATTAAGGTTTTATGTGTAAAATGTAAATTTGGGGTCTTGAAATTTTGTTTAATCTGGAGCAAAAATATGCTACCAGTACTTCTTAAGACCTAACAGGAATTGGCATTCCATCCAATAATGTAAATTCTGAGTTTTCCCTGTGAAAGGGAGTATTCTCTAAAATAAATTGAAGTGGGCCCAAGACAGAGAAGAGGAGCTGTGAAAGCTCTATTTCTATTCCATTAATGGGGATCTTGCCCCAGAATTTTTGAGATTGCCCACAGTGGCACATTCTTTTGTATATACTCAGTGATAATAAGTCTTTATTCTTTAACGGGGATATAATTTGTACAGGGGACCAAGAGAAGGCAGAAGAGAACAGAGGTTAAGAACATGGGTTCTCTCTGAATAATGGTAAACATCATTAGAATAAAATACTTCAGTGTGCAGATGACATATGTCACTTTTTATTAGGTTCCACTGGTGAACACCAGTCACATGGCCCCACCTATGTAGGGACCAGCAGTGTACCAAAGAGAACACACATACTCACAAAGCTTGAGGCAAGTACAGGACCCACTTCTCTGCTAACCAGCCCTTCCCAATTGTATCAGCAGGCAGAGAAGTGAAGCTGAGGAAACACTGTTAAGCTTCTATAGCTAACCTATTTACAATGGGAACTGATTGAACCAGTAAGAAAAACAAACAGGCCTGCAGTACCCCCGATATTCTCATACATGTACACTTGCATTTATATGCTTACTCAAACAACACTTGGACTTATATATTTATTCAAACACCACATCCTCCTGCCTTCTTTGTTCCCTCCGTTGAGTCTACTCGGTGTCTCCAGTGGGGGTCCTAGGCCACCCACCAGGTAGTCCTATGGTACTGACTTGATGACTGCCCTGATTTGAACTGTTTTTCTTCCAGGTGTGTGCAATTTATATTACACAAAGAACCAGGTGGTTACTTTTCATTGTATCTCATGATCTCAGCTGGTGTTAACTAACCTATGTAATTTTTTCCTGTTCATGCACTTTTAGTTCTGTTTTTGGTGCAAACTTACTACTTTTATACATCATGATTGATTTTACCTCTTATCAATTTACTCTTCAGTATTTTATGTGTAAAATATCTCCAGAAACAAGATTGATAACACATATGGCCTTTGGGGATTGAAATTGGGTGGCTATGGAAGGAGATTTTTAAGCTTTTTAAAATGTTGAGCCATGTGATTGTTTACCTAATGTGAATGAATAACTAATAAAAAAAACACTTGAAAACAATAAATAAAAAGGATTAGGAAAAGCAGTGAGATTCTACTGGTGGGAAGTAGGGTGGGAAAACGTGGCTGAAGAAAAAAGAACAGAGCCAGCTGCCACAGGGAGTACAAGTCCAGGGAGAGAGATGTTTTAAAAAAACATTTTTAGAAACATCTGCAAAATGATGTGGCTTGTAACCATCTTCCTCCAATTTCCACCGAGAAAAATTCACTAATACAAAAAACAAAAAACAAAAATCAAACCCAAATTTCTTTATGATTCAGCCTCTGCCTGTCACTTGGCCTTACCTTTGATGCTAAACTCACATTTCACCTATTGCTTCATAGACAGTAAGTTATTTGTAGCTACTCAAATGTACTCTGTCATTTCCCTGTAATTGCACTTCCACTTTCTCCCTTGCTAATTCCTCCTCCTCCTCCTTCAGGATTCACCTTCAATGACAAGCTTTAGGGTGAGATAAATATGCCTTTATGCTCCTTTGGCACCCCATTCACAGCTCTTCTACAGTGATTTTCCTAGCATCTGTGTTTACCTTACTCCCTATTAGAATCTGTTATCTACAGGGCCCTGTACACAGCAGATGCTCAATAAAAGCTTGTTGAAATGAAAATTAAATAGTTGCCTCTAAGGTTACTCTAAGTATTAAGTACAGCATTTGAAAAACACAATAGTATATAGTCTCCTAAAGCATTGTATATAATACACATGGTAACAAGTATAAAGTGAATGGTACATAGTAGTCAAATTCAATAAATGTTGCAAAAAAACCCCTTAATACAAAGATGAAAGAATTGATTTACCCAGAAGGTATGATACGTAGGAATCTAGTTGTTACAACACATGACACAGGTTCAAGAACTAATTATAAGAGATACAGGTTGACTGATAAATGAAATATTTAAAGTAGATTATGGAAAATTTGGAAGGCAGGGGCTACTACCATTGCTTTGAGTCTGTTAAAAAAGTCCATTTAGTGCACAGCAGATGTCTGTTCTGAGGCATTTATTCAAAGACTGTTAAATCACTGAAAAATGGAAGAGATATTTTCTCCCTCAAAAAATCAGAATCAGAGAATGCCAGAGGTGGAAAGAGCCTTGGAGATCATCTAGTCTAGGGATCAACAAACTATATAGCCTATTTCTGTTCAGCCTTTCAACTATTTCTTTCTTTTCTTTTTTTACATTTTTAAAGGGTTTGTAAACACACAACAATATGTGACAGACAGTATGCAGCACACAAAGCCTAAAGTATTTACATGTGGCCCATTACAAAAAAATTTGACCCTTGACCGAGGCCAGTCTCATTTTGTGACAAAAAAGTTAAGTAAATTGTCCAGGATCAGTCATTCAGTAAGTTAGGAAGGAAGACCTATAATCAATGGCGAATTTTTTGGCTTTTTGTACACACGAGGGTCAAACAATTTTAAAGTACATGTGAAAAATGTAGATATATAAAGCAAGCATTAGCAATTTCACTTACTCTAAAATCCGTTTTTAAAAAGTGATTTTACTTTATTTTTTAAAAGATTTTATTTATTTGTCAGAGAGAGAGAGACAGCACTCGGGCACAAGCAGGGGGGAGCAGCAGGCTACCCCACCCACCACCAACCCAGCAAGGAGCCCGATGTGGGGGACTCGATCCTGAGCCAAAGGCAGACGCTTAACCGACAGAGCCATCCAGGCGTCCCTAAAAAGTGATTTTAGATGTGAATTATGGCAAACGGACTCATGGAAAAAGTATGCGCTTGGAGAGAAACAAAATTCACCTAGTCTCAAAGTAGGTGACTCTGAGATAGTTACCCTTTTTGAGCTTCTGTTTTAACCATGAAATGAGGTAATAGCACTTTTACTGCAGGTTTAAAAAGCGTGTATCACATAACTAGCTATCAATAAATTGACGTTTTCCTTCCCTTCCTAACCAGGGTCATATTGGCCATGCATTTAGGCAATAAATTGGATTTGATGACGCACGCATCCACTGTCAACTAATTATTCTGAAGTGAAATGTTTCCCACTTCAGAGTCCAGGAGTCTCCGCAAATAAAGGGGATCAAAGTCAGGTGGACTGACTCAGCTGGAGAAAGGAGCCGGAACAGGGTTAAAGGGAGGACCGAGAAGCAAAGGACACAAGCCCGAGACAGTGCGGGAAGGGGAATGGTGCACGGAAACATACTCCAAACCCGGAAAGAGAAATCTGGCATTTAGGTTTGGGGTAAAGAGGGTAAATGAGACCCGCGTTGCCGGATTCCTAGCCTAGGAGATGAATATACCTCGGGCTGCCTGGACGGGACGCCTTGTGAAAGGACATAGGACGCACGCTGTTGCTTACCTGCTGCCTAAGTCCACGGCCACGGCTCGGAACCTCGCGCCACCCCATAAAGCTCGCACTTGTAACTGGGTAAGCGCCCGATCCCTCCCTGGCAGACGAAGGGGACCATCGCAAAGAGGCCGAAGTCGGAGGCACGAGCAGTAATGCCTGCAGGCCGCCATGACACCCGGCACGCGATCACCCTGGGCTGCACCCTGATTGGCTCACTCTGCTGACGATGGGGCGGAGCCTGATGCAGTTTCGTTTCCGTGGTGCCGGGGTTGGGGAACGCCGGGGAAGCGGATGCCTTCGTCGCTTTCTACGAAGACTAGAGAGGGTCAAAACTATCTGAACGCAATTGTGACAACCTATCTTTCTTATTTAAGTATCAGTGAAAGGCAATGGGAAAGTTAAAGCCTTTTGTGTATGTGTGTGCTATCGTAATATAAAAGAAAGTCCTAGAACGATGCAAATGTTGAACAAGTAGGGTAAATATAGTAGTAATAGAAAACATCAGACAAAACATTATTTGGCTTCTGTGAATTGAGAATTAGAGGAGAATTTGTGTGGTGGACCATGGAAAGAGATCCCTCCTTTCCTCTGCCTTGGTTTTTATTTTATAAATTTCACACAAATATTGCTGCAAAGGTTTATGTTAATTTATTTCTAGTAAGTTAAGTTCACTTCTTACTGACATGTCATTTTAGATCTTTGACATCATTTGTTATTCATCTTCATCTCCATTGTTGATATTTAGCAATTCATTGCTCCTTTTGATCAAGTTTCCTTATTTTTTAATTTTATTTATTTGACAGAGAAAGAGAGAGAGAGAGATCACAAGTAGGCAGAGAGGCAGGCAGAGAGAGAGGGGGAAGCCGGCTCCCCGCTGAGCAGAAGCCCCATCCAGGGCCCATTCGGGATGGGAGGACCCGGAGATCATGACCTGAGCCAAAGGCAGAGGCTTTAACCCACTGAGCCACCCAGGCACCCCAAGTGTCATTATTTTTTAAACCAATTCTTATTAAATGCAAAATGCCAGCTACTATTTAAAAGAAATGTTTTGGAAAATGAAGAAAAATAGTTTTTGGAATTTGAATTTCATAAATCTTCAGGGAGTAAATCTCTTCCACCCCTTTTAATCTTGTTAGAACATCTTCATACAGTTCCTTGAATGAATCAATGATAATTTTTTTAATCATGAGGATCATTTCTCTTTTTTTTTCATATTTCTCTTTTAAGATCAGTGGTGATCTTAAGATCTTAAGATCAGTAAGAGGAGTAGGTGGAGGCTGTTTTTAAAAGGGGGAAGGTGAGGTATAGAATTTTGGAGAAGATTATGGAATTTTCTCTTTTGTGGTAACTATGCTTGGTTGTAAGTAGCCCATTGGTTATTAGGGCCAATGGATATTTTGGGTGGTTAACCTGATCAGCCTGTCTGTATTCAGCCAGGGGGTTGCTCCATGCTCTTTCTACATTCTGTTGCTCACCCTATTTGCCTAAAAGCAGCCTCTACATTAAGCATTTTAAGATTAACAGAGAAACAGAAGTATAAAAAGTTTAAATTCTTGTGGTTGTGAGATAAGGAAACTGAAGGACTCCATAAAAACATGGTTTTTGTTCTTTCCCCTGCTTCTGTTCTTGCTAGGACCTGCACCTCCACTTTATACATCCCTCAGAATGCAAATAGTGTATGTCCCCCTTGTAAAGGACAAAAAGTTAATGAGTTCTTTCGAATAGATAACATCCAAGGAAAGACAAGATGAGAATGACTGGACAAAGCTATCATATGCATATTCCAGATCACTAGCACTAGACTTTTGGAGGACAAGACCCCGCTAGCCCCAAGGAATAACACCTGGGCTCTTGTCTTTATTCTAACCGATTCCTAGATGCCTTAGAGTATATGTACACGAGACCACAATCCTCAGTAAAAACCCTGAACAGAGACGAGGCTTACGGTCCTTTTATTTATGAGTTTTCCAGATGCTCCATCTGTATCTGCTCTCCATCTGTATCTTTAGTGAACTCTGCTATCACTTCCTGCTGGTTTGCAATTGATTTTCATCCTATGTGAAGCCAAGAACCTTCTTATCTGGTCCTGGAGACCCTCTTTGGGTCCCTGGACCCAGCCTACCAGCGTCAGTTGTATTTACAGAAGCTATGATCCATTGAGGTTCAATCTGAGATGTCACATTCTAGAAATATAGTTCTGCCAGGTATAGTTCAACAGCCAAAATATAATTTAAAAGGGTGTTCTTGGGTACCTGGGTGGCTCAGTTGTTAAGCAACTGCCTTTGGCTCAGGTCATGGTTCTGGAGTCCCGGGATCGAGTCCCGCATCGGGCTCCCAGCTCCACGGGGAGTCTGCTTCTCCCTCTGACCTTCTCCCCTCTCATGCTCCCTCTCTCTTTCTCTCAAATAAATAAATAAAAGCTTTAAAAAATTAAAAAAAATAAAAGAAGTTCTTCACCTGTAACTTCTGAAGGACATTAAAGATGATCTAATTTAAATTCACCAGCAATATTTCTCAGATCTCCTTTTTTCTTTTCTTCAAACTCTAATGAATGTGTGTCAAAATAGTTAATACCACTGCTGGCTCTGAGTAGCAATTTCATTTAAGTAAAACATCACTGCATTAAATTACTGTTAACTAAAATTTTTTTTTTTAAGATTTTTTTTATTTATCCATCCGACAGAGAGAGAGATCACAAGTAGGCAGAGAGGCAGGCAGAGAGAGAGGGGGAAGCAGGCTCCCGGCTGAGCAGAGAGCCCGATGCGGGGCTCAATCCCAGGACCCCGGGATCACGACCTGAGCCGAAGGCAGCGGCTTAACCCACTGAGCCACCCAGGCGCCCCTGTTAACTAAAATTTAATTTGGTTTATAGTTTGGCTTATAAAGTATATATAATTAGTTTTATGAATATTTAAGAGGTACAAGATTAAGGAGTTTGTGTCTTATTATATGGTTGTACAAAAAGTGTCAGTGGACACCAAGGGTGTCTATGAAAATTTTTTCTCTTGAAGGAATATAGCCAGAGGGATCTTTCTAAATTGCAAACCCAATTGTGTCTCCATTCTGATTTTCTTCAATCACTTCCTAATCTTTGCTTTGTGTTGACTACAAACTGTCCCTATTTAGCCTCATCAATTTTTACGACCTATTTTCTTCCCTTCCTCTCATTTTACAATCCAAGGAAGCTGAACTACTCATTCCCCTAGAACATACAACCCTCTCTCCTGCCTCTGTGTCTTTGTATATCTGATTCTGTGTGGCTGGTACATATTCTCTCTGACGCGCGAGTCTGGCACAATCAGTCTTCTGGGCTTGATACTGGAAGCCTTCAATATGAGCATCTCTGACTTCCCCACTCCGACCTGTGGGTACAATCTATGTCTATCCTTCCACTTTATTAATTAATTTATACAGTCGTTATTTCATCCGTGGAAATGCATGTGGGAGTAGGTATTGTGGAGTGGTTAAAAGGGCTGGCTCTGGCATCAGATTGTCTAAGTTCAAATCTCACCTGTCACCTCCTAAACATGTGACTCTTGATAAGTTGCTTACCCTTTCTGTGTCTCAGTTCCCTTACTTACAAAGTGAAAACGATAAATATATCTACCTCTTAGGGTTGTTAGGCAGATTTAAGTGCAATCTTGTTTTTATGGAACTTAGCATAGTCCCTGGCCCATGGAGTACCTGCTTGATCCCAGGCACTATGCGAGGCTGAGGGAATATGGGGGTGTCAAGACCCTCATAATAAGGGCATAATAATTCCCGCTTTATGGAGCTTGAAGTTTAGTATGAGAGACTGATAAAAACACATGGAACAAATATAAAGAAAAATTAGAGTGTAATTAATAGTAAGGAGGAAATAAACTAGGTGAGAAGATAGGGAATAATGGGACGGAAGAAAATACGGTGGTCAGGGAAAACCTTTCTCTGGAGACATTTAAGCTGCTCTGAAGGATGAAAAAGAGGTTCTGAAACATGGGGGCCAGGTGGGAGCAGTGACTTGTGGGGGGATGGTTGCCCCCGAGTTAGGAGAGAGTTTGGCTTCTGTGAGGACTTGGGAAAGCCAGTGTGGCTAGAGAGTAGTAAGTGGGAATGTAGCAAGATGAGGTAGTAGAGGAATACACTAGAAAGTTTAAATAGGGAAGTGGCATGACCTAGTCTATGTTTTAAGATAATCCCTCTGGCTGTTGAGTCTAGAATGGATTGGAGGATGATAAGAGAGCGGTGGAGAAATTAGGAGTAATGTGGTGGCAAGGGTGACAAGGAGAAAGGATGGAGACATTTGGAGTATATTTTAGTGCTGGAATTAATAGGACTTGTTGATAAATTGGATACTGGGAGGTGTGAAATTAAGACTATTAACAGGCTTAGATGGGTCATAAATGTAGTGTCTGAGACACCTGAGAGTAGCTGTCAAGACAGTTGGATCGGAGTATAGGACTCAAGGAAAAGCACTAGTGTAGATACAAGAGTAATCAGCATACTGGTGATATTGCAAGCCATGGAAATGCTTTATATCACTTAGAAAAATGGTAGAGAAAAGTGAAGGCCCAGGTTTGAGCCCTGAGGAGGGAAAGGCTGGCAAGGCTACGGAGATGGAGTCACCGTTGATGCAGGAGTAGAGGTTGGTTGTATTATGCTGGGTATTTTCCATTTGCACCCACTCCATCCGTACCCTTGGGTCTTCTCTGTGCCATTATGGAACTAATGTATAGATAACAACACCCCAACTACCTAACTCTTTTTTGGTTGGGTCCGCCAATAAGAGACACTAGTAGGAGGGGAAGATGAGACAGAAACCGAAATATAGGACCATAATTCCTTATGCTGTGGCAGTGACTGCAACAGCCTGTCACTACAGCGCCTGCCAGGTTGTCCTGCTTGCGTGGCTCTAGCTATCACTTCAGTTACTCTGTTTATTCTTGCCACTTTAAGCCTTCAGAGTTTGCTACTATTGATCATCACTCAGTGCCTTCAGTATTCCTCATGGTTAGTTCCAGAATCTGCCTTACCCTCTATAAATAGTCTCTTCATTAAGTTCTCTTTAGAACTCATCTGAGTGTGCCCTCTGTTCCTTGCTCTTCTTTGCACTGCTCTTCTGAGAGCATGCTCTAACCTTTCTCCCAGCAGTAGACCACTGTTACTTGTTAGGAGAAGCTTGTTACCCTGGAGGTGGGAGGTGAGGGGCATGCTGTTCTCTGCTGTTCCGACTGACCCTCAGTCTTAGGAGGGTACTGTGTTCCTGGATTCTCAGTGCTCCTGCCCCTCTCCCAGCTGTAATTCTGCGCCAGGGGTAAAGGGTTATGTTCTGTTCCTTTTCTACCTGCAGTGAGTTTTCACAGTGCCTTAAGAACAACAGTATTTGTCACATTCCCACAGCGCATAAAGCTTTGATTCTAGTGGAGGCATAGGAATCCAGTAGGGCTTTTGCCTTCCCCAGACCTGCACCTTTCTCAGGAGTCTTGCTTTTGCCCTAGTCTTTTTTGTGACCGCTCTGTGGAGTTCAAGTAGAAGAGTCTGTGAGGTGTTGCAAATTCCTGTCCCTCTCAGGAGTTCTGTTTACTCTCGATAGTCCACACTCAGCCCCTAGTGATTGGTTAAAAAGTCTAGTTGAATTCTTCTTCTCCTTCTCCTTCTGGCTCCACACCCAGTATGGAGCCCCGTGTAGGGCTTGAACTCACGACCGTGAGCTGAAATCAAGAATCAGATGCTTGGGGCGCCTGGGTGGCTCAGTGGGTTAAAGCCTCTGCCTTTGGCTCAGGTCATGGTCTCAGGGTCCTGGGATCGAGCCCCGCATTGGGGTCTCTGCTCGGTGGGGAGCCTGCTTCCCCCTCTCTCTCTGCCTGCCTCTCTGCCTACTTGTGATCTCTCTCCTCTCTGTCAAATAAATAAATAAATAACCTTAAAAAAAAAAAAAAAGAATCAGATGCTTAACTGACTGAGCCACCCACGCAGCCCTAGTTGAATTCTTCTTACCCTTGTCTGTTGGTGGCTAAGCTTGGGTGAGCAAGAGCTCATGTTCTGTTTCTCTTTGGAGACTCTTATCTTTCCTTAGATTTCAGATTCATTGATTTTCCTGTCACTTTTAGCTCTCTGATGGGCTCCAGAAAAGTTGTGAATTTTCAGGCCATCTGGCTTTGTTGTTACTGTTGTTACTGTTACTGTTGTTATAAGTGTGGGGTGCTCTTTCCAGTTTCTGTATCCTAAGCAAAAGCCGGTCTCACATGTTTTTGAAGACTTCTCCTCTCTATTTGTCTAAAGAAGTAAAAAAAAAAAGGATGTAATTTGTTTTGCCACAGTTTTTTTTGGCTTGCTCCTACCTCCCTAATTTTTATGGTTCTTCCAGGATCGGAACACAGAAACAGGGAATAAAAGAGGTATAGAAGAATTAAAATTCCGGAGCTGGTGGGGTTTTTGTTTGACTGATGGTAGTTGGTTTTCAGATCTACCATTACTGCAGACATCCAAAAGCTGGTGATGATATGGGGTGGATGTAGAGATTGTCTGGTGACCTCTGCTGGGACCACCAAAACCATACAGTTCCCTGATGTGAGTGCTCTCTGGGTGAACTTTTGTGACCTTTTCAGCCTCTACTCCTGGTGGTCTATTGCAAAGCTTCTTACTGCTAAGATCCCCTTGTCTTGGCTCTTAGACTTCTAGGGTGAAATACTGTCAAAATGGTTTCCTTGGGTTCTTTTGGTCCACACACATCCACATACAAGTAGAATTGAAGCCTATCTTAAACACTGATTGCTATTCCGCCCTGTCATTGCAGGTGGATTTGGTAAACCTCTACCTTCCAAATTCTCTTACTGGGAGAAAGACACTGTGTCTATATTCTTAAATATCCCTTATGGCCACTTTGTAGTAGCAGAATGGACCCTCATCCAAAATTTGGTTTGGATGTCAAGACTGATATGTCTCTCTCTCTCTCTCTCTCTCTCTCTCTACACACACACACACCCAAATGGGTATGAAAAGGTTTATTGCTTAAGTAATATTTTATTTTTGTTTGTTTAAATAATTACTTACACTGGTGTGAAAGGAGAGAACCGTCAAACTTTCTTACCAGCTTGGCAGGCTGTAGGGCATAAGGGGAAGAGAGAGTGATGAGGGTTAGAAGTTGTCAGCAATTAAACATCAAAAAAGTGATTCAAATTCTTTATTAATAGTCCTCCAGCTCTATGGGACATGTCAAACTTTCTGGAAAACTCTCTTACTGTGTTTGCTCCTTTTCATGGTAGTACAGGGCTATTCTATAGTTTAATAAATGACAACATTTTTCTCATTCTCTACCAGTAGTTCTTTTGGGCTCCTGTTGCTTGGTGTGGTTGAGGGTGGGACAGGCAATGAAGGCTCTGTCTTCCCTCACAGAGTGGGGAGGAAAGATATCACATCATTCATAACTAAACTGGAAATTCTCTGTCTCAGTGATTCTTTTCAATTTCATTCCCAAATTTCAAGTATTCTCTGTTTTGACTGAAATGGAAGATGGGAGCTGACAATTATGGATTCATTCTATTTAAGTGATATATCTTCTTCACTGTTGGCATGATTATCACTCATAATTTTCAGTTTTGGAGCCCTAACCCAAATTCTGATGCAATAGGAAAGGTACTCATTTAACATTAAGGAAACTTCTCTTGCCTTTTAACGGGAGAGAAGCTAAGGATAGGAGCAGGTGCAGATGAGTTTTAAAGTTTGTCTCAGGGAGAATTAGGGAGATTTGTTTGACTTTAGTTTGTAATGAAGTCTGAGGCAAGGCCAGCAACTGAGAGTCAGGGTAGAGTGGGAAGAGAGGTTTAGGAAGGAGGTTATTTTGAGTAATGGAAAAATGAATCTACTCAAGAAGTATAATGGGATTGCCTGACATTGATGAATTGCTGTGTGCTCTTTGAGACTTGGGATCATGAATTTCATGGGAAACTAGTCCATTCAGTTGGGAGGCAAACTTTACCTGTTTGGGGCAGGAATGGAGAAAGTGAGGGGTAGGATTCACGTAGGGTTGAGCTTTTCTAGGCGCTATGGACTTAACTGTGTCCCCAAAATTCTTACCTTGAAACCCTAGCCCCCAGTGTGACTCTATTTGGAATAAGGAACTAAGGTAAATCAGGTCCTGAGGGTGGAACCCTGATAGGATTAGTGTCCTTAAAAGAAGAGATACCAGAGGACTCGTCCACCCTAATATGTGAGGACTCCCTGATTATATGGTCATCTTCAAGACAGGAAGAGTGATCTCACCAGAAGGCAACTCTGCTGGACCTTGATCTGGGGCTTGCAGACTCCAGAACTGCAAGAAAACAACTTTCTGTTGTTTAAGCCATTCAGTCTATAGTATCTTGTTATGGCAACCTAAGTTGACTAAGATACGAGGCATGGATGACAGAGATGGGGCAGAATAATTGTGGATATTCTCAGAGAACTGATTCTAATCATGAGACTATGAAATCTTGGCTGGACAATTAACTCTTAATATGAAGCCAAGAGGAGGTTGACGAATAGTGAGAAATGGTGGGGTCAGTGGATTGAAGGTTGAATTATAGCTGCGGGAACCAAAAAATAATAGATGCTTTAAGGTTCACTCATGTTATAGTATATATCAGTATGTCATTACTTTTTATGGCCGAAGATTATTTTGTTGTATGGATATACCACATTTTATTTGCCCATTTGTTAGTTAATGGATATTTGAGTCATTTCCATGTGAGTGAATTAGTAGATTTTTTTTTTTTTTTAGTGAGTCTGTTTTGGGCTTCTGGCATTTGCACTTGAAAGAGTTCCAAATAATAAATACATGGTCCAGGCACCTGGGTGGTTCAGTTGGTTAAGCATCTGCCTTCAGCTCAGGTCATGATCCCAGGGTCTTGGAATTGAGCTGCGCATGAGGCAGGAGTCTGATGGGAGTCTCAGTGGGAGTCTGCTTTTCCTTCTGCCTCTCTCCCTGGCTTGTGCTCTCTCTCTCTAAAATAAATAAAATCTTAAAAAAAAAAAAAAAAAAGAAAGAGTTCCAAATAATAAATACATGGTAGCTGTGGATGTATGTAATGAAACAGTCTAGAATATGCCACCCCAAAATTTGCCACTTTGACTTTGGATTATTTTGACCTGAAGGAAATTGAGAATCAATAAATAAAGGAAAAACTCTCTTCCCTCTTCTTATTTGCCTTAAAGCAGAGTGTAAATTTCCCTTTGGGAAGGTGGCATAGATTCACCCCATCTCCTGTGCCTGGATGAGAAGTGTGACCATTATCCCTAGATGGAGGGCTGGCATTAAGATGTGTATGCATAAACATGCACTAAAATAACTCTTCCACTCTTCCATTAGCTTTCCTCGTGTATTTCCTTCTCATTTTCCCACAATTTATCACCTCTAGAAGTCCAAACCTCCCTTCGCTTTGTCTAGTGTTTTTTATTTTAATAATTTATTGCCCTTTGTTAAAATGTACAACCCCTGAATCTAATTAGTTCCTTAGGCTTTTGCTTCTTTTCTGTGAAGCTTCTGTGCATGTAAAAATATTAACATCAATAATATTTGTAGACCTTTTCTCCTGTTGATCTGTCTTTTGTCAGTTTAATTCTCAGGCCCCAGGACTGAAATCAGTGAGTAGAGGAAAAGCTTAAGAAAACACCTTTTCCTCAAGGTCATATATTCATCAAGAAAGCTGTGACTGGGGCGCCTGGGTGGCTCAGTCACTTAAGCATCTGCCTTCGGCTCAGGCCATAATCCCAGGGTTCTGAGATCGAGCCCCATGTTGGGCTCACTGCTTTGATGGGGGGCCTGCTTCTCCCTCTGCCATTGCCTGATGCTCTCCCTGCTTGTGCTCTCTCTCTCTGTCAAATAAATAAATGAAACCTTTCAGAAAGAAGGGAGAAAGGAAGGAAGGAAAGGAAGGAAGGAAGGAAGGAAGGAAGGAAGGAAGGAAGGAAAAAAAAGCTGTGATTAGATTCGACCATGGGCTCATTATTTTCTGCTCTGAGGAAAGCAGTAACAGGGATTAGAATACTTCTGTCCTTTGGAATGGGCACCCAGCCTTGCTGGTACAGGTAACAGGCATCTCTTCTGTATCTTCCCCAGGAACCAAGTGACCTGAGCCGTTTTGTGGTTCTGGGTCATTTGGATAACTGAAAGCTCCAACCTGCAAGGAGAAGGTAGGAGCAGTTTAGGTAATGTATGGAGAATACTTGCTGCTACATGTTTGGACAAGAATCAGGAATAGTAAAAACCCCTTCAGCCTATCTTTGTTTCTTTGTGTACTGAAATTTTCCTCCGTCCCAATAAAAAAGAATCAGAAAGAGATCTGCCCCAATGAAGGGATCACCCTTAATTTTTTTCATACCTTATAACAGCTAGAGTTCAGTGTCCAGATCCTCAGTCTGTGGATGTCCCTCTATGTGTCAAGATACCTCCAATCACCATCATGGTTATTTGTTTCTTCTACCACCAGTAATCGTTGTCATTTTCCCTAGTAGAAGGATTTTCCTGTACTGACCACATTCCTGATGCCTTCAATTCATTGTCCCAATTGGGTCAGAGAAAGTGTTACAGAATTGTGATGAATAGAATCAATTTACAAGTAGACTTTTGCATGGGTTGTGTGTCTAAGGACTTCCAACTAAATGCAACTTGCATTAGATTATTTAAATTTTCATGTCAGTTAGTTGTTCTTAGGGTAGTGGGATCATTATTCCTTCTCACAAAACAGTTTCTTTAAAGTCAGCTTGAATGAACTGTTAATTGAGCACAAAAGCCTGACCTTGCCAATGCTGCATTGCATGCTCAGTCGAATTAGTTCAGACTACTATGGTTAATATTAACTATATTTGTCATTTGTAATTAACACGGATTAAAATTTGGAGGAGATTTTTGGACTTGTTTTTGGTTGATTATGCTCATGGGAATTTCAGA
>CM052811.1:61907235-61931092 GCA_028533885.1 Nasua narica
GTTGCTTTGGGATGGAATGTTCCGAATATATCTGTGATGTCCATCTGGTCCAGTGTGTCATATAGAGCCTTTATTTCCTTGTTTATCTTTTGTTTAGATGAATCTGTCCATTTCGGTTAGGGGGGTATTAAAGTCCCCTACTATTGTATTATTGTTGATGTGTTTCTTTCACATTGTTATTAATTGGTTTATATAACTGGCTGCTCCCATTTTAGGTGCATAGGTATTTACAATTGTTAGATATTGTTGGACAGTCCCTTTAAGTATGTTACATTGTCCTTCCTCATCTCTTATTATAGTCTTTGGCTTAAAATCTAATTTATCTGATATAAGGATTGCCACCCCAGCTTTCTTTTGATGTCCATTAGCATGGTAAATTGTTTTCTACCCCCTCACTTTAAAGCTGGAGGTGCCTTTGGGTCTAAAATGAGTTGATTGTAGACTTGTAGACAGCATATCAATGGATCTTGTTTTTTTTTTTTTAATCCATTCTTATACCCTGTGTCTTTTGATTGGGGCATTTAGCCCATTTATATTCAGGGTGACTATTGAAAAATATGGATTTTGTGCCATTGTATTGCCGGTAAGGTGACTATTACTGTATATTGTTTCTGTTCCTTTCTAGTCTGTTACTTTTAGGTTCTCTCCTTGCTTAGAGGACCCCTTTAAATATTTTCTGTAAGGCTGGTTTGGTATTTGCAAATTCTTTTTGTTTTTGTTTGTCCTGGGAGCTTTTCTCTCCTTCTATTTTCTATGACAGCCTAGCTGGATATAGTATTCTTGGCTGCATATTTTTCTCATTTAATGCTCTGAACATATCATGCCAGTCCTTTCTGGCCTGCCACATCTCTGGCCTGCCAGGTTTGCTGCCAATCTAATATTTCTACTGTTGTATGTTACAGACCTCTTGTCCTGAGCTGCTTTCGGGATTTTCTCTTTGTCACTGAGACTTGTAAGTTTTACTATTAGATGATGGAGTGTTGACCTATTTTTATTGATTTTGAGGGGGATTCTCTGTGCCTTCTGCATTTTGATGCTTGTTCCCTTTGCCAAATTATGGAAATTCTCTGCTATAATTTGCTCCAAAATATCTTTTACCCCTCTCTCTCTTTCTTCTTCTTCTGGGATCCCAATTATTCTAATACTATTTTGTCTTATGGTATCACTTATATCTTGAATTCTGCCCTCATGGTCTAGTACTTTTTTATCTTTCTTTTTTTTCAGCTTTCTTATTCTCCATCATTTGGTCTTCTATATCACTAATTTTCTCTTCTGTCTCATTTATCCTAGCAGTAAGAACCTCCATTTTTTATTGTACCTCATTGTAGCTTTTTTGATTTCAACTTGGTTAGATTTTAGTTCTTTTATTTCTCCAGAAAGGGATTCTTTAATCTCTTCCATGCTTTTTTCAAGTCCAGGTAGCACCTTGATAATCATCATTCTGAACTCTAGTTCTGACATCTTACTAATGTCCATATTGATTAAGTCCCTAGCCATTGGTACTGCCTCTTGTTCTTTTTCTTTTTGAGGTGAGGTTTTCCACCTTGTCATTTTATCCAGATAAGAATAGACGAATGAGAGAACAAAATACTAAAAGTGTAGCAATGACCCCAGAAAAATATACACTAACCAAGTCAGAAGTCTTCCCCCCCCCCCCCCGTATCCGGGGGAAGAAAGGAGTAAAAATACACCACACATACACATACACACTAGTGAATAGAACAGAGCCACACACTTGATTTTGAGTGTATTTTGGTCCGTTAGAAGAAACTACCTCCTAAAATTTTAAAGAAAGAAGAACTTATATGTATACAAATATAAGGATAAACACAATGAAGGTGTGGAATATGTAACAATAAAAATTAAAAAGGAGTCTTAAAAAGGAATTGATAAGATAAGAAGTTGGCTGAAGAAAGAATAAAAAAATAAAGAGGAAAGCATGTGATCAGGCTGGAGACTAGAACAAAGCCATGTATTAGAGTTAGGGTATATTTTGATGTGCACGAAGAAACTGTATTCCAAAGTTTTAAAGAAAGAAAAACCTATGTGTATACAAAAAATAAGGTTAAATACAATGAAGGGATAGAATATGACTATAACAATGAAAATTAAAAAAGATCTTTAAAAAGGTATGGATAAGATTAAATAGGAAAGAGGCAAAAATTAAAAAAATAGAGTATGAAAACATAAAATTAAAAAAATTTAACTTTGAAAGACGAAAGAATCATGGGAAAAAAGCCATGAATTCTCTGTGCTATATTCCCTTATCTCTGAAGTTTTGCAGTTCTCATTGATCCATGAACTTGGTCTTAGCTGGATGTTCTTGTTGATCTTCTGGGGAAGGGGCCTATTGCAGTGATTCTCAAATGTCTTTGCCAAGGTGGAATTGCACCACACTTGCCAGGGGCCAGGCTAAGTAATCTGCTCGGTTTTGCTCTTGGTGGCTTTTGTTTCCATACAGCTTTGGAGGATGAGAAGGAAAATGGAGGCCTCCCAGTCTCCGACCCAGAGGAGCTGAGATCTTGGATCCCCACTCCTCACTGCACCTTAGAGAAAAGCAGTCAATCAGTCCCATCTCCCTGGTCTCCGGCCACACTCCATGCTCATCCAGCCTGTGACGAAGCGTTTCTATCTCTGGCACATGGCCCCTTTAGAAGTCTCCAAACCCAGCAGATTCCTGCTGCACCCTCCTGTGCCACTCCTCCTGGAGGAGAAAGGAAGGAGTCTCCCTGGATCTGCCACTTATGGGGTCCCTGCTCAAAGAGCAGTGGCCCAAGTGCACCTTGGATCACAGTTTAATGTAACCTTGAGCTGAGAGCACCCTCCTCACCTCTGTCTCTGTAGCTGGCTTCCCCACTCTGATCCCTGGGAGCTCTGCCACACTCAGACTCCCCTGGTCTTTTTGTGACCCCACAGGTACTGAGACCACACTGTCCCTGTGAGGGCCCCACTCCTGCTTAGCCTCTGGAGTGATGTCCCTCAGTGAAGCAGACTTGTAAAAGTTCTGATTTTGTGCTTCACTGCTCTACCCCTTGTAAGAAGCTGGCCCCTTCCCTCAAGGTCTATCTTCCTGTATATCACCTCAGATTCACTTCTCTGCACATCCTACCTTCCAGAAAGTGGTCGCTTTTCTGTTCCTAGAATTGCTGCTCTTCTTCTCTTTGATCTCCTGTTGAGTTTGTAGGTGTTCAGAGTGCTTTGATAACTAACTAGCTGAACTCCTGGAACCTGACCCCTACTGGATGAGGTCTCCTACTCCTCTGCCATCTTGCTCCTTATTTGTTCTTTTCTTCCTGATTAATTTCATCAAAGTTTTATCAGTTTTGTTAATCTTTTCAAAGGAGAAATTTTCAGCTTTGTTGGTTCTTTTTCATTAGCTGTTCTCTATCCTTATTATTTATTTCCTTCTACTCTCTTTAATTTTGCTTCTTTTTGTCTAATCTCTTGAGATAAATCCCTAGCTTATTAATTTTCAGTCATTATTTTCTAATATATTCAGTTTATATATTTCCTTCTAAGTACTGTCATTCCTGTATCTTAAAGTTCTAATATTCAGGTTTTAAATTATTACTCAGTTAAAGTTATTTTCTATTTTCTCTCATTATTTATTTTTGATCATTTGACCCATTTTATAATTTTTCAAACAAACAAATAGAAATTTTTTAAGTTATCTTCCCACATTGTATAAGGGTCAGAAAACATCTGTATGATTTCAATCCTTTGAAATTTGTTGAGACTCACTTTATGACTCAGCATATTGTCGAATTTTTGTAAATGTTTCCATGTACTTGATAAGAATGTGCATTCTACTGTTGCTGCAGTCAGTGTTTTGTGTACGTCTATTAGACCACTTTGTTAATTGTGTTGTTCAAGTATTTTGTCTTTTGTTTGTTTGTTTTATCATTTACTGAAATTTTTCAACATTATTATGGATTTGTTTATTTGTCCTTGAAGTTCAGCTTTTGGTTTACATATGTTGTGGACATGTAATCAGGTGCATGTAATTCTAAAATGATCTTCCTGGTGACTTGAAATTTTTATCATAATGAAATCTATTTCTAATTTTTAAAAAGATTTTATTTACTCATTTGAGAGAGAGAGAGAGAGAGCACACAAGCAGGGGGAGGCAGAAGGAGAGGAATAAGCAGACTCCTTACTGAGCAAGGAGCCTGACATGGGATTCAAGTCTGGGACCCTGGGATCATGACCTGAGCCAAAGACAGATGCTTACCTGACTGAACCATCCAGGTGCCCAAACCTCTTTATTTCTAGTACCTTTTCCCTTGAAGTTGATTTTGTGTTATATTTATATATATACATCAATTTATATATATATACACATTTATATATATATATATATACATTATATATACATATCAATTTCAAAGTAAAATTGGTTATTATTTGCATTATTCCTATCATTTTACTTTTAAATTTTCAATGTTCTTTTATTTTTTTATTATTTTTTTAAAAGTTTTATTTATTTATCTGAGGGAGAGTGAGAGAGCAAGAAGTAGGGAGGGGTAGAGGGAGAGAGAGAGGATCTCCAGCAGACTCCCTGCTGAGCATGGAGCCTCATGTGGAGTTTGATCTCATGACCCTGAGATCATGACCTGAGCCAAATCAAGAATTGGATACCTAATTGAGCCACTCAGATATCCTTTCAATGTCCTTTTATTTTATTTTTTAATTTTTTGAATACTTAATAACACTTTGTTAAGAAATCCCTTGGTAAGAAACCTAAGAAAAACCCAATGAGATTAGGAACATGTATGACTGTTTTGGGTTCACCAAAAACAGTGAACAGTTTTTTGTAACAAGTTACATAAATTCTTATTAAGTATTAATTCAATTATCAGAATTCCTTGACAAAGAAACTTTAGAAAATTAATAACATGAAAATTCAGCAGTGCTGTAATGGTCAAAATTAATCTACAGGGAATAAAAGTTTAAGAAATAGTTTTCACAGTATGAAAATACATGAATTATTACTTTTGAATCTTATCCAAACTCTAAGTGTTTATGCAATGGTTGGTAAATTTTAATAGATGGCTTATTATAGAACTGAACAGGATGCCTGGTATAGACCTTGAGACACAAGTGACAGCTCTGTGTGATGGTATATATAAATATGCCTTATCTGTTTTTATGTATTTTCTGACTGGGAAGGATTTGGAAGCCAATATAGGTAGTTATCATCTCAACACATCTTAAAGTATTATTTTCCAACTTTTAAAATATCTTCAGGAAATTATAATCTTTGGCGTATATGTTTATATATCTACACTCATATACACATGGGCATACCATTATATATAATATACGTATATACATAAATGGATACACATATATAATGTTATATGGCACACAGCTTTTGTGCTATTCAATGTCCTTTTAAAATCCAGATTGAAAATCTTTGTTTCTTAAACTGGAACATTCAGTTTGTTTGCATTAAATGTAGCTGCTGATGTATTTTATTTAATTCTATCATTTTATTTATTTATTTTTAAAATTTGATACACCCCACCTATCTCCTTGTTTCTCTCCAGGTGATGAAGTATGTTTTTAAAAATCATTTTTTCCTTTGTTATCTTGGTCCTTATGTACTTCAGTTTTATTCATTTAGTTACTGAACTGTACATTATAATTATTTACTTACTGAAGTCTAAAGTTAATATAACTTTGCCCTTCTTTCAGATAGTACAAGTAATTTAGTATTGCAGTGTCCCTGTCCCCAGCTTTATTTTTCCCCTCCATTTTGACTTTCTGGGTTATTTCAATTTTATTACTCTATAGAAGTGGAGAAAGTAATTTAGGAAGACATAATAAATTTAATATTGACATAATCTTATAACAGTTTTAACTAGAAATTCTAAATTTACTTATGTGTGTCCTCCTCTTGAGTATTAGAGCTGCTAAGGAAATTTTTCAGTCAGCATATATAAATTCTTACGTTTAGACTTCTAAAGATTTTTAAATAAGTAGTGCATTCTAAAAGTGGATTTTTTACTTAGCGTTTTTATTGCATTGGAACAATTCCAGGCCAAAAACAACCACTTATCCCATGTACCACTTGGTGTGAATGTTCAATCTGAAGACTTCTGTATTTTTTCTATTTTGGGAAAGTTTATGCCATGTCCTCAACACTCCTTTTGTGTCTCTCTCATTGGACTTATGTTGGAGACTCCCAACTGAGTCTCCATAGTTTGGAATTGCTTTTTCAAAATTATGTTTTTACTTCTTTATCTCACTTTCATAGATTCTGTGTAAATTTCCTAGTATACTTCTATTTTATTAATTCTCTCACCTCTATCTATCTCGCCTATTAAAGTTGCTAAAAAGTTAAAGTCTAATTTTTATTTCCAGGGCTTCTAACTGGTTTTTTAAAAAATGGCTGTTCTTGGGCACCTGGGTGTCTCAGTTGGTTAAGTGGCTGCCTTCAGCTCGGGTCATGGTACCAGGGTCCTGGGATCGAGTCCTGCTTTGGGCTTCCTTTTCAGCGGGGAGCCTGCTTCTCCCTCTGCCTGCCTCTCCCCTTGCTTGTACTCTTTCTCTCTGTCAAATAAATAAACAAAATCTTTTAAAAAATGCTTGTTCTCCTTTCATTTTTGCTTATTTTATTTCACAATTTTCCATAAAAGTGTTATTTAACTCTTTGAGTACCCTAAAGTCATGTTAAAATTCCTTTGTAATTTTTATTTTGTTGCTTCTTAGTTTTTCCTCTGTGTTATAAACTTCTGATTTATAGATTCATCTTGAGGGCAAATAATTTTTTTCCATTTGTCTTTCTTTGCTCACTCCTTTACTTTGTTGCAGTTGTCTTTACATAGCCTCTGTTGTCCCCTGTTCAGAATCAGGTGGTAGGGACACTCACTGGTGATTTGGGGTTAGGTCAGATCCACTCGCTTAGCCAGTTGCAGCTCAGCCCATATCCTGACTGTGAGGATATTTGCTTTGTCTCAAGGACATGGGCATGTAGCTTTATATAAGCTATAGCCCCAGGCAGGTCTCAGGTACAGCTCTTTCCAGCCTCCTTTCCATTCCAGTCTGTTATTTCAAACAGTGGGACTGGTTCTGGTCTTCTGCTTCAGATAGGGCACTCTTAGTATTCATCATCCTTAAAAATATAAGCCCTTGGCTGCCTTTGCCTGCTGCATCCACCTGGTTTATTACTTTATGTTTCTGTTAGGAGTTTCTTCTTTTGGAATGTAAGTTTCATAAGAGCAGGGACTTTGTTTTGTTCAGTTCAGGGTCCTGTGACTTAAATTGGATATCTATTACATAGTAGGTGCTGAATTACAGCTCGTTAAGTGAATGAATGGATGAATGAATGAATGAATGTTTGGTTACTGAACCACAGAGATGTTTGTCTCTTTTTAAGCTTGGCTACATTTTTTAAGATTTCTACCTTCTATATTTTAATCTTTCATTGCTTATTTGGGATGAAGAGTGAGTGGCTCAAAGCATGAATTTCCATCTTGATCTGAAGTTGTGGCCAAGTATGTATGTTAGTACGGTTAGTCATTTTCCTATTAGGGATTAATAGTGTGTGCTATGGATATTAGTACTTGTATCTTACACAGCCAAATGCTTTAAAGTTTTAAGAATTTGGGCTCCATAAACTCAAACTAATTTCCTAAGCACATCTTGATTTAATTTTCCTCCATGCTCTAATGGTGGATAACATTAAAAATTTCACATTATATTTAGCTTGATGGAAACCTGCCCAAAATAGTCATTGAACACAGCTTGTCTAATTAGCCCTTTTCCGCATGATCGTAATTGTGAAAGTGGTGGAAGGTTCTGCAGACTATAATATGCCCAAAGAATTAATTAGAAACATGCCACCAAGGAGGATTTGGCATCTGTATTAGTTTTCTCTTGCTGCTGTAACAAATTGCCACAAATGTAGCAGCTTGAAACAATATCCATTTGTTATCTCATAGGTCTATAGAACAGAAGTCTGGCATGGCGTGGCTGGATTCACAACTTAGGGTCCCAAAAAGCCAAAATCAAGGTGTTTGTAGGGCTGCATTCCTTTCTGGAAGCCATTGGGAAGACTTCCATATGTAACCTGCATTAATTATG
Organism: Nasua narica; assembly: GCA_028533885.1. Taxonomy (NCBI): domain Eukaryota; kingdom Metazoa; phylum Chordata; class Mammalia; order Carnivora; family Procyonidae; genus Nasua; species Nasua narica. The sequence continues at coordinate 61,915,324 of CM052811.1, forward strand.
CCTTTTTATGTTCTGTATTTCTGATGCTTTGACATCTGGGACCTTGCTGACTCTGGAGAGACTGCCCCTCCCAGGGCTAGCTAATTTCTGGAGACGGTAAATGACTTACCCAGCAAGTGTGCCTTTCATAAGCAAATTAACCAATCCTGAGCTCTTACTCACACCACCTGAGCTGTCACACTCAGGGCCAGTATTCCTCTGCTCTAATAATCACAGGGCCAGGTACTGGGCAATTGGGACAGCCCCTGTGCCTCAGAACCTGGTGATATTACTCAAACTAGTCAATACTAAACCTGCCTACCCAGTTTTGCTGGTTCCTTGCATGGAAATCACAATGAAGACAATTGCCCACATTTTCTCCTCTGCCCCAGCCTTTGACTGACCCTAGCACTTATCTGTGTGGCCTTGGGTGGTATGCCTGCCTATTCCTCTTGGCAACTGTGAATATCAAGATATCTTTTTAATGGCAATGGTCTCCTGATTGCTTGGCTTCTCCAGACCTGAATAATAATAAAACTCATGTTTTATTTATTTATTTATTTGTTTGTTTGTCAGAAGGAGAACAAGCAGGGGAAGCAGCAGATAGAGAAGCAGGCTCTCCACTGAGCAGGGAGCCTTGTGTGGGATGGGATCTTAGGATCCCAGGATCATGATTTGAGATGAAGGCAGATGCTTAACTGACTGAGCCACCTAGGCATCTCTAAAACCTATATTTTAAATATATGCTTATTCAGGTTGTGGGCAGAGTCCAGTTCTTTTTCATGCCTTCCACATGGCCCCTCTACCTTTAAGCCAGCACATCAAATCCTTCTCATGCTTTGACTTCCTCTTCCATTGTATCTCTCTGACTTCTTATCCTTTTAAGGGCTCATGTGATTATATTGGGTCTACATTAATAATCCAAAATAATTTCCTTACTTTAAGGTTAGCGTTCTTAATTACATCTGCAACATCCTTTCACCATGCAATGTAACATAGCCATAGGAGTAATACAAGGGGGCAAATATCATGGAGGCCAAAATTCTGTCTACCACAGTGTGTTAGAAGTCAAATAAAAAAAAAATACTGATTTCAGAATTTGCATTGGGAAGAGATCATCAGAAGTTGTAATATGTTCTTATCTGTTCACGTTGCAGACTGTAGTCTCTCAGTTTGTTTAAAATTTCTATGACTGAAATAGCTTTAAATAATAGTGTGATTGAAATCACACTGTAAGGAGCTACTCAGGTATAAGTCTAGTTTTGCTCCTATCAAGCATAAGGCCAAGATACTAAACTTGTGTGACACTCAGACTGTGCTCTATTTGAAATTCCTTATATTTCTGTAAGGGGGATCTCAGTTGTTTCTGTATCCCTTCATGTACATTCACTTTCACAAGACACCTTAATACTTATCATATTTTTCCATCATAGAATCTTTGTATGGATTTTGTCTATTTTCTTATATACTTGTTGGGGAAAAAGTTCTGAGGCACAATGACATGTTGAAAGTTTAAAAGATCTCACATACACTTCCTAGTACAAACAGTTAAAAATGCTTTATTCTCTGCAATTAATACAGGACCAAATAGTGCAAATGTAAAACATCTCAGAGGCAAACGTTTTGCAAAATCACTTTACCTCAATACCCATGGACTCCTTGAGATAGTCACGTGTATGTTCCTCTTGCCTTGTGAGTGCTCATCCCTACTTCCTCTAACCCCGTTGTTATATGGCCCCTGCTTTTATCTCTTTCTTCATTCTTTTTTTCTTCTGTCTACTTCTTGTTTTCTCCTTTCGTCTATTTTTAACTTTTTCCTAATGTGCATGTTCTGATCCTACTCTATGGATTTCATCACTAGATGATTTTATCACTCACTTTATCCTAGTTTTCCAGTTTCCTTGGATTTCTCTCTTACTTTTTTCTTTTCATTGTGTTTTTCCAGCAAGCATTGTTGTCTTATATCTTCTGTTCCTTTAATACAGTATTTCCTTTCAAAGCACAATTAAACCAATCAGTTGTTTGGCAAATAGTACCCATCGAAGTCTATTGCTAGGTGAGGAAAGAGAAATAAAATTAATGAAAGATAATTAGCAATGTGGCCCTGGATTTAGACATAGGATCTTCCTCACCCAGAGTGATTAATCCCATTTTCTGAAGTTTAAGCTTTAATTTTCTAACTTGAGAATATTACAGGTTGGAATAACATGATGAGGACAGGTAACCACTTGAAGGTTAAGCGTTTTTCAATTTCTTGCCAAAACAGGAGGGCATGGCAGCCTTATGAGTTGGCTCAAGTTCAGAGACATGCTTCTCATGTTTTTCATGCCTTTATAAAAGAAGTTCAGAGTTGCTCCAGTTCTAACATCTCATATGCCAAGAGTTCTGAATTTATCCCCGTAGGGTACACTGTGGTGAGTACACTATGTGCTTAATGAGTCTCTGGGGATAAAGACTGACTTATCTCCCTCAAATATGAACTGTCATTATTTTCCCCATATAAGTAGATTTACCATAACTTTGCCATTCACTCAGTATGTTGATATACTGCAGCTTTAACTCCTGAAAGATTGGTGGAGTTTTCATTTGGCTGTGGTCATTTTAACAAAAGCAGACTTGGCCTTTGCAAAAATGATTTTGCTTTTAAGAAGTCCGACCTGGTCTTTGAAAATCCTTAAGACCTTTTGTGAGGCTTTTAAGAAAAATGTTTTGTGAGAGTTAAGTCCAGTTGTTTTTTTCCTTCTTTTTTAAAGAACTGCCACTATCATGGGAAATCTGGGCAGATGAATAATTCCCCGTTTCAGAGTTAAAATAATGCTATACATAATGGTAATGCAAATGGTAGCATTTTGCCTGCATTAGAATCATTCTACCATTTTCTCCTGCTACAAATACAAAAACAAATAAAAAGTACATTGTTTTCCTATTTAACCAAGTGATTCTGGCCACTTCTCTTTGTCACTTGGTTATTCAGAGTGTAATCTCTTTTCAGTTGTAGAAATGGTATTCTTCCCTTGTGTGTACCTCTGATAATGGGGGACATTTGCTGTGATATAATGAGGTTCCTATAATTGTGGTGTTTGAGAGATGATTTCTGTGAGAGTTATGGAATACCATACTATCTACAGTAAGCTAATGGTCAAGATCAATAACTTAAGGCAGGATTAATACTAGATGTTCCCCTTTTCATAGTCTAAAATTCACAGGATATTGGGGCATGGATAATTTTATATATCTACACACACACACATATAAGGTATATATGTAAGCATATATACATTTTTTCACAGTGTGGAAAGGAATAAAATGTAAAATGTAGCAGGAAGGATTTAAGCTCAAAGTAATTCTTAAATGCTGAACTTGTTAAGGGATTTATCATTGACTGAGAGTCTACTATGTATCTACACTTTACACATATCCTCTTATTTAATTCTGCTAACTACCACATGAGGGAGGTATTATACTCCTCATTTTATAGATAAAATGGAGACTCAGAGAGTTAAAAGTGTTTAAGGTAACTGAGATTGGGGAAGCCAGGTTTCAATACCGGTCTGTCTTTCTCCAGGTTTATGTTCTTTTCATCACAAAAAGAGCTAGGACAGTTTTTGAGGTTTTTTCCCTGAAAGTTTTTATATTCTTATTCCCAGGATCCTCTAATTGAGATCCGAAGGTAAAAATAATGGACAGAGAACTCTCTTCAGTGTCAGGAGATCTGGGTTCTAGGGCTATCCCTGGTCTCCACATCTGAAAGTAGACATACAGCTGTTGGCTTTTCTTGGACTTTGTCAGTTGTAAAGCACAGTTGACAGGCAGGGTGCTATTCATGAATAAGAAAATGTCACCCCTGCTTTTCTCGTGGTATAGAAAGAACACAACTCAGGGTTTTCCCACTACCACTCACTTTACTTAATCTCCTATTCTTGGTCAGAGTGGTTACTATTAGAATACAGAACTGCTTGAATGATGAAGACATGGATAGGCTAACTCATGCCTGCTGCCTTGCATAGAATATCATGGAACTAGTAGAACAAGAAAAAGAATATAAATGGTTCCTGTCTTGTGGCAAAAAAGCAAAAAACAATAATTTTTGGATTCAATCTAGGATCATATGTTTTACTGACTTCTGAATTCAATCCAGGATCACAGATCTTTGCTAGTCAGATCCTAATGAAATGATCTGGCTCAGTCTACTTTTGGGCAGGCAAGGTTACATTCCTACTTTCTGGGTAAAGGAACAGAGGCTGAGAGGTTATGCAACTTGTCCTAGTTCACAGAGGCATTGTACAGAGAGGAAAAAGAGAATAGAGTACAATGTACACCTCTGAGTATAATGATCCTCCTCCTGCAAAACACTAAAAGCAAGTCTTGGTTTTGGAGATGTTTCTTTTCTATGGGAGCCCTTAGTTTCGCATTCCACAGCCAGGGAATCATCTCTCTCCTCACTTTCTAAATCAACCGTTGTGTTCAATCTAAAATGATAACTAATATTCTCGGAAGTAAAAGGATCTTAGGTAGTAGTTCCCTCTAACAGATACTAAAACATTTACACGTTGCATCTGCTGGCTCCAGATCTCTACATCTTGATCATTCAATACCTGGATAAATCTTCCAGTTTCAGAACAAGGTTGTTCCTCACCTTTTGACAAATCTTCCTTCAGTAGCCTCTATTTTCACTTCGGGTATTTAGAGCCCACTATCTTATTTGTCATTCAATAAACTAAAATATGAAAAAAAATGACCAGTCTCCTGGTGTATGTATTTCTATGCACCTCTCCAGCACTTTCTGTAGCTTTGTGCCAGAATAGTCTTCATTGCTGCACGTACTCTGGAGCTACTTGTTAGGGACTCTGGAAAGGATCCATGCATCAGATGAAGTCTTAGGTGAATTTTTGGACTCTCTCAATCCTATGAAGCTCTGATTTTATAATAGCAACGTTGGTTAGTTAGCTAGTAATAATGACCAATGTAGTTAGCCATTTTATTGATTTATTTTTTGTTAAAAAAATTTTTAAAACTTTTGACTCCAGTATAGTTAACATACAGGGCTAGATTAGTTTCAGGTGTACAATAGAGTGATTCAACATTTCTATATATTACTCAATGACGTAAGTATACTCTTAATTCCCTTCACCTATTTCACCTAGCCTCCCATCTACCTCCTCTCTGGTAACCATTAGTTTATTCTCTATAGTTAAGAGTCTGTTTTTTGGTTTGCTCATTTTTTTCTTTGTTGATTTGTTTCATTTCTTAACTTCCATATATGAGTGAAATCATACTTTGTCTTTCTCTGACTTATGTCACCTAGCATAATATTCTGTAGATCCATCCATGTTGTTGCAAATGGCAAAAACCACATCCTTTTTTATGGCTGCATAATATTCTGCTGTGTGTGTGTGTGTGTGTGTGTGTGTGTGTGTGTGTGTATACACCACATCTTTATCCATTTATCTATTGAGGGACACTGGGTTGTTTCCATTTCTTGGCTATTGTAAATAATGCTGCAATGAACTTCAGGGTGCATATAGCTTTCTGAGTTGATGTTTTAATTTTCTTTGGGTAAATACCCAGTAGTGGAATTATTGGATCATATGGTGTTTCTGTTTTTAATTTTTTAAAGATTTTATTTATTTACTCATGAGACAGAGAGAGAGAGGCAGAGGCAGAAGGAGAAGCAGGCTCCCTGCAGAGCAGGGAGTTCAAAGTGGGACTTGATCCCAGGACCCTGGGATCACGACCTGAGCCAAAGGCAGTCTTAATTGACTGAGCTGACTTAACTGACTGAGCCACCCAGGTGCCCTGTTTTTAATTTTTTGAGGAAACTTCATACTGTTTTCCACAGTGACTGTACCAGTTTATATTCCCAACAGTATACAAGGGTTCCTTTTTCTCCATGTTCTTGCCAATACTTGATATTTCTTATCTTTTTTACTTTAGCCATTCTGACTGGTTTAAGGTGCTATCCCATTGTGTTTTTGATTTGCATTTCGTTGGTAAGTAGTGATGTTGAGCATTTTTCATGTATCTGTTGTCCATCTATATGTCTTCTTTGGGAAAATAATAAAAAAATACCTATTCAGGTTCTCTGCCCAATTTTTAAAATCTGGATGATGATGATGATGATGATGATGATGATGATGATGATGATGATTTGGTGTTGATTTGTATAAGTTTTTCAATATTTTGAATATTAACCCTTTGTCAGCTATGTCATTTGCAAATATCTTCTCCCATTCCATAGGTTGCTCTTTTAGTTTTGTTGATGTAAAAGCTTTCTATTTCAATGTGGTCCCAATAGTTTATTTTTGCTTTTGTTTCCCTTGCCTCAGGAGACGTATCTAGAAAAATGTTGCTACAGCCAATGTCAGAGAAGTTACCCCTTGTCTTCTCTTCTAGGATTCTTATGGTTTCATGTCTCACATATAATCATACATAATCCATTTTAAGATTATTTTTGTGTACGGTCCATTGCAATGTAACTGTTTTTCCCAGCATCATTTGTTGAAGAAACTCTCTTTTCTAACCTATGAGCATGGAATCTTTCCATTGCTTTATGTAGTCTTCAATTTCTTTCATTATTGTTACAGTTTTCAGAGTACAGGTCTTTCACCTTCTTGAATAAGCTTATTCCTAGGTATCTTATTTTTTGTGTACTATTGTAAATGGGATTTTCTTAACTTCTTTTTCTGCTATTTCATCATTAGTGAATAGAAACACTACATATTTCTGGGTATTTATTTGTATTCTGCAATTTTACTGAATTCATTTATTCTTTCCATAAGAATTCTTTCATATTCTTTTGAGTTTTCTATGTATAGTATCAAATAATCTGCAAATAGTGACAGTTTAACTTCTTCCTTACCAATATGGATGCATTTTCTTCTTTTTCTTGTCGACTGCTGTGGCTAGGACTTCCAACACTATGTTGAGTAAAAGCGGTGAGAGTGGACATTCCTGTCGTACTCTTGATCTTAGAAGAAAAGCTCTTAGTTTTTAACCATTGAGTATGATGTTAGCTGTGGGTTTCTCATATATGGCCTTTATTTTATGAGGTATATTCCCTCTAAACCCATTTGTTGAGAGTTTTTAAGAATGGATGTTAAATTTTGTCAAATGGTTTTTCTGCATCTGCTGAGGTGATCATATGATTTTTATTCTTTGTTTTGTTGATGTAGTATATATCATTTATTGATTTGCAAATATTGAAACATCTGTGCATCCCCAGAATAAATCCCATTTGTTTGGGTGAATGATCCTTTTGATGTATTGCTGAATGTGGTTTGCTAATATTTTGCTGAGGATTTTTGCATATATGTTCATCAGAATTATTGGCCTGTGGTTTGTTTTCTTCCTTCCTCTCTCCCTCCCTTCCCCTTTCTTTCCTTCCTTTCTTTCTTTTTTCTTCCTTCCTTCCTTCCTTCCTTCCTTCCTTCCTTCCTTCCTTCCTTCCTTCCTCCCTCTGTCCCTCCATCCCTCCCTCCTTCTTTCCTTTCTTTTCCTTTCTTTCCTCTCCTCTCCTCCCCTCTCCCCTCCCCTTTCCCCTCCCCTCCCCCTCCCCCCTCCTTCTTTCTTTCTTTCTTTCTTTCTTTCTTTCTTTCTTTCTTTCTTTCTTTCTTTCTTTCTTTCTTTCCTGTTATTGTGTCTTTGTCTGGTTTTGGTATTACAGTAATGCTGGCCTCATAGAATATATTTGGAGGCTTTTCTTCCTCTTCTATTTTTTGGAATAGTTTGAAGAGAATAGGTATTAAATCTTCTTTAAATGATTGGTAGAATTTACCAGTAAGGCCATCTGGTCCTGAACTTTTATTTTTTTGGTAGTTTTTTGATTACTAAGCCAATTTTGTACTAGTAATTGGCTTGTTCAGATTTTCTATTTCTTCCCAATTCAGTTTTGGGAGATTGTATGTTTGTAGGAATTTATCCATTTCTTCTGGGTTGTCTAATTTGTTGGCATATAATTTTTATAATATTCTCTTATAATCCTTTGTATTTCTGATATGTCAGTTGTTACTTCTCTTTTGTTTTTGATTTTATTTATTTGGGTCCTTTCTATTTTTTCTTGATGAGTCTGGATAAGGATTTATTAATTTTGGTTTTGTTTTGTTTTGTTTCAAAGAGCTAGTCTTGGTTTTATTGAGGTTTTTTTTTTTGTCTATATGTTGTTTATTTCTGCTCTGATATTTCCTTCCTTCTATTCACCTTCAGCTTTGTTTTTTTTTCTTTTTCCAGTTCCTTTAAGTCTAAGTTTAGAGTATTTGAGCTTTTTCTTTTTTCTTGATATAGGACTGTATCATTATATATTCATCTTTGAACTGGTTTTGCTATATTCCAAAAATTTTGGACTGTTATGTTTTCATTTTAATTTATCTCCATATACTTATTTTTTTATTTCTTTGTTGACCCATTAGTTGTTCAGTATATTATTTGACTTCTATGTGTTTTTTGTTTGTTTGCTTCTTGTGGTTGATTTTTAGTTTCACATTGTCATTAGAAAAGCATGATTTGTCTTCTTTAATTTATTGAGACTTCTTTTGTGGCCTAACACGTGATCTATTCTGGAGAATATTCCATGTGCGCTTGAAAAGAATGTAGATTCTGTTGTTTTCGAATGGAATGTTCTGTATATATTTTTTATGTCTTACGTGTCATTCAAAAACACTCTTTCCTTATTAATTTTCTGTCTGGATGATTTATCCATTGATGTAAGTCCCCTACTATTATTGCATTACCATCTGTATGTATGTTAATGTTTGCTTTTTGTATTTAGGTGCTCCAATGTTGTGTGCATAGACATTTACAATTGTTTTATCCTTTCGTTGGATTGATCCCTTTAACATTATGTAATGCCCTTCTTTATCTCTTATTACAGTCCTCATTTTAAAGTCTATTTTATTTGATATAAGTATTGCTACTCCAGCCTTTTTTCCACTTCCATTTGCATGGTAAATGTTTTTCCATCCTTTTACTTTCAGTCTGTACGTGTCTTGAGGACTGAGATGTGTCTCGCATAGGCAGTGTTTAGATGGGTCATGTTTTTTTTATCCACTCCCTCACCCTATGTCTTTTGATTGGAGCATTTAAGCCTAAATGCACTCAATTTTTAAATACCTTATGAAGTTTTGTAGGCTCATTAGGAGCTTCATATCTTCAAGTTCTATTGTATATTGGCACAGAGGCCTGAGGGATGATAGGAATAGGACAAATTTGTCAGTTTTGCTGCTTGACTCCAACCATCCCCCATCCTTATTTTCTCATTATCTTCATGGTGTGATAAGTGTTCTATAATTTGTTTATATAAACTTTTCCTGCAAAGGGTCAGATAAAAAAAATGAAGCCTTTCTGATTCTTAAAAGGTCTCAGTTGCATTGTCTTCTCCTTCTTCTCTTTCTCTTTTTTGTCCTCTTCAGTCCTCTAAAATTGTGAAAACCAGTCTTAGCTTGCAGGCGGTACAAAAACAGGCTGAGGCCACATTCAGCTCAGGGTCCATTGATGGCAAACTCCTGGACTATATCTTAGTATTTATTTGTTTGTTTTTAAATGTCTCCTTTTAATAGATAGGTTGTTTGCATTTTCACTATGTCAACCAATGCTATAGTTAAAAATCCTACCACTTGTGTTTTTGTTCATGTGTGCCAACAGAATCCTAGAAGTAGAATTAATAACTAAAGTGTATTTGTATTTAGCTCTAAGACAGATACTGCCAAATTACCCTCCATAAATGTTGTATCAGTTACATTTCCAGTAATAGTGTATAAAAGTGTTATTCTCTATACCTTTGTAAAAACTTGGTATTATCAAACTTTAAAAATTTTGCCCATCTGGGTAAAAAATAGTGTCTCACTTTAAAAAATAATATTTTCCTCATTCCTAGTGATGCTAGGATCTTTTCATATATTTATTTGGTGTTTAAATATGTTTTCTGTGAAATTTCCTATTAGTTTGCCTTTTTGTCCTTTTGTTATTAATTTGTAAGAGTTCTCATTAATCTTTCCTCTGCTTTATATGTTGCAGAATTTCCAACTAGTTTGTCACTTGTCTTTTAACATTGTTTAAAAAGTTTCATATTTATATTTTCGGCAAACTAAAACTTTTACTTTGTGAATTCTGGGGTGTTGTGTCTTGTTTTAGATGCCTTCACTCTCGGGTTAGAAGTATGTCCTTTTTAATAGTATGCTTGACTAAATTTCTATCAGAATTTGAAAATAAGGTTTATAAGGAGAATAGTGGTTTCTTTCTAACAAGTTACATGATTTTTTTTTTGTCTTAATTGTCAGATGACAGCTAAATCTATGGTTCAAGTGTGGTTAACTATCCTACTTCTTATGGTATGCAGTAGTTACTACAAGCTGTCAGTGCTAAAATGGTGGCTCTACACCTGAAAACTGAGGCTGAATATAAGCTGGGCAAGTTTGAAAGATTAGCACCAGCACTTGAATAGACTTCCAAGGCAGAAAAATAGGTCATGAGGAGACCTCAGATATGAGTGGGACATCCTTGAGAATCTGAATTTGTGGGACAAATTTTACCCACAGTATTGGGGTGTTAGTGGGGAAACAAGGCCTGGAAATGGGAACAGATGCACACAGTCTGGGGGAATCCATAGCCATAGTTTCTGATCCTGTGAGCTTAAAACTTCTGCAGGCTCACAATCCTTTACCAGCAATTCTGAAATCTAGAAACCTTTAAAGACTCAGACCTTTTTTTTTTTTAAGGTTTTATTTATTTATTTATTTCACAGGGAGAGAGAGATCACAAGTAGGCAGAGAGGTAGGCAGAGAGAGAGAGAGGAAGAAGCAGGGTCCCTGCTGAGCAGAGAGCCGGATGGACCCTGGGATCATGACCTGAGCCGAAGGCAGAGGCTTTAACCCACTGAGCCACCCAGATGCCCCAAGACCCAGACTTCTCAAAAAATTATTGTTGAAATCTGACCTAAATGGATGTAAGACTGTATTGAAAGCCTTTATCTCACTTAGTTTGAAAATGCATACATTTTTCTGAATGAATAACAACATAGTTGATTTTAAGTTGTTCTGGAGGGTATTGTGTAATATCTGGTATGTGTGCCTTCTTATCTCTTTACCTTCCTAAAATCCAAAAAATTCTGAATTCTGAAACATATCCAGCCCCAAGGGTTTCTGTTAAGGGATTGTGGACTTGTAATAAATATCTTACCTGAAGGCCCCAGGTGGAATCAGCTTTCTTTTTGCCTCTTTATGGCTTTGGTTTCACTTTCTAACATTATTTTTAATAGTCCTGTTGCATATGTATTTTTACTATATGCTGTCAATTATTTTCATGATAGGGATATAGAAGATAGCCTCCAAGAGGACCCACAATAATCCTTGCCCTTGAATAATTTTCCCCTATATTAACTCAGAGCTGTCCTGTGTATGCATAGAAAATATGGTGATATGTGACTTCTGAAGCTAGGCCATAAAAGACATTTTGGCTTCTGCCTTGGTTTCTTGGATTCTTGGCTCTGGAGGAAGCCAGTTAGCCGTGGCATGAAGACATACAAAGAGCTACAAGAAGAGGCCCAAATGAAAAGGAATCAACTTGTCAACCATGTGGGTGACACACCTTGTAAGTGACTTCTCCAGCCCAATTAAGCCTATAGATGACTGCAGCTTTGGTCAACACCTCCACTGGAACCTTATGAGACACTTAGTCACAACTGCCCAACCAAGCTTCTCCCACATACACGACCCACAAAAACTGCGAGAATAATAAACAACTGTTGTTGTTTTTTTAACTGTAAGTTTTGGGGTGATTAGTTATGCAGAAGTAGATCACTAATGCAATGAATGTTAACTAATGAATAATTAATTAATTCTAAAACATCTACTGTTTGGAAATTGCTTTCTGCAGGGCCTCACACCAATGAGTAGACTTAATGTGGTATTTGATCCCTGATGACGTTTCCTTCATAATTGTATATGGATGAAATCTGGGATTTTATCATTTGTCATACATAGTATTTAAATTTTTCCCCACTCTTCTTTCCCTTTTCCCCTTTGACAGAACCACTGATATAATCTTATTTTCATGAAACTCCTTATTGTGTGACTAGTCTTATTCTGATCAAGAAATAGTTTTGGATCAATGATCTATTGCTATATAACAAATCACTCAAAAACTCAGTGTTTTAAAATGATGACAATTTATAGGTGATCCCTTATGATGATTTGACTTAAGGTTTTTTTTTTTTATTTTATGATGGTGTGATAGAAATATGCACTCAGTAGATACTGTACTTTGAATTTTGAATTTTGATTTTTTTTCCTGAGCTAGCAATATGTGGTATGATACTTTTGTGATGCTGGGCAGCAGCAACCAGCCATGGCTCCTCATCAGCAACAGAATCACGAGGGTAAATGACAGATACTTACAACCCTTCTGTACCCATACAACCATTCTGTCCTTTATGTTCAGTCTAATATTAGATAAATTGCATGAGGGGTGCCTGGGTGGTTCAGTCATTAAGTGGCTCAGGTCATCATCCTGGGGTTCTGGGATGGAGCCCCCGCATTGGGTTCCCTGCTCAGCAGGAAGCCTGCTTCTCCCTCTCCCACCCTCCCCTCCTGCTTGTGCTCCCTCTCTCACTGTGTCTCTCTCTGTCAAATGAATAGTTTTTAAAAAAAAAAAAAGAAAAATTACGTGAGATATTTCTCACCCTATTATAAAATAGGCTTTGTGTTAAATGAGTTTGTTCAACTGCAGGCTAAAGTAAGCGTTCTGAGAGTGTTTTAGGTAGGCAAGGCTAAGCTAGGATGTTTGGTAGGTTAGGTGTGTTAAATGCATTTTTGATTTATGATACTTTCAATTTATAATAGGTTTATTAGGAGTAACTCTAGTAGTTGAGGAAGATATGTACTGTTTCTCATGCTTCTGTGGGTTGACTGGGCAGTTCCTCTACTGTTCTTGACCAGACCTCCTTATGGGGCTTCGTTCATCTGCTGGGTCTGCTAGAGCTGGAGTCTCGATGGTCTCACTGTCATGTTTGGGACCTCAGCAGGGATAGTTGGAGAACTGAGACCTCTTCCTTCGCATGATCTCTCATCAGTATTTGAACCCAAGCTTTTCTCCCTGGTGGCTGAGCCCCAAGAGAACACAGGTGGAAGCTACGAGGACTCATGAGATCTAAGCTTTAGAACTTTCATAGTATCACTCCTGTCACATTCTAAAGGTGAAAGCAAGTCACCGGATCAGCTTAGTTTCAAAGGAGTGGAGAAAGATTACATAGGCTCAGGGAGAAGTGATTCCTTGGGGGACATTTTTATAATGATATACCACATGCTTCATTAGGAGGAATTATAAATATTAATTTACAAGATTTCAGCAGCCTGCATTCCTGAATATAGAGTGAGAAGATCCAGGAAGATCCATTCATCAACCATACATAAGTTAAGAATCTACGATGTATTGGCCCTGAGGAATAAAAATATGTAATCCCTTACTTGAAGTAAGAAACAGATTTTTTTTTTTTGTCTCTTCAAATTCAGTCCTTTAGAATTAGGAAATGAGTATTCTACATAGATAAAACACAGCAACAGATATTTCTCAAGTGCCTTCTGTGCTTAGAATTCTGCTATTTATCTCTGGGGTGCTCTGCTAGGAGATAAATACAGCAGCCTCTGTGAGGTATCAATGCTCTCTGCAGATGTGCCTATGGATCCCATACTCTTGGCCATAACATCTGCCTTTAGGGTGTTTGATAGGGCATCTGAGTCCTATTTGGCTCCACCTGCCTTTCTGTTATACACTCTACCATATGGCAAAGATGGTAGGATTGAACTCTTATGCCTTAAAATAATTGGAGTAGGTGTCAGAAGGAGGTTATGGAATTGTCTGTCTGTATTTTATGCGCAGAACAAAGTATTGAGCATTAGGTTACAGAGACCTGAATAAGATATGACATGGAATCATAAAGCAGGAAGAAAGAACCGCAAATCATCTAGCCATCCCTCTCATTTGACAGTTAAGAAAATTAAGACTCAGAGACAATAAATGACACACTCATGCTGTGAAATATCTATTTCACAATAGACCTGAAAGTATAATCTAAGAATTTTGACTTTCTATCTGATGTTATTTCTGCTTGTGCCTTCCATCTTAATACCGTATATCCATAAGGAAGATTAGTGATAATATCTAAAATTGATGGAGAATTAACTTAATGTGTGTCAAGCAGGGTGCTAAACTTGGAGTTTCTTAATGAATCCTCACAACAACTGGGGAAGAGTGGGTATTGTTAGTACTTCCATTTAGAAAGGAAGAGAGCTTAAGTAACTTCCCCAAATTCTAAGAATAAAAATTTCAGAGGCAGGTTTTTATTCAGGCATTCTTACCCTAGAGACCATGCTCATAATCACTGTGCTAGTCCTGCTGTATGAGTGAGGCGGACAACAATGAAAAAGCCAGGGGAGGCTGGAAGCCTGCGGAGGTTACACGGAAAATCTTTAGGTTCTGAGTAGGGTACTAGGCTGGAGACAGAGGACATGCACATCTTGGGTGTAGAACACAGAGCCTGGCTCATGGTAGAAGCCTAGGCTGAGTTTGAATGAATATCCAAATATCCCATTTCCTGGTGAACCGGCAAGTCAGTAGATTACACATTATGATTAGAATTTTTCTCTTGCACCGAAGACATTGCTGGTCATAGTCTGGTCATGAATTAATTAAATATAACTATTATATGAGAGGGATAATAAATCTTCTTTTTCATATTCCACTTTATGAATGATTATATTTGTGGTCCATTCATTTATTCATTCACACATTGTTTCATTCAAGAAATTGAGCTTCAGTTTTGTGTAAGACATTGTATTAGACACTGAGCCACTTCAGGTCACCTTTAGAAGCTGGCTCTACTTTCCTTTTAGCTCTGATCGTGTCTTAGTTCTGATGGTGTCATCCTGTTTATCATGGCTCATGGCTTTGGTACTCTCTTTTCTTTCTTTTTTTCTTAAGGTAACAACCGAAGTTTGACATTCTCTTTTTAGTTCAAAGCAAAAACAAAATTAGAAAGTCATATATCTCAAACAATTTTTGATTTGCTATTTTTAGAGGATCTCAGAAAGAAGGAACATATATCTGCCTTTGATCAATTTAAATGAAAAGGTCTTGTATTATTTGGAGTATAACTCACTGATGTAACAAGTCCAATGATAGATAATGGCTAAAATTATGAAATAAGTTTTTTTTGCTCCTGTGAAATCCCAAAGGGGTGTTTCTGGTAAATAGGTGGATCTTTTCCCGGTAGTAGTTCAGACATCTAGTTCCTCTCAGGGCAGTTGCATGCATCCACATCAAGCTCCAGAAGCTGGAAGAGTGTGGAGGATGTCACACATGTGAGACTTTTATGGGCTATACATGGAAGTGACACCTATATCTCAATTAACATTCATTGGACTAGAACTCAGTTACCTGGTCAAAACCTAACTGTGAGGGAGCCTGGAAAAAGTACACCACTGTGTGTCCAGAGAACAGCAGGAATGGTGGAAAATGGGGAAAAGACTGTGAAATCTTCTGACTTAACTCCACTTCTCTTCTTTAAACCTATCCATTTTCTTGAATTTCATATAAATATTTATAAATTTAAGTTTTTTATTTTATAAAATTAAAAAAATTCTGCTGTCAAATTTCTTTTGAAATGATGTTCCACTCTTTGATTTTATAGATGGGAAATATGAGGTCTAGAGAGGTTAAATAACTTGCCTACCTTCCCACAGCTTGTAGATGACAGAGCTAAGATTAAAGCTCAGGAGTTTCTTGATTTTCTAATGTATTTTTT
>CM052811.1:61931592-61964497 GCA_028533885.1 Nasua narica
TATCTTTCTCCCCACTTCTGCATCCTCAGTGTTTCCTATCTCAGATAATGTACATCCAGCTATTTAAGTCAGAAACACAATCTTTGATTCCTCCCTCCCTATCACACGCCATATGATTAACTATCATTCCTTTATATTGTAGTTTATTAATATTTCCTGAATCTGCCCAGGTCTCTCCATCTTCACTGCCACCTCCTTGGGTCAGCTCGCCATCATCTTTTGCTTGAATGACTGCGGTAGCATCTACCTTTGATTTTTCCTCCAGCTAATTTTTTCTTTATAGTGTTGCCAAATAAATTTGTGCTTTCTGAAGCACAAATATGATCACTGTGATTTTTTTTTTCTGTAAAGCCCTCTAATAGCTTCTATTTGCCTTAAAGAGAGGGTCCAGTTTCCTAAATAAGACTACTTGCCTTTTTTGTCCTGGCCTTGCTGACCTCTCTCACCTCCTCTCTTGCCACCACCACTTAAGCTCCCTGAGCTTCAGGCATTTTGAAATGAACTTGCAGTTCCCTGACTCGCCATGTGAGTTTTCTTATCTCTAGGACCTTGTGCATGCTGTTTCCTATCTAGCACATGCTTCTCCTTTGCTATTTCTGTGGTCTCAGCTGGGAAATCACTGTTCACACTGATTCTAATGGCTAGTTTACTGGTCTATATCTCTTTAGGTCAGTCAATACCTCGTATAGAGTCTGGAACATTTTAGATATTCAGTAGATTTTTTTTGATGAATAAGTCGTGATGTATGAGGTATTTTTAAGGGATGGCAGATCACTTAGTTTGACTGTAATGTAGGACATAAGAAGGACAAGAGTGAAAGATATAAAAGAAAGATGGCTGGGTGTCTTAGGTTGGGTTCCTTGAACACAGATTCTGAAATAAAAATTCCAGTGCAAGAAGTTTATTGGGAAATGCTTGTAGGGCCAACAGTTGTGAGGGAATTAGGAAAGCAGATAGGGTAGAGGGACAAGTTGAGTTGAAATGAAGTTGCAACAGGGCCCTCAGCTAATCCCACATGGCACATAGAAGTTGGTGTAACTGTACGAAATTGTCCTGAATTGAGACAAGGGATTTGGGCCTTTGTGTTCCCATAGTAATCAGTTATTAAATGTGATCTGCCGCTGGGGATAAAACAAACTTTGGGCCAAACAGTTCCTTTTCGTCAATGGCAATTTCTGGGGAAGAATTAAACTATGACTTGTCAGTAGCCAACTGCTAGCATCTAAGGGAATGAATGCTTTGGTACTGATGGGGGATCTAGGTGGCATACCGCAGCATCCATGACACTATGCCTAGTTCATGCGTGACTGAAGAATTTATACTTTATTCGGTAGGCCTTGAGATGCCACTGAAGGTATTTTCTCAGAATAATAATGTGATTCAGACCTATATATGGGGAGATTAATCTGGCTGAGGTGTTTAGATTAGACTGAAGATGGAGAAACTGGAGACAGAGAAGACAGTGGGAATCTTTTGAAATAGTCCAGGTGAGGAAATAAGGGCCTGAGCAAAGGTGTTGTCATTGGAAATGAGAAAGGCAAGTGGTTGGTAATAAGAGATAAGGCAACGCTAGAATTTGCAGGTCCTGGTGACTGGTTTAATATGGGAAGTGTGGAAGAGGAAGGAGACTTAAAAGTGAATCTAAAGTTTTCAGCTTAGCTGAAATGTAAGAATAATGGTGCTGGGAATAGAAGTTTAAGAAGAATATAGGCTTGGTGGTAGATTTGTTGAATTTGCAAGATGGCAGCCACTGAAGTAGAAGTGGCCTATAGGTAACTGGAAACTTTTTTGGGAGGGTAAAACATGCTAAAATAAAACAAAAAAAAATAAAAATATTTTAGTGTGTTTATTTTATTTTTTTACTTTTTATTTTATTTATCTGTAGGATGGTCATGCAACAATATATGTATTAAATGGATAAATAAATAGTTAATGCTAAAGGACATCAGAGAAGAGAGAAATCCCTGTGGCCAAGAAGTCACCATGCAGGAGCTGGGTTTTTGAGTTGGTAGATGGAGGTGTGGGATCTAGGAGGGAGGGAAGAGGAATAACAACATTCTAGGTGGGGGCAATTGTTTGAGTAGAGTCAGAGAGATAGGAATATATACCACATGTTCATGATATTCTAAGAAGATCATTTTGGCTGGAAGAAAGGATTCAATGAAGGACATACTGATTTAAAAATTATAAAGTTGATTGTGGAAGGACTCGAATTACAGGCTGAATGACAGGGAGGTAAGAGGAATTCAATTTTTTTTTTAAGATTTATTTATTTGAGAGAGAGAGTGAGTGGGGGGAGGAGCAGAGGGAGAACATCCTCAAGCAGACTCCCCACTAAGCACAGAGCCCATTGTGGGGCTGGACCCCATGACCCATGAGATCATGACCTGAACTGAAACCAAGAGTTGGATGCTCAATGGGTAGAGCCACCCAGGTGCCTCAGGAATTCAGATTTCTTATAAAACTTTGCTCTATTTCTAAAGTTTGGTTCTATCTACTGCTGAAAGTAGGCATTCATAAACTACAGAACTAGAACTTTCAACTTGACAGAGATACTCTCTGTGTTTTCTTACACCTAAGTGGTTCTGATGTAGAGGACTACTGGTCGTTGGCATTCTTTTTTGGGAGATTATATGAGGACACATTAAAGGAAAGTCTAGCCTCCATGTATTTCTGTGGCTTTTATATTCACAGTCTTTGCTTAGCTTTCATGAAGTCCAAAGAATCTGTGGCCTAATTGGTCAACTGGTGTACTGGCTTACCCCGAAAAGCAAATATTGTGTATCTGCAAGTGGAAAGTTAGTATGTGTAATCTAGCTGCCTAGTCACGCTTGCCCCAAACACTGTTGAAAACTTTGACCAAGGGCTATTAAACTGTCAAGAGCTGGGGCCCAAGTTTGCTTCCATATCAAATAGCTTGTTACTGAAGCTATTGGGAAGACAATAAGGCATGCATTTGATTTGCTGAGATCCCTTGTTTGTTACAGAAGCATCTGACAGAGCTAAATAGGTTTGTATTACATCATTTTTCGTTTCTTGTTTTTTATTTATCCTCTACTTCGATTTAACATTGAAACTTCTTCCACCCTCATCTAAGTACACTCATAGAATAAAAAGGATATCTTGATATCAGTGCTATAACTTCAAAATGGAATCTTCAGATCAGCACTTGTACCATTAAAAAATAAAACAAAACGGAAATTTATTTGGTGCCTTTGAACAGATGTTTAAAAATTTCACTTTCTTTCAAGGTGATCAAGGGCTGCTATGAGACGTCCCCATTGCCATTTTGTGACATTCACAGAATCACTTATTTCCTATTGTCTTTGCATAATTTCATCACAGAGTGTTTGAAACATCTCTTGGGAAAGGAATGAGAATTACTGCTGAAGGGACTAATTCTTTCTTTCTTTCTTTCTTTCTTTCTTTCTTTCTTTCTTTCTTTCAACAGGAAGTGAATGATGTTGAAGCCACATGGTTACTTTTGGAATGGCCTGCTAGATTTAGAACGAGTGATGGAGAGTATGCCATTGATGTGTGAGCAGTTACTTCTGTTAAGGTAAAGTAACCCAGGCATGTCTGTAGCTTTTTGTACAGCTAATTGCATAAACTTTCACTCAACAGAAGAAAACATGTCAAATCTTGAGCAATTAAAAAACAAAGCACCTGAGCACATTATTAAGTTGCAACTGATATTCAACAACTCTTCATTAATCTCTAAGAAAAAAGGAGGATTTTCTCTTTTAATCCATTGCTCAACCTTGCACAATTGATTTTATTCTTCAGTTGATGAAAATGATTACTGCACTATAAAGATTTTTTTATACTTATATATTTAACGGTGTCCTTTAGACACTTGGTCTAAAGGGGGTACAGTTCAGTGTTCGAAAGAAGAATCACATAAGAGTTGTGTGTGTTGTGTTTTCAATTTTAATTAGAAATCTTATTTGTTTAATGCCTTACTTACTCCATTTAGATCCTTAGTGAAGCCAGACTAATTTTCACAGCTACCTTAGACATCCCTCCTAGGAACTTTTCATTTCTTTCCTATTTACCTTGGCTAGAGATGTGGAAGAGTCATCTTCAGACCCATGGTGTGACTTTTAGGGTACTAAGACTTCCTTGTTTCCCAAATTAAGTCTCATAAATAGTATTTTTTATTGAAGTATAATTGACATAGAGAATTATATTGGTTTCATGTCTATAGCATAATGATTTGATGATTGTATATGTTGTGAAATGATCACAAGGAGTCTAGTTAACATCTGTCACCATGCACAGTTAACGGATTTTTTTCTCTTGTGGTGAGAACTTTTAAGATCTATTCTCTTAATAACTTTCAAATATGTAATAATCTTTTATTAGTAATATTCCTTTAATAGGCACCAAAGATCTTGATGCAATTTGCTTGTCTACTAGTCTCATCGGTGGTAGACAAGGTTTTTGGCTTACTGACAGGTTTTTTAAAAGAAGCACAGAAAATACAAATGGCTACACAGAATTAGCCACTAATTAGTAATGAGGTGGTTAGGACTATAGGCTTTGGAGTCAAATTGACCTGGGTTGTAGACCTTGCTCTACCACTTTCTACTTGTGTGACATCTGTTTCTTATTTCTCTGAGGCTCAATCGCTTCCTCTTTCAAATGGGATGGAAATGCCCATATCATAAAATGAGGTAATATTTGTAAAGCACATCAAATGTCTAGCACAGCATGAGACCACAGAGTATGGCATATAATAGGTACTTAGTAAATGTTAGCTCTCCTTATTACTACTTGAGTAACCTAGGCATTAAAAAAAATGCCTTCCTTGGAAAAGGCTAACATAGATTTGCTGACACTAAGCTATACCTTGAAGATATTTAAAGACATGCTTCAGAGTTTCAACTAAGGTACTAGCCTAAATCCCATTTTAGGAGATTAATGTGAACTGCCCAACACCTGAATCCTTGCTCCCAAACCTCACTTAAAATGTTTGAATCCAAACTGCTCCAACAGCTTCTGCCTCTTGCATCTACTATTTGATGTCTGCCTCTTGCATCTACTATTTGACTACCTTTGTTGTTATGGTAGTCAAAGTCCAGACTTTGACTCAAATTCTGGAAAGTGTGGCTTTATTATACCACTTCGTCTATCCTGGCCTGACTCTGTCCTGAGTTCTGTATTTTGGCTTTGTCCTACCAGGTCAACATTGACAGACCCATCCCATGGGCTCCATATAGGACATTAAGATGTTGAAGTTCTCAGTTAATGGGACTGGTGGACTCTATACCAAAATACTACTGAACAAGCACTTATATGGAAGATTCTGGTAACCCACTCCCAGATTTTGGACTCAGCCTCTAACTTTAGTTTAATGCCAAACTGTAATTATCTATCATATTTCCAAGTCTCCTATGGCTTCCTTGAGTTTGCTTTGAATTTTTAAAAAAGAACTTAATCTGACATGAAACTCATTGTAAAAAAGGTAATAAATTGCAGATAATAGGAAAGCATAGAGAGGAGAATACAATGTTCTTTTAATCCTATCCCAGAAATAAGTATAGTTAATATTTTGGCATATTTTTTTCTTCCAATACATGTATTTATGTGATTGAGACAGTACCTCCTGTATTTTCTGCTTAACCCTATATCATAAAAATCCCCTACTCCATATAAATCTCTTTATAAACATTTTAATCACTGAATAATATTCGACAGTATAGATGTGCCATAGTTTTAACTTAGCCATTCCTTACTACTGTGCATTTAAATTCTTTTCATTTATTAGAAATAACACTAAAGTAATCATATTTGTGCATAAACATTTTTTATAAATTTAAAACTCAGTTTTAATGCTTTTTTTCTTAAAGAGTAAAAAGATAGTATTCTTTCTTTCTGTCATCCTTGGACAAGAAGTAAACAACTAGTCTGAGACAATTATAGACACTTACATATTTATTGAATGAATAAATAGGTATTAAAAAGGTAACTTGCCCTCATTAAAAATAAATGGAAACGTGGAACTACTTAAGGATTCCACTTACACCTGAACATAAGAAGTACACTACAGAAAAGGGATAGAGAATTTTGCGTGGGAAATGAGGGTGGGGGAGGTTAAGGGAGAGTTTCCTGCACCAGTACCTGCCTTCCCACTTAGGTTAGTGATATGCATGGAAAGGACCTAAAGAGCAAGGTGGAGGGAAAGCAAGAAGGCAGGCGTCACCACATTAAATGAAAAGCAAACAATATGCATATCAGCATCCTAAGATATACTACCTGCTAGGAAAACCCAAGACAAAAGAATTATCAGACACAACAGTTCAAAGAACATTGCACCCGTCAAAATGTCCATCATCTTGTATAGAAATGTACCATTCTAAGAGCGAAGAGGGAAACTGCCCAACTCACTCAGGAACAAGAGCTTACTTTGTCTCCTTCATCTAGTCAACTCCTCCATCTGAAAGCCATTTAGCTCCATGCTAAAGATTGTGTGAAAGGACAATAGGGAGGTCTCTTTCATTGTCTAGGACAGGTACACTTTGAAGATGACTCAAAAGAGGTTAAAATGAGTCAACAAACAATTGTTGGGCTTATGCTAGGGCATGTGAAGCTAATGTTAAAGCCACACACACACAAATCTTGATCTCAAAGAATTCACTTTTAACCTAGAGGAAGTGTGGGAAGGAAGGAACTAACATGCAATATTAATTTCATCCCAAAGAAAATTTAAGGGAGTAGGGGACCTACCTCAAAATGATTAGTTAATAGATGATCTGGGGATGGTCTTTGCCATTCCAAATATCTACCTACACTGTGTATTAGAAGGATAATAACTAGGATTTAAATAAAAATTTGAGGAGAAGAAAGATAAGTGTAATTTGGACAAAGTGAGAAAATGTGACTCAAAAAATGATGTAAAATATGGAAGTGGTGCTAATTCTATGCAGGCTATTAGACTTGGAAGAATTATATTTTCTGGAGGCACTTTAGGAAATATGTGTAGCATTTAGTGAGATGACAGGTAAATGGCTAGGAGTGTGTGTGTGAGCATATTTAAATGGTAGCTATTACTTTTGTACAATTTCTCAGATATCCTTTTTTTTTAAGATTTTATTTATTTATTTGACAGAGAGAAGAGAGATCACAAGTAGGCAGAGAGGCAGGCAGAGAGAGAGAGAGAGGGAAGCAGACTCCCCACGGAGCAGAGAGCCCGATGTGGGGCTCGATCCCAGGACTCTGAGATCATGACCTGAGTCGAAGGCACAGGCTTTAACCCACTGAGCCACCCAGGTGCCCCTCAGATATCCTTAAAAAGAAAGCTTAGAAACCATTTGAGAAGAGCTGATCTAGAGAGAGGTAGCATGACAAATTTGCATCAGCCAGCCTAGGTTTATGGCCTGGCTCTGCCTTATACAGATCATGAGACTTTGGACAAGTAACCTAACCTAGCAATTCTCAGTTTCCACTTGTGCAAAAGAAGATAACAGGGATGCCTGGGTGGCTCAGTCTAAGCGTCTGATTCTTGGTTTCCGCTCAGGTCATGATCTCAGGGTTGTGGACTGATCCCTGTGCTGGGCCTGGAGTCTGCTTGAGATTCTCTCTCTCTCTCCCTCTCCCTCTGTACCTTCCCCTGCTCATGTTGTTCCTCCCTTTCTCAAAAAAAAAAAAAAAAAAAAAAAAAAAAAGGCAGGGGATAATAATAACAGGTCACAGGAGTACTTGGAGCCTTAAAGGAGACACTATATCCAGGAGACATGAAAACATATGCCTACACAAAAACTTGTACACAAATGTTTATAGCAGTATTATTCATAATAACCAAAAAGTGGAAACAACCCCAAAGTCCATCAGCTGAAGAATGGACAAACAAAATGGGCTGTAACCACAGGGCAGAATATTATGTGGCCATAAAAAGGAATGGAAAACTGCCACATGCTACAACAGGTATGAATCCTGAAAAATTATATAGTTCCATTCATATTAAATGCCCAGATAGGGAAATTAATAGATAGAAAGTAGATTAGTGATCATTTAGAGCTGGGGGATGAGGGTAGAGGAGAGGATAGGAAGATGATAGCTAAAGGATATAAGGTTTCTATTTGAGCAGGTGAAAATGTAAAACTGTGATGATGGTTGCACATATCCGTGAATATACTAAAAGCTAGTGAATTGTATACTTTTAACAGATGACTTGGATGATATATAAATTATATCAATAAAGCTGTTAAAAATTTAAAAAAAGAAACAGAGAAGGGATACAGCGAAAAATAGGTAAGCTCTAAGTGAAGCTAAAAATAAATCTGAGAGAAAATTATTCTCAGTGGGTGCCTGGGTGGTCCAGTCGGTTAAGCATCTGACTCTTGACCTCAGCTCAGGACATGATTTCAGGGTCGTGAGATTGAGCCCTGCTCCATGCTAAGCATGGAACCTGCTTAAGATTCTCTCTTCCTTTCTCTCTGTGGCCCTCCTCTCCACCCTCCCCCTCAATTAGCATGCTCTACTCCCCCTCAAAAAAATGAAAAGAAAATTACTCTCTTTTCTGGTGGAACGCTTCCATTTCTAGAATAAAGAATATACTCATTTGCTAGCTTCCCCATTGAGGCAGAAACTGCTAGCTGGTGACCAAAATCATTTTCTTGTCTTCCTGGACACACAGCTAGACTCTATTTCCCAGTTCCCAAAGGAAAATGAGCATTCCAGGCCTGTCCCATAAAAAGTTTTCACATTCCATCCATCATTGATCCATCTTTTGATTTAGAGGAGCACAGTGATCTTGGAAGCCATTTGAAGATGATAGAGCCCCAAAATGAAAGTTGAGATTTCTGAATCTCTGCATGTAAATAATTGCCTGCCTGTCAGGTTATGGGAGCTGGAAACCTATGCTCTCTCACTGTCCAAGCCATCACCGAATTCGTTGTCTCCTATCTGTATTGAATTTGTTACCTTCTCTTCATGCTTTCCACCAACACTTTGTCCAAGTGAACACATCTTTTCTCAGGCTGCTGGCATAACTTTCTAACCTCTATCAGTTCTGGCCCTCTTCCAGTCTATCAAGACTTGTTTTTCTTCTACTACTTACACTGGTTTTGGATGCTAGGATGTTAAGACACATTGTATTGTGATAGGCCTCTTGGCCTTGAACCTTTGTGCATGCTGTCAACACAGAGGGTAGTAGGAATATTTCTAGAATCAGACAGAAACTGAAATTAAACATATATAGAAGTGACTGTGAATTGTATAGATACATATATATCCCACTAAACTCAAACCAAATGCACCCTCCTAACTTAATTTTCCCAGGTTGGATTCCCAAAAATGCTGTGACCACTCCAGTGTCATCCAACATGAAGACAAATATCATGTAATAAAGGAGGAAGGGCAGGTTGGAGGGGGGTGCTAAGCAGAAAGAGCAGTCCTAATCAACTTAGCTAAAATGTATTAATCTTGGGGCACCTGAGTGGCTCAGTGGGTTAAAGCCTCTGCCTTCAGCTCAGGTCATGATCTCAGGGTCCTGGGATCGAGCCCCACATCGGGCTCTCTGCTAGGCAGGGAGCCTGCTTCCCCCCTCTCTCTGCCTGCCTCTCTGCCTGCTTGTGGTTTCTCTCTGTCAAATAAATAAATAAAATCTTTAAAAAATGTATTAATCTTGCAAATTTTACAAAAATATGACCATGTGAACACATGGTCCCTTCAGGACCTTGGAAGAGACTACTGTATGGGAAGGATCTTAAAGATTTAGCTTCATTAGCTTCTCTGAAAATTCACCTTTGAAGGGAAACCAGTTTTTGTTTGTTTGTTTGTTTTAAAGATTTTATTTATTTATTTGACAAAGAAGGAGAGAGCACAAGCAGGGGAACAGCCGTCAGGAGCCCAATGTGGGGGCTCGATCCCAGGATTCTGGGATCATGACCTGAGCTCAAGGCAGATGCTTAACTCAGAGCCCTGAAAGGCAACCAGTTTTATACAGTAGTCTATAATTGTACTTCTGATGTGCTTTGGAATCTCACAGGCTCATGGTGTTGACCATATGATACCATTTTACAAAATATCTTATGTGTCTTTGTGTCTAATTCAGACCCATGTGTCTTGGATGTGGTTGGTCCCTAACTTGTGAAGTAGGTGATACTTGGAGAGGAAAGCTAGAGTAGAAGAAGAGAAAGAGTAAGAAAGAAAGAAAGAAAAAAGATGGAGAACCAACAACAAAAGAAAGTCAGGGAAGAGGTTCATGTGATTTGAAGCCATCCGGCCAGTTTCACGTGCTTTAGGTGTCAGACTCATCATGCAATCAGCTGACCTCAGTCAGCAGATTCTCATGCCTCCTCCAATTCCCTTCAGCCACTTGAGTTTACTGGGGCTGTAGTAGAATTTTCTAGCTCACTGACACAATCCAATATCAAGCCTCCGTCTCTTCCTGTCTGCCTGAGGGCTTTCTCCAGAGCTAAAGAGCTCCCTCTTCTGCAGGCAGTTATAAGGGGGCATGGCATTAGTGCTCTTGGGGGCAACCCCCACAACAGAGTTGGAAGTTAGTAGATAAATGCCTCAGCCTAGGCAACTAGGCAGCACAGCTTCTGGTGGGATGCTTTTGAGGTGAGTTCCACAAGATTTCTCAGATGCTCCCTAGAGGAAACATGTACCAGTTGCCCATAGTAGTGATTTACTCCTTAACTCATTTATTGGCATCTCTCCTCTCCCTGACTCATTTTCTCCACTTTGTTGCCTGTTCTTTCTGAGTTAACCTCTCAAACTACCCACACTCAATTCTTGTGTCAAGGTCTGCTTTTGGGGCAACACAAACCAAGACACCTGGTTTATTTTAAATCACAGGCAAGTAATTTACCACTCAAAGAAAGAAATGTAATCTAAATATTAAAATACAAAAACATGGAATGCAGTTTTTAAAGGAAATAAACAATTTGAAGATACCAAGAAAACTCAACAAAATTATTTATTTGTGTTATATGCATCTGTTTAAAAATAATGCTGAGATTCTGCAGAAACTAATTTAGTTTCCATGGGAAGATAAAAAAGAACTGAATTCTTGCATTCAGGCCTTTAAAATTCTCTTGCGTTTGTATTCCGACTCTGGCTTATTAAAGGGGTCTGTCCTCTGTTAACATACACATGCGCTTACAATATAAACAGCTTAACTAGACATCTGTGTTGACTACATATAAGAGGTAGTTAACTTTTTGCCTTGTTTCTGTTCAACGATCTTGATATTTTAGTCTGCTGGCCAGATGAAACAAGATTGGTTTTTTGGTACCAGATGTGTCACAGTTTGGGTTTGTATTTTGCAGGTGCTCCCCCCAGCTGGGAAGATGGAAATGTGCCATCTTTCTGAGATGATGAATCAGGATAGAAATATAAGTCTGTTAAAAATAATCCGACATATTAATGGAAGGTTTTGTCCCTTGTGGGCTTCTTATGCATACCATATGAGCAGACCAGCAGCTGTTCTATATTTTAAAAAGAAGAGTTAGAAAGTTAGAAGCATACACGGCTATTCAAAACATAAGCAACTTCTTGGAGTCATGGAAACAGGATTCAATAATAAACTTGTATTTGTGAAGCTTCCCCAAAAATAATAATCCCACTGGGCTGTGTTCAGGTGGTCTTAGGACACTGAACAATCTTCCTATTTCCATCATTTGGCTTCACTAAAACATCTCCCTTGTAGAGGCAAAGTGGTAGAGATGACTATATTTATTATATGGGGATTGGTTTCCAACTGTGATTTCTACCCTTCAATATTTATATTTTTAAATCACAATTTTAAAAGCCCTACTTGTCTTTGCCATTTTTACTTAAACATATTGTGAAAGAACGAAAAGCCCCACTGAGAACTGAGTTGTTAATAAAGTGAAGAATCTTATCTTATTCTGGGTGATGATGTTCATTTTTTGTTCCTTCAAAAGCCACCTAATGAATATTAACCATTGTCAAGGAATGGCAATAATCTTTATAATAGCGTCTTACTTTACACTAATCCTATGGAAGGAAGGACTCTGTAAGCTTTTTGGCCCAGCTTCTGAACCAGGAGAGTGTTAGCTTCATTCCCTCTTCACCACTGTTGCTCTCAAAGCTACCCCATGCAGAGCACTACATCTGGATCTTTAGTAATAGACTTTATCTTTTGGGAATTGGCTGTCTTCTCCAGTATAGTAAGGTCTACATGATTGGTTCTTGACTTTAAATTTCTAGAGTTTAGGAGTACTTCGTGTAACACAATGACTTCTGCCTCTCTAGTGTTTTTAAAGAGAACAAATCAGCTAAAGTTTAAGAAAGTAGATCAGAATCAGGCTGGTATCTGTATTATATCAACACAATTGCATGTAATAGCAGTGGTGACAACTGGTCATGGCAATCAGCAAAGCTGGTCCACGATTTGGGTGGGCGCTTTGTAGGAAAGAAAGCGATTGTTGGTGTTGAAATTTGGAGTATGGCCAATGAAAAGAACTTAATCTAAATCAGAAGACCTGCATTCTAGGCACAGCTCTGTTACTTAACAAACAGTGACCTTGAGCAAGTCTTAAAAATAAGATGACCTGACTAGGTGGCATTTAAATTTAGAATCCTGTTATTGTTATTGTTATTAAAAAGAAGTACACGTAATGTTTGGAGGGTGTGGAGATAGCAAGTTGTTAAAGAAACCAGTTAAGAGGGAAATTTGGCAGCTGAAGGGAACTTATTTTGGCGGGGGCAGTCTTAACAACCAAGAGGCCTTTCCTAATCACTGTCAGAATGGAACTGTCCAGTTATAAAGCATGGAAGTCTCTGAGCCCAGGAATGGTAACAGAATGGTGAAATGATGGAAATGACCAATTGTGGCCTTATTACTGAGACTTACTAAGAATATACATATTTTCCTGG
This sequence comes from Nasua narica, assembly GCA_028533885.1. NCBI lineage: Eukaryota > Metazoa > Chordata > Mammalia > Carnivora > Procyonidae > Nasua > Nasua narica. Next base: position 61,944,445 of record CM052811.1, read on the forward strand.
AAGCACGTTTGGAAATGTGGGAACCCATGGCTGGACATTTTTCACTGGTGAAACAAGGTAAAATGACTTTTAATTTAACATGAGTATTTCCATTTCAGTATCAGTGAAAAGAAGCAAAAATGGGCATAATTTAACAGATCAAATAACAAAAAAAATTATTTCGAATTGTAATTTAAATATTTATAGCTAAATTGGTCCTTGGCCCCAACAATGAACCCACAGTGTGAAGACCTATTTTGGGGAAGGCACTATGAATTTTCTCTTCTACCAATGTCCAATGCTCCCAATAGCCACTGCATACAAGGAATACTCAGATGCTTTAAAAAATTTGGCAAATTGAGCTACCTTATCTCTCTATGCAGCCCAGGGATAGGGATTAGTTAGAGTTGTTAAAACTGGAAAAGTTCCTTGTTTTAATATCTAAGTTTTATGGATAAAGAAAGCTAAGTCTCAAAAGTGGTTAATGTCAGAGCGGTTATTTTATAACACATCACACTCTTAAATGTTGGAAAGGATTACTATAGAAGTTGCTCAATAAATATTTGCCTCTGAATAATAATGATTCTGGGATGAATTTGTCTTCTAATTCCCATCTATGAGAGCTGGTTTAAATCAGCAATTCTCACTGAGAAGGGGAGGAGGGGGTCATGTGCAGTTCGAAAACAAAGCAGGTCTTTGTCTTACTGCTTTGGTTTGTTTTTAGTGAAGATGTTTACTTTATTTTGAATTTCAAATTACATTAAAAAGAGAACAGGAGATTTTTATGTTTACTGAGGATGGTTGTACCTGTAAGGGAAATCATGTGTTAGCTTTCCAAATCTCTTTCCAGGGTTTTGCCTCTGTGAATGAAAAATTTTTTTTCACTAGCCATTTCTTTTTTGTTTTTAGTTTAAAATGAAACTAAAAATGAGTGATTTAGGTTTTGAAATTAGTAGGTGAATCACCTAAGAATCAGTTTCCTTTTTGTAGCTAAGACAAAAAAGAATTACAGGTGGAAACAACATACCAACTTATTTCCATCAACTGATGAATATGAGACAGGGAAACTGAAGGACTCTATAAAAATCTGCTTTTTGCTCCTTTTCCTGCTTTTATTCATGCTAGGACCTGCGTCCCCACTTTACACATGCCTTAGAATGCAAATACTGTATGTCCTATTTGTAAAGGACAAAGATTTAGTGGTTCCTTTAGAATAGATAACATTTAAAGAAGGACCAAGTGAAAATGACCAAACAAAGCCATCATATGCATATTCCAGTCCACCCCTGGAGCTAGACATCTTGATGCCCTGACCCCCTGTTTCCAAGGAATAACCCCTCAGTCCTTGTCTTTGTTCTAACTGGTCCCTGGATGCCTGAGAGGACACATACACCAAACCAAAATCCTCAATAAAAACCTCTCAACCCCAAGCAAAGACCAGACTCTCTCCTTTCCTTTCTGAGTGTCCCAGACACTCCATCTGTATCTGCTCTCTTTATGTCTTCAGTGAACTCTGCTCTCACTCCCTGCTGGCTCACGTTTGATTTCCATCCTGAAGAAAGCCAAGGACCCTCTTGGCTTGTCCTCTGGGACCCCATTGTGGTTCCTTAGACCTGGCCTGCCAGCATCAAAAGGATAAAATGTGGTGTGTCTACACTATGGAATATTATTCAGTCATAAAAAGGAATGAAGTACTGATACATGCTACAATATGGCTGAAACTTGAAAATATCATGCTAAGTGAAAAAGCCATAAAGGGGTACCTATTGTATGATTCTATTTGTATGAAATGTCCAGAATAGGCAAATTCAGAGACAGAAACTAGATGAGTGGTAACTCCTACCAATTTGTGGGTTGGGGAATGGAACATTACTGCTAATGAATATGGGGTGTATAATGGGTATGGGACTAGATAGTGTTGATATTTGCATAACATTGTAATATACTAAATGCCATTTAATTGTACACTTCAAAATGAATTGTACTGTGTATTTTATAATTAATAAATTGCATCAGTGACATTTCACTATATCAACCCTTTTAATTTGTCTGTGATTTATAAATAGAGCCAGGCTTTGGGATGAAATGGCAGCCATCTTGCCAATAGTTAATGGTTTCTTTTCTTTTTATGATTTCTTTATTTTAGAGAGCGAAGAGGGGCAGTGGGAGAGGGAGGGATAGTCTTAAGCAGACTCCACACTGAGCATGGAACCCAACACAGGACTTGATCTCATGACACTGAGATCATGACCTGAGCTGAAACCAAGAGTTGGTTGCTTAACCGACTGCCCTATGCAGGTGCCCCTGAAGTTAATGATTTCTATATGTCCTCTCTCTATCTATATAATTATTTTATTATTATATATTATGTATTTATATATATATTTTATTATTATTATAAAATGCAGTTTATAAATTCTTGTATATTATAAAATGTTTTATATAGCAATTATATGACAGAAATAATTTATATATTTGTATATTTACATAACATATAACATGTAAAATATATAGCATATAATTAGATAATAATAATATGTAATTCTACAATAATATATGTATGTTTAGAGGTGGGGGTGGAGGGCCAGGGCTTATATATAAATATTTCAGAGAAATTTCTATTTCTTCTGTAATCTTCCACAGGGTTATAGATAAGACACTGTCTTCTCGTTTAAGAATGAAAAATCGGTTGAAAGAGGTCTTCGACTTTCTTTTTAAACTTTCTCCATTCCCATCACTGACTTGAGAACTGTGTCTATATGTAGAAACATCAATAGACTGATTAAAAACAGAAAAGTTTAGATCAAGCCTTAATTTATCTGGACTGCAAGTAATCATGTGGACAGAGTGACAGGAGCACATTCAACAGTCCTGCTGTTGTGGCTGGCTGCTTATTCTGCTTCTTTGTATGGCTCCTGGTTAGACCTATTCTCTCCTCAATGTTTCTATGCCTCTTTAACAAAAGCCCATCCCCTGTTCACATAAGAAGTTCACATAAGTGTTTTGTTTTTTGATTTCTTGGTGAACTTTCTTTTTGGCAATTACTGCACATTTAGTCAACACTTTGAGAAACACCTGTTTCAGGGTTGAGGTTGCCTGGGTGTCAGAGGTTACTCATATGTGCTTTGAAACTGGATGTAAGAGAAAATTGGCTGCACACCTTCTTGAGCCGTGATTTCAGCAGTCTTTTTTCCCCCCTTATCTCCTGGATTTTCTATTAGAAAAAAATCAAATGGTTGTTCTTGCTCTAGAAGCTATAATTAATTTTTTCCCAGACAAAATTATTTTGACTGTTATTGGTTACACTTAAAAAAATCTCCAAAGATAGAGTGATCCTCTAAAAGAATATTTATTTTTATTTAAAAATATGATACATCAAAGTGAAGCAGTTATACTTTAAACAAATAAAACATAAAACTTTTTCTTTTAATTCAGAGGGAGGGCAGTTTGCTTTAGTTCATGGTCACTCTAGATGCCAAGAATAAGAACTGTTCTCATTTTCTTCCTCTGTGAGCATCACATATAAAGATGAAAATTTTACTTATAAGTGAAGTTTTAGAGTTTTAATTTTATTCAGAAGCTAAAGCTTCCTAAGTATAGTATCTAGTCTTCATTTTGTTCTACATCTTTGCAAGACCTGAATTCAGGGATATTCTTGTATTTACTGAGTGTTATAGATTGAATGTTTTTGTCCTCCCAAAATGTTGAAATTCTAACTTCCAATGTGATAGCATTATGAGTTGAGGCCTTTGAGAGGTAATTAGGTCATAAGGGTGGAGCCCTAATGAATGAAATTAGTGCTCTTATTAAAGGACTTCAAGAGAACCCTCTTGCTCTCTTTCTACCACGTGAATATATGAGTCTGCAAACCAGAGGACAGCTCTCACCACAATTTGACCATGCTAACACTTCAATCTTAGACTTCCAGCTTCCAGGCTGTGAGAAATAAATTTCTGTCGTTTACAAGCCACCCAGTCTTAGTGTTTTATTACAGCAGCTTGAACTGATGAATAAACTGAATTTGCTTCTTCAGGTCAACTCCAATATAGCTTAAAAATAATTTGTTTTCTCATCCCTCTCTGAGATTTCTCAGTATAATAATCATTCTATGGATAACTTACTCACTTTGGGAATGTTGCTTACTTTTTTATTTATATTCATAATAAAAAATTTCTGACAAAATTTAAAATATTCAACAGAAACCAACATAATATAAAATAATTGTTTATTTCTAAGTAATAAACAACTGTGTTTAGACTGATAATGAAAATAAAACCAACACAAATATGGTAGATCCTCATTTTCTAAAGAAATATATCTTTATTGACTTTTTCCATTTTCTTACAAAGCAGTTAAAAAATTCATTCTTGAACTTGCGTGCTGTTCAATGTTAAGATGGTTGCCTCCTTATGAGACTGTCAGTGGAGCTGTGGTAAGTTTCCTTAAGCACCACAGAAGATAATCATTGCTTTGTCCCACTTTTACGGAAAAGAATCCAAGTTTCATGGGATAGAGTATGCTTAGCTCTCTTGAAGAATACCAGTTTAGTGGATTAATGTCTAAATTGTATACAGGAATAAAGACAAACTTTGAATCTTTACAGATTAAATGCCCACTTTATACCATGGTGTAATTGTTTGAATTATTGGTGAGTGTACAGCATATAGATGTAGATGTACTAGATACGTCTATAAATAAAATAGTGCTTTATGGTAACAATATTCTTTGGCTGATTTAAATGCCTATAGTGGATTCTTTTAAAAGACTAAAATGAAAATGGCCCCACTATTATTGTCAATCTTAACACTGAACTTGTGCGAAAGGTTCCTATACTGTTGACTGTTAGCATCTCCAGGTCCACGATATATTCTCTTGGTCCTGATAGCGACTTCACCAGCACAAGCATTGCACTTACAGGACTTGTTTGCTAAAATAAAAGAAAAAAGAGGGAGGGAAAGAATAATTTTTCTTGAGTTGAAGTTTCTATTATTTGTGAGTATACCTAGTCCTATAGGAATTAGGGGAAGAATTTTGAGGGTAGGATAAAGGTCACTACTTAATTCCTTCTTGGTTTTTACCTTGGTTCTTTTCCCCTTGTCCACAGATAGTCATTAGTTCCAAGTTATAGGGACCTACTTTCTTGATAGTTCTGTGTTTTCTGTTCATCCCTCTCTGTTAATGTTTCTCTTCACTTTTACTGAGTAGTACCAGCCTTTGTAGAGACTGTAGTTCATATGAGAATCTGATCATTTTTGAACAGGTAAACAAAGATATTACCTTCACTTCTTAGCATTATGCACTTGTTTACATTCTAGTAGGTGAAGAGACATGTAAATAATTAATTTCAATAGAACATAGCAAATGCTAAGATACATGAGGTTATGTAGGGTAAACTTAAAGAAGACATATAAAGGTGAAAAATACAGGGAAAAAGAGGAAGGACCTTGAAACATTGAGAGGAGGCTTTTGAATGTCTGAGGAGAGTCACCAAATATAATTGGAAGTTTTATAAAGAAGTATGTTCAGGAGAACTGTATGCAGTTTCATTTTGATGAAGAAAGAAATGGGTGCTGGAAAGTAGATAAGTTGGTGGAGCAGGTTATTAGATGTGTGAATCTGAATGTCAGAGGAAAGCGGGGGTACATACAGTGGATTAGGATTTAGCAGCTAATGTCCAATGGGTAGACATTTAAACCAAGGGAGAGAATGTATATGTGGTAAGACTGGTACTGGGAGAGACCAATATTTAGGGAGTGGGCAGAGAAGAAGCCATTGAAGAAAGCTGAGAAGAAACAGATGAATGGCCAGCAGTATCCAATAGAGTAGGAAGGCTGAAGGAGACTGGAACTGAAAAATGCCCTCTGGAGTTAGCACTATGGATGTCATTGGTGGCGTTTTTAGAGCAGCTTCAGTAGGGTAATGGGAACAGAAGATTGAAGGGTGACTAGGAAGTGAGAATTCAGAGACTGTGTTTATAGGCTGTGTTTTAAGAAACTTGGGTGAGGAGGTAGAGGAGGAAGAGGGCAACATCTACAGGGAGGCAAGTTGAATACGTAGGAGGTAGATGGGAGTTTGATGGAACAAGGTTCTAGAGGAGATGGAAGGAAGAATATAGGTGATGAATTGGTCTTGATTGACAGAAGTGAAACTTCATCTTTAGAAAACTCAAGAAGAAAGTAAGAAGAGGACACAAGAACCTAAATTTGTAGGGGGTGAGTGGGAATTTCAGGTAATTTATGTCTGTTGGCCTTGGTCATTTCAGAAGAGTAGGAGATGAGGTCACCTACTGAAAAAGAAGGGTCCAATCTGAAAGGATGTCCAGATTGAACTCATCTTCCTCTCCACATTGGCTTCTTCTTCCCTATCTTAATAAATGGCTCCACAATCATTTACTGTTGCTCAAGACCGAAACTTATCTTTGGTGCTTCCTCTTCCTCCACCTCCCCATAGCAAATGACTCACCAAGTCATGTAGTTCTTCCTATATCTTCATAAATCTGTCCACTGTTTTTGAACTCACTGCTACCACAGTAGTACCCCATTCTCTTGAACTACTAACTGGTTTCTTCATTTCTATTCTTGTCCCACTCCAATCCAGGCTCTGCAATGTAGCCAGGCATCACTTTTTAATGTGACAATCTGATAGCAACTCCTCTACCTGAAACCGTAATATGATCTTTAAGGCATTCTGTGATCTAGGCCCTGGTCATCTCTCCAGGCTCCTCTCAAGCCACTCCACTGGCAGCACTTGGGAGTAGACCAAGTGGACTGCTTTTTATTCCTTCCATTTGCTAGTCTTAATTGTTAGTCTTCAGCTTAAGTCCACTTCTTTCAGAGGCTTCCAGACCACTTCTATCTTCTTAGTGGCTGACTTGTAGGCACCCATGAGCACTTGCAACTCCCTATTGTAATATTCAGCATACTTGAGAGCACTTCCTCAGTGTCTTGACCATGAGCTCCACTGAGGCAGGGATTGGCTTGGTTTTATTCATCGTTGTACCTCTAGGACCCAGGATGGTGCTTGCCCCTTGAAGGTAATAGTAATATTTTGAAGGCACTAGTTGAGTTAATTTATTCATTTAAAGATATTTTTTGAGCACCTGCTAGGTACCAGTATATTCCTTGCACTGAGTATGGAAGAGTGAACAGACAGGTAAAGTCTGTTCTCATTACACCCACACTGTAGACCACACATATATCACAAAGTGGTGATATGGCTATGAAGAAAATAGGCTCAATAAGGCATAGATACTAGGTGGCATGGATGGGGAGAATGGTATTCTACCTTCAGTTTTATGTACTACTTCTTTACAATATGTCCTCTTTTCTAAGGAAGAAGGTTTTCTCAATATTCTCCTAAAAGGAATATAAATAAAATCCTATATTCTACAGATCCTTCAAAGATAAGGTCCAGTATCATGACCATCAAGAAACATTCTTCAACTGTTCCAACCAACATCAATTCTTTGATGTTTTGGACCATGGAATTAAAAAAACACGAAATTTCTCCCTTTCTTCCCCCATAGATGTTAACTTTTGCCACATGTAATACTTAAAGCTCTTTAAATAAGGAAGTATGTATTACATGCACTTGGCATGGGACTGACCATACAGTAGGAGCTTAATTAAGGTCTGATGATTGATTTTTATGCATCAAATGCCCTCTATACAAGTGGATTTTCAGAGGAAAAATTTCGTAGGATTTAACCCAACTACTTCTTGAATTATGTGATAAGAAGTAATCTTAAAATGACTTTTTATTTCAAATAATTTTTGTTTCAAATAACTTAATATTTAACTCTGGCATTAGCAAAATTGCCAATGTTTTATATAATTCATGGAAAAAAAGATTTTACTTGAGAAAAACACTGAGAATTTATATTTGAAAACATTTGGTCGATAAATGCACTGATATGAATAATAAAACTTTTAAAATGCTACGTTTATTGCAAGGAAAATAACATGCTGGAACTTTGCTTAACCGTTTGTTGATTATGCTAGAAATTTTATTTTTTTAAATAATAGCTAAAAGTTCAAAGTGGAAAACTATTTTTAACAAAGATTTTGAGATGAACCTATTTTATTGCTATGGGTTACAAATAATGTTATTTGTTTGGCTAGAATTATTGGTATTATCTGAACTATGTGAAATTCATTTAGAGTAAACTTCTTACAAATATCTAGTATATCTCAAATTTAAAGCATAAAATGTTAAAGAAGTTTATTCTTAGCTATTAGAAAAAAGAACAGTAATAAATTTTGGGTTGGATTTTTCTCTTCAGAAGTTGGTCATAAGAAATTAATCATTTCTAATTTACTGGCAAAGAAACAGAATCACATAATTCTGGAGTTGGAAGGGAACTTAATATATCAAAGAATGGGATAAACATGTAAACATAAAAATCTGTAAACTTTACCACAAGGATGAATTTCTCAATTTATTTTTCATGTTCTTAAAATGAAATATTGACTTTAAAATTTGATTAAAAATGAAGAGTGCCCAAAGGACTTTTGAGAAAATTGTAACTGGATGAATAACATCCTTAGCGTGAAACAGTTACCGGAACCCTGCAAACTGCTTGGTGGGGTGCCATCATTTGCACATGAAGTGGTGAGCCGTATTTAAAATATGTCAGAATTTTCACCTAAAATGAACTTGCTGAGATGTTGCCTGGGGCCTGGAAGGCTGAGGCACTGGAGTGAGGGAGATCTGCTGGGAAGCTCTTGGAGGGATGAGGGGGTACTAAGAGCCAGTTTAAAGGAAGAGAGGCAGGGGCAAGGGGAAGCAAAGATAACCATGAAGAAAGAAATGGCAGAATTCAGATAAAGATTTCATACAAGCAGTGAAAGAAATGGAAAACTCAAAGGTGATCTCACATTGTCTGCCTGGAAATTTGCAAGAAAGGTGCAACTACTGGCACATTTGGTGCCGGGATTGGGGTTCATTGCTCAGGGACTTCTAGGTTTCAGTTTTGGTGTGAATGTAAATCATCTTGCAGATGTAACAACAAGGAATTTATGATTTTTGAAAAGCTCTCCAGGCATTATTTTTTCTATATACAACTAAAGAACTATCACTGATTTGTGGTATCTATTTGGAATGTGTGTGTATGTGTATATAAGCTTGTGTTCTGCTGGTCACACACAACTCCATTAGAGTCCTCAACTAGAGTCTTCAACTTGGTATTTGAGTGACTTTAGAGAAGCTACTAAATATGTATCTCAATGTTCTGCAAAAATGGAGAAGAAATAGTATCTATCTGACAGTGTTACCAAGGGGATCCAATGAGATAATGCACAACCAGAAGACCTTACACAAACTCCTTAAATGTTAGCTTTCTTTCCAAGTGAATACTGCTGAACCACAGCAAACTTGCACCTGTCCCAACAGCTACAGCTGCCCTCAGGGTACTACTCACTCTTAGGTAGAACTCTCCATTTTCATTTCCAGATTTAATCCGAAAGGTATTGATGGTGTTGGCATAAATGGTTGTGGCCTGTATCTGGAAGATGTCTGATGGCACAGACCTATCGGATCGGATGCTCATGTACTTGTAGACTATAGACTGGGGAAGTTCTCGGCACACCGCACTTGAGACTGGGCAGACGCATCGGCTGCAGAGAAAAGCAAAAGTATTTCCCAGTTTAGCGTGTTAAGACCAGAAGTTTCTCACTTTCAAAAGCTTTGGTTTTTCTTACTTCTCTGACGTTAGAACGTAGGGATCTTGACAAGGATTTCGTGGGTAACAACGGAAGCCACCATGATAATTCCAACACATTTCATCTTCCCGACATTCATTTGTGGTCTCACACTCATTTATATCTGTAAACACATAGGGTCAAAAAATTTACCGATGTAAGTAAATTGTATAATACTTAACCTATTTAAGGTTCACTTCTTGTGCTGTGCTTGCTTCCTTTGGGCAGTGTAATCTACTCCCAGAGCGTCAAGTCTCCACCTGCATGCCCTGCTTACCAAAACCACGCCTCTAGGCTTTACCACTCTTGGAAGCTCCCGAGTCAGACAGTCTAATGCCCGCTCCGTTGGTTTTGCTTGCTGCTTTCCCAGCCAAGAAGGCCCTCCCCACCCTAACCATAAAAATCCTGTCTAACCAGCACACTTCAAGGCCAAATTGAGATGCCTCTTCCTTCCTGCAGCTTTTCTAACCCTCCAGGCAGAATTATTCTAATCTTTCAGTGCACTTATCCATCCCTTATTTAATTCCACTTTATTTTATAATTGACTACTGCCATATCTATATTCTTAAGTAAATTACAATCTCCCCGAGGGCAAGAATTGGTGTCTTTCACTTTTATATACGCACGGTCAATGGCTAATGTCTGGGTTTGAATTCAACAGATGAACAATAGGTGCTTGATAAAAATATCATAAAATGACACATACGAATCTGTGTGGAATGACTCAGCTACATCTGTCCTCAATTAAATGCAATGAACACAGGTCCTGCTCAGTCTTGTGTCTAAAAGCACATTAAACTGAGCCCAGATCCCCATACAACCTGAATCTGTCTGGATCTGTTCCCCCTTGGGTGGCAGAGCTATTTAGAGAAAGTGTGGAAGAAAGGGAATTAAAGAAGGGGCTGTGGTGAGAGGCAAGCCAAGAAAAGGCAGTGCCAGGAAGCCGGAAAGGGAGAGAGTCCCAGAAAAATAGGGCTGTGAGAAGGCCAGGCTGGACAAAGACTGGTTTTGGATTTGGGAATTAGGAGCCTCCAGACGACATCTAAGAGAACACTTCCACTAGAGAGCCATTATATTTACTATTAGAACAGCAACGATGAAAATTATATTAATATTCAAATCCCTGGCTATGTCTACCTCCCTTTACATTTGAATAATGATTGAGATTTTATCCATTATAAGCCTTTTCTGAATTCTTCTGCCTCATAACCAGATACTTTCATTCATTAATTTACTCATTTCATAAATAATTTACTGAATCCCTGCTGCAAGCCAGGAATGGGCTAGTTGCTGGGGTTTAATCTGTTTTTCCTCTCAGAATTCTTGTACCCCATGTTCTTTTTTGAGGGGGCCTTTATTTCTCTCTTCTTTGCATTACTGAAATCTGCATGTTTGTCTTAACCCTTCTATTAGCTTATAAACCACTTTAGGGCAGGACTATAGTATCCATCTTTATATTCCTTTATTACCTAGCATTAATGCACTCAGGGGCACCTGGTTTTTAAGAAATATTAAAATGAACTAAGTTGCTCTTCACACAAACCATGTAGACATAGATGAGAAAGATATTATCTTTCCTTGACATGGAGGAAAAACAAATAAGGGTTAAGTAAGTGGCTCAAGTTCATACAGGTAGTGACAGGCATCTTTCCACTGTAGGGTACTACATTCTCTAAACGAAAATAATTCCATGCCTTGTCTTTGGAGGAAAAAAATTTTCTTTTAGCTTCCAAACTGGCCAAAGCTATCTGGAACCTAAGAAGAGACTGGAAAAGTTTCCAAGAGTTTCCAAGAGTCAGTTATACAAAGTGTCTTCTTTAGGACTGGCTAGGGCTAAAGAAAGAATTTAGATCCCTTAGAAGAACTCATAATTGACTTGTCCTTTCAATATTCTTCGCTTCTCTGAAAAAGAAAGATGCTGTTAGCTACAAGTTAAACTAAGACTGGTTTGTTATATGGAGACCAAGAATGGCACAAGGAAACCTTATGTAATAATTTCATTGATTAATCCATTAATTTAGAACCTGGCATAATCAATACATTAATCATTCTGGAATGTTTTTCAGGAATTATTAATGGCATTAAAATATTTGATGAATGTGTGTCTGCATGTACGTGTATTCTCTCTGTCTCTCTTTCTCTGTCTTCTTCTCTGGGCCCCCTACCCCCACTCCACCCAAACACACACAGAGTTTTCATTTTTGCAAGGTTGTGGAAATGAGAACAGTTATTTCATCCTCAAAATAAGCCTTTTGGTTTTACTTTAGTCTATGGATGAGGTTGGGAAGAGATAATTTTAGTGGAGAAAACCAGTTGCTTTGTACCTTAAAAGAGTGTTAAATCTCTCATAAATATGTTTTGGCTTAACCCAACATTCTGGAACTGCATATCTTCAAGATATAACACTCATTAATACCTTATTTGCAATTCCAGTACAATTTTACTCCTTTAATTGTAATGGATATGTTTCTATATACATAGGGTAGACAGGTAAGATTCCACTGTATGTTAATTACCTCTGTCTTTTGCTGAGTACCAAATCCACTTATGATCAGAAACACAGAGACATTTATTTGAAGGACTCCAGGGAAATTGGTTAAGATATCCCATTGGCTAACATTTTCCTCCATGTAATATTTATGTTAAAAGCCTCAGGCTTCAGAAAATAAAATCACTGGAATGCAATATTTTCCCAATTAGAGTCTCTAGGAACATGGAAAAGGGTATAAAGTGTTCAGTGTGCAATGAATGGCATTCTGATTATGCTTATACTTAGTGGTTGGAGTCTAGTTGAATGATCATATGCATACTATAAAATCCCAGGTCCTGGGTGTTCCTCTGAGTTAATATTCTCCTGTAAAATCATCATATACACTGAGAATCCCTAGTATCTCCTTTTCTTAAAGGATTTTACTGCCTTTGTATGTCCTGTCTTAGTTCTGATTAAAGAGGACTCTCTAGGGCCGATTTGCTACTAATCACTTACATTGCTAAGTAAATTTTATGAAAACATCTTGGATTGTAAGGCTTTATGGTTTACAAATAACTTTTATGTATATTATCTCATTTCATGCTCACAGGTCCCTTTTCCAAATGAGAAAGCTAAGGCTTAGAGATGTCTGATAACCTGTTCAAGATTATACAGATAGAAGGCGGTGCAGCTAGGACTTAAAATTTCTCTGTCTTCAAGTTTAGTCATTTTTTTCCCACTCTTTCACTGATTAATGTAAATGTAAGTGTCTATACGAGGTTTTCTAGGATTAACTATACTTTTGATTTTATATGAGCAGAATTTTGCCTGTTAAGGAAATTTGAAACTACATGTAGCATTGGAGGTATGTAGTATGTAGGTATGAAGATCACCTGAACGTTTATTTTCTTTGGATATTAGCTATTTTTGGATCAGTAGTTTTTTTGCTAAAGAATTCAAGCACATTTTAATACACATAAGGCTGATTTTCTCAGCACCTAAATTACTACCCAGTTAATAATCTTGGTGTCTTAGAGGAGATGAGACTGGTTTGAGGTTTGCCTAACCCACATATTAATTTTATTTTTTAGACTTTGGGGTAGGTTATTAGAAGATGTATATCATAGAGATTATGTAGGTTATATAGAAGAGATATCAATATTTTATTAAAATTATTTATATCTTAAGAAGGAAAAATAAGTTTTAAAAAAAGTTAGTGTTAACTGAATAATTCCCTTTTTATGAGATGTGTATATTGCATTATGAACAAAGGAAAAAAGAGCTCAGATTTTATTCAAGAGGGAAAAAATGAAAGTCTATGGTAGAGAATCCAATAAACTTCTCCCTGCTTTTTCTGGTTAAAAATGAACGCTTAACAGATATGAAAACAATAAACTCACCCTGACAGGTTCTACTTCTCACCACTTGGTATCCCTGGGGGCACATACATGAGAATTTCCCAGGTTCATTGACACACTGATACTGACACAGGTAGCTTGAGGTTCTGCATTCATCAATGTCTGTTGAATCAGACAAGAGCAGGGACACAGAGTTGAAAAACTTGCAGGTCACTACTTTGGTAATATTTTTAAAGATAAGGTAAGAGGGTAAAAATACTGCAAACTCTAAATCAGAAATATAATACTTTGTAAGAAGCTCGAGGGAAAATTCTACAATATCAGCTCATTTCCTCTAGAACTTCACCACACAAAGAGTTTCCTTACCAGTTTTTCTTACCAGATTTAGCCGATCAGTGATGAAAGTTTGTTGAATCGTGGACCTAACCACACCGACTGAGCAGACTGAATGAATTGGGAATTAAGGGGAAGAATGTTTTGCATTTCTCAATGGTGATGTCCTTGTAGTTTGCTCAGAAGTGCAGAGGCAGCTCCTTTTGGTTTTGAGCATAGTGGCATGAAATGAGGCCTCCCTGGGTAGGGTATAACCTTTGTGGCCCCAAGTAAAGCTGGGAGGAAGTCAGAGACATCAAGTGTCAATGGCATCCCCCTCAGGATGTCTCATGCCTTCTGAATTGCACAGTGGAACATACAGGGGCAATGGACTCTGAAGGTCATCTTTCCAATTAAATAGCCCTCTTTTTACTCATGCGGAAAGTAAAACCCAGGCAACTTAAGAAATGTGTCCAAGTCGCACAGTGGCAGGAAAAAAAGACCAGAGGACAGGTCTCTTGGTTTATATTCTAATGTTTCTGACATGTGATTAGCTCTCTTCAAATTTAAATGTGCATACCAGCCACCTGGGATTCTTGTTAAATGCAGCATCTGACTCAGTAGGTCTAGTCTGGGGCCCGAGATCTGTATTTCTCCCACGCAGAGACAGGGAGCTGTCAGAGCTGCTGGCCATCAGATCACTTTGAGAAACAAGACACCAGAACTCCCCTTCTAATTACTAGACCCAGCCTACATCTAATATTTCAGTTATTTTGTTCCCTCTCCTTTCTCTTGATAACATACTAAAAAGCCAAAAGTTATAATTGAACTTAATTAACTGGATTTTAAAATAGAATTTCCATGGTGAAAAATTGGTTCTTATAAACAGGTACATAATTGGGTAAACCGACAGTAATTATACAGATTGAACTATTATTACAAATTATTTGGAAAATATTTTACCTTCACAGTTGAGCCTGTCACTGCTCAGCTCATATCCTTGATTGCACTGACAGATGAATGAACCAAGAATGTTGTAGCATTGCTGAGCACATTGGTTGCTAGCATCACATTCATTTATATCTGAAAGGAAACATTAACACATTTATATATCTATGTCTTCAAACATAGCCTTGCTCTTTTGTGCCTATGCCATCTATTGATGAGTGAATGATTCTCAGGTTGGATTCTTTGCCCTGCAGAAGCTCACTGGAGAACATCCATTCAGCTTTCATATTTGTTGAAATAACTTCAAATGTCTGTCATGCACTTCTTTTAGAAATACCAGAATATTTCTTTCTGGGAATGACAGTTAGTTTTGTGTTTGATGAATCTTTCCAAAAGAATTTAATGATTCTAATAAATATACAATCCCGTATCTATTTTCTTTTTATTGTTGTTCAGATGCAAAGTGCCAAGTCTATAAATAATTGATATAAGACATTCATATTGATATGGTCTCTCAGCATGCTGTGGTGAAGATTTATCTGTGCTATTTATTACTTTTTAAATGGGTTCTGTTAAATTCCATTACAATTATAACATAAGCCGCTGAGACCCATACAGAGTTTTGCAATGCTCTAAGGCACTGAAAATATTGTGAAAAGGCATTTTTCCGGCACTAGATTCTTTCCATGTCATGCCAATCTTAAAACTGTGTGCCGTGACACTGCATTCTGAAAGGGGAGAAGAAGCATGTAAAAATCAGATGCACTTTCAGTGGAAAATTTATGTACTTGGACTTAGAATAACCTATTGGCACCTTCAGCATTTATATCACACACTGTTGACTAATTGGTGTGTGTATATCAATTGATCTGGAGTTTTTTTATATCTTTGATACACCCACAGAGGAGAACTAAAACCAAGGCTAACAAAGTTTTCCATTCACATCTTGATGTGTTTTAAGAAACAGATTGGTTGTTGTCTTTTCAGCTTTATGTAGGGAAGATAATGCCAGTTCACTCAAGAGCACAGAAAACTGGAAATATTGCAACATGCCCTAATGTTTGTTTTGAAGAAAGAAAGCAGTCAGTATGGCAGTTTCCCCAAATCTTACCTACGCAGGTGTAGTTGTTTGCGGCCAACTGAAACCCAGGACTGCACTGGCAATAAAATGATCCTGGTGTGTTCACGCATCTTTGGTGGCAATATGGAGGGATGGTACATTCATCTATGTCTAGGTTATCAGGCACACAAAGAGAACCACGTTATTGACTATCCATAGCTGTTAGCTCTTTAGCTCTCAGTAGATATTATCTAGAACACCTAGCTGGAGAAAAATCTCATTTTAAAGGTAATTCTCTCCCTCTCTTTTTAAATTAGGGTTTATTTTTAAAAAATATACTTTGGTTTGCATTCTGCAGTTGAGTGAGATGTTAAAAACAAAGACTTCATAAAACTGGTTGAGTGGGTTGAGATTTAAAGATAGAAAAGCAATGAAGACTATTTCACATATATATGAGAATATGTATGTCAGCTCAGGGATCTAAAAGATTATCTGTAATGACAGAAGTGAAAAGGGACTATGGAAGAATCAACTGATGTAGCATAAAACTTAGAGAAAGGAGCCGTGGTCTGCCACTCAGCTGGTGATGCTGGCCAAGTCACACAGACATTTGGCTTCTTGTTTTTTTCTTTTGTAAAATGTGAATAGTAATGCTTGCTATGTGTATCTTATGATGTTTCTGTGAGAACCAAATTAAAGAACACTGTGGAAGGAATAGGATGCTAAACAAATTACCTCTTGAGAGTGCCCTCTGACACTCTGATGAAGTGTTCCAGGCTATGTTCTTCTCAGATAAATATTTCCAACTATAAAATAGTTGAGAACTTGTGGAGTAGGATTAACATCTTAGAAGCACAATAAAATTTCATTAACTCTACACTTTGTGACAACTCTAATATGGTGTGTATAATTTAAAATAACAATTATGCGTGTGCAAAGTAAGACTGCAGTGACACTACCTTATGGTAAAAAATGAAAACAAAACAATACTTTATGCCGAGTTCCTCTGACTGAAGCTGTGGGAGGCAGTATGCTCAAGTGGCTTCAGAATAACCTGAGATGAATCTTTCTTCCGGCACTTACTAGCATGGTCTTAACCTCTCAGAGCTTCCATTTCCTCTTCTGTAAGTGATAATACAACAATGTGGTAGACTTGTTGGGAGGATAACATGAAATTATATAGAAGAAGTTCTTCGCAGAAAACAGGTAAAAAAAATGGCAGCTATTATTAATAGATTGCAAAATATATTTGATTTCACTTCAATATTGAGATAAAAAGTAATGGCATTGACATAGCTTTCTACCTCATTTGTTGAGGTGTCTGCTCAGATATTACCTCAGGGAGGCCATCTCTGTCCATCCATATAAAATGGCTTCTTCTGTTCCATCTGTCCCTTTTTTCTGCTTTATAGCCATTTTTCTTTCTTTGTAGCCACTGACACTCCTTCCCATTGTGTTATGTGCTTATTTGCTTCTTACCTGTCTCCCTCACTATAATGCGTGGTAAATAAGACCTGCCTCCTCTTCAGGTGAAGGTAGAATATTTTTTGTCTGTTCACTGCTGTGTGCTTAATACCTGGAACAGGGTCTGGCATAGTAGACTCTCAATAAACATTAGCTGAATGAGTGTAGACTTTATACTAATTAAGAGCAATTTTAACGTAGTTCTTCCCACTACCCAGTATTATTATACTGGGCATTATACTGGTTATATTATACCCAATTATTATATTATATAGGTGTCTGTATTGACAGCTAATTCGTAAATGTTCTCTTCTAATAGTTCCATGAAGGGCTTGATTCTGTAAAATGTGTTTGTTTACCATGAAGGCCCAGCACTTAGAACAGTATCTGGTACACAGTCAGCCCTCAGTAAATACTTGATGGATAAATGACACATCTCTTCTCAACCAGTGAACACTAAGTGAATCATTGTTATTTGCAAGCACTGTGTTTGGCACAATAGTTTAATAATTATGATAAATACAGACAGTATATCCTAATATGGAAGAAAGGCATGAAAACATATTATTGCATGGAATGATAAGATCAACAGTAGAAAGCTATACAAGGGACAGAAAGAGGACCATTCTGCTCAAGGTGTGATCTGCCGACCACTGATGGTCCATGTACTATTTGGACCAGTCCGCAACAAGTAAGTACAAAAATTGAGAATATGTGTTTAGGAATAGCCATTTCTGTTACCACAACATTTTTATTACACTGTATAGTAGTATTTATCTGCAACAGACTGGATAGTTAAAAAAAAATTCATCAAGGTTTGAGAAGTAGTGAGGAGAAGGAGGGTGTAACTAATCATGGCTGGGTAAATCATGGAAGACTTCCCAGAGGAAGTGACCCTGAGCTGGGATTTGGAAACTGAAGAGGAGTTTGCCAGGGCTGCATGTTCCTGGTGCTGCTGGAGCTTATGTAGAGGCTCTAAAGTGTGACACTGTGCGATGTATGTGGGGAACTATAACTAGTGGACAAGGCCGCAGTGTAATATTTTTGGGAGAGAAAGGTGTTGATACAACAGAGCTGGGCACGGATCTGATGGAAGAAGACCTTAGATGCTCTGTTGACGAATGTGGATTTGGTTCCGTGGATGAGGGGAACAGCAAGGATGCCACATAATTAGATCTGAAAGTAAGAACATTTCCTCCTGCCATATCATATAGGGCTAGAGTCATACATTTTATTCCTTTTAATTGTTCCCATAGTAGGTTGAGTTAGTTCTTTTTCTGTACCTTTTATACCCTCAATTGTTTATTTTCCTGAATAATCCATTAGACAAAACTTTGGTCCCTGTGGTGTTTTCTACATAGTCTTCTCCTAAATCACAACTTCAGTCACACAAGGCCTAGGCCTTCTTCAGAGGCTGGGCACTAACCTCAGCACCTGGGCACAGCCCCGTGGTGAGCAGAACTGGGCCAGGGCCCATGAGGAGCTCAGCGTTGACATCCTGACATCAACAGTGAACATTCTCAGGCGAAAATTAATGCTAGCTTCCTGTCCCCACACTCTTATCCTCTGTTCCAAAGAGGAAATAAGACTCTTCACTGATGTATGTTAAAAGGTGGTATGGAAATTGCTAGTAATATCATATAGATACAATTGACACAGGGAGTCAGTAAGAAAGTTTTACTCCTACTACTGGACGGACCTCATGACTGAACTCAGAACATATTTACTTTTTACGGTTTACTTCTCACTGGCCTGTCAACCTCCTCATACTGTGTTCTTCCAGTCCTTAAAAAATGCACAGAGCATCTACTTGGCAGGCACTTTTCAGGTTTTGGGCGGACAGCAGTGACATAAAGCAGACCTGGCCCCTACCCTCAGGTAGCTCAAGTAGAGCTCTCAAGTAGAGGCACGTGATGTACTTGGCTTTGCCTTCCCAGCACTGTACCCACGTGCAACCTAATGAATATTTAGTACATGTCTGTGAACTCATCACGCAACGAGAGCACACAGCTACTCCACCCAGGACTCGTTGCAGCTCTAAGCACTCCCATGTGTGAGCTCCTGAGTTTGTAAGTCATTTGTCCAAAACCTCAACACGAGTAGAGCTGGGATTTGAACCTCATCATGTGCCCTACAAGCTATGCTAGTGAACTAGTGAATAAAGGTCACATCATCAATATTTTGGTGCTATGGCCCCCAAACAGCTAAATTAAAATTATTTTCTTGGTTGCTTTTGTGGTCCCATTCATACTCCAAATTTTTGCTTTTGCTTAGTCTAACATGTAGCCAACACTTTGATATCCAGAATATGCTCACCCTTTAAGGTTAGCTCTTTCTTGTTAATGTGGAAGATGGATCAGGAGTCAATGAAAGAATAAGCAGTTGTTAGCTATCACTCTCCAAATAAATAGGAGTGCTTTGTTTTGAATGACTGAGGTTTAAACAAGTAAGAGGTCTAGGACAGGATCTTGCTTACTACTCTGCTGTACTTACCTACACACTGCTCTCCTCGCTTCTGGTACCCTGGAGGGCACTGACAGGTGAAGGAGCCTCGTAAATTGATGCACACTTGGTCGGCTCTGCAGTTGTGAGTCCCTGCAGTGCACTCGTCTATATCTGGTAATGACAGCCAGCATAGAGTTTGAGTTGGTTATGCAGATGTTACTATTTCCTCCACTTAAAAAAAACTGGAAGGAGTGTAGTTGACACATAAGTGACATTAGTCACAAGTGTACAAACATGGTGCTTTGACAACTCTATACAT
>CM052811.1:61964997-61987726 GCA_028533885.1 Nasua narica
CCCTGAGAGATAAGGAAATGTGAGATTCAGATGTGGCAAGTTTCCTCAGTACATGCTGGCAGGAGATCAAGGACTGGGACTGGCTGCTGCATTTTCTAAGGGAGGCCTCACCAGTGACTGCGGCTTTTCTTTCCAAGACCTCTCTGCAAACCGCCTCCACCCCATCGCATTCCCGATGTCCTACAATTTCCTTCCTACTTTCTTGTTCAGTTCTAAGGCTCTTTGATAAATAGGCTGATATTTCCAGTGGACTTAATATATCATTAAATAGGTCTTACACATAAAAAGTTGTGCTACCTGGACCTACTCTTTCTTAAGAACCAGGCCCATTGACCTTCTGAGAAAGATCATCGAATAAAAATATTAGGTGAGTTAAAATAATTTAATAATAAAATCATTAAAATTTTGATTTTAATAATTAAAATTATTTTTATTTTATTTAAAATTATTTTTATTTTTTATTTAAAATTATTTTTATTTTATTGGCCCCCCCATTGCCACTATATTCTTTTCCTTTCTCTATCATAATGAACAAACAAAACTGCAGTAGGACTCCCCACACCTAAGACTGACTGGAGATATTTTTAACACACTGTACATACTTGGACTCACTTTAATTTTTAATTCTTTTGGATGAGAAACTTCCCGAACTTCAATAAAACACAATTGCATGAAATCGTCTCCAAGAAATTGCTTCAAAGGAGTTGAGTGCAGGCTTTGTCATATACCTAGAGCTGGATCTACTAGGAAACGAACTGACTACATTTTCATTTACAGCTTCTCCAACTCAAGCTGAGACGATTTATCCTCTCCTTTGCTATTAGCTGTTTACCTAACGCTGAAGGACACATATACAGGATTTTTCTGAACTATCTTTGATTATACTACCAATTCATACCGTTATTTAAATAATACAATTTTATTATTTTAAAAGTTGTACTTTGAGACCCTGTTATTACTTACTCACAGAGCATGTATCATATGAGAAAGTCATGTAAGAATTGTTATGCATTGTTAAACTCTCTTACGCTTTTTTTTTTTAAGATTTTATGTTTTAAATAATCTCTACTCCCAACATGGGGTGCTCAAACCCACAATCTTGAGATCAAGAGTAGCTTGCCTAACTGACTGAGCCAGCCAGATGCCTCTAAGCTTTTCTTTCCTACTTGTATACATTTCTAATAGTCTTTTTTTTTTAAAGATTTTATTTATTTATTTGACACAGAGAGAGAGATCACAGGGAGGCAGAGAGGCAGGCAGAGAGAGGGGGAAGCAGGCTCCCCCCTGAGCAAAGAGCCTGATGTGGGGATTGATCCCAGGACCCTGAGATCATGACCTGAAGAGGCCTTAACCCACTGGGCCACCCAGGCACCCTGCATTTCTAATAGTCTTAAACATCAAAAGGTTAACATGACAAGTCACTAAAACATAAATCTATGTCAGAGACTCGAAGAATATCCATCCACCTGGGCTCGTGTCTCAGAAGACCTAGTTTCCCCAGGCTTTTCATTCTATGAAAGTCCTCTGTGTTGGGAGTATCTCAAATGGCAAAAGCACTGCTTTATTCATAAGGGAAATGACTTAGGTCAGCCATGATTTTCCTGGTAATCTAGGAAAAAGTACTCCAGGAGAGGTGTTTTTGTTTTGCTTTTAAAAGATCTATAATTTATCTTCAACAGTAAAGCTCACCGGGTTCTTAAGCAATCACTTCACACATTCCCTGGGCCCTGGGCTCAAGCTCTTTGAGGATGGAGTCTACGTCTTACTTTTTTCTGTATTCCTAATGCCTGGCCGAGTGCATGACACATGGTAGGTTTTCAATAACTGTTTGTTCAATAAATGGGTGAATGAATGAATGAATGAATGAATGATAATCGTTTGCTGGAACCAATGCCTGGAGTTTGAGGGAAGTAGGATCAGTGTTTTATCTTATGGAACTAACCATTTCCAAGGAAGGGCGACAGGCAAGATGTGAAAAACAGCAAAACCAGCAAGATCTCAGCACATGGAAACTGTAAGAAAGCAATGATGTTGAGAAGTGCAGAAACAAGGAAAGCAGAAGGCAACATTGGGGGTGAGTGGATGTGGAAGGTTTGCTGGGCCTGGGGAGTTTTGAGCTGCATTTTGAAGAAGGCGGGGAGGCTCTTTCTAGGCAGGAGGCAGGCTCCAGTAGAAAACATCTGATGAAACAAACGTGATCTGCAAGGCAGTTGGGAGTCCACATGGCTGGAGGGGCCGTGTGTGAGGAGCCCGCTGCAGTGCCTGCTTGAAGGTGCTCATAAAGTGGGAGCTCAAGTCACAAGCAAAAATTCAGAGCCTTAAAGGTGGGATTGGAATTTGAATTGGACACCACGGGGAGTAGCTCTGAACTATGTAGACACAGCTTAATGTAAACATACCCAAAGAACAAAATAATAGAGTGTGCTTCCTAAAATATCACAACACGTAAATCAACTCACATTTCATCATTCTAATGCATTAAGAATAGCTAAGGGCAGTATCTGGTGATTCCCTCATTTTTCAAAAATGTGCCCACACTCTCCCTCCTAGTGATTTATACTGTTGTGGGTCCCTTTCTTGCTGACTTTGGCACCATCCTTGCTTCAAATAATGCAGTCTGATCTTTGCTCGGCTCTCGCTCCTAGCCTCTTTATCGTGCTGACCCCCAGTCTATGGGACTGCATAGTTGGTTTCCTCTCAAAAGTTAATGGAGGCAATTGTGTCCACATCTCTGTGGTGTCCATTAAGTCCCTGCTTAGGCCCTCATTCTCTATGTTTTTGGCTCCTTCCTGTCATTCTGACTCATATTTCCCAAACCCCTGACTCATGCTGCTTTCTCTCTCTTATGCAACACTTTAATCTCTGCAATGTTCTTTTCATAATTTGATAACTTACCACGACATGGACATTCAGTGTGTTTTCATGGGCAAATGTTTTCTGTACCTTAAGGGCTTTACATGACCATTTAGACTTTGTTGCTTTAGGTTTAAAGAATAATTCAGAACTACTTTTGGAATAATCTACCACTGACAAGGGATGAGAACATACTGAAATAGGAGGAAGGGACTGAAGTGATTTTGCATCTGTCAATGCCCAGGTGATCTTGGACCATGGCATCAATTCTTTTTCTCTGTTTCTCCTTCCGTAAAATAGACTATCCATCCTTAATGATGCATGGATTTTTTTTTTTAAAGTTCAGAATCTTCAAAAGATATCTTTTTGTTTCCAGACTGTACACCCTTAGAGTAAAATAGCCACATCTTTCTGTGAGGAACACTGTGCATGCTTTGTGAATATTACTTGATGGCGCTGTCCTTTGAACTCCTGTGGTTAAAGCAAAGGCAGTGGTTAAATTCAAGTTGCTATTTCTTCATCTGTGTGGATTTATAATCTTATATCTTTGGCAGCCATATTAATTTAATCTCATAAGTGGAGTAAAGTAGAAAAAAAGAGGTCAGGAATTCATGTTTGCTGTGAGAAGGAGCTACTTTATTCCTAGCTCCTTCCCTTCCCTTCCCTTCCCTTCCCTTCCCCTCCCTTCCCTTCCCTCTCCCCAGCCTGCTTGCTTTCTTTCTTTCTTTCTTTCTTTCTTTCTTTCTTTCTTTCTTCCCTTTCTCTCTTTCTTTCCTCTCCTTCTTTCTCCTTCTTTCCTCCCTCTCACTCTCCCTTTTTTTCTTTCACATTCTAAACAATTTAAATAGACACCCATCTCCTCAGAATGATTGGTTCTAATCCTTTTCTAGTGACAGGACAATAAATTAGTTCCCAGCACTCTATTTACTCTATAAAACTTTTTAAATAAAAGGGATTCATTGGTTAAGAATTTTCTTGTTATTTTGGGTCTTCATCTTATTTTTCAGTATAATCCTGGAAAGTAGGAGCTATTCCAAAAAAGTGCTGAGAGCATTGCTGTTTTATTACTTCCTCATCCATTAATGGCTCTTAATAATGATAGTCTGAGTATTCAAGACATTAAATTATGTTGCTTAAATTTTGATTAGGAAGGAGGCGTGTGATATTTTATATAACTTCTTATACAAATCTATTAAAATTCTAAAATTAACTGGGGTAAAAATAGGTAAGTAGTTAGCAATAAACATCTATTATTTGATTAGAAAATTGGATCTGCAAGCCTCTGATTTAATCCTGATAATAGCTTTGTGGAATAAGAGGCCACATCATGCACAATTTATAGAAGAGGCAGGAGGATGTCACTGAAATGTAGATTTGTGAGGTGACCTGCCCAAGGTCACACAGAGTAGCAATTCAATCTCCAGATTTCCATTTTGCCCCTGCAGTTTAGGTCTCTAGAAAGGCTTATTTCCTAAGAGCTCTGGATAGCAGACCTTTAATTGTAGTTTTAGTTACATATATATTTAATTTTCTTAGAATTAAAGAGGGGGTCGTTCATCTGCAGTGCCTTGATTCCTCCCTTGTGTCTTTCTTCTACATTAGAATAACATTCATAGCTCTCCAAGTCTTCTGTTTTCCTCCCTAGTCCTTAGCCAATTATCAACAATTTTTGTCAAAGACTTTCTATTTCCCTTGCTGCTTCTTTCATAGTACTGGAATCAGATTTATCTGGGCTAAATGCCCAGTTCTAGTTAGCTTTTCACCCTTCTGAAATTATCAGCTAGAATTCACCCAAGCTAAGCAGTTCTAGTGGAGAAAATAAATACTGATATTAAGTAACAAAAGAGAACTGTCTTCATCTATGGCCAGCAATAGATTTATAGTTCTAGATTCTTATCTTTTCTGGCAAAAAGGATTGTTAATAATTTGGTGGGCTTTAAATGATAAACAAAAATATCACCAAAATCAACAAATGTCAGCCTCCCTGACAGTTCATTTCTTTGTTTTATTGAGTGGTGAATCAAGTGTCCTGGAAGTCCCTGTCACTGCACTGTGTTCTCTCAGAACCTTGAAATATGTCGCTGTCATATGGAAAAATCATGTGACATGTCTTTGGGGTTTCTTTTTCCAGCAATGATGATTGATTTGTATTGCAAATCGACCTTTTCTCACCCAGTCCCTTTTGTGGCTAGTGGTGTTCATTTTGCAAGATGATGGGATGAGGTTAGACATACAGTTCATGAACATGGAAGAGAAAACCAAGTGGTACACAAGGTCAGTTCAACTTGTGACTCATCTGTACTACACACAGACCAAATGCACCAATCCCTCATAGCCTAAAACAGAACCAGCAAGGACACAAAGGCCTTAATTATTCTTCAGCTCTTTTTGCACACTGGCAAAGTGAAGCTTCTTGCTTTCCGAATCTTAAGGAAAAACATTTTCTACTGATAAATGATTGCTAATCATTAGGAGTGTTCTCTGGCATCTTTGTGAATATGTCATTCCCAGCTAAACTTCCTTTTTTCCTTGTTTTTTTAAAAAAAACATTTGTTTATTTACTTGAGAGAGAAAGCAAGAGAGATTGAGAATATGAGTGGGGGTAGGGCAGAGGGAGAAGCAGACTCCCTGCAGAGCAGGGAGTCCGACATGGGACTCTGTCCCAGGACCCCGGGATCATGACCTGAGCTGAAGGCAGGCGCTTGACCGACTGAGCCCCCCATGCGCCTCCTTTTTTAACTTCTTAAACTTAATTATCTATTAAAAATATGTTTGGGAAAAGATGGCCTTGGTATTTGGAGTGATATTACAACCAGTCATCAATCCATAAACTTGTGGAGGTAGAACTGTATTTTGAAACAAGTAGCACCATTAATCTTTGCTTAAAGATCGAATTAAAGATGGACTGTGTGAAAGTTGAAGCCGAGTCTATACGAGCTGGGAACCAGCTTCCAACTTGATGGCTTTCAGAGGAATTATGATCCCATCTTATTATGGGAGACCTCTAAACTGACATTTAGTTTTCTGGTGCCTTACACCTCTTTACCTCATTCCTCCCAACCACCTTCCATCCCCAGCTCCAGATCAAACCCTTGGGGAGCAATGAACTGAATGGACACTACATTCAGCTGAGTCCACCAGGCCCTGCCTGAGCCCTGGGACTTGGTTTCTGGCCCCCTCTCTGAGCCTTGCAGCCAGATTAGTCAGTCTCCCTAGCCCAAAGCACACACATTCTTGGCTTACTCCTTCAGTCCAGTCATTGCTTGAGGTCGCACAAGCCCCTGGCTATGGCAATGCCAATTATAACAAGCATGGCTTGGTGACCTCCTAATTGTATAAACCAATTACATTATACTTGTTGTTCATTCAACAATAAACAGCTTTTGTGCCCACTAAATTGGGGCCTACTACTAAATTTGCTGAGTGTAATTTGGCAATACTTCTCCAAATCATTAACTGCTTAAGGCTTTTTAAATAAAGCATATCTTTGTGCTTCTTGCCTTCAGAGCATTTTACCTCCTTGTGTATATTTTCCTAGCCATTTCATTACATCTTAACTTGTGATGTTTCTGCACAATGTTTCCCCATATGCCTCAGGGCCCTTATGTTTTTCTGAATTTCAAATGAAGCAGAGGTTGGGTGAAGGAGGGGTGGAACTCACCAAATTTACACTAAATTCCTTTCTCTTTTTGATTCAAAATTCCAGCACAATGAAAAGCAATGAAAGGATAAATATGTGAGTAAATCTAAATGAATACTGACCATATAAAACAATAATAGGAAGGTCTTTTGGGATTTATAAAATATTTGGGATTTATAACATATTTGGGATTTATAAAATATTTATAATTAAAATACATGAGAATAATAAGTTGGCAGGAAGGAAAACAGAGTTTAAGTGCTTGAAGGTCCCTGCATCGTCAGGGAAGAGGTAAAACTACTAATTTATTTTAGACTTCGATAAATCAAGGATGCATGTTAAGTAGCCCCTAGGGTAAAAAACTAAAGGAATAGTAAAAGCAGAAAACTACAAATCTAATACAGGGGAGAAATGGAATAATACAAAATGGTCCATTATTTTAGAGAGAAGGCAAGAGAGAAGGCAAAAGAAAAGGAAACTAAAATATGCAGAACAAATAAAAGGCAAACAGTAAAATGGCAGTTTAAACCTAATCATAGCAATAGTTGCATTAATATAAACAGATTAAATGCTCTTACTAAAAACCAAAATTCTCAGATTGATTACAAAAACAAAACCCAAATATGCTGTTTCAAGAGAAACAATTTAAATGTAAGGATGGAAAGAAAAGATAGGTTAAAGAAAAAAAGATGAATAATGTACTATGCCAACACTAATCAAAAGTTGGCTTTGCAATATTAATATCAGACAAAGTTGACTTTAAGGGAAAAAGGATTACTAGAGAATAAAAAATACTATGCAATGATAAATATTTCTGGTTTATCAGGAAAATGCAGAAATTCAGAATTTAACTGCATTTAGTCACATAGCCTCCATATAGACAAAGCAGAGACAGGTAAAACTAAAGGGAAAATGAATACACACAATTATACTAAGAGATTTTAACATACCTCTCTAAGTAACTAAATGAACAAACATATTTTCAGAAATGAATAGAAAATATGAATAACACGATTACAAACTTTGAACTACTTGACATAATATAGAATACTCTATAGAATATATAACCTATTCCAGCACTGAGAAAATGTTAAAAGAAAATGATTATATGCTAGCTTTAGGGAAAGTCTAAATACATTTCAGAAATTACAATATACAGATTTTTGTTCCCTCACTATACTGCATGTATGAGGGAAATGACAATGACCACAATGAAACTAGAAAAATCCCTTTCTTTTAGAAAAGAAGACATACACTTCCAAACAACTCATGGTTTAAGGAAGATAAAATTGAAATTTGAGACGTCAAACTGAATGAAAATGAAAATATCACATATGAAACCTTGTGGGGAAAAAAATGCCAGCTCTTAAGAAGAACTATAGCCCCTTCTCTCCTTACATCTCCTTCTCTTTGTCCCCACTCTACTCAATTTACAAAAGAAGAAAATACAAATGAGATTTGTATCTGAGATAGTCTGTTATGAAAGTGAACTCAAGGGTTTTGAAGGGCGACTTAGAGAAGAAGGAAAAAATTTTGACGTGTCTTTCCAAAGGCAGAACTAGAATAAATGGGTAAAAATTTAAGGAAGGCAGTACAATACAAGGAAGACTGTAGTTCAGGGTAAGAGAATAATATGGTCATTGGACACTTTAATATATTAGGAAGTAGTGAGGTTCCTATCACCAGAAATACACAAATGGTGCAATGTGGATCTCAGTAGCAGGTGGCGATTTGGCCAGTCATCTGCATTGAAAAATGATAAGACACTGCATGCAAATATGGCAGAATGTTAATTTTTGAATCTGGATGGTGTGTGTTCAATATTCATTGAATTGTACATTCAACTCTGAGTTTGAAAATGTTAATTAAGGATGCCTGGGTAGCTCAGTTGGTTAAGCATCTGCCTTTGGCCCAGGTCATGATCCCAGGGTCCTGGGATTGAATCCCGCATCGAGCCTGCTTCTCCTTCTGCCTCTCTCTCTGTCTTTCATGAAAAAATAAGGTCTTAAAAAAAAAGAAATAAAATATTAATTAAAAAACTGGAAAACAGGGAGCCTGGGTGGCTCAGTTGGTTAAGCCTCAGACTCTTGCTTTCGGGTCAGGTCATAATCTCAGGATCTTGAGATTAAGCCCCATGTCGTGCTCAGCTGAGTCTGCTTGTCCCTCTCCCTCTGCTCCTCCCACAGTTCTCTCTCTGTTGAATAAACAAATCGTCTTTAAAATAAATCGAAAAACAAGGGCACCTGGATGGCTTAGGCAGTTAAGCATCTGCCTTTGTTTGGCTCAGGTCATGATCTTAGTAGGGTCCTGGTACGAGCCCTGCATCAGGCTCTCTGCTCAGCTGAAAGTCTGCTTCTTCTACTCCCTCTCCCTCTGTGTTCTCTCTCTCTCAAATAAATAAATAAAACCTTAAAAAAATTTTAAAACAGATGCTGCATCCACCTGAATATAGAAAGTTGTAAGGATTCAACAAATGAATGAATGTCTATACATTCTCTCATTTGACACATGATGCACATACATATATTTTTGTACTGTTGTGATGTTGACTTTTATACTTTCATAATTTATCATCTAACATCTGAAAACCTTGCTCTGTGACAAAGTATAGCAAGGAAAGATCTTACCTTAAGTAATTATTTATCTTATCCCTCTTCCTTGAGCAATGTGGCAGTTAAAAACTATACTTCTTATTCCTTGTTCTGTATGAATGATTTTTCAGGAAGGAAGTCTCTGCAGCTTTGATCATATTAAGGAATAAAGTTATTCAGTGACTAAAATGTTAAATTGGAACAACTATCACCTTGTGTCCAAATCCTTCATATACCATTAAACTAAGAGAGATTTAGCTTTTTGGTTTTGTTTCAAATTGATACTATGGTTGCCTTTTTCCCCAAGTTATTCATGAATTTTCATTCATATTTGAATTTAATTTGCTGATAAATTGTGTTTGACATATGTAGGCTATGGGATATCCCCCACCCGTCTATGTTAAAACACTTCCAATGTTGTGAGGTAATAGCATTCAAATAACTCCTATGAGTTCAAGGAGTACCTAAAGGCAATAGGGAACTAAAGAAAATACTGTGCAATGAAACTATTGATCCTGTGAGTGTTTCAATCCTAAAGACGGATTTCAAGCTAGCATATAAAATGGTCTTTGGACTTTAAAGTGAATTGGGGGCATTTTACCTGACATTTCCATCAAAGACAAATTTATATTTGGACCATACATTCTCTGTGCTCACTTCGGTGGCACATGTACTAAAATTGGAATGATACAGAGAAGATTAGTATGGCCCCTGTATGAGGATGACTCATAAATTTGTGGACTGTATGTTCTCTAAGATCTCTTTCAGTTTTAAGAATCTGAAATTAAAGCTCATTTTACTGAATTCCTGAATGCTGTTGTAAAAAATATTCATTTTCCAGCTCTTACCTCTTCTGCCCTCTCTACCTTAAAATGTTGGATCTCGGGAAACCTGAAAAACATGCTCTTGCTTTTTGGGGACCATGATCATAGGTCTCTATTTCCTCTTCCCTTCTTTTTCACTTTTCAGCAGTGGTTTCTGATCTGTAGAATCAAAAGAGTGTCTAAAAATGGACTCATCTTTCAGGATTAAATGTTTCTGTCAGCAGAATGGGATGAATAGAAAGTTCTCTTCAATGTTTAAACGCACTACTGTGTACCTGTAAAGTTACATACTTTCAGGAATTTAGAGTTGCTTAAAGCCTGTTTGGCAGCATAAAATCTAAAAAAAAAAATCTCATGGAGAAACACGCCCCATACACAGTTTTCTATGTCTATAGAGTATAAAGGAAGATGGAACTTTGCCAGTTACACAGTTGATATGTTGGAGGTAAACAGCAAACTAAGTCAGTCTTTAAGGGGATTTCTTGGCATGCATAAACACAGAAGAAAAAAAAGACTATGTTCTTAGATGTGAGATATATATATATATATATATATATATATATATATATATGAAATGGTTACTGGGTTACTGGATGGAGCACATCCGTAGAGTCTATCATATTCCAAGTTTTCATTTTAGAAGAAAATGGAAAAATTGAGCAATTCATATTGTTAATTTTAAAATTAGCCTGGAATTATTTTTCCTTAGAAATGTAATAATTTGTTTATGGAAACCTTTAAATGAAAATCTTTGGCTTCAGGCATGTGTGTGGTTAATGTGGATGACTGTGAGGCAGCCGGAGAGGTGTAGGGATCTCTTTCAGAACTACAACAATCATACTATTTTCTCACTGCACATGATTTTAAAATTCTAAATTTTTTTTACTTGAGATCATTTCTTTAGTTGCTTGTGCTAGCTTTTTTCTAACCTTATTACACCAAGAATTTATTATACCAAGAATCGATGGGAGGACTTGCCAATCTTTTTAGAAAGTCTGAGAACCACAGAATAATTTTTTTCTTATACAACTCACTGACAGAATGCTATGAACTGTAATTGAGACAGAAGAGTGGGAAAATCACAGGCTTTAGCATCAAATAGGCCTCAGTTCAAATCCAAGCAACACCACGTTTTAGGTGTGTATGCAGGGCAAGTTCTTTAACCTTCCCAAGTTTCATGGACAAAGTCTGTCAAGTAGAGATAATACCCATTTCGTAATGTTATTGTGCATACTAACTGAAATAAGACACCTCTCAAATGGTACCTGGTTGACACTAAGTGCTCGACAAATCATACTTATTGTGAAATGGCTGTAAGTCAGTATACATCAGGTTGGTACTACTGTGTCTGCAGAGCGAAGGAAGCAAAAAAACTGAAGAAAGTCAGGTCTTTCACTACAATTTGCTATGCCCTTGTATATAATTACCATCCTATCTTTGCTTCCTTGCTCAGCGTCATATTTTGAATGTGGTCTGTTATGACTGAAATCCAACAGGGAAGAACATCACAGCTTTGACTGGCTTCTCTTCCTCTGGCATATTCCAGATGAATAGATAGGAGAATAGACAAAATCAGCCTTTTTTAAAGCTATTTCTTATTAGGGAAATTGCAAACATTCAAACAAAAAAAATATGGCAAAGCAAAAAGAAAAATCTAGCATCTTTTGCATTTCATAATATTTTGCCATATGAAAGGACAGTTAATTGCTGTCCTTTAATATTGCAACAGAATATTAATGTTTATGAAGACTACTTAGCAAACATAGCTTTAATTGGAGCTCTGATTAGAACCTATATGTAACTCTGAGAAAGTACATTTGTGTGAACAAGTTCCAACTATCAAAAAACCATGAAGATATAAATTTCAGCAGCAATTTTTGTTATATTGGCTATGTCAAGGACATTATGGTTGTCATCTTTCAAGGCAGTGATGAAGTTATAAATCGGAGCTAAAGAACAGATGAGGAGTATTTTCTTTCTTTTTTTTTGAATATTTTCAAATGGAGTGGAAATAACTACATGTAAAGTTAGGACAAGTGTTTCTGGTTGTTTATTCATAAGGAGAAGACTCTAGGATGAAAACATCGATGTCTGACTTTTCAAATGAGCAGGAGTCTCCATAAAACATAATAGTGATCTACATAATCACTCGTGGTTGATGAAGCATCCATTCAATCATATCACACAGGAAAGTTTGATTGATTTGGAGCCAATTTTTGTTCTGTAAATGCTATGCTAGTAATATAGCAAAACCATGGCATATTAAAAATATTCCTTAGATATATTAATTTTGGTTTTGTTAAAACACTAAATGACCTCTTCCCAATGCTTTCATTATAGTTTTAGGCAAATTATGTATGTGGATATGACAGACTCTTGTTTCCATATTAAGGGTTTAACAGAGAAAATTAACAAGGAGACTGAAAGAATCATGACTCACATAGATGTTGATAAAATGCAGCAGGTCCTATATGATTAGTTTGAGCCTCACTGCAACCTAACAGGTGGTTTAATATAAAAACTAGTCTTTTCCTTAGATTCCAATTACCAACACATTCTTTTTTTTTTAAGATTTTATTTATTTATTTGAGAGAGAGAGAGAGAGAACGAGAGAGAGTTCATGTGGGGGTGGGGGAGAGGCAGTAGCAGAGAATCCAAAGCAGACTCCACTCTGAGCACGGAGTGTGATGCAGGGCTTGATCCCTCGCCTGTGATCACCATGATCAAGACCTGAGCGGAAACCAAGAGTCTGTCGCTCAGCCAACTGCATCACCCAAGCGCCCCTTATCAGTGCATTCTTAAATGATCCTCCACATCAGCCAGGCTGCATATCGCCGTGTGTAAACCACCTGTTGCCACCTGTCTGACTTTGTGCATGAGCCTCTCCCCAACCTCTCTACTTTAACAGGATAGATTCCTTTTCAACGTTCAGCTTGAGCCCACCTTCTTTGTGGTTCTTTTCCCAGGTTCCTTTGGTTAATGTAAGATCACTACAGAAAGCAGCTTATTCAGCTGACTTTGGGACAGCTATATCCTTGTTAAGAAAGGGCAGTAGGAACAAATTTGCTCTCTTTAGAAAGTCAACTGCCTTGGCTAGGTCTTGAATAGCTGCTCCCAACCACCTCCTTAACTAAAGCCATCTTAAGGGTAAAAGTGTGCCCCTGGCACTTTATCTGGTTCAGAGTCTTAAACAAATTTTGCTCCAACTACCAATTTCTGGCGTTCTTCATTGGGTGCTGAATAACCCTAGGTACACATTAGTGGCCTATATAAATTTTATGGGCCCAATTTGTCAAAGGTACCAACTGAGCTCTCCATTGCATCTGATGCGTAAATTCTGGCACTGTTATATTACAACATGGCAAAACATAATAAATAACACTCAGTGCGTCCATAGTATTTATACAGTTGTTATTACATTTTTTTTTAGAAGACTAAGGAATGCCATGCCAAGGTGAGTGTATAGAACTTCTTGTAGCCTCCACTAAGGTTGAGTTAAATTTTACTTTCAAATTAGTCTTCCAATAAGTTTTAGTATGAGTTTTAAGATGGAACAAACCCCAAGTAGTAAAAATCCTTTAAGAATTACAGTTATATTATGGGTGGATAAAATCATAATGGCTTCAAACAATACACTAAATGCCAAGTGGATTTTAATGCTGATGCATTAAAAGTTGATGCTCAACTTTTCTTTGAGCTAAGATAATTTAGCTCAAAGAAATCCCCCACTGCACTTTATTTGGTTAAAAATGTGAGCTGTGCTATTTTTAGAATAAAATTCATACTTAATTTGCCTCTGTAGCTCTGTTATAAGTGGAGAATAAAACCTGTCCTAATTACCTACAATGAAATTATCAGACTGGTGTAACAAAGTTAGGATTTTGAAATGTTTTGAAAGTAAATGATGTGTTTCCCTCCTCTGTGAACAATGAGAGTGGATTTCATTTAGATATGTAGAAGTTTCATATTTGTATAGGACATCTTTCACTTGGTGCAGATGAAAACTCATTACGTCATTTTCCAGTATCTTCAGGATGAAATCCAAACTTTTTAATGTGATGTGCAAGGCCATTCATAATTTGATCCTTGCTTACCACCATGTACTACATACTGAATAATACAGAACACTTAGTCCCTTCTTCTGTCTCTTATTTAGGACCTTCACAAGTGCTATTCTCTCTACATGGAACATTCTTTCTCCTTCTGTCCTTCCCTTCCCCCAATTTGTGGCTAATTCCCACAACTTCCTTAGACGGAAGCCTGGAGTCACCTTCTCTGGGAAGTCTTTAAAATGAGACTCAAAATGTCACGTTGTAATTACTGTCCACTCCCTCTTAGACTGTGAGCTTTTGAGGGCAGGCTTTAGAAGCATTTTTATCTTTGTATTCTCAGGATCTACTGTGCTTTGCACACAATAGTTATTCAGGCTTCTTAAATAGTCTTACAGCTATAGGATATTTAGTAGTCTTGTGCCATCTCCCAAACTGTAATTAACAAAGCGATTGTTAAAATTTTCTTTCCCCATCTTATTCCCAAATCCAGTATAAAAGAATAAAGTAAATCTAGGTAACTAGCACATCATCCCCAGAAGACCCCACTTTTAAGGAGAAGTATAGACATTACTACTGCTTATAGAGTGTTTTAGAATTGAAACTTAAATAGATTAATGAATAGAACTAGAACAGGTATTTTACCTTTGCAAAATTTTAGCTGTTGGATAAGTCTTAAACACACACACACACACACACACACACACACACACACACACAGAGTATCATGACTTAGTGAAGTGAGATCTAAATCCAGTTGAAATTCTTTTGGATTATTTCATAAGGTAAACTATATATTCTTATGTTTTTAAGCTCTTGCTTTATCAGCTTAGCAGTCAGTCAAGCCTTACTTGACTGTAAGCCTTACTTACTCCCAAACAGCCCTTCCAAGCCCCTCCTCCCCTTTTTGCACTCCATTTAAATTCTCCTTTTTTTTTAAATTCTCATTTTTAATTAAGTAACTGTTAACTAGGAAATGCATTTCCCCTAGCCATGCTGGGAGAACTTTTTGCTCTCCTCTATTTGTGACCAGATTATTCCTTGGTTCATGCTTATATACAAAGTGGATGGTAGGGGACTTATTGGGGAGAGTGGGTCTATGCGTAATTACCTCTTGCCATAATTTCCTGTAATTGCAAAAACCCTTGTTACAATCAGGGCATGACTCTGCTTAGGTTACATTCATTGCCATTTCGCAGCATCACAGCCTTAACCATATTAAAAATAAAGCAACTGCTGTTAAAGGTCTATGTTCAGGTGTAGTTTATGGTTAGAGACTTACTCTGTATTCCTTCTGCCATATATTATGACTAATGAACATTCTACAGTTTAATGGATGTGAACATGAGGCAGAAAGGCTGATTGTTTATAAGATCATTTAAGGGCTTGTTTAGCTCCTAATTGGATATTTCATGGGGCATAGGAGCTGAAATTATACCTTAATATTATTAATTGACTATTCGATGTTTACCTTTATAATATCTATGAGTAAATATATTGCTAAACAATATTATAAACTGTTTATCCTACTTGGAGTGGAACTTGTTTAGAATCGTGTTTGACTCAGGATCTGACTCATCACTTATTTGCAAAATAAGTGTCTGTTAGAAATGATTTTAAACAAATTCTTATGATCCTGAAAATAGTCCTTGTGGATCAACTCTTTTTACACTTCTTATTAGAATTGTTATTATAGGTATGGTACTTAAAAATTAATGTAAATATTTTTTGAGGAACTTATTCACTTTACAAGAAGTCAGATCTAGGGGCGCCTGGGTGGCTCAGTGGGTTGGGGCCTCTGCCATCGGCTCGGGTCGTGGTCTTGGGGTCCTGGGATCGAGCCCTGCATCTGGCTCTCTGCTCAGCGGGGAGCCTGCTTCCCTCTCTCTGCCTTTCTCTCTGCTTACTGGTTGTCTCTCTCTCTCTGTCAAATAAATAAATAAAAATTAAAAACAAAAAAAAGAAGTCAGATCTACCCCCATGTCCCATCCCAGTCCTATTAAGATGATTTAATACATTTAACCATATGTGTATACTTATTTTTCCCTCTCTCATCCTACAAATTTTTGGGGGTGACATTTTCATTATGTAATTCTTTGCTCAAAATCTTTGACAAGTTTTGACATTACTAAATATAAATGGCTTAACCAAGAATTCACGATTCATGCAAACTGTCCCCCACTTTCCCTCAGCATTATTCTGCATATAGGGCATCTACCCTGCAATGCCTGCCTTTTCTCTTCTCAGGATTATTTATATAATCCTTATATTTATATAATTTATTTATATAAATATATTTTATATTTATTTATTATTATATATTTATTTATATAAATATATAAAAATATATTTATATAATTCATCCTTCATGATCCAGATTATATCCACTGCCTCCAAAAAACCTGTTATGGCCCCTGATTATAGTAAGCAATCCCTCCTCTGGAGTCCTACCACTGCTTTTACCATTGACTCCATGGGGACTGAGGCTCTCGACTAAAGTTTTGTTGACCTGAATTGTTAAACTGATTATTTTTACTATTTAATTTTTTAAAAATCTGACCTTACCTTATGCCTGAAAAGTCCTTGCAAGAAAGGTGATACGTCTAGGCATCTAGTACAGTTTGGATATGTATTAACTGGATACACAGATATATGAGTTGATGAATAAGTGACTAAAAATTTAACAAATGAATGCATGAATGGTGCAGATGTCAGAGTATACATGAGGAAATACAGCCTGAACAATTTACATGAACAATGTGGAGTCTGGAGAGGGAAAGGTGGGGTTCTTTAAAACCAAGGCTCATGATATGTAAATGATCTTTTAATGCTTACAGCGCAAAAAGTGGTGGATCCAGCAAGGATGGCCAGAAATAAACTTTTTTTAGTTCCATAATCCCTCAGTTGAGCCCTGCAGCATGAAGTTATGGTGATAACCTGGCCACATAACGTCCCCCTATCCTTCTACCCAAGGAGGGATCATGACCTCATTCACCTCCAAAGCATTCAAGGACTATCTCTCTGAAAAATTAAATGAAATGCAAAATGGGGGCAGGATAGAACCCATTTTACTCAGAGAGCATGCATGAGTTCTGGGGGAAAGTCATTGCTGAGTTTTATAATTTTTTTTCTTTTAAACCTTTGAAAAAAAGATCAACTCTGGTTTCAGTTTAATTTAAAAAAAAAAAAAACAAAAAAACCCTACATGGCCACTTCTTCAAATTTGTTCCAGATGGATTTAGTCATAGAATGATTGATTATCCACTCAGTGTGAGCTATGCGGTTAAGCTCAGAAACCTACAACAAACTGGTTTGGAGCTGTGTTTCATGGTAAATGGCAGAAAGGATAATCCTTAAGCTGTCATTTTAGAGTTAGTGATGAGGAAAGAGGAATTTAGTGGGGCTACTTATGTCAAGAGAATGTATTAGCAAATGGATGGTTGAATATGAAGAAACCTTATGAGCGTAATACTGTTTTTTTCCTCTCTGGACTTCACGGAAAGGAGAACCAGATCTGACTGGCAGCCCCCTTGAAGGTTTCCCCAGCTCTCACTCCCTGCTCCATGGACCAGACCCACCTCCAAGGATACTCCAGGCCTGAGGCCAGAGGCTGGCCTCTACCGGGAAGCTGAGGCACCCATTTATCCTAGCCTACTCAGCAGGCCCACAGAGGTTTTATTATTGGTATCAGAGACACCAGGGCAAATCTGGAAACTAATTCTGGGGAGAGTGAACCAAAGAGATACTGTATTCTGCATTCCACACAGAGCTATAAAAATGCACTTAAAAAGTGATTTAACAACATTTGGTACCTTTTCATTTAAAGGGAAAAAAACCCCACTTCCTTTGGATTTTAATTACTCCTTTTAATAGCTGCATTAGCTTTTTATCTATTCTTTCCCTCTGGTTAATTTACAATTTAGCTTCTAATATATTCTTTTAGGAGAGATTGGATGTGGCTGGTGGCTTTCTCTACCTGCTGCCATTTGATTTTACAGGTTCTCCTATATGTTTTTCAATTTTTTGGTTTCCATCTTCACTGATTTTTCTGTTTTCATATATATTTTCTCTTTTTTTCTTTCCCTTAGAGAGCTCTTCTACTCTTGTCTTCTTGTTGAAAAACAAGCCACTATTCCTGCCTCCTAATCAAGATAGCTACTCCTTAGACTCCTAAGAAAAACCATGTTGGATTTTATGGCTTCTGAATTTCTAAATCTTACATAACCTATTTATTGTAGTCTCAGGTTATTGTCAGCACATGTCTCCTAGAAGACATTTGAGGCAAAAGAAAAGATGTAAACAAGTGTAAACATAAAAATGACAGTTCTAGGCACGGGTTTTTGACTAGGCTGAGGAAAGAAAAATGTGACCAAAACAGAACAGAGGTTTCTGTGGGAGAGATGGAGAACATTTTCCATGATTCCCCAACAAACACACAAAGATCACAGATGTCTAGGACAAAGGTTAACATGAAGCAAGAAGAATTTTTTTAAAATTTATTCTGTGTAACAGACATATAGACATATGCTAATCTGCAAGAATAAAGGTAGTTCTTCTGTTTGCTCGTAAAGTTTTGGTTTCATGGATATTTATTTATACGGTAGATTAAAAGGGTTTTTAATTACAGAGTTTCAGAATCAAAGGATATAGTCATAATTATTTAGGAGTGGTTTTGGAGAAGACTGGTAGCGTTTTAGAAGTTCCAACTCCATGAAGGAGAGAAGGGTACATTCATTCAGAAGGAGCTGTCAGAAGAGCGAGGTTCTTCTTACAGAGAGTAATCTGCCTCTTTCAACCACACCCATCAGGCTGTGTATCTGAATGAGTCATCCGGTCTCCTGCACTGCTGGGGAGGTGGGTGCATTTTGCTTTTTAACTCCTATTTGGCTTTTCAAAACCATTCAGAGTTCTAGATTTAACTCTAAATGTTTGCGCTGAAATCAGTGGAGAGGGAATTTTCATTATAGATTGTGGTAGGCAGCTTCTGACATGGCTCCCAAGGATTCTGGACTTCTGGCATCCATACCGTTGAATGTGGCCTGGATCTTGTGACTTTTTTCTAATGAACGGAATATGACAAGAGTGATGGGTTATCACTTTCATGATTATGTCACAGAAGACTGTGACTTCAGTCTTAGTAGCATTCTCTCTCTCTTACCCCCTCAATTGCTTACTCTGATGAAGAAGGCTGCAGTGTCGTGAGATGGCCTATGGAGAGTTATATGTGGCCAGGAGTTGAAGGAGGAAGACCTCATGACCAACAGAGGCAGGAAGTAAACCCTGCCAACAACCACTAGTGAGGGAGCTAGGAAGTAGATCTTTCCCAGTGAAGCCTAGAGATGACGTCAGCCTTGTGAAAGACCCAAAGCCAGGGGACCCAGCTAAGCCACATCGCAATTCCTGACCCAGAAAAAATGTGAGATAATAAGGGTTTGTTGTTTCAAACCGCTAAGTTTTAGGGTAATTTGTTATGTGGCTACAAATAACTAGTGTGTAGACTTCCTTACGGTTTCTATGTGATGGATAATAACGCATACACTCAGGAAAGACTGGTTACTTTGGTTGTAAACCTGGTTTGAGTCTGAGCCTGAAAATATGTGAATATGTGAAATGAACAGACTTGTAGAACTTAAACAGATTGTTCTTTGCTGAAAGGTACTTAGGAAGGCAGGAAATCTTAACTTGAAGGCAGGAAATCTTAATTCAGAATCAAGAAAATAATACAGAGCCTTTAAAGTTTAGTGTTGGCACCTTTACATATTAAAGCAGTTTAAATTAAGACATGCAAAAAAGTATATTTACTGCGCCCCAAAATAAAAATTACTCCTTTCTCTGCTGGGATTGACATGGAGTCTTGGGCTATGACATGAACCACGATAATTACCCCTGTCAGGGCCTGCGGAGGAGACTGCTGTGATCAAGATTTAAAGCTTCAGTGATTTGGTCGGGACTTAACAAACAGCCAGTACTAGGTGTGAACTGTTTTGTCAATAGAGCTTCACATCGTTAGAACTGTCTGGTTTTCTGTTTCTGAGTAATTAATGCTATTATAATCACAGAATGCACCTGCATTCCTCCCAGGGCAGATTTTAACTTGTTCTGGTATGTTTTCCTGGTAAAAATACCATCAGAAAGGCAAAGAAGAACTCCCTATCAATAGAAGCAGTTTAAAGGCCAGGCCTGTGTCAATCAAGAGCCATAGAACTACCACACTTCTGAAAGCTTATAACCTAGACAAAGTACTCTCTTTACCTCTCTCTTAATTTCTCTCTCATTCCTTTACAATTGTTCTGAGTAAGAGCTGGGAAGGGCAACTTCTTAATTTTAACAGCTGAGAAAACTGAGGCCCAGAGAGGTTAACTGGCTTAATACAGTCAGAGTCACTTAGGGGAAGACCCAGATGGGAACCTTTGTCTCTTGCTGAGTTTCCTAGGGTCTCTGCCACACTTTGCTGCCAAAGAGTACTTTCTGGGATCCTCCTGAGCATTCAAGCATAAAAACATTCCACTACAGGAGAAAATTCTGTTAATTAGTAAGCAAAGGAAATATCTGTGTATTACAGCTGTAGCTGTAACAATGGAATTTACATGGGAGAAACTGAGTACTGACCAGAGGAGAAAAAGATCTTTTTGAAAAAACAAACGAACAAACAAAACCTCACCACATGCAAATTATCCAAATCATATCACATTTCACTAAAGGCAGAACATAGAGGACGAAGAAGCACTAGACATATCAGCTTCCTGGTGGGAAGCACAAACTTTCAACTACTGTAAGACAGGCTCCGTATATATAGCCACAAAATCTGGGGGGCTTTATAGAACTGTGAAATCTCAGGTCTCATCCCAGACCTACTGAATTCGAATTTTCATTTTAATGGGATCCCCAGGTAATTCGTATTGCATTAAAATTTGAGAAGCACTGGTCTATCAGACATAGCATATAGAAGATTCTCAAAAACACATTAGACAAGTGAATCGCAAATTTAAAGACTCTGCTAGCCAATTTAATAAAAACAGTAAAACTGATTTATTCAGAGTCGCCCTTCCTTTTTTTTCTTCGTCAGGTTATTTTTTGAGGAAAATATGTATTTGCATGTATGAACCTAAGTGGAAAGTTGGTAACTGTAATACTATTTTATGAGACTTCAGTAGAACCTATTTTCGATTCGCGTAGTCTACACTTGCTTATTGCCCTTAAAACTCCTATCTTGCTCTCCTTTTCTCTTTCTTCCAGTTCCATTCTACATCTTTTTTTCTGTCCCTCATTCTTCTTACGGCTGCTCTTGACTCCCAGGGTAAGAGGAGATTCCTGGAAGAGAAGGTTATGGCTCAGCTGTTCGCCCTATCTTGCTTTTTTTTCTCCACAAATGTGTGAATATGGTCCTGGGCTCTACAGGTGTTCACTGCATTTTTTCTTTCTTTTTCCCTAGATGACTGATTTTCATACCGAGTGGTATGTGGTGATGGCAGGTAGTGTTGGGCGCAAAGTGTCACTGTTACTTGAGTCTCTCAGCAGAGGAGCCAGGGAAGTCCCCTAACAGGCTTCACTATTTCATCCTAATAATATTTGGTATATATATATTTACAATCAGTTAAGGAGCAAGTAATACTTAAGTCATGCATTTTCAGCAACTGCAGTTACTCAGTTGTGATCTTTGTGGCTAAGAGGTTCACTTAACTGTCACAGCAAAGAGAAATTATTTCTTCTCCTTTAAGGGAAAGTGGTATTTCCTTTCTGCTGAGAAATAGAATTGACATACCAGTGATGTGTCATTTTTAAGAAAAATTCGTAAATGTAGCCCTCCAAATCAAGTGCAAAGACGTGGTCTGAACTTGAATCTGCATTGATTCTTCTTTTCCTAATTTGAGAACTACACTGAGTAACTAGTAGGTAGTTTTACCCACTTCTCAGGACCTTTATTTGACTTTTTTAAGTTCTTGAGAAAATTCAAAACACTACTCATAATTAATGAAATAATTCATGCAATCTTCCTTGTTGAGGTCTTCCTTATTTTCTCTTGTCACTATAAACTGTTCCCTTAATATGAGACCAGAAACTGTATTTTACCAAGAAAAACCTTGTATTTTTACCAAGAAAAGCCATGTTATGACTCTCTGTAACACTTTTGGTAATGTGTAATTCTCCCTACTCCTGACTTGGATATTATAAGCAGATTTCCAACAATTCTTTAAAACTTTTTATTAGAACCCTAATACTGTTTGTCACTGGGTTTTTACATTGGCAACCAAATGGCCCAAGATCTTCTAATAGAGGAATATTCTGATGGTCTGTTTGGGGTATTAACCATCTGTGACAGCTTGGTTTATTGAAAACTATGGCTCTGGCATGCTTACACAGTCCATTTTTCCGCTTAAATTGAAAAATCAATGAGAAGATTTTTTTTAGTTTACTTAGAGTTGAACTGTAATTTACAATGGTTTTGTTATTCAACACTTTTTTTTTTTTTTGAATGAGCTATTCACCAAATAATCTGTCCTGGTATTTCAGAGCTATCATTAGCTGCTTAAATTGCACCATGATTAAGTTTCCTTCTTTCATTTAGCTTCTTTTTTTTTTTTATCATTAGTTTATTTATTTATTTATTTATCAATCACTAAAGAAGGAAGGTCATGGAATTGAAGTTCAGAACAAAGCCCTGCATCTTTACCAGCTTGTGTGGGAGGATCCCCCCCCCCCCCCCCCCCCCGCCAATTCCCTGGATTAGGGTTCTTCTGATATGCCAGGTCATGAACTATTTTTACAAAAAGG
>CM052811.1:61988226-62020472 GCA_028533885.1 Nasua narica
GGTGTATGTGTGCGTACATGTGTATGAGTGGGAGTAAATGCAAGCTAGGCAAGAAAGGGGGCCTTGAACCTGTAGAGGGAGATTTCTGAAGTGTCTTCTAACAACTTCTTTTAGAATGTCCTTTTCTCTTTTAGATCAGGTGTCTTCTGATACCACAATTGCTCAGGAAAGAACATGGATAAGGAGAAAAAGCTATCTTATATAATAATCTCATCTCAGGCTGCAAATTATGAAATGTGGTGATTAGAAAAAAAATTCATCAGTGGCTTTAGTAAAGTTAAATGATGCCAGATCTGTCAACTGCTCTTGTATTTTGGGAGAATAATTAGAGTTGAACTAATTCTCTAAGAAGCCTCTTCAACAACAGTTCTGAGGGGTTCAACAACAGACTCTGAAAAACAGATACACTGTTCTTCATAATTAATA
Source organism: Nasua narica (assembly GCA_028533885.1). Lineage (NCBI taxonomy): Eukaryota > Metazoa > Chordata > Mammalia > Carnivora > Procyonidae > Nasua > Nasua narica. Next base: position 61,988,653 of record CM052811.1, read on the forward strand.
CTGAGTAAAAATTTGGTAATTTTTGGTAAAAAAAACCAATTTTTTTACTACTATTTGGTAAAAAAAATACTGAGATATTTAAGTTTTTTACCAAACAGTAAAAATGTCAATCACGATATAATGGCGTGTTCATTTGTGAATGTACGTATGACAGGAGAACTCTGCTGCAAAATATTTCACAAGTAAAATCTAATCACCATTGAATAAAAATTTTCCTTAATCCAGATTGTGAGAGACCTGGTTTCTAGGAAGGACACTGAATAGAATTCTGTGAGTTGTTTTCCATTTTGGATCATGTTCTGCACTTCCCCTCAAGGGAGTAGGAGTAGATTCCTTACAACACACATAGCTATTTAGGGTGCAAAATTTGTTTCATTACAGTTGCTGGAACTTTTTGGGATTTAACTATATGCACAACGGTAGTTCCAATTCCCATCATGATTCTTATTTTAGCTGGACATAGATAAAAGCTATACACACAGCTTTTGCAGTTTTCTCTGATTCCATTCCCTACTTGACACTTTTATTTCATCTATAGTCAAGTATAAGCTAGTTATTAGCTCCCAAGGGGCCCTCAGTAAGCTGGTTTCTTTCTTCCTGGGCCCCTGGGATCCATGGATTTTTCTTCTTACCTCCCAAGCAATTCAGCTCTTCCTACCTTGGGACCAGATCAGAACTTAAGTTACCTACACCCACCTAAGTGATTTTCCTAGACTCTACTCTTCAGCATTTGAACAAAGTTGACTTAAAAAGGATAATTTCTGGCTAGTATTTGAGGAAAATGACCAAGATGGATTGCTCTGAACCTTTCTTCCTTTCTTCCTCTTATTTGAGAGAGCTTTATCAAGTGCCTTGAGCTTGTTCACAATATCAGGGAATTTATATATTTTCTAACATTTCCCTCAAACAACTATATTTTCATAACTCATCATTAAGTTTCTGAGGAATTATATATTTGATACAAGGAGGCATTCACTAGTTAAATGACTTTTCAGAAAGTAAAAAACAAGCAAACTAGTATTTCTAATTACTAGTTTTGCTCTAGGGATAATAGAAACCTGTTTATTCACCAATGTTTATTAAAACAATCTAGGATATAAAGAATAGACTTTATGGCTTCTTTCAAGCTGCTTAAGCTTAAGATGGAAACAAGGTATCTAAGACCCCAATTATTAAATGAGAAATTTGATAACATATATAATTGGGAAATATACCTTAATACATTTGGTACTTAATAGCTCATTTACAAGGATGGTTTTAAAAATCAGAGCAAACCATAAGCCCGAGTTCTCTGATGCTTAAAAGCCACTCATTTACTCAATTAAACACATACACATGCACAAAAAAACACATTTGCTTAGTGTCTATTCAATAATAAATAAAACAGGACACAGTCCGGGAAGATATTTAGACAGAGCTGGAGGAACATATTAATGTTTTGCTAGGGAGAGTTATTGAGCATGGAACTGGTCATAGATGTTTGCTGTGCAGCTTAGCATCAAGTGTAAGCATCAAGTTCTGATTAGGTTTTCCTCCTATGCCTTTCCTTGTTAGCATTCCTATCAGCAGCACATTGTTTCTGAGGGACTTTCCTGGGAAACCATTCCAGGGTAGAAGGAACACAATGCTGATTCTCACCTACTCTGCTTGACTACAAGATGGTTACTTCCTCTACTGTTTGGATTTTAATTTCCTCCTGACATGTCTCAACTTCCTCTCATCATTCTCTTCTAAATGGTCCATTCTAGGGGCACCTGGGTGGCCCAGTGGTTAAGTGCCTGCCTTCAGCTCAGGTCATGATCTTGGGGTCCTAGGATTGAGTCAGGGCTCTCTGCTCAGCAGCTTCCCCTGTTTGTGCTTGAGCTCTCGCTCTCTGTCAAGTAATAAATGAATGAAATCTTTTTTTAAAAAAATGGTCCATTCCAGAGAGGAACAAAACTTTTGTTCTTGACCACATTTCTGGGGACATTTTTTTCTTCTGTCCAAATATAGATTTCAGTAGATTGGAAGGATACTTGTATTACAAACTGGTCATACTTTTGGTAGTTTGTTATGCACTTCTTGTGATGTCCCGTGTATTACTTTGCTGACTGTTGTTGGTTTCTTTTATTGCTTTTTGATGACTGAGGGGTTGATGATTTCCCTAAGAACAATGACCACTCCTTCCTTCTACTTAGATTTTATCAAAGTGCCTCACAATAGAAAGTAGTTCTCACACTTGATTGAGTTTGTTGAGCATTAACTGAACGGGCTTGTGTTCTGTTTGATCAATTTCACTTGTGGTATTGCTTAGTTACCCTTGACTAGGACAGATGTACAATTATTTGAAAAGTAGTTCAAGGTTTAAAAATTGATTTTGCTCAAATTTTAAGTTTTCAGTCTATTTAATGCACATTTACATAACATTGATTCACTGTCTCTCCCTCCTTTGAATCTGTAGTCCTATGAAATTGACAGCAATAAGCCGTCCACGCTCCTGCCAGTATCTTGCCACTCAGCCTTCCTTTCATGTCATTTCTTCACTTCATCTTTATTAAATGTTTATAAATCAGTTAGGTTCAAACTACAAGCCTGAAATTGTGGCTAAATGCTTTCAATGACAGCTGCAGTTTTCTGCCAATATTTGTATGCAGTTTTCTTGATCAGTTTTGTTTTTGAATGTGCAATTTGCAGTTACCTCCTGGAAAAAGAAGCATCTTAATGGATTTCAGATGTGGCGTGAATTACTTATTTGTACATTCGTGCAAAATCAAACACATTTGGGACAAATTTTGTTTACTCTTTGGTTTCAAAGAACAGAATTGTGCCAGTAATTCAGCAAGTGTAAAGGCAATCTTTACAAAAGGGACAACTTGTTGATTTCAAATACCGTTTGAGACTTTCTGCTGGAGAAAGAAATAATGAGCCAGTAACCAGTGCACATTCCTGAAGTCACCCAGGCTTGCAATCCTACTCTCATCTGCTGCTTTTTGCTGCTACAGGGAGAGGGAAATTCATTCCACAGATTAAGTGTTAACTAGTTTTAACAAGAATCTCGTCCTTGATGAGAAGTAAATCTTTGATCAAGTTTAAATCGAATAGAAGACATTATGGGAACACTCTTCTAATATCTGATGATATTCACAAACTCTAAGTAGAGTGAGATGTCAGCTGGGCATCCAGTAGTGGAAGGATCTCCTATCACTTTGGTAAATGAAAGATGCATTAAGGCTAAACTCAGAGTCAACCTCCTCATTTGTGATGCTGCATGAACTAAACCTCGAAATAGCATTAACTAGTCTCACCAGTTTGTGCTGTGAGCATAAGGGTGATGCTTATAGAAGGTATGAGTATCTCTTAGCACCAACCTTACCACAGCCAGAGCAGAACTTAGAGTTTCACTAATGATTTAAGGACTGTTATGCTATTTCACATTTGCAGGTTTTATAGAGAGATGCAAGGTCTCCTGTTTTCTTCTTTAGACGCTTCCTTTTGCTTTAGACTGCACATATCATACCCTACTAACTAGGACTCATCACCACTCATGTTTAGGAATCAGAGTTCTGGTGATAACAATAAGAAAGGTGAGAGAAGTAAAACAGAAATATTCTATCCTAGAAACGGAATATATATTTTTGATGTTTTTTTTCCTACTTCGCATTTCCTACTTCACACTTCACATGTAAAGTATTATGACCTTACCTTCTGATTTTTGTAGCTGTATGCAATTTTCTGACATTAAGATTAAATTGGGGCATTGGTTCTCAAACTTGAACACACATCAAAATCATAGGATTGTTAAAACACAGATTGTTGAGCACCGTCCCAAAGTATCTGATTTAGTAGGTCTGATGGGGCCCAGGCATTAGCATTTCTAATAAATTACTGGATGATGCTAATGCTTCCAGTCTAGAGACCACACTCTATGAAAGGTAGTTATACAGCATAGTCTTTTGTTGCAGAAGTGTGATCATACTGACCTCTTTCATCCTTTCACCTCAAATAGCTGCCATTCAATTTTTATGAAGCAATTTTAAGGATACTTCTTGAGTGTGCGTGAATCAGATACACATACACATTGTTCACAATTGTATATTAGAAATAAGTCTTTCTTTTTTTAAGATTTATTTATCTATTTGAGGGAGAGTGAGACAGTATGTGTGCATGAGGAAGGGGGAGGAGCTGAAGGAGAGGGAGAGAATCTCAAGAGATTCCCCACTGAGTTCAGAGCCTCTAGTGGGGCTTGATCTCATGACCCTGACATCATGACCTGAGCTGAAACCAAAAGTCTGACACTTAACCGACTGAGCTTTCCAGACACCTGTATTAGAAATGTCTTAAATTAACTAGGCATTCAGTGACTATAGTATTTGGGAAAGTAAATTATGAAACTGTGCTAGATTTTTCAGGAGAAAATCAATTACTTTTATTGCACTGAATCAGCTTATTTAAAAAGTAATTAAGTTATCCCTATAAACTCGAACCCCATTTATTTACATGGCTTTAGAGAATTTTTAGATACTCAAAGGCAATTAACAACCAAAAACAATGAAAAGCAATAAGCAGGCTAAATACTCATTTTCCTTTCTGCTTGAAGTATTTGTTTCTGTTAATATCATAATTTACTCAATTATAGTTTTCCTTTTGCAAAATATCTATTTTCTGAGATCAGAGTTCTTCACTGGGTTGTATAATTATACATAACAAAAATTAGGCATTTCCTCACAAAACTAACCAAAGCAATGAGAAACCCTAATGACATTAGTGGAGGATCAAAAAAAAAAAAAATAAAAAGGATAGCGTTTGAGAGCACTTCTGTTATGACAAGGCCAGGTATGTTAAGCCACTTGATTACACTATAATTTGTAAATCCTCTTTTGGATATGAGATCATATTTAAGTTTCAAACGAAAGAAGTCAAAGAAAGATGTCACTAGCACCTGAGAATCTGTACATGTTAGTTCAAGTTTCTCTTTTTAAAAGTACATGTATAGATAATAACTTCTTTCCTTTGCAAAATAGTATTTTAGTTATCCTTATGTTTATAAAGAAATGTGCAAAAGATAATAGGTGATCCCCAACAACATAGAGCTTTTTAAACCTTGAGCATATTTTTTTTGTTCCTTTAGACTTTATAAAAAGGAATTTTTTTCTCTTTAGCTTTTTAGTTGCTCTTGAATCACAGACAGCAGTGATAAAAATGAAATAATTTAAAATATAACTAATTTTTTAAAAAATTTGACAAACAAAATTTTATAGTTGAACATGATATTTAATTTGGCTGTGTGGTACATTTTTTTTCCCTAGCAGAAATGTAGAAAGATGAGCTACCTATGGTATGACATGTATCTAAATATGCAGGTGCTAATGTCTACGTATTCGGCACATGCAAAGTCTAGAACAATGTGGAAACCTGCTTCTTGATAAACTGGCAAGTGGGATCTGGACAACGGCAAAGAAAGGCTCTGTCCAGGTACTTAAAAATCAGTGAAGTTTGGTTTTTGAAAATCCAAAACAAATTAAAAAAACAATTTCACTGGACAAAGAGTGAGTGCTGTAACCTGAAAAAAAAATGGCTCTAACGCTGAGACTTTCTCACTCTTGGCTGTGAGGTGCAAGAGACTCGGTTATTGCGGATGTGCTAGGGTGATCAACCATCCCATTTGCTCGGGACCAAGACAGTTCCCAGAATGCGAGGCTTTCAGTTTTGGAAAGAGGACAGTCTTGGGTAAACAGAGACAGTTGGAAACTCTGGGTGTGTTTTCACATCTCTCAGTTATACCTTATATAATACAAGCCAGGTACTGCACTTGGCTTGACTCCATAATCACCTTCATTAGGCGTTTGTATCAAGTTGGTTTTTTGAAGTTGCAAAGTTTCTTTGGCAAGTTAGTAATGATACCCGTAAATCCTGACTGATTTTAGTAATGGCTTAATTATCGGCTATTCAAAATACTTTATGTTTAATTTTTTGAAAGTTGAATTAAGTAAACAAATTCCTTCAAATTGGGCAATCAATGCTTTCCCTCACTTGCCAGTTCACAAATGATTTTTTTTTTCTACAAGAATGAGGCTTTTAGAAAGTTATATATGCTTTTAAAAAATCCTTTCTTAACTTGAACTAGTGATTTTGAAATCCATTGCCTTTGAAGAAGATACACAGAGATTATGCAATAAAGTTGTAGAAAAATAAAGTGACCCATCAGTGGGTTATAATATATTCCCCCATTCATTCACCTCCCTTTTGGATCAGATGACTATCTCTTGTCTTTTACATAGATGATAGTTCATAAAGAAATAATTTCTAAAACTTTATAATGATTCCAGGTGTGTGACTATAAAATGATATTCATGTAATTTTTGTAGCTGTCAAGGATGGTGCCCATCATTTGAAATTCTTAGTGCAAACTGTTCCCCCAGCATCACCCATGGTTGGCAAAAATTGTCTGAAAAAACTTCCTCAGTGTGAATTGATATTTGGATGTAATGTTGCTTTTTAAACCTCTTTGCTTTTGCACAAAATCGAAAAATTCTGGACAAATACATGAAAAGGAGTAAAAAAAAAATCATGTTTTCACTGAATGTTTAAACACAGACAGTTGGTTAAAATAATATTTATAAAATAGGGGGACCTGGGTGGCTCAGTCAGTTAAGCATCTGACTCTTGATTTTGGCTCAAGTTGTGATCTCAGGGTTGTGAGATCGAGCCCCGAATGGGACTCCATGCTCTGTGGGAGTCTGCTTGATTCTCTCTCTGCCCTCTCCTCCGCCTGCTCTCTTTATGTCTCTCTCCAAAAACAAATAAATAAAATCCTTAAAAATATATTTATGAAATACACTTAAAATATCTACTGGTAGTTAAATTATTAGGCATCATCTGTAACTAGTACTAGTGTGTTCCAAGGTACAATTGACTTTAAAACTGAAGCACAGTACAGATTTCAGCCATTACATAAAAAATGTCCTCAGCTTCAGGTTATGTAATGATAAACTGTACCTGTTGAAAAATATATGTGGAAAAAAGAAATAATTTTAATACAAATATGACTCATCTGCAGGCATTCATTTATTCCAATTCAGCAACCATGGTGAATATGTTTGGATTACTGGGCATAGTAAGAAACATTTAAAAGGGAGTGGAGAACTTTATTGAAACAGAAGGCTCTTCAAACTCCACAATGATGTCAGAAATATAGGTCCTTGGAGCACATTATTGTTTTAAGCAGAAGTCCCCGCACTTTCACATTGGTTATAAAACATTATTTTGTGCTGCTGGCCTGGAATGAGAATGTCATACATCTGCAGGCAATTAGAAGAAGCTGGACTGCATGTTTGATTAGCTCAATAATAAACGGGCACAAGTGTGACTCCACTTATGTTAGTCAGATTCCCTAGACAGATTATCCTGTTGTTATCATATGAAATAACCCCCTTTTATCAACAATTAAGTAAATCCACATTTATGGGCACTTTGCAAAATTGTGAGGTGGGAAGAAATCCAACTTAAGCCTTAAGTCATCCAAAAAACTTTTAACCCTGCTTTCAATGATACAGACCCCAATTTCAAGTTTTAAAGAATTTGGTTGAATTATGTAGAACAGTTGGGCTAGAAATACCCTGTGTGCACACAATCAGTAAGTATGTTTTTAGCATCTATCATAAGCAAAGCATTTAATAGTTTTAACTTATAATTAAAGAAAAAATTCTCACAGAAGAATTACAAATGTTTTAATCTGTGGAAAGTAACTTTGTAAGGTAGTCTAAATCTTTTTAAGAAAAATTAAATAGGATTTGATTTTTATTATTCACATTTTATTATATAGTTTCTACTATAATGGATGAATGTTGTAAGTCTTGAATATGCTCTATCCTAGAACTTCTTCATTCAGTTCTAGGCATTGTTCTTGAATTCAACCACATTCATCAACGATAGCTATAAGCCACTTTGGGAAATGACCCATTCATTTCTCTGTTTTTTTTTTTTCTCTTAGGTACCCTTAAAATATACATCTGAAGCATGAAAAATAATTCAGTATATAAAAATCAATACTTAAAAAAACTTCCATATAACTTTCCAGTTTCAGGAAAAACACCACCAAACCTTCCAATCCAACTATATATTTAAATAACACAATTAAAGGTTGCTATCTTAAATAAACTCGAGATACTTTTTATCAATATTCATTCAAACACATATACATAAAATAACTTCACGAGGCTATCTCTTTGACATAGCCCTTAAATTAAATATCAGAATATCAAGCAGATGCTGAAGCATTCATCATCATTATTGGAATTCTGACTCATGACAATAACACGAAACAGATGCTAACACGAAGCACCCTCTGAAAAGTGACACCACCACGGCATGGGTTAGCTCTTGATGTGGGGGTACTTAAAAATTTGAACACAAAATATAAAATATTAGAAGTCAGGGCCTGATAGGTATCCTTCATTTATAAGCCATTTGAAATCTATCTCATACAGTAGATGAAACTCAACACCATGGCATAAAGGGCAGCATCTCAGGGAAACAGAGGATGCTTCCTTTCCTCAGTCAGAACAGATAGAAGGTTAAAAAGTCCTGGACCCTTTCCATTGGCCAATGTGTACCAGGCACCTGTGGTATAAAATGGGGTTTACTCAGTCAGCCCCGGGTAGTACAAAAGGAGTCTGGGGCTCCTATGGCCCTTCTCAGTAACAAGCTCCACACCAGGCAGACCTGAAAGGGTTTGCTAAGTAGGAAAAGGGAAACAAAATCTCTTAGCACCGTCCAGTTAACTAATATCCTACACATCTTCAAAGCCCAAGATTCTTATCATTTTGTTAGCATGAGTCTACAGCTGTTTCTAGAATACACAGCGATGTGTACTCTTCGTGAAAATAAACAGAAAAACCCAAGCAGATGGTGCCATGGTGCAAGTGACATAAGGGAAATGTGCTCAGATGAGAACTGAAAAAGATAGAAATGTGGAGTAGGGGAGACTCCTCAAAGGTAACGAGAAACAGAAGTCCCATTTCTTTACTCCTCAGTGAGAAAAATAAATCAGTGGCAAGTTCAACGAAAAGAAAGCTCGAGAACCCAAAGGAGGACATTTACGGAGCAGCTTGACAGCACAATTTCAAAGTCCACATGAATAACCTGACTTCCTTCTGACAGCTGCTGACTCTGGCTCCGCCTGCCTGGGTCTGAAGGCTAGTTCTACTCTCACCACCCATGTGACCCTTGGTTCCCAAACTTGGCTGCATGCTGGAACCACGTGGAGAGCTTAAAAAAAATAAGGATGCCCAGAACCCATTCCCAGAGACTGTAATTTAATGGGGTTGAGGTGTGGCTTGGATATGGAGAAGTTGTTTTTTTTTTAATTTTTTATTAACATATAATGTATTATTTGCCCCAGGGTACATGTCTGTGAATCATCAGGCTAACACATTTCACAGCATTTGCCATAGCACATACCCTCCCCAATGTCCATAACCTTCCCCTCCCCTACCTCCCAGCCACCCTTAGTTTGTTTCATGAGTTTAGGAGTCCTTATGGTTTGTCTTGGATATGGAGAAGTTTTAAAAGCTCCCAAGTGGCTATAGATAGGTGCCGCTGGGGTTGAGAACCAGTGATGACCTCTTTCTGAGTCGCGGCTTCCTCATTTGTAAAATGAGGACCATACAGGCAGCAAACCTTTTAGGATTTTTGCGGTGATTAAACGGTAATTCAGGCAAAGCACTCAGCACAATGTCTGGCGTGTGGGAAGTTCTCAATAAACCTGAGCTGTTAATCCTCCCATGAGGTGCACTTGGATAAGAACATTCTCTGTTAGCATAAGAAGTCATGCTTACCTTGGCACACGTTATGCTCACTCTGTTCGTACCCTGTTGCACACTGGATCCGGTGAGATGGGTTGGAGGGGATGCGCTGAGGGTCAGCTGGGTTCCGCCGGATGACAAAATTATTTCGGCCAGTCTGCACTTCGGGGCCTGCAACGGCAGCAGCGCTGGCAACGAAGCCGCCCCCAGGCATCACTCCACTGGTTGCCATGCCGGTGGCTGCCACGCCCCCAGCGCCTGTCCCCGACGTGGCGGCTGCATTGGCCGCTGCACCCACGCCTTCCTCGGCGGGTGTTTCTTGCTGAGGTTGTTCATTATTGACAATAATCTGGGCTGTTTTAGGAAGGCAGAGGTATCCTCCGTAGTGGTTGACACATTTCATTCCACCTTTGCAAGCGTCTGGGACAATGTCACATTCATCAATATCTGTGGTCAGCAATAAAATAAATCAGGAATCTTCTCAGAGGGAACTCTGAACATGTAAATATACGCTCATGCCTTTTTGGTAGAATACAAATAGGACAAGAAGAGTGACATGAGATGGAGACAGAAAGCTATGCTCAGAAGGGAAGTCTTTGAAGTTGGCTTACCTTTGCACTGCTGTCTTACAGGATCCCACTCATATCCATCTGTGCATTGCTGTGAAGAAAACATCAAAGATGGGGCCAAGAGACAGTTAATTGGTGTATCCACTTCCTAAGAAGTCCCTCTAAAAGCTTCATTCCTGTGACAATAATCCTTGCTCTACAGTCCTAGGTAGATGATCAGATGAGTAGTTTAACATTCCCTAGATTTTTCTCCCTCTCCTTTCTCTCTCTCTTTCTTTCTTTTCCTTCTTTCTTTCTTTCTTTCTTTCTTTCTTTCTTTCTTTCTTTCTTTCTTTCTCTCTCTCTCTCTCTCTCTCTCTTTCTTTCTTTCTTTCTTTCTTTCTCTCTCTCTCTCTCTTTCTTTCTTTCTTTCTTTCTTTCTTTCTTTCTTTCTTTCTTTCTTTCTTTTTCTTCTTCTTTCTTTCAACAAATCTGTGCATTGGATCACTACAGGACTCCCTTCTCAATCACCAGCTGCCTCAACTCTTGTGTTATATCTGGTACAGTTGCCCATCACCATCTCAGAATTCTTTTCTCTGTCTCAATACTGATCTTTAATCTGTTTGAATGCCCATTTTTGCTTTATTTGCCCTTCTTCCACATTATAAATTTTACCAAAAAAAAAAAATTCAACCAAGTTCCTTTCTTCAGCCCTTGACTCTTCCTCTCCTCTCTCAATTCTCTTAGAGCATTTCAGCACCTGCCTTTCCTTATTCCTGTTCAGCTGAGTCTCAAGTCCCCCACTCACACACTGGCCTGCCTCCTAGCTTCAATTCCTATGAGTCCTCTCTAGTTTACTCACTAAACAAACCATCTGAGTACCTTCTCCTACTGGGCACCGTTCTAGTCTCTGGGCATGCAAAGGTCATGAAGACCTTGTCCTTGTCCTCAAGTGGCTCACAGATCAGGAGAGCAGACAGGCAGACAAGTTGGAGCAAGATGTCAGGTGCTGTACCACATACGTGTATGTGGAAAGAGTGATGGACTCTGTCCAGGGCTGTGTGGGGGCATGACGGGGTGGAAGAGAAGGCTTTATGGGGGAGGCCACAAGTGAATTGGGCCTTACAGGATCTTTCTAGGGAAATGTGGGAATTCTAGGATGAGGGATCACATGAGCAAAGATGCAACACTGTTAAAGAGAGTAAGAGCTGCAAGTAATCTGAGTGAGGGGATGCAGTTAGAGAAGCAGGCAGGAACCAATTTCTACCTTGAATGTCAGTGAATCTCAAGCTTTATGATCAAACTTAAGAGTCACCCAGGGTGCAAGTTAAAATGCAGACCCAAAGGATCAGATTCTGCAGGTCTGGGTAGGAGGCTTGGGATCTGAATTCCTAACAAGTATCCCAGGTGATCCTGACACAGGTTGCCCATAGGCTACTTCCTGAGAAACGGTGCTATAAGTGATAAGAAGCCTCTAAATAGTTTTATTTATTTGTTTGTTTATTTTCCCTGAAGCATTTTTAAGCTCAAGAAAATGTTTGACAGATGCAGATTTGAGGAAGATGCTTCAGGAAAGATAGAGCAAAAGTAGAGTGAACAAATACACTTGAATTCTTTTAATAGAGCTGAGAGTTGCTTATGCCACAACAGATGCCTGGCAAGTAAATAGCTGAATGGAGACAGCTCAGTTTAAATATTTTAGTGGGATCTGAAACTTCACAGGGTGAAAACTAAACTCATTTTATCTCTGAAGCTAATTCTTTCTAGTTTCTCCAACCCGTCCAAGGCACCACCACCTTTCTTAGGACCTTGGATTATAACTGTAACATGCACACTGGCTTTTCCATTTATTTTCCTTCAAGCTCTGCTAACTTTGTGTCCATGTCTCTATCTACCACATTGGTGTAAGCCTTCCTGGCCTCGTGAATAGGCAAGGCTGTTTGTCTGTCCTCCAGATCTCACAGCCTCCATGACAATCTTTCTTGCTCTCTTGATTATGTTACTCCTACATTTAAGACCTCACATTGACTTGCGGACCTCTCAACTCCCACTTCTGCCATCTCCAGGTTCCCCTCACCACCCAGCACCAGCCCGTCTAAACTTGTCCTCTCCTCTACTGGTCTTGGTTGTTTTTACTTTGATCATGTCACTTCCTCTGATTCAGATGCCTCTTCAGCCATTCTAGATTAATCTGATGTCATTACTTCTTTCAAGATTTAGGACAGAACTCAACCTCCTCCAACATGCCAGTGCTGACATTAATTACTTCCTTGCTTTCTATCTCTTGAGCACTTATATAATTGATATAATTATAATATTTGTACTTGCCTAGGAACTTTGTAGTTTAACAGTATTTTCTAGGATAAATTCCCTGAGGTAAAGGTCTGGATTTTCTTAGTAAACAAATAAATTCTTTTGCTGGTTTAAGAACTGCTTATGTCCATGGTAGCTACTTGGCAAGTAAATGGCTGAGTGGACGCTAATTTTAAAATGGAAGGAGGATATGAGGCTGTCTTGTGAATATGAGCTCAATCTTCCAAAAAGTATCTTTCAAACCAGCCACAATGACAGTTCACTGGATAATCTGTATGCTAACTAGAGAAGACATGCAGATTGTGTTAGGTATTTAGTTCCAGTACATGTAATATGGATCTACTATTAAACAAGCCTAGACTGAGTTTAGCTTCACCACTCGCTGGTTGTGTAGCCTTCAGCAAGTTAGATACTCTCTCTGATCTTCAGTTCTACCATTAGTGAAATGAAGATAATACCACTTACCTCAATCTTTGCTGTGAAAATGAAAGGAGATAGTATCCCCACAATGTGGTACTCACAAAGTAATTATATCTTATTCTTTAACCATGAATTATTAGGCATACACAGTTCAAGAGAGAATAGACCTAATTTTAGAATAAAAGGACATCATATCTGGAAAATCTGCTATAATAATAATGAACCCTAGTTAGTGGTCTAAAACTCTAGTGTTTAATATACAGGGACCTCTCTCTGCTAAAGATAATTGTGATTTAGTTGATGAACCAAAGAGAAAGGGGTATAAGACAAGTAATTGTAAAAGCAATAAAGAATTTTATTGGATGACTATAAAAATGGGTAGTTAATTTAACTTTAGCTTCTTAAGAAGGTAGTAAGTTTAGCCTGAATAACAAAACATTCTCATTTGAAGATAAAAAACACATGTATTCATTTCTCATGCTTTATTTATCTTCAGCAGAGGAAGCAACTACATTTATCATTAAGTTAACAAAATATTTATGTGAAACCATACTTGATTTATAGTTGATCTGAACAACAACAAAGAACATTTTCCAGATGAATACTAACATTTTGTGGATAATAGGATACCAAAAAGTGAGATAATGTTTATTATCAGTAATTGACATTAGCTCACTTTTAGGAGCTTTATTTTCAAACATTTTTCACATTCTTTTGAGTAGGATTACTTCATTTTAAATTGAGAGCAAGTAGAAAAATATGTTTTTCATATTGTGATCTAGGACAAATGTCACTTGCCTCAGGACACTGGTTAAAGACTAGAAAACACAAAACAAAAACAACAAACAAAAAAAGAAAAAACAGAGGTGTAAACAAACTCACTGAAAGTGAGGTAAGTACTGCCCTCTGTTCTCACCACATCCATTCCTCAGAGTGGGATGGGTCAGATAATGTTTTCAGTATTTTATTAAACATTGGTTATATCTACACAATCAACTAATTAATCAAATATTATTTGGAAATAATCAGATGCAATTAATTAGAAAATGCAAAGTCAAATTTCATGCGATGCATTTTAAGACCACTTTAGCCAATACTGCATCCTGGTAGCACATAAATTCTACCTGAAGGGCATTTATATGAATTATCAGTTATACTATAAATGGATAATGGCCTTTATAAATTCAATGAAGGCCATTTACATGAGAACATAAGTCATATAGGCAAATGAGGTATGTGCTTTTGTGATGTTTGTTTTTATTTGACTTGTTTTACTCTGCAAGTTTTGGTTTTATCTGCATGTATATAGGAATCCAGGCTTTCCAATTCCTTACCCTCATTAATTTATTGGATGTGTTGGAAACATGTAGCTTACTTTGGTTTTTGTTTTAAAAGGGTCTCCTTTTTCAGTCTTGCAGAAATCATTACATTTTGGTCCCTATCTCAATTGGTGATCTAAATGAAATATTGGAGGGACCACGGGTGATTTAAATGAATCTTAAATATGAACCATACTAAAACGTTTAATTTATTACCTTCCACAGCCTACAGCCCGCATACACTGGCAGGAGTGGATAAAGTCACCCTTGTGTCACTGAATCCCACTGAACCGCACTTATTTCAAATTCCATCACCCCTTACCGTGTACGTGATGGTTTCTTCAGTGTCCTGTGACTTGACCAGCGCCAGAGTCAGCATAGTTAGGAAAAGGACTTTCAACATCGTGAATCTCAAAGAAAATACAGGACAAACTGATGCTTAGTATCTGCTGTGGGGGAAATAAAACTTTAGCTGTGCTGTAATAAGCAAGGAAGGGCAGGAGGGAGAGGCTGAGGTTCCATCATACCCAATTTCCAATCTCCTTTCTCATTTCCCCTCCCCCACCTCAACCTTCCCTGGGCCAAAGACTGTAAAACGGCTGCAGAATTACATTTCACTTTACTCCATCCAGCTGCGCTGAACATATACAAAGGATATTGAGCGAGCAGTTTCTGCTGCTCCTACACAACAGGCTCCAGAAAGGGTGTGGAAGGGAAAGAATAGAGGGTAATTAATTTCAAAGGAGATGGTGCATTTATTTTTGTGTGTGTGTGTATGAGAGAGAGACAAACACACACACACATACAGAGAGAGAGAGAGGAGGTGGGGCAGCAAATCTCATATTCCTTGAACATTAAGGCTTTCCCTATATGCTCATCTCCAGCTAGTGAAGTTACTTGCACAGCCCATCAGAAATACCTGTGAACTAATATGAATTACTTTGGCCTCAAGCTTTTTTTTTTTCTTTTGAACAAACAAACAAACAAACAAACAAACAAACAAACAAAACACCAAAACAAAACTCAAAGAGCAATCTCCTCCCCTAGTAGAATACCTGCCCTTCAGAGTTCCTTCTCATATCCCCCCAGAACAAACCCTCAAAGTGGCATTTCCGTGCCGTTCTTTCTGCGCAGTTTCGTGTGAAAGCCCCAGGTTGTGCGGAGGAACAGCCCAAAGCGTCTGATTCTCCGTGCCTTAGCAGTACCTTGGTAGCCGGCACGCTACCTTCAGGATCGGGCTGCCTAGAGCCAGAACCAGGGGACCACACCTCAGCCCGACATACTAGTTTCCAGGCGCCCCCAGGGAGGTGAGGTTTCCTCTCTTAACCGGCTGCAGCCCCGGGAGCTGCTCTGCGCTCCCGCGTTTAACCAGCTCCTGTGGAATCCAGGTGCGGCTTAAATCTCTTACATTAGCCCCCTCAAACTTTCAAAACCTCGTTTATGGGCATAGCCGAGTCGGCTGATTGTGGGCGCGCACACACTTGCCCATCCAAACAGATGTCACCCCGGTACTCGCACATGCTGACAGATCGCATTCCGAGACCGCACACCTCCACCCCCCTTTCTGCCTGAGAGATCCTGCACAGTCTGGGGCAGTTCTCGGGTACCCTGCACCCCTGAGGTTACCCCACTTACTTCTCTGCGCGCGGCTCGGCGGGTACTGGGGGCGCCAGGGGCTCCTACCTGCGCGGCCGCGCTGCTCTCCCGGACCGGGCAGCAAGGGGAGAGCGCAGGGGAGGGCAGCCCGGTGGGTCTGAACTGGCGAGGTCTGGCAGCAGCTGCGGAGGCAGGAGGAGGAGGAGGAGAAAGGGAGGGAAAGGGGGAGGACGAAGGGGGGCGGAGGAGAGAGCTGAGGGAGGCGCAAGGGCTGAGCCAGGAGCTGCAGGCCGGGCGGGAGAGCACTCTGCGCAGCCGGGTCCGCGCCCCCTCCTCGGAGTGCCCTCTCCGCCTTGGCGCCTGCCCTCCTCTGCCAGCCCTTCACCCCAGTTCCCAGACACGCTGGAACCCCAGGTCGAAGATGGCATGCTTGGCATGTGAGGTCTTAGGTTTGAATCAGCCTTGGTGATGCTCCAGCCTTCCGGACAATATCTTGTGCCCGGTAGAGGGAAAACATCTCTCCCAGAGAGCTGCTCAGGGTCCTGAGAAACTGCTTAAACATTTTTTTTCCAATAAGTGAATCCTAGGACAGTTAATTAAGACCATTCATTGCATTGGTTGTTATTACCCTTTCTTTCAGATTATTTTTATTTATTTATTTGTGTATTTATGTATGTATGTATGTATGTATGTATGCTTGGGGGGGTCTGCTTCGTCAAATGTAGAAAATAGAGAATTCATTCATTCAACCAACTTTTTTGACCTACTATGTGCCAGGGTTGGCAATGGGCCACGAATAGCTCATGCTAACAAAATTGTGAGGTCCGGTTTTGGTCTCACAAACGTCTCCTGTGTATGGGCCCTTTTTCTTACCTACTGCTTCTCTTCTCTTCACTGGTTCACTTGCAGGAGTCCCCAGTACTAGTCATTCAAAGTTGGACATTTCATTTTCACCTTCCATACTAATGGTGGAATTTCGGGAATCTGGAGAGCAAAAAAAAAATTTTTCTGGCTTCTTCAAATCATACCACACAGATTGCTGTTATCTCTGAAGGCTCCAACTCTATGGTCAGATTAATAGTTTGCTTCCAAGGTAGTCATGTCTTCTAAGAAGCAAACAGCTAAATACAACTTGAAGAATGAGACAATGTGCCAACTGAAGGTACTAAGGACTTTGACCTCCAGCAGGAGGCAGAGAGTAGGAGAGAGAGGGTCAGCTCCTTTCCCTGTTCTGCTGGCCACGGGGAAGAAGGTGGTAGACAGTGTAAGAGGCAGAGGCTGTTGGGTGGAGGCCTCTCTCCTTATCTCTTGGGTATGCAGTGGGTTGTCTAGACCTTGCCAGATTGGTTGCAAGCCACACAATATTGGGCAAGATCAAAGGAGCTTAATGGCCCTGAACCTTACATAAATATGTGGGCTTTTGCTAATGGTATTGAAGATTTTTACTACCAAAATTCAAATACGTTTGTTTCCCCAGTCATTAATGGCCTCCAAACTTTTAAAAAAAAAAAAAGGAGGAACTTCACCTTTGTATAGTAAAAAGATCTGTCCAGACATTTTCTTCCTTTTTTTTTTTTAAAAAAAAATTCTATCTTTGGCCCTCTCTCCAGAAAAAGTGGATTGAAACTCCCAAATTTCTATCTCCAGCCTGGAACTCTTCCTACCTGAATATCAACGGCTGACATTATTATCTTCTTCTGTACACCTAATGGGCACTTCAAACTTAGCAGGTCTGCTGAGTCTCGCCCTCTCTCCCAGCCTACTCTATCCACCTGCTTCACCGTCTTGATTAATAGCAATTTCATCTTTCTAATTTGTTCAGCTCCAAGATCATGAGTCAACCTTGATTTCCTTTTTTCTCACGCACCTTACATTCAATTCTTCAGAAAATTCTCTTGGCTCCATCTTCAAAATATATCCAGAATCAGACCATTCTTCATCACTTCTTTTTTTTTTTTTTAAGATTTTATTTATTTATTTGACAGAGAGAGAGAGATCACAAGTAGGCAGAGAGGCAGGCAGAGAAAGAGGGGGAAGCAGGCTCCCCGCTGAGCAGAGAGCCCGATGTGGGGCTCGATCCCAGGACCCTGAGATCATGACCTGAGCCGAAGGCAGAGGCTTTAACCCACTGAGCCACCCAGGCGCCCCATCACTTCTTTTGTTAACACCCTGGTCTGAGCAACCAGCATCTTCCACCTGGATTATTGTGATAGACTCCTGCAGTTTTTTTTTTTCTTACCAGAAATTCATATAGATGGATCCTAGAGTAGGTACTATTTCGTGTCTGGCTTCCCTCACTTAGCATGCTTCTGAGATGCATCCTTGTTGGGTACATCGGAACTTCATTCCTTTTTTTTTTTTTTTTCTACTTCATTCCTTTTTATTGCTGAGTAGTATATCAATGTATGGATAGACCCTGACTTATCTGTTTACTTGTTGATAAATATTTGGACTGTTTATGAATAAAGCTGTCATGGATGTTCATGTAGAAATTTTTGTTTGGATATATATTTTTCTTTCTTTTAGGTAAATACTTAGGAGAGGAACTTCTAGGTTATATGGTAAGTATATGTTTAACTTTAAAAGCAAATGCCAAACTGTTTCCCAAAGTGACTGTACCATTTTACATTCCTACCAGCAATATGTGAGATCCCATTGGCTCTACATCCTTGCCAAAACCTGGTATTGTCAGTCATTTATAGTGTTAGCCGTTATAGTGTTATTTAAGTAGCATCTTATTAGTGATCTCATTTCTAATGATGTTCAGCATTTTTTTATTTCTTTATTTTCCATCAATATATATTCTTTTGTGAAGATTCCATTAAAATCATTTTTTTAAGAGTGGGAGGATGGGGAACAGGGGGAGAGGGAGAGAGAGAGAATCCCAAGCAGGCTCCATACCCAGTAGGGAGCCTGAAATGGGGCTCAATCTCATGACCCTGAGATCATGATCTGAGCCAAAATCAAGAGTCAAATACTTACCTTAATGAACCACTCAGGCACCTCTATCCTTCCTATTTCTAAGGACAGGGTATCTCTTTACTAGTTGAAAAATAGTGAAATTGGCAATGGCCTTCTTGGGCTACTGACTCAGGAGTAAGCTATTGTCCCACTCCAAATTAATCAGACCTAAAAGGAAGTCTTCTTTTCCATAGTTAGGGGAAAGCCCTTCCAAGCATACAGTGGAGGGAACAGTGGAGCCCTTTGCCTCAGCTGCCGCTGGCAGCCATGTTACTGCCTGGAGGTAAGCCAGCTTGATCATGAAGGTGGTACACACTGTGGGTGGCCAACTTGTGGACGGAACCTAGACCCTGGGTAGATTGTTCAGAGGGTTGACTGATCCCAGGACCCATGATACTTTTAGGGGCTCTCCACAATGTTTTATTTTCTTATAAAGTCAAAGGAAAAAATAAATATCATCCAGCCTGATTAAATGTCTTAATAACATAGTAGTCATGAAATACAATTTTTCTCCTCCTCCTCCTCCTCCTCCTCCTCCTCCTCCTCCTCCTCCTCCTCCTCCTCCTCCTCCTCTTCCTCCTCCTTCTCCTCCTCCTCCTTCTTCTTTAGTGGATGAAGAGATTCATGAAGGCAAAAGTGCCCAGGGACCATAAAAGTTATAATGTGACCCTGACTGTTGCACTTTCAAATCAGGCAAATGTGGACTCTGTTCTACCTCTGCACTCCAGTTTTGTGAGGTAATGTATTTTCTTATGATTCAAGCCAGTCTGAGTCAGGTGTTCAGTTACTTGCCGCAGAAAATGTACTCACTGCTAGCATGAGGAAGTCTCCTACTCTGGAAGCTCTGGCCCTTGTGATGTGCTATGTTTGCATCCTGCACTCCAGAGTGGCAGGCTGTGAATGTTTCTTGGGAGAGGCTGTTGGGAGAGATTCCCAGCCTTTCTGTCCTTGGGCAAGCTGAGTGTTCAAGCCACTTCTGCTTGGATTAGCTTCTGAGCTTCTCCCCACCACCCCCTAGTGTGTGTGTGTGTGTGTGTGTGTGTGCGCGCACGCGTGTGTGTGCCTGTGTGTGTGTGTGTGATTTTTAAAGATTTAAGACTTGAACTCTCCCTTTAATTCAAGAAGGCAATTCTGGCTTCTCTTCATGTGATTTGAAAACTAACCAGTAACTAACTTTTATAAGGGGACCCTTTACTTCCTAGTTTACCAACTAGTACACAGTATATATTACGAAGATAAATTTATATTGTATTTTCTTTAATATTTCCCTTTTTAAAAAATTCCCTGAAAATAATTAGAAGTCTCAAGGACCCACCAGGCTCTTTAATTAATTGAGTCATAGAGTCAACAAATCCTGTGGTTAAAACCTGATTAATAATGTTCGCTGATGTGTGGACAATTGGAGAGTGAAATCTGTAAAAAAAGAAAAAAAAAGAAACAAAAAGGCAGTAAAGATAAAACAATTACAGAGGGATTAATGGCAAGGTGATCTCTTCACCTCAGTTTACCCAGGACCTTTCGTTCTTGCATTAACGCTCTGTGTCTTGGGAAATTCCCCAGTTCTAGACAAATTTAAATGTTTGTGGAGTGAAAAGAAAATAGAACAAGTAGCCAGGAGTTCTTGCCTGGACTTTGCTATGCTCTAGCTAGGTAACCATGGCAGTCACTCAAGTTCTTTGAATCAGTTCTGCACAAATGTTGACCAGGGTAACAACATTTATAACTGTAGTTATTATATTATACTTACCTGTATTTGTCACCTTGTTTTTTGCTGGTTCCTAATCTATTCCCTCTTCTTCTGGTAATAATATCCTGATTTTCCTTTGGAAATCAACCCTTACAGTGATAAGCCATGACCAATCCTGCGCATAGAATGCCACTAAGTATATATAAAGGGAAAACTCATAGGCCCTAAAAATAAGGGGAAATGGCCCAATGCCAGTACAACAATAATGTCAAGACCAGAACCTGGTTAATAGGCCCAGGGATATGGCAGAATTATTGCCTTCTTAAGTTGTTTCCATGTGCTGATAAGAATGAGGATACAAAGAACACAGGGCTCATAATTCCACGCTCCTTGACTGGAAGGAGCCCATTCCACATGGGCTGTCAAGGTATCTAGGCTTTAGGCTTGCCTCTGTGAGCTATAAGGCAGGCAGAGAGCTGGGGCATACCCCTTGAGCCCTTGTTTCATTATATACTTTGCTGGCTGCTTTTTTCTATCCCTGAATCCGGACACCACGGTTTGCTCCAAAGCACTTCCGGGCCCTATGATTTGCACGAAGCCTATTTTTTCTCTGACTCTATGGGTGTGCACGTGACCCATGCTCTGCCTGTCTTAACGTCAAATCTCTTATGTCCACAGTGATTAGGTCAGAAACGATAAACTCATCCTAAGACAGCCCCCACTGAAGGGTCAGTGTGTCATTAGACCAGGGTTCTAGAGAGTCTAGGTTCAAGTCCTGACTGCCAGTCCAACCAGTCACTGGTTGCATGAACCTGGGAAAGTTACCTTACCTCTCTGTGCCTCAGCTTCCTCTTATGGAAAATGAGGATAACAATGATTCCTATCTTGCAGAATTTTTATGAGTATTAACTAAGAGAATGCACATAAAGCCCTTAGTATAGTTCCTTGCACATAGTTGTAGCCGCTGTTGTTATTATTAATACCAGGGATCTATCACTCATGGGTCTGTGCTGTGAACTTAGGAAATCAGGTTCATTGTACAATAAGATAAAAGAAGTTACTGAGGTTAAAAATTGTCTTCCTATTTTTGTTTATAACTATTTGTAGTTTATGGGATATTTAGAAGAAGCAGGATCTGATAGTTTTATAAAACTGTAGTTTTATGACTGAGTCATAGAAATGTGTGGCTCCATACTGAGCATCAGTACTGTCCTGAGGTGACAGTATTTTTGGAATAAGTGGCTCTGAGATACCTGATATTCTGAATTTTGAATGGCTTATAAAATTACACTTCCTTACTGCTAATAAACAGTAATAGCTAACACTTATGTATTACTTACCCTGTGTCAGGAACTCTAGTAAGCAGTTCATATGTGTTAAGTCAGTAGCACTCTTATTATGCCTATTTTTCTAAAAAGGAAATTAAGACACAGAACAGTTCAGTAACTTGTCCTGGTCATCTAGCCGGTGAGCAGCAGAGTAGGGGTTTAAAAGCAGGCCATGTGGTGCCCAAGCTCCTGCTCTACATGCTCCCTTGTGTCACTTCCTCCCCACCATCAACTGAATTCAGGGTCACAGGGACAGAGCAGAGGCATGGGTTATTTCTTCAATGACATGCGACCACACAGATTCAAGCTGGATTGAGCAGGTTGCGATTGAAGAGTGCAGTAAATTCACTTTGCTAAATTGCTATGAGCTCAAGGGAATCTGAGATTTTAAGGATTTGAAGATCTTTTTGGTGGGGGGGGACCCACAATTTTAGAAGAGATTCACAGATGTTGATGTACATATATCGTGTTTTAAGTCTCCGTATGCTTTAGAACGTGCCCCTGAATCAACGATGTCCTGTCAGTGTGGCTCAGTTCTAAGAGTGGCTGACTAAAGTACAGGCTAACTGTACCCAGCGAGAACCCACAGTGAGTGTCCCTGACATTGTGGAGACCAAGCCATGAATTGTAGAATTAGCCTACAATTTCTGGCCATGTAGCCAAACCAGACAATATTTGGGTCCAATTGGTTTGTAAAAATATATTCCCTTATGAAGCTGTAGAAGGAGAAGCCAATGCTAGAGCCAGAACTGGTGGTATAAGCCTTTGCCTTTCATAGAAAGAGTTCATTTGTTAAATACTAGTGTTCTTAGTGATATGATAAAAATTGATCTCTGCCTAATGATAGCCCTGTAACATACTCTTTCAAGAGTAATGTTGATTAAATTATTTGTTTTCTTGGGCTGCTTTCATATTGATGTTTAAAAATTCAATATTTTTGAATAGCTAGATTTACTGTTATTGTTTGTGAAAATATTCTCATGGTGAATACACATATGGATTTCTGATATGCTTGCCATTATTGAAACAAGTCCTTGGAAGAGATAGCTTCTAAAACTCTTTTTAGTGCTAAGATTCTTTGATTCTGTCTTGTCTTTTGGACTCTGCACCAGGCCAAGAGAAATTTAAATGGGCTTTCAGCAGATACTTAGTCTTTTCTAATACACCCACTCGACATACACACATACAGAAACCGTTATAAACTTGTACACAGAAGATAATATGTATTTATTAAATTGATTGCTGTAATATCCCAAACATTAAGCCATGTAACTGGTGGCTTGTGCTTTAGAAGAGAGGTCACCGAAATACCTGGAGGTTGGATTGCGGCTCTGCCCTCAGAGAATATTGGCAAATCTGCATTTATGTGACATTAATTTGCCTCAAGTATATCATCAGTGAGTTCATTTTAGTGAATGCAGATGTATTCTCCTTCAGAATGGTGAAACGCTCTTCCTGAGTGCCAAACTGACATGAGAAAACTTTCAGTCATCTGGAGCTTGTAAATTGTTCTGAAATTTTTGGAATTTTATTGAAGGCTTGATTTCATCATAGAGCAGAGAATACCTTGGATGAATAAAAAGCAAATCAATCAGAAATGATTGGAACCAGTAATTAAAATTTCCCTGGAGAGAGAAAATGTATGATGTAAATCCACTGCCTTGCAAAAAGGATTGCTTTCTAACAAGTCAGATCTTACAGAGCAACTTCAGATGCCGACACAGATGTGAAGCTTTATTTTGTTTTCGGCTACAAGTTCCTTCCTCTCCTTTGAAACTTGGCTTTTACAGAAACTTCATCTGGCTAATCAAGGCTGATGGGGTTTCAAGATGATTGCATTATGGAGAATGAAATTAGAAAAAATACCCCCTGAAAATTAGTAATTTGATTTCAATATGTAATTTAAAGAAATGGATCATTACTCTCCCACTTTTGTCAGTTTGTAATCTTTACATAATATTTTGTTGACTTTTAGAATTTCTATATTCTACTTTCCAACTTTGCTTTACATCATGTGAGTTATTTTTCCTGCACTCTGAAGTTTTATAAAAATAGAAAATCCTCCTTATTTGTCCTTTTGTTAATACTTAATCTTTTATCTTGATACTGATCACAGATAACAAAATGGGTTTTGACATTCTTTGAAAATATTTAAATTAACTTTTTAGGAAGCAATGGTTCAAACAAAATTGAAATGTTTTCACTGAAATCTAGAATTTAGAAAATGTGTAATAATATTAGTAATATATATTTATGATTTTTTTCCTATTTATATGTCATATCCTATACAAATGGAACTGTTGAGAACAAAGCCTAAAGTGGAATAGACATTATTGTTTTCTCTCTGCTCTTTGAGGAATTTTAAGGCATAAATTATTTTGGCTAACTGTCTTTAACTTCTTTCTCAGTGAAGAATGTGGAAAGTCAAAAAACAAACAAACAAACAAAAAAATACTTTCTACTTGGAATTTATAGTATGCTGCTAATGCAAAAAAATATAAGGAATGACATATCTGACTTTTACTGTTGATTAAATAGGGCAAATGTGGAACCTCTATTCAAGGTAAGAGGTTGAAAGTTTACATATCCACAAGGGAGATATCACAAGGATATTGCTTAGATTTAAACGTTTTTTGTTTTTTTTTTTAAACTCCATTCAAGCAGATGCTTCAACTGTAGGTCATTTTTAAAAGGACCAAGAGTTATAAAACACTTAAGTTTGTTCAACTCAGTTGGAAGAATGGCAGAATGAGAAAGTCCAATTTGATTTAAGATTGATGTATTCATTTTATGGTGAAAAGGAAATAGAAGGAAAAGGGGATCTTTGCAACCATCTGTTCCAACTCCCTCATGAAACTTGGAGCTTAGATAACTTGTCCATGTTAACCCTAGTTAGTGGCAGAGCCAAGGACTAGAACCAGGTGTCTTGACTCCTTGTCTTGGGAGTGTTCCGCTTCCCTGCCTTATCTCTTTATCTTCAGCCTCCTTTGTCTGTTTGACATAATCTTCATTGTCATCATCCATCCATACAACACAAATTGAGCATTTGACAGAGGTATGTTTCTAGGCATACGGAACTGTTGGGTGGAGCTGACACATACATGTACAGAATGAAATGAGGATTATCTCTCTCTTTTCACCAGGCTGTGATCTTGAAGGCATGGATTGTGTTTGTCCACCTCTCAAAGCCCACATTCCATATATATGCTCTATGAAGCTTTATGCAGGATGCACTCAGCCTCAGGAAATTTCTCCCCTTGTCCCTATGCTATGAATCCTCTTGCCTGTTTTGATTTCTGTCCCATTATCTCCTACTAGGAGTCCTCCTCTCTAGTACCCACTTTGGACTGACAATTCTCTTGGCCAGCCTGACTTGGATTTTGGTATCTCTCTTGGAGATTACCTTTTATGTTATTGATGCTTAGCGCTATGTTCCTTAGGCAAGTGACCCAAATATCTCTCCCTGTTGCAAACTCCCAGGACACTGTCCCCAGCCCACCCTAGTGTCCAGGCCCCACTTGTCTGGGAGCTGAAATTGATAGTCTTACCTTTGCATTACTGAGAAAATGAGGATGGGCTGGCACTTGGTAGATACTCAGTAGATGTTTGTCGAATGAACAGTAAAGACACTTCATAGCTTATCTTTTGTCCTTATCTTCTTCAACATTTTATTGAACATTTAGCTTGGAGAGATGATATTAAGCACCCTGTGTGATGTAAAATTGTTCATCGTTCATTTGATCCTATTCATATAAATAAATCAAACCTACTCTTGGTCTTGAACCTCCCCAGGCAGTTGGCTTTAGATACTTGGAAAATTCTATAAATAACTGGTTATTTTTCTCCCTCCCTGTGTATTGGAAAGACTTAGTTTGGATATAAGTTTGTACTATACTAAGGGATTATTTTCTCTTTATTCAATCAGGGATGATTGTGCTATAAACACCTGCTGAATTTCTATCACTTAATCTTCTTTTAAACACTTTCAGAAATTCTGGGTTGGAGCTAACTAAAACTTAGCAGTTTAAAAATAATATTTGGGTGTACCTGGGTGGCTCATTTGGTTAGGCGCTGACTCTTGATTTTGGCTCAGGTCATGATCTCAGGGTTGTGAGAATGAGCCCTATATCAGACTCTGCACTGGTTGTGGAGCCTGCTTGAGATTTTCTTTCCATCTCCATTTGCCTCTACCTAGCCCCCTGCTCACACACATACTCTTTCTCTCTGAAAAAAAAAGGAGAAAAAAAATAAAAATGTGTAAATCAGTTATATTTTAGAAAAAAATAAATGTGTTTTTCTTCCACAGAAGTATATTAAAGGAGATAACAAAGAGTTTAAAAATTACGATCTTGATTAGAAGCTTCTTTTTCAGTGAGTTGCTAACATTTCAACATGAATTTACTATATCTCTAAACATTCTGTAGTTTCCTTCTTCCTAATGACTCCTTTAAATAATAGTATTTTTTGTAGACATTTTACAAAATATAGGAAAATATGAAGATATAAATTGAAGTCAACCATAATGAAATGACTTAGATATTATCTAATAGAGAACCAGTAAATATTTTGTTGTATTTCTTTCCAGATTTGTTTATATATATATATATATATATACACATATATAAGTATATATGTGTACTTATTCAGTCTTCTCTGATTTCTCTCTCCTCCCATATTTATTCTAAGTATATATGCAAATATAGACAATGGAGTTATTTTGGAGCATATACATTATACTCATTTACCAAATGTTGTATATCATTTTTTCTTTACAACATTTTGCTTTGTTTGGTTTGGTTTTGTTTCTATTTATTTATTTATTTATTTATTTATTTATTTTTTATTTATTTATTTATTTAATCTCCCTCCCAGGCAGAGAGAGAGGGAGAAGCAGACTCTTTGCTGAGCTGGGAGCCTGACGTGGGGCTCAATCCCAGGACCGTGGGATCATAAGATGAACCAAAGGCAGCCACTTAACCAAACTGAGCCATCCAGGTGTCTCTCAACATTTTGTTTTAAGCATTTGCTCATATTTGTAATGTTTTGTAAATCTTATCTTTTATTTTCTCTATGAGCAATCTCTAGACTTAGCTTCTGGTCACTACTGAATTGGACTACCATAATTTCCTGGATAATAATCATGCTCCACTTTTATGTATTGAAAATCTGGCTTTCATGGGAAAACTATTCCTTCATTTTATAACACTCACAGATTGGGTTATGTACTTGTACACTATAACAGCACCATGTATGTATATTTTCCTTTTCATTACACTGAGCTACAGTCTATGATTGCCATGGGCGTATCCACCTGTATGTCTGTCTCTCCTATGGGCCCAAAATCTCCTTGAGGGGTCAGGTAATTTTAATTACCTGATATTCTCAGCACTCAGCAGAGTGGCTTTAGTTGGTGCTCCATATGTGTTTATTAAAGAAAAATGAAGAAAAGAAGGCCCAGAGACATCACATGATCCCAGTGAGCAGGATTAGTCTAGGCCTCTTTCTGAGAGGACAGGGCTGATCTTAGTTTCTTTGTTACTGAAGTTACTGCTGACCACAGCAGGCCTACATTGAGAATAATCATTTGTTTTCTGGCCTTTGTAGCTGTTTTTTACTGTAGGACCTTCGGTCCCAAAGTCTCTTCCTGGGCAGCTCAGATCTGGAGGTGGTGGTCCCAAACTGGCTCATGAATGTGTCCTTCTCACTTCTGCTGATAGCTGATAGCTGCTGAGCCTGCAAAATGGTGTAACTCTCCTGGGAATGCAGTCTAAGGCCTTCTCTTGGGCACTGAAGCTCCCATGGGTGGGTTGGAGCCCTCAAAGTTTCCAAAGTGAGCTGTTTTCTGGAGCCTCCAATGCTCTGGCACTGCCCTGGACCCATGCAGAGGTAAGGAAAATGTCTCTTACTTCCTCCTGAGCTACATTTTATCACATGGGCACCAAAGTAGCATCGCATTGGACATCAATATTTACACAGCCAATAGCAGAAACAGTATCTCGAGTCTATTCTTTCATCAGCACCTTTTCTTGGGAATCAGTGTATGAGGCTTTGGCCAATAGGACAAATCTGGGTGACAATACAATACTAAAGACACGCTGCTACCCTCTTTTCTTCCTCCTAGCAACTGTGTCTTTGCTACTGAATCAAACTGAGGAGGCTCCTCAGTCTCCTAGTGCAAATCATCTTCCAGCAGGCCCATGATACCAGTTCACCAGACAAACTCAAACGTTTGGATTTCAATGAAGAACATGGTATATGAATCTCTATATATCAAATTAAACTTTGCTCTGCAAGGGCGATCTGTGGATCGGTAGAAGATAATAAAGATGAAAAGGATTTTGAACTTCCAGCACAGACTGAAGAACTTTTGAACACTTGCTAATTTTAGATTTCCTTTTGGATTTTCCTTGAAAGGCTTTGCTCTTCTTGCTACATGCTGGCTTTTATTGGTATGCCTAATTACTATTACCTTTCTTCTCTTCTGCATAACATCTGCTATATGTCTTTCTTCCCCAGTTATTTTTTAGCCCTTCATTTATTTTTCTCCTAGCTGCTGAGGAAGGCCAGCATCTTTTTTTTTAATAAAAGATTTTGTTTATTTATTTGACAGAGAGAGATCACAAGTAAGCAGAAAGGCAGGCAGAGAGAGAGGGGGAAGCAGGCTCCCTGCTGAGCAGAGAGCCTTATGTGGGACTTGATCCCAGGACCCTAAGATCATGACCTGACCAAAGGCAGAGGCTTTAACCCACTGAGCCACCCAGCCGCCCCAAAAGCCAGATATCTTAAACCAACATCATTGCATTGACATGAAATAGGTAATAACTGGGATGGAGACAATAAGGGTACCCTTGTCCCTTTCATTCTTACTCCTTTTTCTATAAATAGATTTGAAACTGGAGTTGAACAAGTTAAGAATTAATTTAAATAAAATAAAACATTTCAGAATCTAGATTTTAGCCCAAGGATCATTTTTCAGGCCCTTCGTGTTTCCATATTCTCATGTTTGTCAAAATCCTGCAATATTAAACAGGCACTACATCCTTAATTCTTTGACCTCCTATGCCATTTTTGTTCTTTTATGATTGTACTTCAGAGCTAGAGGTTTAATCTATTCTATAGATGAAGAAGATGAAGAAATTTACCTGAAAAGAGACATACACACACCGTTAATAGTAGAGCTGGGTCTGGGATTCTGTTTTCTTGATTCTTATCCTGTATAATATCCATCCTTTCATTCATTTTTAAGGACTTTTTGAATAACTGCTATGTTGCAGGCCCTGGGTTGGCTGCCAAGAATACAAAGAAGAAAGCTCAGTCTGTAGCCCATCCTAATTTGGAAGAGGAGACAGATAATGCTTAATCCTTTCTGTAGGAGTCAAAGTTATTTTTCGAGACACATAATATACATTTATAAGGTACTTATCCAGTCTGAGAAATAGTTTATAATGACAGAGTAAAATTATAAATGCATAATATTGGGGTAAGAGTTAAGAGATTCAGATTTTTTTTTCAGTAGTAAGCTACTGTCAAACATACATTACAACTGAATCTAAGCTCTCTAGGGGCAAGGGCTGTTTTTGTCTATCCACTTCTGTGTCCATGCTTGCCATGCAATAGGTTCTCAAACAACAAAAATGTGTTGGAGGCAATTATTGAATGAATAGTTTTTTCTTGGAAGCTGTGGTATGGTTGAAGACTCTCACAGAACACCATGAAGATATTATCAAGAATATGGTTTCTTTCCTTCTATCTTCTGCTAGAGTGATTGGCTTCAACAAATGTTTATCATCTTCTTTTTGCAACTCTTTTTTACTATTTTTTTTAATATTGAAAAACCCAAGAGACTCCTTGTTTAACTCTTAGAAATAGAGTTAGTTTGAGTATGTTCTAGTCTTTCCAACTAGATTTCTTTAAATGCAAATTTGTAAAGTGAGAGTTTATGTCTTTTTCTTTGATTTCCTACTTTGTCTGGACAACAGTGAGATTTTAAAGCACAGAGAATGTTTAAGACATACCCAAACTCAAAACTCCTTTCCAAGTGAAAGTGATTGTGTATTTCCATTATTTGCAAGTGGTAATACATTAAGTTTGACTAGCTTCCTATCTGTGGAAATAATGTTTGTGTGAGAAAGCTCCTAGTCACGTATTTGAAACTAATTAACAGACTATGTACTAAGTACCCAAAACTAGATCCTAAGCACTGGCTTTACCACCATGCCTCTAAGGATATTAATAGTCTGGAGGAGTGTCAAACACCTAAGTAGGCAATTATAACACAATGCGATGGGGCAGCACAGAGAGGTCAAAGAAGAGACAACTAATTCCACCCTGGGAGGCCATGAAAGGTTTGCTTTGGAAGGAGAGACATCTAAGGGAAGCCCTGGAGAATAAATTGAGTTATCCAGGGGAAGGGAGGAAAGAGCCCTTCATAAAGGCTCCGAGAGCCTCCAGAGGAGCAGTAAACATTTCATCTGACTGAGGTAGAGAGAACAAAGAGGGCAGTTGAGGCCGGAGAGATAAACTAGGGTTAGATTATGAGGCCTTTTTTTTTTTGCCAGACTTGGCAATCAGGACTATTTGGTACTATGTAAATGGGTTTCAAGTTTATTTGTCTTTTTTTTTTCTTTTTATTTGACAGAGAGAGAGAGATCACAAGTAGGCAGAGAGGCAGGCAGAGAGAGGGGGAAGCAGGCTCCCTACTGATCAGGGAGCCCCATGTGGGGCTCGATCCCAGGACCCTGAGATCATGACCTGAGCTGAAGGCAGAAGCTTTAACCCACTGAGCCACCCAGGTACCCCTCAAGTTTATTTGTCTTGAACTGGTAAGTGTTGATTGGATTTAGAAAAAGAAGTTATATTTGACCTTGAAGAGAGCAGTTAATAGGAGGGGTGGGAGTGGAAAGCAGAACGCAGCAGTTTGAAGAATGGATAAAAATTGATGGTGTATAATAGTAGGGGACTTTAATACCCCCCTCACCGAAATGGACAGATCATCTAAACAAAAGATAAACAAGGAAATAAAGGCTCTATATGACACGCTGGACCAGGTGGACATCACAGATATATTCAGAACATTTCATCCCAAAGCAACAGAATACACATTCTTCTCTAGTGCACATGGAACATTCTCCAGAATAGATCACATCCTGGGATACAAATCAGGTCTCAAATGGTATCAAAAGATTGGGATAATTCCCTGCATATTTTCAGACCACAATGCCATGAAACTAGAACTCAATCACAAGGGGAAAGTTGGAAAGAACTCAAATACATGGAGGCTAAAGAGCATCCTACTAAAGAATGAATGGGTTAACCAGGAAATTAAAGAAGAATTAAAAAAATTCATGGAAACAAATGCAAATGAAAACACAACTGTTCAAAATCTCTGGGACATAGCAAAGGAGGTCCTGAGAGGAAAATATATAGCAATACAAGCCTTTCTCTAGAAACAAGAAAGATCTCAAATACATAACCTAACCCTACACCTAAAGGAGCTAGAGCGAGAACAACAGATAAAACGTAAACCCAGCAGAAGAAGAGAAATAATAAAGATCAGAGCAGAAATCAATGAAATAGAAACCAAAAGAACAGTAGAACAAATCAATGAAACTAGGAGCTGGTTCTTTGAAAGAATGAATAAAATTGATAAACCCTTGGCCAGACTTATCAAAAAGAAAAGAGAAAGGACCCAAATTAATAAAATCATGAATGAAAAAGGAGAAATCACGACCAACACCAAAGATATACAAACAATTATAAGAACATATTATGAGCAGCTATATGCCAGCAAACTAGACAATCTGGAAGAAATGGATGCATTCCTAGAGACACACAAACTGCCAAAACTGAACCAGGAAGAAATAGAA
>CM052811.1:62028684-62112909 GCA_028533885.1 Nasua narica
GAATGGTTTCATGGTTTCATGGGCTGTAGTAGGTTGTTTTATTGCTCTCAGTTCTTCACCCCTCCTCATATCCTCTTTGATATGTGGCTTCAAGTTCCTCCCACAAAGATGTTATTTTCCCAGTGCTTGAATTGGGATGCCTCACCTGGCAGGTTTTGGCCAACAGAATGAGCAGAAGAGACATAAGTTTCAGGCCTCGGCCTTGTGTGTTTTTCCTTCTTCTACTGATATGAGAAAAACATGTCTAGGTCTGTCCACTAGTCCCAAGAGGAAGAGAGCTGTCCCAACCAAGCAACCGGAACTGAGCCCAGTTGATTTCAGTAGAATTCCAAATAATTGAAACTTGCCAGTGATAATAAACTATCACTGCTATAAGCCACTGGGTTTAGGGTGGTTAATTCTGTAACACTAGTTACCTGATAGGTGCTGATGCAATTTCATTTTTTTTTCTGAATGAAAGTAAATTGTCTCTCTCTTCATTATATATAGTGATTTCTCTAGTCTTGGTTTTCTTCTGGTTAGTGTTTTTCTATTACTTTTTTTTCCCATCTTTTTTCCTTATGGGTTAACTGTGTATATAAATATATATATTTATAAATATATAAATATATATAATATACATATTATATATATTTAATTCTAGTCTAACAATTTTGTTCTTTGAAGGAGAAAATATTGTCATTTTTATTTATATTAATTATTGTGATTTTTTTTATTATGTTCATTTAGCCACTCTAGTACATCATTAATTTTTGATGTAGTGTTCAATGATTCATTAGATATACATAACACCCAGTGCTCATTAACAGCTTGTGGCCTCCTTAATACCCATCAATCTGTTATTATTGTAATTTTGAATTTATCTCTACCATCTTAAATTTCATTTTCTTCTTGTCTTACTTTTTCTATGTTCTTTTTTCTCCCTTTTGCTTTCTTTGGGACTAGTTTTTTATGCTGATATTTTTTTTCATTCTACTTTTTCTTCTAGTTTTTAATTATATATACCATTTCTATTATTTTTGTGTTCTCTTAAAATTTTTAGCATGCGTATTTAACTTAAAAATGCTCAGAGATAGTCACTGTCTTCATCCTGTTGGATATTATATGGACTTTAGAACACTTTAACTTTGATATCCATATTCTGTACCATTATTTGCTTTTACTTTTGCTTTGTCTTTTTTAAATGCCACACATTAGACATTGTTGTCATTGCATTCAATATCTATTTGATTTGCCAACATGTTTACTATATTTTCTCTCAGTATTTTCTCCTGTATTTCAGACTTTTCTTCAGGGCTTTTTCTTAAAGTAGTTTCTTTGGAAGTTCCTTTCATAAGTATCTGCCAGTAATAAACTTTCTCCATTTTTGTTTGTCTTAAAATGTCATTATGCTCATCTAAAAGATACATTTAGGTATCTTTTAGATGCCTAATAATAATAAAAGGTAAAATAAAAGGTATTATTTTCATTATCTTCTGGTTTCCATTATTACTCTCAAGATGTTAGCACTCATTTTAATTGTTTGTTTGTACATAATCTTTCTTTTCTTTCTAACTTCTTCTAAGACCTCTTTAATTCAGGTATGTGGCAGTTTCTGTGATGTGTCTAGATAAGGACTTATTTACAATGTTATTGTTGTAATTCTTGAAACTGTGGATTTATATCTTTCCACAATTCTAACAATTCACTGGTATCTCCTCGTCTTCTTTATTATCTTCTTCTGGTTGTCCTTTTAAACATATTTCTATCTTCTCTCTTTTTCAAGTCTCTTGACCTTTCTTTTATATGGTCGATCTTTGATTCTCATTGCTGCATATGGGTACTCAGATTCATGTTCTGGTTTACTGATTCTTTCTTCAGCTTTGTCTAATCTGATGATTAATCTGACAATTAAGTTTCTAATCTTAATTGTTATAGTTTTCATTTCATTTTTAAAAGCCTGTCCATTTTTATAGTCTCTTATTTCTTCATAGTTTTCAATATTTTTAAAAACACATTAAACTAATCAATATATTATAATTCCAACACTGCCAATTTCTGTAGTCTAATCGAATGGCTTGGTTTTTCTGCTGACTCTTTTTTATGGTGACTTGGTTCCTTATGTATTTTGTGATTTTTATTTGTAAACTCACAATTATTGGAACTTTGTGGGAAGCCTGTGAGGTCAGGGTTAAAAGCATCTTTTGTAGAGAGAATTTTCATTTGCTTCTGTAAGCCAATTAGGTGCTACAAAATTGAGAGCTATTTTTGTCTACTTTAATTTTCTTTTCAGTCCCATAGACAAGGTGAGGTCCATTACCAAACAAAATGAAAGATGACTTGAGGTTATTAGTTTTCAGGCATTCTCATCTTGTTTTCCAGAATCCAGAATCAAGAGCCCTTCCTCTGTGGGACAGGGGATGGTACTTTTATTTTGCTTTATTTTGTTTGTTTGTTCTTTCAGTTTATCTTTTTCATTGAAAATATCTCCTTTTGTGATTTCAGTTTTGTGGAAGTATCTTAATCTTAATTTCTGCCTTGAATTGACCCTGTTTCCTATTTCTCATTAAAATTGAAAATTTCAAACTGCCAGAAATCAGAAAATATCAGCAAGTGGTTCCAGTAAACTGTGTACTCTAGTGCTTGACTATCTTTTTGGATTCTAACTATTAAGTATTTTTTGCCTCTGAAGAATTCCCTTATTTTCTTCCATTTAAGCTATGCTTCTAAAAGTTTTTAAAAATGTTTTATTCTGAATTTTTTTGAAACCCTGTACAGAAGCATTCCTTGGAGTACACCATATTGCTGGAATTATAAATCTGGAAATTTAAATATTTGGTGTAGTCAAATATATCAACATTTTCTTTAATGGGTTTTGGTTTTGGTGTTAAACTTAGGAAGTCCTACTCCACTTCAAGAATATTCAAATATGGGCGCACCTGGGTGGCTCAGTGGGTTAGGCCTCTGCCTTCCGCTCAGGTCATGATCTCAGGGTCCTGGGGTCAAGCCCCAAGTCAGACTCTCAGCTCGGTGGGGAGCCTGCTTCCCCCTCTCTTTCTGCCTACTGTGATCTCTCTCTCTGTCAAATAAGTAAATAAAATCTTAAAAAAAAAAAGAATATTCAAATATGCACATATTTTTTCTTTTTGTAATTTCCTGGTTTCATGTTTTAAACGGTTAAATATTTAATTTGTCTAGAATTTATCTTGATGAAACACAAGAAGTAGAAATCTATTTTTATTTTTTTCTCAGTTAACTTGTCCCAAAATCTACGTAATTTGTCAAAACACAAAAATATGAAATAATTAAAGCTGAAGTAATTATCACCAATCAAAAGGGTTGTGTTGAATAGAAGCATACTTATTAGCTGTATAATATGGAAAGTCAATTATGAAAATGAATACTTTTGTATTTTTAAAACTATCTTAATTTCCTTTGTACTTTTGTAAAGAGGACTTTTACTTCCTTGGTTTTAGTTACCAGTGCCTACTGTGGAAGATATCTTTTTTTAAAAACAAAAATTCGCAGGGTACTATAAAATGGGGCATTAAAATAGAAACCCTGGGAAACTAAAGATTTTTGCTGACCTCATGTATATATTCTGTTTTTCTGAAATCAGAATTTTGCATGTATTGAATTTCCCCATTGTGACACGATTATTGGTGGTCTAGTAGAGAATTAGAAACAGACACACATTAATTTGGAAGGCAAAATTTGAACTTGAGAGGGGTGTGTGGATAACTTTTGTAGAAGAATATTAGGCTCTTTTTCATAGATTAAATTGTGCTTTCTAGTCAAGCTTCCCTGTATCTATAGACTCATTTCCATGCAAACTAAAAATCCACTGTTCTGTGGGACCTCACATTATGGACATATCTCAGTCATTCAGCAATTATTTGTTGACCCTCCAAAATCTCATGTTAGTTTTGTGTAGGGTACAAAGAGATTTCATTCCTCATTTATTTAAAATGTAGGAGAATAGGCTATTTTTATTAATAGAACATGTGAGTTAGTCACATTTTTTCCATAAAGTCAAATAATGGGAATACCTTTGAAACTAAAAGTATATGGAAGAGACTTGGTGCTTCCAGATTTTACAGTGATTTTCACTTATCACCAGAGAATTGGCTATTATTGGCTTGTGGTTAGAGATGAACAAGGCAGTTTGGAATTGAATCAGGATTACTTTTTGATGTGTTAGAAATTGCTTTATGGACTACATTACTTATTGATGTATTAGAAGTTGCTTGTTTACTTGTTATTTTTTTCCTCATAAAGGGGAAGTTATGCAATTCTAGGTAATATTTATGACATATACCTCAGCATCCAAAGCAATGTTAGGAACATCATAGGCATTCAATAAATACCTGTAAATTACTGAAAAGGAGCATAGGAACACATCACCTTGTTTATTTTAACATTCTTATTGATTGCATTCTAGATAAATGACAGTTAATTGTAGAGAGAAAAACAGGACCTGATGGAATCTAGGAAAGATGTGGAAAGAGAAGGTTTGTCCAACAGGTCAGGAAATTTGAACCCGTTGTCAAGAGTTCTGAATGTTTTTCCTGTTGAATGTTATGAGGTGCTTACCCATCATTAATTTTAGTTTGTTTTTATGTGAGCTTAAACTTTGAGTGATTTCTTGACTAGTGCTTTCTTATTTAACATCTTTTTTTTTTTTAATGATTTGCATTTTGTTTCACAACAGTTGCCCAAAATATCCTTGAAAAAAGGAGGGCTGTGTTCACCTTTAATACTTAAAAATCACTTGGAGGCAGTTCAATTGAGCATGAGTATGTGTTTGCAAGAAAGTAAAACATAACCAGAATGAGTAACCTCTGTTCTCTGAGGCTTATTGCATATCATTTATGCTTGAAAAAACAGAGTGAGTTTATTTGTTTTAATGTCCAAAAACTTTGACCCAAGAGTTAAAAAGAGCTAGCTGACCAATACAGTAAAAATAGCTGCAAACTTACTTTTTAACTGGGGTGATATTTAACCTCACATCTCTTTATCACAGAACATGTGGAAAACAGTTTGAAATAATTTTCTAGTGTTAGAGGCACACTTAGAGTATCTACTCTGGTAATATGAAGTGTAGGTCGCCAAATTATCTGAATAATGCAGGTCGCCAAACCCATCCTGGAGATAAAGGAGAGTTATTTTTTTAGTTTAAATTATCCAAATAGCTTATCTTTATAATCCCGTGACACTCAGTAATTGCTCAATCTTCCTCGGATCCCTGCTGCCTTGTGGACAGAGTTACATTAATAAAATGAAAGGATTTAAGGAAACAGTATGTCAGGAATCAGCAGCAAAAGGCTCATTTTACTTTAAAAATGTTTTTAAATTAGAAATGATACATAATAATTGAGTTAAACCTGAAGAAATCCTGATTAATCTTTTCATACATCTATATTTTCTTGATTAATACTAGGAGATTTTGCTCTGTTGTTTTCTGTTTTCTCGTACGGAGTGGGTGGATCTTAGCTTGATTTGATGTTCCCTCCCAGGCCACTAATAAAGGCAGGACTCTTTCCCCAAATGATTCTTTTTTTTTTTCTTTTTCTTTTTTTTACTATCTCTCTAGAAAAATGCTGATGACAATATCTTCTTTATTACTCTTTATACTGGGCCTCTTCATGCTTCCTCATTTCAGTGAACAGTTATTTAACATTTAATGAATAATTTTGGGTCAAACAAGGGCTCTTCCCCTCCTGCCTGTCATTTTACAGTTGTCAGTATAACCTAGAAGGCACAACAGAGAATATGAAAGTCACACATTTAGTTATTTCTTTTAGACTCTGATAATAGCAAAAGTGACATGAATAAAATGACCTTTCAACAATTAAACACTTTTGACCTTGGTACTATGCCACATGTATTGTGAGGTATAAAACCTTAAGCAGTAATACTGTCAACAACTTACAGTCTGGATGAAGTGGGTCATATTTATGTCTGAGCATTTGGCGATTAAATAACAGCATAAAACCATGCATGACTACATATGAAAATAAGCAGTACCAACGGCAAATACCATAAGTGCTTCTAATGGAAGGTAAGTATCAGTAGAGGACATAAGACTTAGCCAGTAGAGTCACAACTTACTTGAGGGTTAGGTGCCAAAGTCAATACACAATATAAAAACTATGTGAAGTCCGTATTTTTGAAAGTCTCTCAAATCACCCATAAATTTCAAGATATATAGTCACAAATAGGTGCCATATTGGATCCTGACACATGCTCTCTTTTAGCAGGTTCTGTGCAGTTAGTGTTTCATTTACTGTACAAACAGATCACTGAAGAACCTGGCTCGAGTTTATATTCAAACCTGAAAACTAGCCTCAGCATCACTTATACTGTGTGGAGTACATTGGGAGATGCATTGGACTGACTTGGCATCTCTGGCTCCTTTATTGGAATAGCTGACAGAATTGTCCACCCTTTACGGCTCTTTCTCTCTCACTCTCTCTTTCCTATCAAGACTCTAGGGCTTACTTTACATAAGTTAAATATGTATATGGTATGTTCTACTGTGTACAAGTTCACATACTCTTGCCAACTCTTCCTCTATATACTCGTACCTGGTAAGTTCTGGTATGTTTTTATTTGGCTGCACTTAATATTTTGTGATATACTTAGCCTTGTATTTTATTTTTTCATGGTTATTTTCATAAGCTCAAGGTTCTCTTATTCAGGACTTTCTGTATTCTCCTTTATCATTCTCCTATCTCTTCCTTTTCATCTTTTTAGTTTCACAGGAGGAAATATACCCTATCTTTCTATATGCTAAAAACACTACCCATCCTGTGTCCCACTCATTTCCTCTAAAATTCCATCCCTTAAAAATTTTAGCAATCAACGAATATTAAGGAATGCCTTCTACAATGCAAGGATTGGACTAAAGTTTGAACAACACATTTTAAATTGCAGAAAGAAGGAAAACAGAGACATTTAATGCTCAAAGCACCATGTTGTAAACACCATGCTAGTGATAAAGAAAGTAAACGGTGTGGCCATTTGGAGGAGGGAGACACTCACTACCTGGAGTGAAAAAGTCCTTGAAAAGGCTGGGATTGAGTTAAGCCTGGAACCTTGAGTAGGATTCACATAAGCAGAGGGCAGGGTTCATTTGTAGCCACATTAATTTGACCAAGATACATGAGCGCTACCTAGTACTAGTCCTCTATGAGCTCATGGTCTAGCAATGGAGACAGAAAGGTAAAAAATAAATTTCAACACAATGTGGTAAATGTGCTCATACAGGGACTGGAACAAAGTCCTGTGAGGCCACAAGAACTCTGCTACATTCTGATGGGAAGTAAGAAATGAGGAGTCATTTGAATTACACTTTAAAGGTAGGTAGGGTCTTCCCTGGGTGCAGAAGGAAGAAAGGCACACTAGATCAAAGAAAGCACTCCCTCTGAGCATGATTCTAGAAAGGAAAAGAAGTCACCCTGGCAGTGACAAAAGGCTGGGGGTAAGGGTTGTGGCAATCTAAGGAAGCAGTTTATGAAACATCTTTTATGACAAGGGGAGGATTTATGTTTCATCTGGAAGGATATAAGGAGTCAAAAGAGAGTTGTGAGTCACAGCATGACATTATCTGATTTTGTTTCCTATAAGAAAATGCATTAAGCCTGTGGCAGGGAGACCAGCTGAGGTTAAAAGCTACACAAGGGCAAGGTTGTATTTATCCCTTTGGTATGCCCAGCACTATCACATGGTAGATATTCTAGAATATTTCACTGAGGTAAACTTTTTGGTAGCTTGAATAGTCTAAGGAAAGGTTGAGAGCCCAGACTCAGGCCTTAGCAGTAGAGGTGGAAAGAAGAGGTCAAATTTGAGGATACCTGGGTGGCTCCGATGGTTAAGTATTGGTCTTCAGCTCAAGTCATGACCCCGGGGTCCTGGGACTGAGCCCCATGTTGGGCTCCCAGCTCAGTGGGGAATCTCCTTCTCCCTCTCCCTCTGCCTCTCCCCCAACTCGTGCTCTCTCTCTCTCTCAAATGAATAAATAAAAAATCATTTTTTCCTTTTTTTTAAAAAAGGTCAAATTTGAGTGATGTTTGTGAGATGGAATCCCTAGGTTCAATTGTCTGATCAGATGTGGTAGGAGGTGATTAGGAAGAAAAGAAAGTTGAGGATAATGCCAAGGCTTTTCACTTGGGAGACCAGATGGATTTATCAAGAACTAAAACATAAACCACAGGAGACTTTAGAGGTTCTCTTTTGGAAGTAGACAGGTTTTGTTTAAAGGGCTAATGTGTTTCTCACTCAACCATATCCAGTGGGCAATAGGAAATACAAGCTTGGGAAGAGATTTAAACTGGGGATACAGCTTCATGAACATAAACTCGATGGGTTGGAAATAGATGAGATTACACTGGAATGGCACTGTCTGAGGAAAGGCTCAAGATTGTCTTGAGTTGAGTAGTGTACCTCTAAAATTCATGTCAACCTGGAATTTCAGAATATAACCTTATTTGGAAATAGGGTCTTATCTTTTTAAAAAAGATTTTATTTATTTATTATTTGGAGAGAGAATATCTGTGAATGGGGGGAGGGGCAGAGGGAGAGAAAGAGAGAGAATCTCAAGTGGACTCCACGCTGAGTACAAAGCCGATATGGGGCTCAATCCCACGACCATAAGATCATTACCTGAGCTGAAACCAAGAGTCAATGCTTAACTAACTGAGCCTCCCAGGGTCTTTTTTGATGTAACTTGTGAAGACAAAGTTTTCCTGGATTAGAGTGGGCCCTACTCCAATGATTGGTGTCATTTCAAGAAGAAAAACAGAAACAGGTACAGCAGAGAAGGCCATGTGAAGACAGAAGCAGAGATGGGAGTCATGCCTATGTAAACCGAGGAATGCCAAGGATTGCCAAGAACTACCAGAAGCTAGGAAGACATAAGGAAGGATCTCCCCTTGAGCCTGCAGAGAGGACTTGGCCCTGATGACACCTTGCTTTCAAACTTCCAGCCTCCAGAAGTGTAAGAGAGTATATTTAAACTGAATACATTTAAGTTGTTTTAAGCTACTCCGTTTGTGGCACTTTGTTATGATAGTCCTAAGAGACTAATACGAAGACTAGGGATGGATCCTGGAACATGACATTTGAGGGTAGCTGAGGAGGAGGACCCATGAAAGAGGCAGTGAAGAAACAGTCCCAGAGGAGGAAGAGTCATGTGAGCACAGGTGTGGATGAGCACAAGCATGGTTTGATCAGAAGAGACAACTTGTGACGAGGGATGGTTTAGAGATAGGGTCCCACTCTTTCTCTCAGAGAGAGAGCCAGTCTATGGGGCATATCTGTGCCAAATGCAGGCATGTGGTCAACCTGTGACCATTGAAGGGGGGCAGGGAGTAGAATTGTTCTGGGCTATTTCCACATCTCAAACCTTCTGTCTCTCAGGGCCAGCCTCTCTCCCTCTTACCTCCAAATTCACAATGGTCTCCCCTTTTATGTGAAGGACAGAACAAATGACCCTGGGTCAAATTGGTTACCCCCTTTTCATCTCTCTTTTAACTCACTGCTTCCATTTTCTCACCACTCACCCTCAGGGATTTGATTTTCTCTTTAGTTTCCTGATTGCCTTTGACTTGTTAAATCCAGTGCCTTTTTTCTTCTCCTCATTTTCCTTGACTTCCCTGCATCTCTGCAGTGTTAACATTTCTGATCTTCTCTGCCTTGTTGAAAGTTTCTCTTCCTATGAATTCTCTGCTGCTATATTATTCTAGTTCTTAAATTACATCTTGGTCTTCCCAGGGTTCATTCTTCCTGCTGCTGCAAAAAGTGGACTAGATGATTCTTTTGGTTTAACTATGACTTCTGTGATTCCCTTCCTCCCTCCTACAGTCAATTTATATAACTATTCATTTAATGAATTAATTGTGAGTTAATTCAGTACATATTAATGCCACCAATATCCCTTCTCCACATCTGACCTCCCTCAGGCCTAATCTAATTTTGGTCAGGAATATTGAGCATTAACTCTAGTCTGTGTCTGTTTAGAGTCCCTCTTATTTTACTTAAAATGTTTCCTTAAGGAGCTCATTGAAGAAAATTTGGAAAATACTGAGAAGGTAAAAAGGAGAAAAAATTACCCAATCCTTTCATTTTTTTGACATTTTGAGATTTATTATTTTTATAAGCACATTTAAAAGTGTTTTATATATATGTGTATATCTACAGTATGTTTGTCTTCTGCTTTTAAATTCAATATTATAATATAAGCATATTCATGTCATTACTGATGTTCACAAATATTTCTTGTGGCCGCCTGCATAGTATTCTGTTAAGAGGTTATACCAAATTTTCTTTAATCATTTTCCTTTTTTTCTTTCCTGAAGATCAGGTGTTTTCTTCTTTTTAAAATTTTTAAATTTAAATTAAATTTAATTAACATATAGTGTAATATTAGTTTCAGGGGTAGAATTTAGTGATTCATCAGTTGCATATAACAACCAGTGCTCATTCCACCACGTGCCCTCCTTAATGTCCATCACCCAGTTACCCCATCCCTCTACCCCTCTTCCCTCCAGCAACACTCAGTTTGTGTCCTTATGGTCAAGAGTCTCTTATGGTTTGACTCCCTCTCTGTTTTTATCTTATTTTATTTTTCCTTCCCTTGCCCTATATTCATCGGTTTTTCCTTAACCGTTTTCTTAAGTTCAACATATAAGTTGTTTCTCTGTTTTTATATTATAAATAATGCTGTAGTAAAAATCTTCATGCACAAAGCTTTATATTAGTCTAGATTTTTTAAATGTTAAGTTCCCCAAAATGGACTTTTTGGATCCAAGGCATAAACATTTAAAACCTTAACATACACTGTTGAGTTGCTTGCGAGAGAGTTCCACCAACCTGCACACCAGCAATTTATAAGAGTACCTGTACCTCTTTACCACAGCCCTATGAAAATGTTTACTTAATTTTTTTACTCTTTAAATAATTTACTCTTTTCCTCCAAGAACGCTGATGGTGTGTCTCAGTGAATAGACCTGCAATTCTGATATTTTTTGTGATACATGCATTTAAGGACTGATAGTAGAAACTAAGTTGATGACAAGGGTTTGCCTTTCACTAACAAAAGCATGTTTACTTGGAAAGCAGAATTTCAGAATAAGAAAGATCTGAGAAGAGAATTTGATATGGTTTTAGAGGCAGTCTCTTTGAATTTGTGGGATAGTATTTTGGCT
Organism: Nasua narica; assembly: GCA_028533885.1. Taxonomy (NCBI): domain Eukaryota; kingdom Metazoa; phylum Chordata; class Mammalia; order Carnivora; family Procyonidae; genus Nasua; species Nasua narica. The sequence continues at coordinate 62,039,871 of CM052811.1, forward strand.
TGAATTTCCCTGTAATTCTTCTGCAGAAAAGAAAATATTCTTAATTTCTTAATTTTAAACAGAAAAGCAATTCCAACAGAGAGGGAATAGCTTTCTCTCTACAGATATAGGGTTCACAACTCCATATAGACAACGTCTTCCCAGAGGCATGTATAGATGGACATTTCTGACGTTCCTGTTATCTGCTAGCCTAATAAAGTGACTGTTGAGCAAACTTTTATGAGAGAAGCATGTATTATTCAAATGTAGGTATGTGCAGCTTATACATAAGGTCAGCTCAAAACATTAATTAAATTCTTCTTGCTAGTTTATACAGATCATAGTGTCAGTTCATGGAAGAGAGGTTTATGTGTTTGCAGAGTTTTTTCAAAGAGTCTGAGATCTGATACGTTACATAAAATAATCTATGTCTTACCAAATGTGATTTCTGAAATCACTTTTTCATGGTTTCTGGTTTATGACCCTTGAATATAAGAGAAAATATAGATGCTTGATACCACGCAACTGGTATGTTCTGTCTTCCGAGCTTTTGGAAAAATCCAACCACTATTAATATGTTGAAAGCTAAATTTTGTAGAATGTTAAACATTCATGAAAGGAATGATGAAAGAAAGGATAGGTTTCCTGCCAGCATTGCGGTCAGCAGCAGTGCTCTGGCCTGATTACTTAAGCCCATGTTTTTCCTAAATCAGTCATGAATCAGTAATTATCAAGTTTTGCAATACTAGGCAATTCTCTTGAGAATAGCAAATGATTTGTAACGTTAAGTTGATGGCTTTTTAAAAAAAGAAATAATTTGGCTCCTCTTGGTGGGTTTCCCTGGGCACTGGGCAGAACCCCTATTGATTTAATGGGGCTTTGTCTCTGGAAGCTTTGTAGATTGATCTTTCCTACACAATCAAATAGCATATATTTGCTTTCTTTCCCCCACAAAAATAAGAATGCTCCTGGTGTGTGGTGTGTTAGTTTCACTTCCATTCATTTGGCTTAACTATTTATATCACAATTTAATCCCAAAGGGGGGGAGGAAGAAGTCACAGATCAAAATTCAGGAATAAAGTTTTTGCTTTATTTAGTTTCTTCTCTCATGTTTTGTGATAACCTGTTTGATAACTGTTTTCTTCAGCTATATGATGTTCTCCTTTGTGCATTGGGACTTTAGAACTTACAGCTGGAAGGGACTTCTTGCAAGTTTTCTCCTTCAGTCTCCTCATTTGTGAAGCTCTAAGGAGTTATATAATTGGTAAATAGGGATCCAAATGTGGGCATTTTCTCTTACTTGATACCTTCTTTTTAAGGTATATTGTGGGTACCAACACGCCCACATTAATGTAATAACCTTGTTTAGATACGGGAAACCTGGAGCTCAGTGAATCACACTCTTTGAAGTTTGTTCTGAGGTGCCAAGTGACACCAGGATTTTAAACAGCTGTTTCTTGGTTTCCAGGACCCTCGGTGCCATTTCCTCTCTTTGACACCCACCATCCTGTGACTGCATACGTCACCCAGGAGGCCTTTATAACTTTGCTTTGCCCATCCTCTGCTTGTTTTACTTTGGAGACGCTCTCCTCCTCCTGGACATATCTTTGGCAAAGCCTTTGTTGGATGTTCCCAAGGATTTTAATGCCTTAACGTCCAAGAGGTCCCCTTAGTGTAGGGACCAGGAGAGCTGCATCAGATGAGCCTTTCAAAGTACTCTAGAACCCTATAAATGTCTTTGCCAAGGGGTTGTAGTTTTAGTTTTTTTAGTTCTTGAGTTAGCCTTTGTCTTGCAGTGCTCCTGGACTGATAGCCATCATCTCCTTTACGTACTAATAATTTTGGCATTCTGAAGTTCTCCCAGACATTCTGACCTTATGAGTTTAGTCAGGCTCTTGGTAGAAGTTATATAATCCCATGTTTTCTGTTTCCTCACCACCATTCAGTCTGGGCCCAGGTACCCTGAATGAGCCTAACCCGTGGCTAATCTGCAACATTGTGACTGTTCCCTGGCGAGGGTTCCCAGATTCGTCTATTGTGCTATCAAGTGGGAGCTGCAGAAGTTCACACAATCACAGGATTGGAAGGGAGCCCACTGGTCATTGAATGCTTGAGTCACCTCTACAAATCATTGCCAACTAATTATCTAGCTTGACGGGAAACTTATTACCTCCCAAGGCGGTTCATTCTAATTCGGACAGCTCCGACTGGTGGGAAATTCTTTCTCATACCTATTCAGTGTTGATGTGTTTCCCGTATTGAATAAAACAGAATTCCTATTAATTAGGCCCCCCAGAGTCTTTCCAGAGTTGACTTAACCTAATACTTTTGGGAGGAAGACTTATTTGCATTTCCAGAACCTGGTGGTTCCTGCCTTGTGAAATTCAGAATGTACCCTTACATCATCAACAGACCTGTAGTGGGCATTTAATATAAAACACTTGTTGAACTAAAATGAATTATTCTCAGAAGAAAGCAGTGATGGCTAAGAGTATAGTGCTTCTAGCATGCGTCATTCTTTTGGCAGCTACTGCCTTAGGCTCTTAGTTACTTTATATGCACGAGTCTTGCCTATAGAGCCAGTTGTTAAACTCCTCGGGGGTATGGACCTGTGTATTATGTGTAGTTTCTAACAAGCTTTACTCATGACCTTGCATTCAGCTAGTGTTCTGCAAGAAAGTGAAAGTGTAAGAATTACTCCTCCTGTCACTGAGTTGCTTTTCCTTCTTGCCCCAGATGATGAGCGGTGGTAGGGATGGTGGTGTGTGTGTGTGTGTGTGTTTGTGTTGGCCTGAGCCCAGGGCCCATTTTGTCTAATTGAAGGTTTTAGAACTAATCTTGCAACAGAAATGAGTTTCTGCAAGAACCTGTTCCTTTTCTGTCTCGGACCGTGCTGCAGCATCAGCAGAACTACGTTAGGGGTTAAATTGACACTGGGGTGTTGGTCTGGCAGCCTGACTATCACATACCAGGAACACCCTTCTCCACTCATCTGTCTGGTGCACACTTCCTCATTCCTCAACCCGCATCAGGAATATCTCTTTGTGGAACCTTCTGGATCTGGCCAGGCAGAGGCATCACCTTTTCTTTCTTGCCTCTGCTGTACTGCTTTCATATTATTGGCTTCCACTGCTGTCTCTTTTGTTATTTTGTGAACTTCTGGAAAAAAGGGGACTGAGTCTCATTTCTCTTTGTCTCCTTATGCCAAGCACAGTGACTAGTGCAAAGTAGGGAGATAATGAATATTTTTGAAGGAATGACTATTAAAATAAACGAGGTGTTTGTGAGGACTTGGGAAATACATTCCCAAGTGCTAGAGAACCTATTTTCAAATGAACTTTTGGAAGATAGCAGCTTTTGAGGTTGGGTATTGCTTGCTCTGTTTGTATACTCTCAGGGCTCTGCCCATGATGGGCATGACTAAACAGCATCCTTTCAGCACGATAGTGAGGATCGTGCAGTGTGGGATAAGCCATGAGCAGGATCAGGAGCAAAGCAAGGCAGGCCCTGTTGATGTAAACCACTTCAGCTGTCCTGAGGGAGCACAGGGTGACAAGTAGAACGTGATATCCCCTGGGTCTGGCAACCAAGAACATATAAGGCAAGCAGTTGGCTTTACAGTCTGTTGGAATCAGTGACAAATCCCAAAGGTGGTTAAATAAAGTGGTAGGAGAAGCTGAGGAAAAGGTGAAGCTCGGGAGTATCGAGTGCTAATTGGTCAGCCAGCATCGGGGAATCTATTGGCAGGTGAGAAGTGTGTATATAAAGGGGATACTGGCAAGAGCCTGGCAGGGTTCTAACCCCAGAGGAACACTGGCATAAAGCCATTTATCATTCATTCAGCAATATTTGCTGAATATTTGTGTCCTTCCTAATTAAATGTTGAAACCTCATCCCCAGTGAGGCAGTATTTGGAGGGGGAGTCTTTGGGAGGTGCTTATGTCATGAGGGTGGTCCTCATGAATGGGATTAGCATCTTCATAAAACAGACCCCATGTGAGGGCACAGTGAAAAGATAGCCATCTATGAATCAGGAAGTACATTGTCACGGGACACTAAATCTGCCTGTGCTTTGATCTTGGACTTCCCAGCCTTCGGAACTATGAGAAATGAATTTCTTTTGTTTATAAGCCACCTGGTCTAAAATATTTTGTTATAGTAGCTTGGATGGATTAAGACAAATGTGTCTTGAAAATGCTTCCAAGTAGAGGTGAATTCCTGTTCTGGAAAAAAAAGAAGTTGCCTAGTTCTCAGCATCGGGGCACATAATCAGGGTTGGACTGACTACTGTGACAAATGTGAATTCCTTTTTATGGGGCTAGAGCTCCCTTAAAAACCTTCTGTTTTTAATCAGAATATTTCCTAGAGACAGGATGGGGCAGAGCTTCCAGGGCCAAATATACCCAGCTGTGGCAAGAAGAAGGTCTGGGGGCTGGGGGGCTGGGTACCAAGGCTTGACAGACATCTCTTGACGGATAGAACAGCATCTAGCCTATAACTGTTCATTAAACCATTAAATATAGTTGATTAGCTACACCAAATTGTGGCATTGTATAGCAGAGGGCAAGAAACACCGGTTTTAATATCATCTTGCCCTTGAAAAATACTCCATACTTACCAAAATACTTTCACATTTCACTATTTTATGAAACTCTAAAATTCTTTGATATAGACTGGGATGGAAACATGAAGGCACTAACAGTTTAAATGAATCATCTTACTCCTGGTTATCTAGTGGCAGGAGCAGAACTGCAACTATGAGCTCCTTATTGCTAAGTCACTGCTCTTTTCCTTAGGCCACTGGTTTGCTGTGACATCCCCTGAAAGACCATGTTCACTGAAGATTCAGTCCAGGTTTAATTGATTTCTGGGAAACAGGACCCAGTTGGGTCCAAGCATTCAAAAGGACACTCTCAGGAATAATGGTGAACCCAAGTATGTTTTAGATACTTGATTCAAGAAATATGCTTTAATTCTGATTAAGTGGAGTGTTTAAAGGAGGTCTCCTTAAATGTACTGAAGGAAATTAGGCCCTACCAGAGATTAAAAAAAAAATCAGATTCTAGTAAAAATGTTCCCATTTTTTTGTGATTTCACCATGCTTCTGAATTACTGAGCTCTTATGATGGTCTAAATACTATTCTAAGCTTTGAGAACATGGCAATAGACAAAAGAGACAAAATTTCCTTTGTCATTGGGCTGCGCCCTAGTTGGGGAGAGGGTGTTTGAGGAGTAAATTTACAGAAACCAAGTAAAATATAAAGTATGTCACATGTTGATAAATGCTAGCAGCGGGAATTAGGGACAGGATATGTGGGAATTGGGAGGGGTTGCACTTTAAAATAGGATGATTAGGGAAAGCCCCACAAAAAACTTGAAAGAAATATATATCTGTACAAATTCAAAGTAGTAAACATCCAAACTAGCTATCAGTAATTATTAGTGAGCACATACACACATAACCACCTGGGATTTACTTCTCAAATTAACCCCCAACTCTATTCATCTAAAAAAAAAATGAAACAAATTTGACTTTATGTTTTTGTAGAAGTATAAGGATACGGAATTTAGCTATCACTAATCTCTACTTTTTGTTTGCAGACCTCCCACTGTTTAGCTCAGTGATAAAATTCCACAATAAATTTGACTTGAAAGATTTCAGGATATCACAAAAATGAGAATGACGAATGCAGGCTATGAGATGAGGCAAATACTTGGCAAATCCTGTAAAGCACTTAGAACAAGCTTTATTAAGTGTAGAGAAATCAGATGATTATTACTGTTTTTATTTTTATCTGGGGTCAAACGTAATTAAAATAAAACCTCTTCTGTGGATTTCCAAATTAGCCTAACGATTTATTGGTCTCCAAAGATCTTTGTAGACGGTCCTCTTGGCACAAAGTTCTAAAAGAGGGCTCTCTAGATCTGGAAAGAAGTAAGAATATAATTTGTTTAAAAACAAAACAAAACAAAAGTCCCAAGAAACACCGTAAAAGAATTTTCTGTGACATAGTGAGGATTTCGTTAAAAGGTGCTATCAGTGATCCTTTGGCCGGCTGGGCCCTGAAATGTCCAGTTTGTCCTGGTTTGGAACTGCAGAGATCAAGGAGGAAATGTTATAGCTGCCCTCTTGTGGCCAAATTAGAGGTTTTTGCCTCTCTGTTTCAATAATTGCAGGAAATGATATCCACCCCACCCCCCAACCCTTGAGCTATTCGTGAAATAATGTAGGAGTATTAAAACATTTCAGGTTTCAGATGGGCTCCACAGATCTTTCCCCCAAAGCAAGACCCTGCAAATTGGTCAACATGTATTTTCAGGTTGAGCAAAACTGCTGGTTATTAGTAGATTATATTAAAATTGTGACCCTTCCACCGTTCCTCAAGAGGAAGTCATGGTGATTTCTAGGAGGCTACTAAAGATGAAATGCTCAAGTCTACAAGTACTGTTGGGGGGAATTGCAGAGGTAGATATAAGAAATAACAAGAAGGGGTTTGACACCTCTCAGTGGGATAATCAAGGCTAAGTCCCTTAACTTGAGAGCTTAGACCTCAGTTTCCTCATATGTAAAACAGAAGAGCTCAGAGGCAGCTTTTAATATCCCCATTAGCTCTAAAACTCTGTAAATACATGAGTTAATGAACATGGCAAACTACTTTTTAGTCCCTGGGATTTCTTTCAGGTTAAGTGGCTTTATGGTTAGTGAACTGAAGAGCCATGGGGAAACTGTATGATGAAACCTTTGAAAATTGCAGGGCTTCAGAGAGGTTTGCAGAACTGCCCCATTGGTCTTCTGAGTTTATTTTTCAGTTTATACATATAAGTACTGAATTTATTAAGTATGTTCTATGTGCTGTGCCTTATTCTAGGTGCAGGTAATACAACAGTGATGGAAAATAGGAGAATCCTTGTCTTCAAGGAGCTTATTGTTTGCAAAAAAATAAATTACATCATTTTCATGTGACTTTACATAGTTTGCTTTTATGTTCACAGGGTTATGAAAATAATAAGAGGACCTGTCTTAAACTTTAGATTCCTCCAAAGATCTTCTAAGTGAGATTGGCTCAAAGCTTAACAAAACTCCCAGTAAACTTGGGCAAGGACTGGTTCTGGAATCACAACTTCAAGGTAAGGAAAAGTGTGCCTTTTGGTGAAGCTTCTAGTAGAAGAGGTGCCTGGTTATGCTTTGGTCATTCTGAAAACTGTTCTTTCACAGGCCTTTTTTTTTTTTTTTAACATAGAAGGAATTTCTAATGTGTCCTATATCTTTTCAGAAAATGCCTTTTCTGAGTTCTGATTTCATATTTATGCCATGCTGTGTAATTGTCAATTAAAAAGCAAGATTGTATTTTAAATGATTCATAATTTTATTTAAAATTTTTATTTTATCTGGATAAGATTATTTTCCTTATTTTTTCCATCTTCAAGTCCTTGTGCGTGTTCTGATGTTTAGAGAAACCATCATAAATTTTGAAATATTAATTGTTTTGGATGTGAGAAATCTTTAAACATTACTAAGATCAAAGTTGAACAAAGTTATGTTATTTGTTATAAGAATATACACATATGTGCTATGACCAGGTTACAGGGTCCTGATAGAGATGATTATTTCAGATTACAAAAAATTCTGGGAGGACCTCTTGATGACAGAGATTTTTTTCCTGTTGCCTTGGTATTTTCGGAATATCTTACACATCATCTACTATATGTGTCTTTGTTAAGTTAGAGTCTGGTTAGATAGAACATTTGAACTCTATTCAATTTGGCAGTGTAAAGAGCCTGGAGTCCAATGATTTGTCTTTAGGGCGGTGTTTGGGGAATAACAAAATATTTCAGAATCATTAAGGGTATCAAGAGGGAATTTGGGAGTGGTTGAAATGCTTTGTGTACTTCTAAGAAAGCAGGATGGGAGAGATTAGAGGAAGAAAATGGTTTTTAAAATTTCACTTAGTGATTTGTAAATACAATAAGCATTACTGCAGGTTCATAATAAAACAAAATGATTATAAACTGGTAAAAAGATGAGTTTATTCTGATCTCAGTTTAATAAAACTGGGTTTAATAAAACTGAGAAGGTAAAACAAAAAACAATTCAGATGTTACAAAGACAGGGTCATTGGTGAGTAATATTAGAACTCCCTTTTGGGCAAAGATATATCTGTAAGGAAGACTTTTAAATACAGGGTGTATGATATCATTTTGGTACAAATGGTGATACCATTTGTAGAGCACATATTTAAACAGGACTTTTAGGTTGATAGGCTCTGAGGAAGGTAGTATGAAGTCTTAGAAAGAACATAGACTAGGCTTAGATTATGCTGGGTCAGCTCACTGTGTAGTCTTGGATAAATTTTTGGTCTCAGTTTTTTTCCTTGTAAATTGAAGTAATTCCTCTTCTCTCATAGACTTATACAGAGGAGGCTTCATGCCTTCCCCTTCCCATATTTTCCAGGTTTCTAGGAGAGTTTTGCTATATATCTGTCAGTTCTCCAAGATCATGCCAATCACCAAAGCCTGAAGAGCTAAAAGACGAAAAAGATGGTTTAGAAGTTGTCACTTGAAGTAAGTAGTACATGAAAATTTAAACTGCCTTGCCTAGTTATGCCAAACAAAGAAGGATGTTTTTAACATTGAAGGCAAATGGTTCTTCACCCCATGGCCTAAAAGGAAACCTGACTTTTTTCGCTTTTTGTTTAGGTGTAGAAATGTGGAGAGGAACGGCAGGGGTTCACAAGTTTTGCATGTATGGCTTGAAAGCTGATCCACCATACATAAGTGGTTGTGATTTTAACGTGGTTGTTGATTGTTTTTTACCCAGACTTCTTTCCTGCCTTCATTTGTTCCTTCATGTCATTCAGACATATTGAACATAGTCTCTGTGTTTATGGACATGGCTGTATTTAGAGCACTGCCTCATTCTGGATCACAAGTTCAAATACACGTGCAGGTCAGAAGTGAAGCAGAGCCTACCTAATACCACTGTGAGCACCAGTGACTGCTGAATAGAACACATGCTTAGTCCAGAGAGCAGTCATCAGTCAGTGGCTTATTGCTACAGGGATCTGGGCTGTGGGCTGCATATTGCCAGGTCTTCCAATTTTTTTTTAAGAGTTTATGTATTTATTTATCTGAGAGAGAGAGAGAGAGAGCAAGCCCGGGGAGGGAGAGGGACAAGCAGACTCTGCTCTGAGCACAGAACCCATCATGGGGTTGATCCCATGATCCTGAGATCATGACCTGAGCTGGAATCAAGAGTGGGCTGCTCAAGTGACTGAGCCACCCGGGGGCCCCAAGATCTTCCAGACCTTTTTGGGAGAAGTCATAAGGGTAGGCTCTAATGTGAACTCTTCCGATTGTTAAAATACTGCCAACCATATAGAGCCCAATATCTGACTACTACCAGTTTGTATACTCAGATTCCAGAGGCAGTTAGCTCCTTCCTCATGATCTGCCTCCTGACACCATGATAGTTAAGAGCTAGATAAGCCAGGCATGAATCACGGTGTGTGTGACCTTGGCAAGTTACTTGGTATCTCTGTGCCTGAGTTTCCTTATCTATGAAATGGAGATGATAATAATAGTGCATATCTCAGAGGGTTTTGAGGGAAGAATCAAAGGAGTTAAAATGTGTAAGTGCTTAGAATGATGCTTGGGATGTAGCAGGTGATATTGAAGTGTTTAATATTATTAGTGCCTCTTTCATGTCCTCTCATTAAAGAGGCCACACCCCTCTTCCTGTGAGGTCTGGGAAGAGAGGAAGAAAATGAAAAAGGAAACAAGCCTTTATTGTGTACTAGGAATTATGCCAGGTGCTTTGTATGACATTTTATCCTCATGCAGACTCTTGAGATGAATTTCATTCCCATTTTATAGTACAGAGAACTGAGACTTTATGAGACTCAGCAGCTTGTCCAAGGCAGAGTTGGGATTTGGATTTAAGTGGATCTGATTCCCAAGCTCATCATTTTATATCAGAAAGTTTACCATTCTTGACCCAAGGAGATTCGTGAATTGGATGCCTGGCTTGAACTTCTTCATAAAGCATTTTAAGAGAAATTGCCTTCTAAATGAATCTGCTTGGGTCCAGATAAACTAGGGGGAGTGATGTTACCCATAAACACACCCACCTCTCCCTGAGGCAAGCATGAGCTCCTTAAGGGCAAGGACTGGGTCTTCCCTCTATATGGAGCTGCCAGTACATTCGTTGAGCTCAAAGGCGTACAAAGAAAGAAAGAGGGACTCAAAATAGGAAGTTCTCAATCTACGGAGTTTTGAAGAGTCTGAACTTGACCTGTGGTGACAAATGATTAATTAATTACTGCACTAAAAGCTCCTAGATGTTAAAGAATTTTTACCTCCCGTCCCAGCAGGGTTCCTTCTGGCTGGGAGGAATCCGAGTGGATAGGCAGAGTGGAGGTGTTGTGAAGGGAAGGAAGTAGGGAGGAAGAAAAGAATGAAAGTGGGCAATCTGTCTGTTTAGATAAAGAGAGCAGGGGTGTGAAAGGCAAAAGCCATCAGGCAAACTTCCTGTCAGCTGCACGCAATGATCTTAGGCTCGATGAACTTCCCAAATCAGGACAGGACAGAATAAAAAATCACACAAAATAGTTTCTTTGGAAAGCCCTTTTCACCTCCACACGCTCTGCTGAAAACAGCTTTTGTTTTTGGTAGATGGAATAAAAGAGTATGGGAAGTTTACTTAAAAGAATATCTGCTATTAAAAATTACATGAAGTCTTTCCCAATTAGGGCTTAAGTCACATCCATCTACAACTCTGAAGCAGAAAAACACAAACATCTTTCTGCTGGCTGGTGATGTTTTTAAAACATTTCAATTTCTCTTCCATATGAGAGGTTTGAACATCCACAGATCATGCTAATCCTTGCCTCATTGACTCAAATGAGTTAGAAGTCAGTGAAATTATGAAAACCACAAACTAAATGATTAATAGGTTTGTTTTCAAGAATCAAGTGGAAAGCAGGCCAATAGAACTATAGTTCCCACTCTGTCCCTTGATCACTTTGATCTCTCACTAGAGCGAGGGGACTGTCAGATCTGCTGCACAGTCACTGCTGCTCTTCTTCACTCTGTCCAGATGGAGTGCCAAGGCTATGAAGGCCACACTGTCCCACCCCAGGGGTCAGGCAGCCTCACAGATGGGCCTTTGGAGCTAATCCAGATGCAGAGCAATACCGAGCCCATCCATCCCGAGTCAAGCATCTGTGTCTGAATGAATGTCCCTCAAGTGCTCTTTAATAGGCTTAATCTGGCACATTACTAAACCTCTCTCCATCTCAGTTCCCTCACCTGTGAAATGGGAATAAGCTGAGAACCAGCTTCACATGTTTGTGATGATCAAATGAGCTTTACTACCTGTAAAACATAGCAGTGACTAGCAATGCTCATTAATATTTTTAATACAATAGTATCTTTTACAGCCGATATTGATCATAAGTGTATTAGAAATAACTTCTTTCAAAATCCTCTGACTTTGCAAATAATTTTAAAAGGCCCTTGGTGTGAGAACAAGTACCTTTATTCACCACTCTCTGAAAATTAGCCATTTCTAGTACACTCAGACTTTTATCTTTTTCTGTAAATTATCCAGACTTTCAAAATGGTCTTGTTCCTTAAAGGGAAGAATGATGTAACTATATAGTAACTCCATGTGGATAAAGCAGTGGTTGATTAGATGAATTAAATGTGACTTTTAAAAAAAAATTTTATTTAGTTATTTGACACAGAGAGAGAGAGATCACAAGTAGGCAGAGAGAGAGGGAGAAGCAGGCTCCCCTCTGAGCAGAGAGCCCGAAGCAGGGCTCGATCCCAGAACCCTGAGATCATGACCTGACCTGAAGGCAGAGGCTTTAACCCACTGAGCCACACAGGCACCACTAAATATGGCTTTTAAAAATAAATCAAAGAGGGTGAAATTTGCTTTGTTGAAGAAGTAACTTTGTTCTATACTTTTTCTCTATACTAGATTATTTCTCATTTTCACTAAATGGGATAAAAAATTGTCAGGCCTAAATAAAAATTTCACAAAGCTTTGTTTCCTAGTTCATACCATAAGGTGTTTTTTGACCAGTGGAATGCATCATTGTCAATTTTCAGGGGCTGTATTTTAGACATTTCCCTGTATCACATTATTGTAGGTAAGGGAACTGATTAGCATTATGGTGGCAAAGCAGAGTTCAGAATTATGCTCTATAGTCACACTTCACTTAAAATATGTTCCATCTTCAAGATCTTCCTTTGGTAATGTTGGGATGGTGCAATATAGTTTAGCAAAAGGCCACAAGCTTTAGCACCAAATAGACTTGTATTTGAATCGCAGATATACCACTTATTACTGGGTTTTGAATGTATTAACTATTCTAATAAATTTATGGAACAAATGGTTCTCGAACTTCAGTATGGCCCAGAATCACCTAGAAAGCATGTTAAAACACACATTGTGGACACCACCCCCAGGATTTCTGATTTAGTAGGTTTTCTGTTTGGCCTAAGAAGTTGCCTTCTATTTTGTTTCCATATAAATACGGCCATGATGCTGGTCTGAGGACTATACTTTTAGAACCACTAGGGTGCATTATGTGTAATAAATTAGGTTCAGGTTTCAGTTGGGCCAGAGTTTCCATATCTCTAAATGGGAAGAATATTGACTTTCAAGATTTTCTGTGAAGATTAGAGATATTGTGTAGATTCACCCAGAACTTAGTGGGCAGTCGATAAATAGTAGATATTATTCTCTAGAGTCAGACAGCACTGGATTCAAGTTCAAGGGCTGACTGATTGCTGACTGAATGACCCATAGTAAACTCCATAACCTCTCAAAATGTCATTTATTTGTAAAGTGGATTTTATGGTCTTTCAATTGTATTCCCCCCAAATCCATATGTTGAAGCCATAATCCTAATGTGATGCTATTTGGAGATAGGGTTTGGGAGATAATTAGGTTTTGGTGAAGTCATGACAGTGGGGGCCTCATGATGGAATTAGTCTTATGAGACCAGAGAGCTTACTTCCTTTCTCTCTCTCTTTCTCCACCATGTAAGGACATAGCAAGAAGGTGGCCATCTGAAAACCAGAAAGAGAGCCCTCGTCAAGAGTCTAAGTGGCTGGCACCTTGATCTCATTCTTTTCCAGAACTCTGAGAAATTCCCATTGTTTAAGCCATTTTATGTATTTTGTTATGACCGCCTAACCTAATGCAGGGGACATAATCCCTACCCTGTAAATTAGGGATATGTGTGTGTGTGTGTGTGTGTGTGTGTATACTGTATGTACAGCACTTGAAACAGTGCTGTCTACCTATATATAATAAGAGGAGCCAATGAGTATTGATGGTATTATTTAATAATTGCAGTCATCATTATGCCCTTGCTTCCAATTCCTTTGCAGGATTTCTCATGTTAACTTTGCTAAGAACTCCTCAAATCTGATGATAAACCGATTGCAGGGCATGTGGATGAGATGAGAAGTATTGAGGACTAAATCACATCATTGCCTTTCGTCTTTGTTGCTACAGATTAATTTCTGTCCCAGCATCTCATCTTTGGACCAGCACATATTTATATAAGAACAACAGTGCTATCAACCTTCTTTCTGGGTTCAGCCTATCCAAGCGAATAAGTCCTCTCACGTGGCTTATTTTCTGGTGACGATCCTTTTGTCAGAGCACAGTTGTCTCCTGGGTGGTATCTTGCACATGTGTTTTCCATTAAAGTAGCAACTAAAGAGTGGCAGCTGTGAATCTTTTCTGGCTGGAGCTCATGTTCCGTTTTCTTCTTTTGTAATTAGCCTAGGGTGGAAGTTTTTGGAGGAAGGGAGGGGGAGGCTTCTTTGTGAATTGAAAATTGGACTTCATGCATATGACATTGGGTTAAATTGCTCAAACTTAGCTGTGATGAAAAATTCCCCCAGTTCTTCCTCTCTCGTTAAAATTTCCTCATTTATAAGTGGATTCCTTCAGGCTTTACATTTCTACAGTTTTGAAGCATCTAATTTTGTTTAAAGCATTATGTTAAAGTATTGAAATACAATTGAAGTTTTAAAAGTGAAAAGAAAAGTCAGATGCTTCTGATTTTTTAGGGACAGTATTTTATCACGGTGAATAAAATTGTTTGAATCACCTATATATATGTAGTAAAATTCATAGACATGAATGAACAAGCTACCAAGGGGTCACTTTTAATAGCTTTTATTATTTTACTTATGACATTGTGTATAGCCATTCTTGAAAAAGTTGGGCCAGTTTCTTATAAAGTCAAAGATATATGTACCATCTGACTCAGTAATTCTACTCTTAGGTATTTACCCAAAAGAAGTGAAAGCTTATGTTCACAACAAACCTTGTACTTGGATGCTTCTAGCAGTTGTATTCATAATTGTCCCAAACTGAGAGTAACTCAAGTATCTTTCAGTGAGCAAATGGATAAACTGTGATACATTCATACAATGGAATACTCCTCAGCAGTGAAAAGCAGTAAATTATTAAGACAAGGAACAATTTGGATGAATCTCAAAAGCATTTTTGATGAGTGACATGTTACACGACAAAAATTATAGGACATTCTTGAAAAGATAAAACCATAGTGACAGAGAACAGATCAATGGGCTGCCAGTAGTTTATAAATTAGTAGCACCAGAGAATTTGGAGGGTGATAGAATTGTTCTATACCCTGATCAGCAGTGATGGTTCCATGTCTCTATATATGTAGTAAGATTCATAGCAATACACATCGAAGTAAGTCAATTTTACTGTGCTTTTTTTTTTTAAAAGAAAAAAGATTGGTGATGAGGGCAGGAAGATATTATGTCTCTTTCAAGAACGTAAAAGATTGTCCCAATATGGTATGCAGTGAGGTATTTAAGTGTGTGTTGAGTCAAATCTGTTATGGAATTTCTGTACAGGTAGGAAATATCACAAAGAGATTGTTTGCTTTTAGAAAGAGAGAGAGAAAGAGTGAGTGCGAGCAGGGGCAGGGGCCGAGAGAAAGGGAGAGAGAATCTTAAGCAGGCTCTACACCCAGCACAGAGACCAACTTGGGGTTTGATCTCACAACCCTGAGATCATGACCTGAGCCAAAATCAAGAGTTGGATGCTTAACTGACTGAGCCACCAAGGCGCCCCACAAAAAGATTTATTTTTGATTATTATACACAAGGGAGGGAAGGAGGAAAGATGGGTTCAATTTTACCCATGGTTTCACATACAGCAACTAAAAATCACACACAATCACACACAATGAGTTAACAATACTCATAAATTGCTTTTTGAAATCGCTAATCCTCACCAATTATTAACTTTCTGATCTCCATTGCATTTTCAAAAATGAATTGCATCTGGATTCTGAGATGCTTGAGATGGAAGTAGTTGGGTCAAAAGTGGGAGTTCACTTTCCTTTATGCTGTACATCAGCTATTCATACCCTACCATCTGAAACTAATTTGTTTTGTGTGATTTATTCCATAAAGTCGATGGCGTAAACAATGCATGCACAGCTCCTCAGATGTGTATTCTGCAGGGACTTGCTTGCCTGTGTATGATTTTCAGCTTTCTCAGAGCTTTCAGAAATACCATCCAGCACATGGGATGTCATGTTGGTTCTCAGAGGGCCTATGATTTATAAACTCGGGTACTTGCATGTGTCTGTGTTGTTGTTTTTAAATCTGTGATTGATGTGATATGGGCCATGGTCCCCATTCCCAAATTATTCCTAAGTCCAGTTCAGTGAGTTAATAATGGGGAACAGATACGTCCGCTCTATGTCTCTGGTCCAAATAAGCAGAACAGGATTGGAACTGTTTAGTCAAATGGATGAGAAGTTACAGCATTGTGGTCTGTCACTTGCCTCCTAAGGTAATGAAAGGTACCTCAGATGGTACATTTTCCATGGGTGCACTTAGTTGCTGGGTGTGGCCTGACTTCACTTCTGTGATGTGCATGCAAAAGCATTTCACAAAGTTTATCAAGCTCTTCCACTTCCCATTCTTACGTCTGGGAGCTTTGCTAAGTGCTGACATGATATAGAGGAATAGGACACAGTCCTTCTCATGGACCTCACAAGTATCTTCACAGTCCTTCTAATGCAAGCAAGTCTTATTACACTACATGTTCCAAACTGCATTTTTCCTCTTTAAAAGAGCGGCTATCCTAGAGCCAATATGGGTCGCATCTAGTGCTCTTTCTCCCCCAAATCCATATTTTTGTTTTGTCCCCATAATTAAATTCAAGCATTACTTAAATACTTCTCTTCTGATTCCATATGCCATCATTGTCACTTTAAGATAGAATACAAATAATCACAGAATGTCTTAGAACACTCTTGTCAGTTATAGAAATATACTTTTGAGTTTCTCCTTGTAGTGAAAGGACTCCTCCAGGAATCTTCAGGCTTACACTTGAACTTTGGCATGTAGTTCCCTCTTGGCTTACATTCTTAGAGACCATCAGTCCTTATGGTATTCAGAAGTATTTTGGGGGGGCGCCTGGGTGGCTCAGTGGGTTAAAGCCTCTGCCTTCGGCTCAGGTCATGATCTCAGGGTCCTGGGATTGAGCCCCGCATCGGGCTCTCTGCTCAGCAGGGAGCCTGCTTCCCCCTCTCTCTCTGCCTGCCTCTCTGTCTACTTGTGATCTCTTTCTCTCTCTCTCTGTCAAATAAATACATAAAATATTTTTTTTTTAAAAAGTGTTTTTTGGAACATCTATATGCCAGGCATTGTTCTAGGTATTGAGGAAATAAGACAAAGTCACAAGATTCTTGGAGTGAAGAAGAAATAGAATCAACAAGGGGATAAAAATAATTTCAGAGTGTGTAAAATGCTAAGAAAGAAATAAAACATACCACAGAGCAAATGTGTGTGTAAAGGTGGGGAGAATGCATTACTTTACACAACAAGTCGTCATAGAAGACCTCTTTGAAGAGCTCATGTTTGACCTGAGCTGGGAAATAAGAAGCCAGCTGTGTAACAATTGAAGAAAGAACATTCTAGAGCAGGTTGTTTAATCCATTGGGCACTACACTCTTCATGTTTGAGGCACGGAGATGAGAATTGCCGCTCTTACCATTTTACTTAATATTCCACTTAAGGAATTGTTTCTTCTCCTTCAAGCCTGGGGCTGGGTGAGTTTGGAGGTCCTATGATCCAAGAGAGTATCCACTTCCTCATATCCACCTCCACCGGGGAACCGAAGTCATAATTCTGTGAAATTAGAGGTTGCTGCAGTTCCTGCTTCTGTAAGTGGTCATAGGCCTATGTTGATAATCATAACATCAGTTCTATTCCTTACCCTCTGCCAGAACCTTGGCTGGTCAGGAATTTTTATCAGGTGAAGTGAACCAAATGTTTTTGCCTACAGGACACAATCCCTTGGTGGTCTTGTCTTTATTGGGTCACCGCTATTTCTACTGACCAGTGTTTCTGTGCTTGGGAGTACTGTGGTGTGTTCCAGTGAATCCACTATGTTCCAGACATAGTCTTCCTAGGGGCCTAGGGGCCTATTGTGTAGCAGCAATGCAATTTTCCCTCGGTAATTGAGCCAATCACCTCGGATAGTACAAGGAAGTGCATGTTGGCTTAGTGGTTTTAAAAGTCCCAAGGAATCACAGTGCTCAGCTTAACAGAACTATATTTGAACAAAAGTTGTTTCCTTTCCTTCCGTTTTTCTGCTACCTCATTTGAAGAGTACTGGTAGTGACTAACTTTACAATTTAGGTTTGAGGTAGGTGTAAACTGAATTAACATCATACCCAGCATCAATGCAATGATTATAGGAAGTTTTGTGTCAACTATGTTAAGTACCTGAGTTTTTCATCCAGATAAGGACAGGAGATGATTTTGAGGAAGAAAAGTGATGAATTGTACTGGAAATTTTGCATTTACCTTTCCATATATACTTTAAACTCTTCTGGGTGCCAGTAGGTTTACCTCTCAGACTCTCTTATCTGGGTTTTTTTGCCGTTTAACCAACAGGAGACACTAGATGGAGCTCAAAATTCAGGAGGAAGAAAGAATATTTCTTATATTAAAATTAATATAGAATATATATATTATTCTTATATTAAAAAATATAGAATATTTTTTCCTACACTCCCACACTCAACCATGCTATCTATGATTTGATAGTGGCTTCTTCTCTCTACCTGAAGGCGCACACACACACACACACACACACACACACACCCCTCCTATTAGTGGCTCCTTTTGTAGGGCTCCATTTCTGGTAACCACTCATTCTACATTTGTCCCTTCAGGACTAGGTATGGTTTGGGTCTCCACTATAGCTATAGTTAAAAGTCCTTGGATCCTTCAAAGTCTATGGGTTCTTTAACCCTCACTAGGTCTTTGTGAAGTCCCTCCAATTACTCTTTAGTGTGTCTATCAGGTTCCTGCTGGAATCTTGACTCCTAAATATAGGGAGCAAATTGTGTGGCATAAAATTGGGAAAGGCAGACATTAACTAAAACAAGCAAAGTAGGCGGCAATAAACAGCTTTTATTATATGGCAAATTTAATGGGAAGTTGAGAATTTGGGGCAAGGGAGTCATGCACTTTCCTCCTTCACTCCTTTTCAGAATATCTATTGTTCATATGGGTATGGAGGTTGTCTCAGTTGTAGTCAAGTCTCATCTCTACATAGTCAAGAGCAATGACATCATTACATATACTTGCATTTTAAAAATTGAGGTATAATTGACATAGGTTGTATTAGTTTCAAGTGTAAAACAATGATTCAGTATTTGTACATATTGCAAAATTATCAATAAGTCTAAGTCATGCCCCCTCCATTTTTTAACCATTACTCCAGCTATCTAGGGGGAGAATGTATTTGAGAAACACATAACACACAGCAATAGTAATAAATGAATAAATGAATAATTATTATACTAATGGCTAACATTTGAGTGCTTATTTTATCCCACACACTGCCTTAAGCACTTAAATGCATATTCTTCTCTCATCTTCATAACCTCCTCAAGAGGTTTTTACATTTTGCAGATGGGAAAACTGAGGCATAAGAAGTCAAGCCACTTGCCAAATAACACTCAGTAAGTAGCGGAGCATTCTGACTCTCGAGTCTTCACTCTGAACCATTAAGTAGGCATTCTGTAGCCCAGTCAAGTTGACACAAAAATCTCTCACGGTCCATCCTTTGTCAATGTGGCCACCCATGAGCATCTACATAATCCATATGTAATCTCCAGATAAATATAATAACAAGGTTATCATTTCACCTAACATGATAGAGCTATGCTGCATATAACCCAAAATGCACAAACCCCTTTCCCAGAAGAAGTAGGCCCTTGAGTAAAGTTTACTCTTCTTGATATCCTATAACTTATGTGTTATGATGTAAAATTATCAATACTTCTTATGTTACATGATAAAGAGACAAGAGAGAAAACAAAAATATATGTATATTTTGTATATACAAAGCATATGTGTGTATGTGAATACACATAAACAAACATACTCATAAGAAAATAAGGAGGAAATTCTCATGACAATTGCTGTGTTCATTTCTGTAACCAATTATGTCGTTAAGCTCATATTTATAACTACCTTCTTCTATCACCCATTCTGTATTTTCTGCCTTCAGGAAGCACCTCAGCTGGTCATGGTTCTTTACCTGGTGGGATGACCCAAACCTTTTTACCTAAAGGGTCTGAGACATTGATAGCTTACCTAGATTGTTGCTGTAGTTTTCCATTAACTTTAATCATGGGGTATGGTAATACTAAAAGATACATTAAGGGATATCCTGTATTCCAGATATATTCTTCCTTTCCTTCATTGTGGAGTAGTAACCCATTTTCTTCTTGATAGTCAGGATCAATATCCCCAGCCAGCCCAGTAATTCTCTTCCTCACCTGTTGATACAGAGGCAAGAGGAGTTCAGGAGGCTGGGCAACAGTTTTCACTTCCAGTTTAATGGAAATCATTGCTGTGTCTCTTGGTGGAAGCATTCTTACCTTTGAAACAAAGACCTCTAGGCCAGCAGAGCATAGGGTCATGGGAACAGGAAACAAAAGTTTTGCTAGTGGGTTGCTAGGGGTGATAGTGAGTGGTACCACTCCCATTTCCACCCCTTGATTCCTGGACCTGAGAATCCTGGCTATGGGAGAAACAAGACCATATATGGATACTGATTTAGAGTGTATACAGCCTTCTGGAGAACCTTGCTCCAGTCTTACATGGTATTACCAGCTGAGGTAACTGAGTCTTCAAAAGGTCATTGTACTATTCTGTCAGGAAAACTGCTTTGGGAGGGTGGGGAACATAGTAAGACCACTTAATTCCATGAGCATGGGTCCATTGCTATACTTCTTTTTCTGTGAAATGAGTCCCTTGCTCAGAAAAAATGCTGTGTGGGGTAACATGATGGCGGATAAAGCATCCAAAGCCCCCACAGTTGGTAGAAGGTAGATGGTAGTGGCAGAAGCAATGCATGCGGGGAAGGCAAATCTATATTCAGAGTAAATGTCTATTCCAGTAAGAAGAGAATGCTGCTCCTTTCATGATGGTAATAATCCAATGTAATCAACCTGTCACCAGGTGCTAGTTGATCACCCTAGGGAATGGTGACATACTGAGAATTCAGTGGTGCTCTCTATTGCTGGCAGATTGGGTAATCAGCAGTAGCAAGGCTGGCCACGATGCATAGAAATCCATATTGCCGACCCCATGCAAACCCTCCATGCTTTATACCATGGCTACTTTGTTTATGAGCCTGTTGGGTGATAAAAGAATGACTGAAGATGTTGACTGGTACCCACAGAATGAGTATCTTATCCACTTGATTATTAAAATCCTCTTCTGTTGAGGTCACCCTTCAGTGAACATTCACATGCGACACAAATACCTTTATGGATTTTTTGCCCATTCAGAGAGATCTGTTCTCTTCCCCAAATTTCTCTGCCACCAGCTTTCTAATGTTCTTTCTAAATCCTTGACCATCCAGCCAAATCATTGGTCACAGCTGATGAATCAATATATATTTATACTTCTGGCCATTTCTTTTTCCAAGCAAAGTGAATAGCCAGGTTCTGCCCACTGGGAACATTTCCCTTCATTGCTATCCTTTGAAATGTCCCAGAGACTGCAATGTTGCAACAGTCCGCTTTTGGGTGATGCTTGCATATCATTCACAACAATTTTACAACCAGACATGAGTCTTTTGGTTCCCTGTTAACTGGTTATAGGGAACTCTCCATGAGGCCATACAGGAGAGAAAAGTCAGTGTAGCAGGAAGGGGGACCATGGGCATTTGGGCCGCTTCATATAGCTTGCTTGTGCCTTTAGGGCCTGCTCAGGCCAGACCGTATATATATATATCTCTTCTGCTTGATAATGGAGTGCTACTGTGCATGCCCAACTTTATGTCTTGCTGAATCAGATTAACATTCAGTTTTCATGAGTTATCTCAGGTCACATGGTAACTTAGTCATCTATGGTAGAGCATTCAGTCTCTACTAAGGCCCAGTCACGGGCCAAGATCTGTTACTCAAAGGAGAATAGTTATTTGGAGAGGTTGGTGAGGCTTTGAACCAAAGTCCTAAGGGCCTACACTGTGACTCAGAATTTAGAGGTTCAATGTCCCCAGGTTCATCAGGGACTTCCTATCTGTCCCCATTTCAACTTTCAGGATCTCGTTCCATCCAATCAATCCAATCCAAGAGCTGGATATATTGGTCTGGAGCTCAGGGAACAGTTAGGGCTAGAGATATGAATTTGTGGTTCATTAGCATATGGATAGTACTTAAAGACATAGGACTCAATTCTAAAACCTCCCACCCTCCCCTACCCCAGCAGAGATTGGAGATGAAGAAAATTCTGAAGACCTAATTAAGAGTCTTTCTAAAATTTCGTATTTAGGTATACATTATTGTTCTGAAAAGAAGAATTGAAATGATGATTTCCAGTAAAAAAACCTCATTTATCCAAACAATTACTGAAAGTCCATTATATGCCAGGAAATCTTCTAGATGCTAGAGACACCATATTGAATACTACACAGTCCCGGTCCTCAAGGTATCCACATTCTGATAAGGAAAACAAGAATTTAAAAAACCCAAACAAACAAAAATACACCAAATGTCAAGTAGTGATAGGTACTATGAAGAAATATCAAGCTGGGTATGAGGTTAGAGCATGGTGGAAAGAAGAGGTGCTATCTTATTGTTTTAAGTTTATTTATTTATTTAAGTAATCTCTGCACCAACTGTGGGGCTTGAACTCACAACCCCAAGATCAAAAGTCACATGCTTTTCCAATTTAGCCAGCCAGAGGCCCCTGGAGGTGCTATTTTATTTTATTTTATTTTTAAAGATTTTTATTTATTTGGCAGACAGGTAGAGAGTACAGGTAGGCAGACCAGCAGGCAGAGGAAGAGGGAGAAGCAGGCTCTCCGCTGAGCAGGGAGCCCCATCCTACGACCAGGGACCTGAGCCAAAGGCAGCCGCTTAACCGACTGAACCACCCAGGTGCCCCCTGGAGATGCTATTTTAAAGACAGTAGTTGGGGAAGGTGTTCTTGAAGAGACTTGAAGTGAGAGAGCTATGTGAGCGGTGGGGAATGGAGTAGATGGGTATGATAAGCAAGGAAGAATGGAAGGAAACGGGAAGAGAATCCAGGGGTCTGATTCTGTAGGGTCTTGAGAGTGAGAGGGAAAAGGGCGATGGGAGGGAGAAAAGGGGAGGCAGAGGGAGAACTCGGGAGATGGGAGGAAAGGAGAGGAAAGATACAGAAAGCCAGGAGGGCTGGGGTCTTGAAATTGGCAACTATTAGAGAATTGAGATTCAGAGGCTCCTGAGCAATTTTGGGGGTGATTCCCAGAAGTATTGCTGAAGCTTAGGAATTTCTCTTCTTTTATTGTTCTTTGTCAGATATGACTAAAATTGGGGATTATTTTATAATTACTTATGGTCATTAGTCTATGTTCCTTTTATTGTAGCACTCCACTGGTATTGGGCTGTATGGCTATATCTGGGTTGTTTTTAAATTTAATAAACATTACATTTATGTCTCACATTACCTACAGGAATGACTATTCAGAGATCCTGCATAGTAGCCTTTTCTCCCTTTAGGGAACGTATTCAGCTGAGTGTATGAAATATATATATACACATACATATATATGTATATATATATATATAAAACCTATAGTATATGATAAGTAACATTAAATTTCTTATGAAATTTATTTAACAAGTATGTATCCACAAAAGTTATATTATTGCTTGTATACAATATTGTTCAATACATATTAAAGCCTGTCTATTTTAAGACTGTTATTCTTCTGGAAACTTTTGATTTCACACAGAATATCATAAATTAATTTTTAGTCTGCTCCCTTCACTAGTATGTAAGTACTGTTAGGACAGTGATTTTGCCCCTCCTATCACTCCTATATCACAAATGCCTAGGATAGTAGCTTCCATACAATAGGTGTTCAGCAAATGTTTGATAAATCAATTAGTAAGTGAAGTAAAACGAGCTAGCTTGTGAAACTGCCTGGACCCTTCAACTAGAAAATGCTAAAAGTACAAATGACTTTGGGCTAGTTGAAAGTAGAATTTAACTAACAGGTTATCTTTTATAGTGATTGCTTTGTAGCATTTTTTCTTACAATAACATTTATTTTAGTGGTAGTGGTGGGATATAATCCCTATTCAAATAGCAATACCTATTTAACCCCCATAAACCTTAAGTTAAAAAACAAACAAAAAAGCAAAGATAAGAAAAATCCAAAAATTGTCTATTAACTTTTTCCCAAGTTATAAAAATGATCAGTAACTTTAGATTGCTTTGTTTAGTAATATATTTAGGAAGGAAAGTACCAGTGTGTTATAGGCACAAACATGGGACTAGATCGACTTCTTCATTTCAGTGGTAAATTTGTAAAAGCGTAGGCTAATGATAGGTATTTTAGCATTTGGGGACCATGTTTCTTAGAAACATTTCTCTTTGGGGTTAAATTAAGAGTGCTTCTTTTACTGTATAACCATAAACACATGCCAGCACATCTAGCATGAGTGTTCACTGAGGCTTGTTTAGATGCTGAAGGCAATGCATTAGGAACTGATGGTGACCCATTCTTATCCAATCAGTTCCTGATGCAGTATCTGCGACATCAAAAACTCTGTAATAATTATATGAAGTATTTATTTCCAAATGCAACAACTTTGTTCCTACATATAAAATTTGCAGTTAAGTAATCCTTTTTAACATGTCATGTGATAAAATCAATCCAACATCACACTAATGAGTAATTTCCCCAGTAATTTCCCTACTAATGAGACTGGAAAGTTCACTGATTGCTGTCTGTGCATCTGTCTGTATTCATCTGAATACCACATAGACCTGAACGTTAAGGTTTCACCATATTTTGAGAGACGTTGTGAATATGATGTGTATAAGACTAATGTAGTATAATCATGTATTTCATGGCAAACAAGTGTGGATAAGTATGTTTTAGAGAGGATATTTTTAAAATAGCTTTCCTTAAGCCACTTGTTCCTATTTTTTAATGGTAGTTTTTAAAATGTTAAAAATCTTAAGGTAGATTTGAATGAAACAACCTGGTGAACATTTAATTTCAGACTCACTGATTAGGATAAATTGTGTGCACATGCTCAAGATAGGTTTATCATGTTTTTAAGTTATTCTAGAATTCTAGCTCACTGAAATGATAAGGTTAGAATTGGAATTAGCAGATATAAGAGGCATAGGACACCAAGAAGAACATAGTGGTCAGATACACAGCTCCAAGAATGTCACTGGTTTCCTACCTTATTAATCATTTTGCAGGTCAATTTTTCATGATCTTATCAAAAGTTCTGTTAGTCTTCTAAAACTCCCCCAAATGTAGAATGAATGAAGGGCTCTAGTATTATTTAGAAAATCTATACTTTTTTTTTTAAATTTATTTGACACAGAGATAGAGAGTACAAGCAGGCAAAGCAGCAGGCAGAGGGAGAGGGAGAAGCAGGCTCCCCACTGAGCAGGGAGCCTGATGTGGAGCTCCATCCTAGGACCCCAGGATCATGACCCAAGCTGAAGGCAGTGGCCCAACTGAATGAGCCACCCAGGCGCCCCGAAAATCTACCTTTCTATCCAATGGAATTTTTGGTTTACATGGGCTATCTTGGACATAAAGGGTAGGAAATGACTGGGTAAAGGATTTGTAAGTGAAATAGAAGTGGAGACCACAGAATGGAGACTAGAAAGTCCACTGATTTCTGTCTGTCTTCATTTATTTGAATACCAAGTAGACCTGATAGTTAAGGTTTCACCATATTTTAATTCTACCATTGGTGAAATTGTGGAATACATTAAAATAATTCAGCTTATTATTTATTCTCTTTCTAGAGTTCTTATCTATTATTAAGTATATTATCTCAATTGTTTAACAGGCATTTCCTTAAGGTTTATAGAGAGTATTTCAGTAAAGCTAAAGGACTTGTAAACAGAATCGTTCTGGGGAAACTGAAGACCTCTGTTGGAGAAAAAAAACCCAAAAGGACCTGAAAAGCAGCCCATCATAATATTTCCTTGTAGATCTCATGGTCCCTCTTGGGTATAGGTTTGGTTTTTAGGTAGATTAAAACCTAGATTTGACAGATTAGGGAAGGGAGTTAACTCCAGCAGTGGCTAGGAAATTAGTTGGTATTGTGTCATTTGTGAGCTAAAAAGAATAAAAATAAGTGAAGAACAGGACTTGATCCCTCAAGGTTTGATCGTTGCAAATATGCATTGTGATCTTTATGTAATGTCATTTATCCAAAGTAACAGAAGTCCGTTTGCCCACATGTCATGATTCTGGGGTTTTGTGGACTATTTGGAGTACCTAGTATAGAATTGCAACGAGTTTTGTAAACCCTCAGGACTGGGATATGGTGGCTGGGATAGTCGACTATGGGAATATCATCTTTAACTGCAAACTGCTACAAGGAATTAGGTGGGAAAAGAGGGATTCATGGAGGTGGGTAAAAGCTCCTAAATAGGCCAGTGGTTATCAAACTTGAGCATGCAACAGAATTGTCTAGAGGCTTGTTAAAAGACTGCTGGGATACACCGAGTTTCTAATTTAATAGATCTGGGATGGAGCCCAAGAATTGGCATTTTTAACAAGTTCCCTGGTGATATAGCTCAGAGACTATAATTTGAGAACAACTGTTCTAGCCTGGCCCAAGGCTTTATGGGCTATTGGAAACAAACGATCTTAAGCAGGACTGTGATAAAGTGAGTGTGATGATTTAGAAGGAAAAAGGGCCAGAGTGAAGCACCTACAGAAGTTCAAGTACTAATAATTATTAGAGTTCAGAAATGTTGCTCTGTAGACATCATATTACTACAGATCTTTTAGAAATATATTTGCAATTTCCTGTTTTCATTTCCTTTCACCCCAGAAAAATCATAGAATAAAAACTCTTTAGTTCTCTGGATTATTTGAGTTTAGAAATAGAGCTAGTTTGCCTGTAGATGGGGAAAATGATAGTAAGGAAAGACAACTCAGTAATCTTTGGAGCATTGTATAGGCTAAGGGCATCTCTATAAAAAAGAGTAATAGAACCAAAAAGCAGAGGGTCATTTTTTTCTAGAGTGTCTTCCAAAGATTTTACTAGAGAGATCCTCCTGGTATGTCAATTCCGGGTGAAAAGAATGTCAGACAGCCATGTGGCAGAATTTATCTGTTTCTAGAGTTGATCAAACCTCTTCCTTTTCCCTTGCTCTCAGTAATGGAATAAAGTGTTTTCAGCATGCTGTTCCCACAACTACCCATTCTTCAAACTGTGACCTCACCTTCTGTCTACATGAAGTCTCCCCATCTTTTGCTCGTAGCAGTTAACAGTCTATATTTACATGATTGGCTTAAAACCAACTCTTCTACTAGGGTAGAGATGGTTTGTTTACCACTGCATTCCCAATACAAAGCTTGGTACCTCAACTGGCATTAAGTACTTGTTGAATGAAACATGAAAAGTAGCTCTATATTATGGGGAAAACTTGAAAACAGGGTTTCTTGATCAAGTATGTTGGCTGAGCTTGGAACTTCTCTATCTTTACCCCCTCCAGACCATCGTGTTCACTTTTAGTGGAATATGGGATGCAAGTGCAGCAGGTTTTGAGACTGTGTGTTAAATAATGCCATAACCCCCCAAAGAAAGTGTGTTTTTAAGGAGAAGTTTGGACTTCAAAGATTACTTGGAAGAATGGGCTAGACAGTAACCTGGCAAGATGACTGATCTTGAGGGGATCTAGCTGATACAGGAGTGAGTCTGTAACCAGGAGAGGTTTCTTTAACCCTGCTCCACCTTAATGGAAGACAGCTTTGGCTTGGATAGGATGGGCAGCTGTAGACTTCCTGAGACCTTGCAATCATCAAGGGACACAGAAGTCTTTTTCCATTTTGTTTCGTTGTTGTTTTCGCTTCGATTTTTTAATTAATTAATCATTTATTTAGGAGTAGTCTTTGGCAAAGGAAGACAAAGATAGCCTTTCTGGGCATTCAACAACTGTTTATCCTCCAGGAGTCCAGCCTGGGGAGGGCCACAGAAAGTTCTAGTCTGGATATACATAGAAGACAGACACTGTGAGACTAGGGCCACTTTGTAGGTGGCACGAGGGTGCTGCTAGGTTGCCTCTGGCTGCTCTGACTTTGTCAGTGACTTCAGGGGCCTTCCTGGTGGCAGATGGAACTTTTACTGGCTGATTTGAGCCTGCCTACATTCCTTACTACATACATTCAGATGCAGAGGACAATAAAATCCTTTGAAGGCAGAAGGGTGGTTCATCTAGCTAACTTGCTCTCAGTAATGGAATAAATAAAACCTGCTGTCAAGTTGGGCTTCCCCACAGCACGGGGCTCCCTATAGCAAATGAAATGCTCTGTCAGCCTCCTGAGCCAGCATCACTAACAGTCTAATGGGCCTGGTACTCTTACCTCACTTTTTGAGCAGGGACTGAAATGTTGATTTCTATCACCAAGAAAACTCAGTCAAGAGTTGTCCCAGGCAATGAGCTCAGTAGGAGACCTTTGCTCATCTGGGGAACTGATAGGCAGTATAGAAAGCCAGGAAATCGGTGGGGAATCACTAGACCTCCGGACTGCTGTCACTCGGGTAGACCCCAGAGCCAGATGGTGGCGGGACAGCTTGGGGCTGGCAGTCTGTACCCGATGAGGAAGCCAGGGATGCTTAGAGAACACTCATTACAAGTTTGGGGCACCAGTTTGATGGGCCGTACATACTGGGACAATTGGTCAGGGAAGAATCAGGCGAGATCTAAAGAAGCAGTCTTGGGATGCCCTTTGCATGGGGCCCCAAATAGCTAAGGCTGTAGGAGGCACACAATCCCTGTAGCTCCTAAGGGCAAAGCCAAATCTGGGTGTGGAAGTGAAGTCCGACCTGAGCAATTCCTCGAGCCTCAGTGAGTTGGGATCTGTGATCAGACAGGAAGACACAGGCTGGAGGATGAAGAGATCACGGTCATCTGTACTGAGCAGGAATAGAATTCAGGGTTAGTGCAACAGCTCTGGATCACAGTTTGAGCACATAACTAAGGAGCGGACCTGCGGACCAGCAATAGGCTCCCTCTCTCGCTCTGGGAGAGGGGCCGGCTTCTTCCTCTCTGACATAGGTAGTCTTCACGGCATAGGTAGTAAAAGGGTAACAAGGGCCACACTGTAGGTGCTGGCGATGGGGGGGGGTACTTGGGTCCCCGGAGCCCTAACAAGGTCTCTGAGAGTGAACAAGACAGAGCCTCCCTACAAAAAGGCTGGGAACCATGTCATTCTCTTTCCATTTGGAAGGTCATACACTAACCCCAACTAACAACAATATTTTGAATGTCTCACTGACAGAATTGCCAAAGCCTTCCCTTATTTTGATGCTAATTACCACCAGGATACAGTTCTAAAATTTTTTTAAAAGATTTAATTTATTTATTTGACACAGAGAGAGAGAGATCACAAGGAGGCAGAGAGGCAGGCAGAGAGAGAGGGGGAAGCAGGCTCCCTGCTGAGCAGAGAGCCCGATGTGGGGCTCGATCCCAGGACCCTGAGATCATGACTTGAGCCGAAGGCAAAGGCAGAAGCTTTAACCCACTAAGCCACCCAGGCGCCTCAGTTTTAGAACTTTTAAGTTTTTTTTTTTTTTTTTAATCAGGTTCTGTGTGGCTGAAAAGATAGAGATTTTTTTTTTTTTCTTAAAACAGAAACAGAGCTAATCAGGCGCCCAAAGGAATTGGAGCTCCTAATTCCAGAACCAGTTTCTTTTTTGTTTTTGTACCAGCTCTCCTCTTGGTGGAAACCTGCCTATCCCGTGGTCTATGCTCCTGAAGTTTAATTGCGAGGAAGTTATTTGGAACCCACAACAAAAATTTTTCCTTAGAGTGTATAAATTATGAAGTTCTGAGAAAATCCTCTTCAGTCTATGGGACCTAGTAAACAAGTCCTGTTACTCTTCTAGTTAAATCTCTCCCCATGCTTCTCAAGTCATTCACAGTAAAACCCCACATCCTTACCATGGCCCACCCAGCTCTTGCTCCAACTCCAGCTCCTGCTGGTTTCTCTCACTTCCATCCACAGCCTTCCTATTGGACTCCTGATTCTCACCTCCGGCCGCATGCTAGAACCGGCTGGGCAGCTCTTACACAGTGATGCCCAGGCCCCAGGCCCAGCCATTCTGATTTGATTCAACTGTGATGAAGCCCTTGCCAGTGGCATTTCTGAAAGCTCACGCAGTGCCTGTATGGGTGGACAGCACTGCAAACATCTACAGAGCTTACTGAGTGTGCCCGCAGGACCACAAACATGGTTCCTGCTACACAGCATGGGCTCCTCTGTTTAAAAATGATCTCTTATCCTGTTGAAATATGGCAATTTTCTTTCCTTTTGAAAAAAAGGATTTATCTTTTTTGAAAAATCGTCACCAAGAGTTGGACTTGGTAATTTTCTAATGTTTGGGGGGGGGGCGGTTATTTCAACTAGCAGGAAGATACAGATGACCTTTGGAGAATTTCATAGCTTTAAAGGGCCCTAATGAGCCCTGAGGATTAATATGAAGCCCTCTTCCTATCAGCGGTAGGTTATTTTCTGGCTTACAGTTCAGGATTTGTCTTGTTAGTCTGGGAATAACTAGTTCTCGAACTGACTTCCTACTGTCCAACATCAATTTCTGGCAAGAAAACCCAGTATGTCACAATAGCAGAAGTGTAATTTAATGAGATAAACATATAGACTTCTTCTCTTCCTAAAAATACCCAAGGAATAGTGCCTATGCATCAGCCAAGACCTTAAAAATAGCATCTTTAATAGTTTCTGTTGTTAAATTAATCTTACATTAATTACAAATTTGCTCTGTCGAGTTCGTTTGATGCTGCTGGGTGAATGAGAAAGAGAACTGGCCTTCATTTTTTTTTTTTTTTATCCTGGGAATTAACATTTGCTCTCAATCCTTTTCCAGAATATGGTCTTCTGCTCCTGTTTCCAGGGGTCACCAAGAATTGGAGTTACGTATAGCTCATAAAAGTCTTGGAGGCCAGCCCCAAGTTGATTCTAAATTTCAGTATCAATTAAGATGCTGAATGTGAACTGTTCACCGAAGGAACGAGGAAGAGCCATTGTATGTGATAATCTGGGCGGCTGAAGTTTGAATAGGGCCTGGCAGATCACCCTCTCTTGGACTGCTTGGAATTTGGCAGAGTAGCACCCACAAAAAAGAGTGGGAGGGGTTTTCAGAAGGAAAACATTTTAGGTTCAGCTTCTAACACCTGAACTCCCTTGGTTGGCTTTTTGTTTTTGTTTGTTCATTTTTTTAAACTAAGGTGCCTTGAAGGAGTGCTATAAATGGAACGTGACTCCAGCAAAGGCAAATTAATTCCCACAGCTGGCTGCCTTTCCAGTATAGCAGGACATCAGAGAAGACTTTAGTATGATTCAAAGAGGTTGAACATGAAATGGCAACCATAACAGCTTTGCCTTTTCTTTCTCATGGAATAGAAATTTGGTACTGTAATTTTGGTTGCCTACAAGTCTTTTGATCCATGAGGGCAAGGAAATTGCTCTGTTTAGCATAATCCCAGAGACCACTGTGGGGGATTGTATGAACATCTCACAGTTGCCAGCTGAGATTAAGCCAACTCACAGCCATCCAGGTTAGACCTGCAAGAAGAAGAGAATCATGTGAGCAGAGGCACATCGTGCCTTGGATAAAACACAGCACTGTTCACTGAGCCCGTCACTGAAGACTTATGTCTCCCAGGTTTTTTCTTTTCTTTTCTAAGATTTTATTTTTTATTTATTTGACAGAGAGAGATCACAAGTAGGCAGAAAGGCAGGTAGAGAGAGAGGGGGGAGCAGGCTCCCTGTTGAGCAGAGAGCCCGATGTGGAATTCCATCCCAGGACCCTGAGATCACGACCTGAGCCAAAGGCAGAGGCTTAACCCACTGAGCCACCCAGGCACTCCGTCTCCCTGCTTTTTTCTTAATAGGACATTATCAAGCTACTTTTCTTGGTGAATAGAAACCTGATTTTCACACATTTCTGATATGTACAGTATTGCATGTAATGTTCTAATCTTTGCATTTAGAAAGAATTTGTTCTATTTAATCCTTACATAATAAGAAACATAAGAGTATAGGTGGATGTAAAACCAACCACTCAAAAGCCCATTTATAAGCAAGCTTTCCAAATAATTTGGCACTACCAAAGCCAACACCCTAAAGTAGTCCCTCAGGTAAAACAAAACAAAACAAAAACAATCCCTCCCCCAAACAGCAATTATGTAAGTGAAAAAAGTAATGACCATATACTCACCAAAGGGGCAGGTGTGAAATGGGGGGCCAGGTCTTCACCTCTTTTAGATGGTAGTTTCTGTGTCCTTCCCTTTGCCCATGCTGCTTTGTTCAGCTAAATTGGATTGGGCCATGAACCTCAGCCCTTTCAATTCATTGAGTAGGCTGATCAATCATAGGGATAATGATCAAGAAAGGAGGGAGGGAGAGACTGCAGAGGTGCTCCGTCATCAGCAGCAGGGATCCTCAGCTTCAGGGGGCATAGGAAGCACCAGAGACCCTTGTTACAAACACAGATCCTCAGGATCCATGCCCAGAATTTGATTCTGTAGGTCTGGTTGGGGGCTGGGATTTGGATTTGCACTTTGGCGCCGATTTGCCCTGTCTTTCTGTCCACTTTCATGATATACTAACCATTTCTTCCCCTACATTGTGGACTCCAGCTGTAACAAACGGCTTCCTGAAGTTCCAAGAATCCAATGAGCTGTAGTATGACTTTACACATACGTGGGATGGTTTCCTCTTCCTCTCTCCCTCCTTGACACCCCCCCCACACACACATGCACACATATACACCTTGTGTGACTGACACACACATTGAATCTAACACCAACATCAGACACTGCTTTCCCTCTTCTTTCTCTGTGATCCTGTTCAACCTGTACCCTTTCTATTTTGTCACCTGTTATGCATGGTGGTGTTTTCTTGCTTACTTATTACCTTCCTCATTAGACTATGAACTACTGAATATAAGGACCACCCTAATCCATCTTTATAGTCTCACACATACAATTCTCAGGATGGCATCTGGTACTTAAAAGGTACACAATAAAAATTTATTGAGCTAAATGAAATGCTTTTTGAAGGAAAGAATTATAGATTCTAGCTCATAACTTGTCCCTAAATAACTGAGACTTGACATAATTAGGATAGTGATAATTTACTAAATTAAAAAGATGGCTTGAAAAAAATCAGATAGATATAAAGTTACAAAACAAAAAAGAACAAGGGAATAAAATGTTGCTTTTCATATGTACTCCTAAGTAAAAGGCTACTTTTTGAAAAGTAGAAATTTAAAATATAGTTTTTATATTAAAATATATCACTGAAATTTAACATTTAAAATATAGTTCTAAGTCTATTTTCTGGAGTCACATTGCTCAGGATCAAAGAGAAATAGAAAATTTTATCCTAAGCAGAAAACAAGGGCCTATCATTTCTCATGTCTTTTTTTCTCTAGGGATTAGGATAAATCAGCTCCAAGCCCAAAGCAATGTGCATGCTGGTTCACTTTTTCTTTTCTCTTAGCCTTAGACTTGATTTTCCTTTCCCCCTAGAAGGCTTAACACTGAAAAGTGACTGTAAAGAGACAGCAAGAAGAAAGATGTAGTTCTTCTTCCCTCTACTGGAAAACATTAGAAAAAGATCATAAATGGAAATACTGTTCATTGATGAGGAAAATGGATAGCTTCAGTGAACCCAAGATATAGGGTATGTCATGCCCACAGTCACAGTGGAGAAGGCTCTGAAGGGAAAAGATCGACACATTACTGCTTTGCCCACCTTACTGGGTTGTTGTGATAGGCACTTAAAAGGAAAAAGAAGGGAAATGTTATAAAGTGGTTTTGGTAACAAAGCTATGCTGATGTGGCTAGATAGTCCATAGGCCAGATAAATGGAAAAAAATAGCTGCAAAGTATCAATAAATAAGCTATTTCTAACACTATTTATCCCATTCAAAAATATTAGGGATATTACCGAAGGAAGGGAGCCTCTAAATCCATAGTAAAGTATTTTTACAGACATCTTTGGGGGCATTGCAGTGCGTGCATTTGTGATCTTAATTCTGTGAATTCTTAGATCTTACTCTCTACAAATTTGTATTGAGATGTAACAAATTTGTCAGGTTAGTGGATCTGTTCAGATAGTGGCAATTTTAATATTTCTCTGAAGATCATGTTATTTACTTGAAGTTGGGAGTTATTTAGATACCTTCTAAAAACTTGGAAGGATTATTCCTCCTACTGCAAGTTTGGCTGTGGAACATAGCATAAGTTGTTGGGAAGCACATGAGCTTTGGAGCGAGGTAGGCTGGGTTGTGATTCTTGGTACTGTCACTTACTAGCTGGATACTTTAAGGTGAATCATTTCATTTCTTGAGACTCAAGTTTCTGCACTGTTAATACTGTGGGTGAGATTATTAATGACTAAATGGGATACTATTGTGAAAAAGTCTACCTAGCACAAAATCTGATACATAGATACTCAATAAATTCTGGTTTTATTTTTACTATGATGTGCTTTGGTTAACTCAATTACTTTTTTTTTTTTTTTCAAATTTCCAAACTCTAGCTTTTAGAAAGGGTGCCCAAATTCCACTATTATTTTTATGGTTATGCTATCTTGTCATTTTCTTCCCTCCTAGAAGTTTTTCGAACCTACTTCTGTATGTTGCTCGAGTTACTGATTTATTATTGATGTACCAGGGTGTTCTGGGGTGTAGGTCAAGAGGTATCTCTATTTCTATATTGAGGGGCTTCTGAGTTAGCATGATGTTTATTGTTTCTCAGAATCTCATTGTATCCAGAGTTGATACAAGCTATTTTATAATTCAGTTTTCTCTTCTTTATGGATATGAGCACTCCATCATTTGAAACATGTTGTTTAGAAATCGAGTCCTCCCTTAGCCTTCAAGTCAGAATTCTGAAACATCCCAGGTCACTGGGTCCTCAAACTCACACTGGTGCTGGAGTAGTTAGGAGTAGTACTAATTTTGTTACATTTGAGCATCTTTTGCAAACCCTCTTTTGGAAATAAACTGCCAAAAAAGGGAGAAAAATCTATAAAAACCAACGGAAAAGGTGCCGATGGGAGAGAGAACGTTTTAAGAACCCATTCAATTCGACTCTATTCTATATCTTCATTTCCTAGCAGTCATGGGGACCACCTGAAGTTTCCCCAAACAAACTTCATCTCTCTCATTTCTAGATAAGAGTCACTCTCCAGGCAATAGCTTTTTTCATGTCTGCTTCCTTTTTACCTTGCCTCCTTGTTCTTTATGGGATTGGGACTCTGAATCCCCCAAGGCTTGAAAGATAGCCAAACATTATTTATTATTTTTGTAGCTTTGTAGGCATTCAAAAAATGTTTGGCTTTGAATTGGTTTCAATAAAATAGTTGGCTACAGTTACAAATGAGCATTTTGGCTGGAATTTTGTTAAATACCAGTTTGAAGCTGAATTTTGGTAAAGCTGCCCTGAATACATCTATCTTTGTCAATGGATTTGTTTGTTTATTAAGTGCATACTTTCTGGATTTTTGTGGGAAGAGAAGGTCAGACAGAGGAGCATGAGGATTAGAAGTGATTACGAATAGAGAAAAGGATTCATGGAGAATGGTGTCTAGAGATAAGGCGTTACGAGAAGGGAGCCTGAGTCATACTGTGCATAAGTGGGTGTCCAGCCCAAAGTCAAAGCCAAAGCCAGAACTGCCATTGAGCTGAGCTTCCCATTGGCGTGTTTTCCACATTTTGAATGGTGGAGACATTCTTGAATAGGTAGTCACAATTAATGACAAAGCAGAAGCGTAATTGATATAAAGAATGGTTCCCATAAAAAAAAAAAAAAAGGCTTTTTAAACTTCTCTAGTTTAAGCTTCTAGAAAGGGTTAGATAGAAGCCAGCCCTAGTTTAAGGGACACAGTGTATCTTTCAAAACGGAAGCAAAGCAGAGGAATAAATAACCATTTCAGGGAAAGCCATTAGCAGGTTGGAAAATGATACTGACATGAGTAACTGGAGAGAAATACGTAAATTAGATGCTATTAGAACATTCATTAAGGACTGCCTGTGTATAATTGGGTGTAACTCTTAAGACTGGATGTATGCCACTTTCCATTTCTTAAAAAAAGTATTTTGAAGATCCTCTTTCTGAAGGCCAAAGACAGCAAGAACTAGCTTCAGTGACATGAGGCATTGATCATGACACAATGGGGTTGTAGTCTTTGTGGCTGAATCAGCTTAAACCTACCATCTTTTGTAGATTACACCCACAGTAAAAGAAGGAGGGAAGTTTATTCTGGACATTTTTAGGAGAAAGTGTCTAGAATTCCAGACTCTGAAGATTCTTGCAACAGAGAGGAAACTTTAGTCTCTAAGTTTGTTACAGTTTTCTAAGATGATACTTGGTTTGGGACCATGGGGGACACGCTAAAGGCAATAAACACAAAGAGTACAAGATGATTAGGTCCTTGAAGTCTGCAAAGCTTTAGGTCTCGAAGACAACATGGTGGGCAAGGTGGTGACAGGGTTGACTTACCCATCATCTGCTCCTTAGAGGCAGGGGCCAGGTTTGAGATTTCTTCTGTAATTGGGACCCAGTGTGTTCTTACTGAGGGGTTGAGTGCCATGCCACAAGATGGCAGGACGCACATCCTGCAAGAAGGTGGGTATTTCAGAAGAAAACGCATCTCTATGGTCATTTAATTGGCAAGTGACCTGGACAAATGGTGTAACCCCTATAAAACTCGGTTTTCTCATTTTAAAATGAGATCCCAAATCTATCTCATACTATTATTAGAGGCTTAAATAAGGCTATTTATGTCAGGTGCCTAAGAATCCTGATATAGAACACTTAACAAATGGTAGTAGCTACTTTGTTATTCCTTCAGCATTACAACAGTTTTCACAGGCTAAGAATTTGAGTTGACCCAACTGTTATGACAAATAAAAAACATCCTTAGCTAATCATACCATTACTAACAATAACAAAAACTATTTAATGAGTGATTACTATGTGTCTGTTTTACTGAGTACATGTAACTAAGTGTTTTATGTAGATTATTTCATTTGATTGTGACAGCAATCATAGGAAGGATTCTTATAGAATCCAGGAAGGTTCGTATAGAAATGAAATTGAAAATGCGAGAGTGTCCAATAGCAGTACTTTTCAGTGGAGTTTCAAAGAAACATGGGATTCATTTTCTGGAAATGCAAGTTCCAGGGGTATAATGAAAAAAAGAAAGAGAGAGAGAGAGAGAGAGAGAGAGAGAGAGAGATGAAGAGAGTAGGAGACACAGTAATTTTTAGTCCTATGAGCCCATCCTGAAGAGGAACCTGAGAAAGCCAGCGAGCCAGCACTTGCAAAAGGACATCTGAAGGTTTGTGGCAAGGGTGGCCAGATAGCGCAGTGTGGGAAAAGATGAAGGAAACAGATTTTGCACTGTTTCTGAGCTATTAAGAAAATATAGGTACAGGGGTCCAGTCGACAGAAAAAATTCCTTGAGGGAAAAAAAAGAAGCATAAAAGGAGAATATCTGATGAGAGAGAGGCCCTACAAACAATCTCTTGGATTGAGGTTGAAGAGCTGAAGTCCCTAAGGCAAGAAATGAGGGCTCTAGGAGAGGGAAGAGAAATACTCTTATGTGAAATCAGTTATTCTGCTTGTGGGCTTGCATGTGTTTGGGGAGAAGATGTCAGGACTCTTCATACATACATATTTCTAAGTTATTTTGTTGCGATAAACACTTACAGAAAATGTACAAATTTTAAATGTACAACTTGATGAATTATCACAAAGCGAACACACCCATGTAACCACCACCCAGGTCAAGAAAGAGAACATTACCATCTTTATAAATATTTACTACTCATAGTTTTCACATGCTTAGTTTCTTAAATGAATGCGTATCCTTCTAACATAGATATTTAAAGAGAAATGGGGCCAGTTAGGATGTTTTATATATAAAGTGAGAAAAGAGAGCTTGTTCTAAAAACGATTTGGGGAAACCACTTAAAATACATAAAATTCCATAAGAGTGAGATATTAAAACCTGAATAAAGTATAATTAAATCCTAAAATAAGGGGTAACTTTGTGTACCCTCCCAAACCATTGGGGCATTGAAAATTAAGTTTTAGAGAGGAGTCCCCACTAGAAATGGGAATATTCCATCTTCTTTGCCTAAAGCCTTCAAAAACACACAGCATTTGGCACTGTTCCAAGCACATACTGTGCTCAGCAAATATTTGTCAATAATGACAATAGTGGTGAGTTACCTTTCTTATAAACTACAAGGCATTCCCTGGTTTCCTTAAAGCAATCACCTGTGCAAAGAAGTATGCCTTTTAGTTCTTCTGAAGTTCTGGGTTGGAGCCTCAGGGGAAAGAAAAAAATCTATGCATTAATGGTGATGTGTCTTATACACCAGTTGAAATGATTTTGCCCTTCATCTCATCCCGCCTCACAACAAAGCAATGTTCTGAGTTTTGCAGAGATGAGGGAGAGGACAGCAGGAAGGAAAGAAAATAAGGAGCAAGATGGTGAGGAACAAGTATAGGAGGGAAAAACAAAAGCCAAATTAAAGCCACTCAAGAGAGGTCCCTTTGTACTTTCTTTTGCTTCAAAGAATTCATGTTACAACTCGGCATAGCAATTAACCACTCTTTTTATTAGATTAGATTTCATTTTGGTAGGTAATCATTTGTGGTATGAAAGAAGATTTCCATGGCAGCCACCACAGTGGGTGACCACTAAGACAGAAAATTAAAAGGCATTTGTCAAATGGAAAGGCTACCTATTTTTTGCATATTGTAATATCTTTAATGGCCCTTCAGTTGAAACTTCACAGAAGACAGAGTTGACAAGTGACATGAAAATTTGATGATGAGTAATGAATTGGTAATATTTACCTGTTTATGTAATATTTATGTTTAGGTAATATTTACCTGTTCAGGCCTGGTCTTACAAAACCCCAAAATGATCCCTGCTGTGCTACAAATAGATCTTTCTTGATTTATGATGGAGTTGCATGGCAAAAAAAGTCACTGTAAGTTGAAAATTCTGTAAGTCAAAAATGCATTTAGTACACATAACCTACAGAAAACTGTAGCTCAGCCTATCCTACTTTAAATGTTCTCAGAACACTTATATTAGTCTACAATTGGGCAAAGTCATCTAACACAAGGCCTATTTTATAATGAAGTGTTGGATATATCCGGTAATTTATTGAATCCTGTACTGAAGTGAAAAACAGAATAGTGGAGTGAGTATAGAATGGTTCTAAGTACTTCCGTTGTTTATCCTTGTTTATCCTATGCCACTGAATATGAAAGAGTATTGTACCATGTATCCTTAACCTGGGAAAAGATCAAAATTCAAAATTCAAAGTATGTTTTTTACTGAATGTGTATCAATTTCTTACCACCCTAAAGTTGAAAATCGTTAAGTTGAACTACTGTATATCAGGGGCCATCTATATTAATGATTGGTTTTGCCTTGTTTTTTTAGGTTGCCGGCAGAAATTAGGAAAGGCATCTGTTTCATAATGATGAGTGAATTTGATGACTTGTCATGTCCTCGGGAATGGAAAGGCATGAGTTTAGCACTTACCCATTGGGCTTCAAGTAGTAATACAGAATTCACATGAAACTTTCTTCCCTGGTACTCGCTATAGCTGGCAGATTATAAGTTAGCAGCTTTGATTCCAAGTCAGCCAATAAGCTTATATGACAGATTGAATAATTATTTAGACATCCTTCTCAGAAGATAGATTGTTCAAGTAGTAACAAGTGTCACGTGGTGTAAAGAAAACTGAAGTCTAGTTTCAGGCTTATCACTAATCAGTTGTATGACCTGGGGCCACTGAACCTCTGGGCCTTAAAATTGGAGGGTTAAGATAATGGGCTTTGGAGTCAAACAGATCTGATTCCGGGCCCTTATTTAACCTTGAGGACCTTCAGTTTTCTCATCTGCAAAATGGTACCATTAATAATCTGATTTCATTCGAAGTTGTTATAAAGATTAAATGGGACAGTGCATGTAAAATGCCCAGCATACAATCAGTGTTCAATAAATAAGAGAGTTGGAATTTGTAGTCACTATTTTCCTTTTGGGATCTGAAATATCACGAGTCTATGAATGATAGAGCTTGTAAAGTGTCTGTCAGGATCGGATCTATTAGGAATTTTGGGTTGCTGAGGGGGTGGTACATTGTGGCCAAGCTCCGCTTCCATATGGACTTTTGGGCACTAGTCTGTTTCTGTTATATGTTTATTGCAAATTCTGAAATCCCTTAAAAGCAAAATGGAGGAAATCTGCTCCCCTGTCAAAAGAAGAAAGACCACGTGAACTTGTCTGGCACAGCCCTTCAAGGCTGTTCCCTTGCCTTAAAGATGAGTGGCCTCGGAATCACCAGAGTGGGACAAAGAAACATGGCTGGGCCTGGGAGGGATCATGATCAAAGATAAAAAGCCAGAGTTTTGGCAGAGGCTGATGATGGGGCAAATTAATGATTCCTAACAACACCCTTTCTCTTGCAATTTCCACAGCTCTGGATGTAGTTTATGGTGGGGGTAAAAAAAGCAAGGGACCGGGCCATTCCCAAAGCCTGCCCCGTTCACCCCAAGCATGATCACAGTGTCTTACAGGTTTTCAGTTCTTTATCACTGGCGAGTGTCTTCCCAGCCATGGGATATAAACAGGAAAAGAAGATAGGTCGTTTTAAAGGTGAGGAAATTTAGATACAGACAGGCACAGATAAGGGCGTCAAATACTCCAAACCCAGGTTTGCTGATCAATAGTTCCCTGCTTGTTTTGTCTCAGATATATAGTTGTGCAGGGTCTTTTCTTTCCATTTATGTCTTTCTCTACTTCAGTTTCTTTGCTCACAAAATGGGACTGTTAATAATACCTTCGTCTTCAAGTTTGCATGAGGACTAAATTAGGTACTGTGTATAGGGTGTTTCAAGTTGTTGGGATCAGACAGTTCTAGCTCTTCTGCCTAGGAGGATGCTAAATTCCTAGCATCGCTTTTGATTGTTTCCTCCATCGAACCCCCTGTTGTGAAAGATTTTTTTGTCTATCAAGTTGCTTATATTGGTTAATAATTTCTCTTTTTTTTATTATCAAAGACATTTAAGACTGCCAGTTAGAGTACCTGATCAGCAAGTCCATCAATACTGAATTGATTTAATACTAATAAGAGCAAAGAAACCCGGTATTTAGAAAGCCTTTTCATCCTCATCTAAGTAAATGTACGTCTTCTGGGGTATTTGAAGTCTGAAACATCTTGCTGTTCTCCAGCACTGTCTTTGTAGATTCTGGACAAAGCTGGGTTCTCACTCGTCAATGAATAAGCCAAACCTTATTATTATAATCTGAGTAAGTTGTCATTTTGTGTGTGATCTAATTCAATTTTTGAATGTTATAATTTTTTCCATCACGTCATGGGAAATTGGTGTGGCCCAGAAATAATAAAAATGAATTCATTATGAATGAAACTGAAGATGAATTTTTAACACACTACCAGAAGTTACTGATTAACAGGCACACTGACATTTCAGATACTATATTCTGATACATATGAGCTAATTTGTGTATTTTATCCTTTGTCATTAAAGGCCAAGTTTGATTATAATTTTTAATTTGTATTTTTTTTACCCTTCAGCCATGCAATTTTTATAATATCAGAGAGGAAAGAAAAATAACTTTTTTAGTATGCAGAAATTAGATCTTTTATAGTCAAATTTAACTGTTAAGAGGGGAAATCATCAAGGATATTGAAAAAGACAAATTCATATAAACTCATCTCTTATTTTGAGAAGATATATTACATAGAGAATAAGTCTTGAGTCTTTCAGATATTATTGGGTCAGGCTAAAATAATTTCATTGTGAGAGCATTTTCCTTCTCTGTGTGCAGTCTAAGTGCATATTTTGTGCTCTTAGGAATAACTTTCCAAAGCTGTGTGAAGAATGTAGCAATAAAATCTAATAAGAATTATGGCTCATGACTTGAATGATGTCAGTACCCTTTTAATCCTCCCAAACATGAAAACGTTTTCTCCTCCTAAATAAGATTTCTTAACTCTTTATTTCTAAGGAAAATTGCAGAGCTCTGCAATCCCCTTGGCAAAGTAAGAGTTAAATGAAGATGTTCCATTCCATTATTAATACTTACGCTTGGTATTAAAATAATCACTTTAGAAAAGAAATGTATCCTAGACAATAATATTCTTTTGCATGATTTTTTCATATATTTTCATATTTTTTTCATATATCTCTCCTGATATAAGATCAGGAGATATCTGAGTCCAGACTTCCAGCCATAATCTTTTGTTTTCTGTAAGCCAGTGGTTCTCAAACTTGAGTGTGAATCAGAATCACCTTGAAGGCTTGTTAAAACTCCTATGACTGGGGCTCATTCTCAAAGTTAATGACTCTGGAGGCCTGGGCTGGGCATGAGAATCTGCATTTCTAATAAGCCCCCAGGGGATGCTGATGCTACAAGTCTGGGGAGGGGTGTCACACCTCACTTTTAACAGCTTTAAGTCACTTAACCTTCTTATCTTACAAATCACTTTGATGGGATTCAACCATCATGAGCCGTGTATGTCCCCTTAGATAGAAGAAGCCGAAGTTCAGTAAGTTATGGATAGTTTGGTTACATGGGCCAGTCCAGATTTATTTCAAGTCCAAAGACTGCATCTGGAAAAGCATAGCTGATGACTGGTTCGATGCTTGAAGATGTCAGACTGTAGAATCTCTACGGGTAAGTGTGTGATTTCTTTAGTGACATCACATTTGCCTGCAGAGATTTTCCAGTCTGTCACTTTTGAAGGTGTACTTAAGATGGAAAGAAAGCTGTCTTCTTTCTACAGTGGTCTTCCCAGGAAGGCTAGATTTTAAACCTAATTTATCCAAGATTAAAACTGAGTGGGAAAACAGAGTTACGGTTGGGGTTCAGATAAGAGAGTAGATGAGAATGGAGACTCTCTGATTCTGGCACACAGCTCCATGGAGAATGAAGGAAAATGGGAAAAGTGAGCCTTCCCTAAACCACAACCAATCTCATTTGCAACAGTGTTTTTGCCACACTGAAATCTTTATGGTCACTCCAAGTAAATATCCTTGAGTTTCAAGCAATTTTATCTAATAGTTAGACTTCGCAATTGGGTTTCTCCGTCTTAATTTACACATATGCCTAACTAATCACATGAAAGATGAGTAGAGTGAGGAGGTGTGCTTCTCACTTGTTTTCCCCATCTCTCTTTACTTAGAACAGCTATCTTACAAATGACATTACCTGCTGCTAATTTTTAAAGTGTGGGAATAAAATGTAGAAAAAAAGCAATATTTACTCCAGAGGCTCAATAATCTGTGAATGTGGTAATATCAAGTTTATAATGTTGGGGTCTTTTGTTGTGGTTGTTGTTGTTGTTCATTTGTTAGAACACACTTTTTTCCCAGTGTTAGCTGTAAATTTATTTCAACATTTGACTACAACAGGGACTTTGTGCATTTTGTTTCCTGCTCTATCCCAGCATAGAGAATCATTCCTGGCACGTAACAGGTACTTGGTAAACATTTATTTAATGAATGGACATTAACCTTACTTAATGTAGGTTGTATTTTTCTTGGAAACGCTTATTTACCATTAGAAAGGCAATAGATATATACATCAAGTTATGTGTTATTGATATCAGAGTGAACATATTTAACTTTACACAAGACAAAAATGGAACATTTAAATATCAAAAATCTATCTTGGTAATGAAGAATATTCCTATAATAAAGTATATTATAATGGAGCTTTAAAACTTTTTGCCTTATAGTCTACCAATGTTATATTATGCCTTTCTGGAATGTAGTTTTATTTTAGATTATGAGTTTTTAGTCCTGGATTATATCCAGATTTATGTAATGAATCACAAAATTAGGTTTGATTTTGTTTACACTGCACAACGCAGTGTCTTGATTATCTGTTAATCTGCCATATACACATCCTTCGACCTCAGGATCTTTAAAAGCATCCTATCAATTGCATTTTGACTCTTCTAGATGAACCATAAATACAAACTTAACCTTAAATCTCTCATAAGTGTGCAGAAGATGTAACAGGTGGCCCTGATCTGATGTGAGCAGAGCTAAATAATGTGTTGAAGTAATTGGAGCTTAGAAAGATAGAAGACATCTGGTTTCAAGGAGGACATTTCCATCCGTTTTACTGCTTCTTTAAATAGAGAGCTACATCATTCTGGGTTATGTAGACAGAAAGGTCTAGTGTTAGGAATTCCGTGATCCTCATTCTGTTCATCTAAGCTCCAAAGGGTGGGACTAGTATACTTGATTATAGAAGGA
This sequence comes from Nasua narica, assembly GCA_028533885.1. Classification (NCBI taxonomy): domain Eukaryota; kingdom Metazoa; phylum Chordata; class Mammalia; order Carnivora; family Procyonidae; genus Nasua; species Nasua narica. Next base: position 62,083,788 of record CM052811.1, read on the forward strand.
GGATAAGGCTTCTTATGCCATTTTTTTGTTTTGTTTTGTTTTGTTTTATATGTGTTTGCAGGGCCTGGTTAACGGTATCACTTGTTCTTTTGAAGGAAAGTTGAACTTGTGAATGATGGAATCATAGTTGCCATGTCCCTCATTGTTGACATCTTGTTTGTTTCTTTGCTCCATGGGAAGGCATGGATAGAACAGATCTTTGGAAGAGCATCATCATTTTAACCCTATAACTAGGCTCTTATAACCCTATAAGTAGCCCAACTATAATACAGAGCTCTCATTAAACACACAGAGAGATGCCTTTATAAATGCAAATATTTGACATATAAGCATTATCTGACATCAACGTATTACAGGTGAACTTAAGGCTACCACATCTATCAGAGATTAAAGGTCTGAAAAAAATTAAGCAGTACAGTTACATTTGAAAGATCTGGAGACCCAGATCTACCAAGTAGTTCTCAACTTTAACTGCACATCAGCATCATCTTGGAATTTATGGAATAGACAGATTTCTATGCCCCAGCCAAGACCTCCTGAACATGAACTTCCCAGATGTGATTTTGAGAAGTCTCTATTTTTAAAAAAAGAACTTTATTTTTTAGAGAACTTTCATGTTCACAGAAAAATTGAGTGAAAAGTTCAGAGAATTCCCATGTGCTCCCTTATTTTTACACACTCACAGCCTTCCCCATTATGGACATCATGCACCATAGTGATATGTACATTCATTGCAACCAGTGAACCTGCATTGACACATCATTATCACTGAAAATCCATAGTTTAAATTAGAGTTATTCTTAGTGTTCTCTGAGCTTTGACAAATACATGATGACATGTATCTGCCATTACAGCATCATACAGAATAGATCCAGTGCCCTAAAAATTCTCTGAGCTCTACCTATTCATCCATCTGTCCCTCTAACCCCTGATCTTTTTACTACCTATAGTTTTGTCTTTTCTAGAAAGTCATAAGGTAGGAATCATACAGTGTGTAGCCTTTGCAGATTGGCTTCTGTCACTTAGTAATATGCATTTACATTTCCTCCATGTCTCCTCATGGCTTGATAGCTCAATCCCATCACTAAATAATATCCCACTCTCTGGATGTCCCACAGTTTATTTATCCATTCATCTACTGAAGTACTTTATGGTTGCTTCAAAATTTTTGCAATTATAAATAAGGCTGCTATAAATATCCATGTGCAGATTTTTATGTGAACAGAAATTTTCTGTTTATTTGGGTAAATACTAAGGACCATGATTGCTAGATTATATGGTAGGAGTACATTTAGTTTTCCAACAAACTGCCAAACTGTCTTCCAAAGTGGTGGTACCATTTTGCATTCCTACCAGCAATGAATGAGAGTTCCTGATGCTACACATCTTTGTTTTTTGTATCTTGGCCATTCTAATAGATATGTAGTAGTCTCTCATTGCTGTTTTAATCTGTAATTCCCTTAAGACATATGATGTTGCACGTCTTTTCCTATGTTTACTTGCCATCTGTATATCATCTTTGGTGAGGTGTCTTTTTAGGTCTTTTACCCATTTTTTAGTTGAGTTATTTTATTCCTGTTGAGTTTTAAGAATTCCTCACATATTTTGGATATTAGTCCTTTATGAGATGTGTCTTCTGCATATATTTTCTCCTAGTCCATGACTCGTCTGCATATTCTGTTGACATTTTCTTTTGCAGAATGGAAGTTTTTAATTTTAATGAAGCTTAATTTATCAATTATTTCTTTCATGGATTGTGCTTTTGTTCCTGTATCTCAAAAGTCATCACCATACCCAAGGTCACTTGGGTTTTCTCCTATGTTACCTTCTAAGATTTTACAGTTGTGCGTTTTACATTTAGGTGTGATCCATTTTGAGTCAATTTTTGTGAAAGGTATAATATCAGGTCTGTGTTTTTGTTGTTTTCTAGTTGTTTTTGATTGTGGATGTCTGTTTTTTCCAGCACTATTATTGGAAAACACTATTTTTGCTCCATTATATTGCCTTTGCATCTTTGTCAAAGATCAGTTGACTGTATTTATGTGGGCGTACTTCTGGATTCTCTATTCTGTTCCATTTTTCTATTTATCTATTCTTTCACCAATACCATGTGACTTTGATTATAGTAGCTTTATATTAAGTCTTTAAGTTGAGTAGTGTCAGTCCTCTGACTTTGTTCTTCTCCTCCAATATTGACTTGGCTCTTCTGGGTCTTGTGCCTCTTCATATAAAAATTAGAATCTATTGATATCTGCAAAATAGCTTGCTGAGATTTTTATTGGGATTTTTATGAATCCATAGAGCAATTTGGAAAGAACTAACATCTTGACAGTATTGAGTCTTTCCTCCATTACTATGGGATATCTCATCATCTACTTAGTTCTTTCTTGAACTCTTTCATTAAAGCTTTGTAATTTTCCTCATACAGATCTTGTGCATTTTTTGCATCAATTTATATCTAAATATCTCACTTGAGGTGCTAATGTAAATGTCAATGTGTTTTTAATTTCAAATTCCACTTGTTCATTGCTCGTATTGAGGAAAGTAATTGACTTTTGCATGTTAACCTTTTATTCTTCAACCTTGCTCTAATTACTTATTAGCTCTAGGAGTTATTTTGTCAATTCTTTTTGGTTTTCTATATAAGTAATCCTGTCATATGCAAAGACAGTTTTATTTCTTCCTTCCCACTGTGTATACTTTTTTTTTTTTTTTTTGGTCTTATTGCATTAGCTAGGACTTCTAATATCATGTTGAGAAGAGCAGTAAAAGGGAATATCCTTACTGTGTTTCTGATCTTAGCAGGAAGGCTTCAAGTTGTTCTCCATTAAGTATGATATTTGCTGTATATTTTTTAAATAGAGTTGAGGAAATGCCTCTATTCCTAGTTTGCTGAGAGCTTTTATCATGAATAATTGTTAAATTTTGTCAAATGCTTTTTTCCACCAATTAATATGATCATGTGATTTTTTTTTTTAGTCTGCTGACAGAAAGGATGACATTTATTGATTTTTTTGAATGTTGAACCAGCCTTACATTCCTGAGCTAAATCTCACTTGGTCATGGCATATTATTTTTATACATTGTTTATTTGATTTGCTAATATTTTCACGAGAATTTTTACACCTATGTTCACGAAAGATTGTTCATGTCTATTGTTTTATTTTCTTTTAAGTCTTTGTCTAATTTTGGTATTAGGGTAATGTTGGCCTCATGGAATGAATTAGAAAGTAGTCTATGTTTCTGGAAGAGATTATAAAAAATTGGTGTAATTTCTTCCTTACACGTTTTGTAGAATTCATCATTGAAATTATCTAGGCCTGGTGTTTTCTGTTTGGAAGGTTGTTAATTATTGATTCAATTTCTTTAATCAACAGAGGTTATTCAGATTGTCAGTTTCATCTTTTCTGAGTTTTGGAAGATTGTACCTTCTAAAGAATTGGTCCATTTTATCTAGATTATTAAATTTGTGAGCATAGACTTGTTCATAATGCTCTTTTATCCTTTTAATGTTCACAGGATTTGTACTGGTGCCCCCTCTTTCATTTCTGTATTAGTAATCTGTATTTTCTCTTTTTCTTCATTGGCCTAGCTAGGGACTTATTGATCTTACTGGTCTTTTCAAAGAACCAGCTTTTGTTTTTGCTGATTTTTCTCTATTGATTTCCTGTTTTCAATTTCTTTTATTTCTGCTGTAATTATTATTTTTCTTCTGATTAGTTTGGATTTGTTTTTCTTTGTCTAGTTTTCTATGGTGCAAGCTTAGATGATTGATTTCAGAGCTCTCTTCTTTACTAATATTTATATTCAATGCTATAAATTTCCCTTTAAGCACTGCTTTCACTGCATCTCACAAATTTTGATAAGTAATGTTTTCATTTTAATTTAGTTCAAAATATTTTAAATTTTCTGTTGAGGTTTCTTCTTTGACCCATGTTTTACTAAGAAGTGTGTTGATTAATCTCCATGTATTCTGTGATTTTTCAGTTATCTTTCTGTTACTGATTTCTACTTTAATTTCTTTGTGGTCTAAAAGCACATCTCTATTATTTTAAATTTGTTAAGCTGTGTTTTATGGCCCACGTCATGGTCTATATTGGTGAAAGTTCCATGTGCTTGAGAAGAATGTGTAATTTGCTATTGTTTATGGATGTCAATTATTTCCAGTTGACTGATGGTGCTATTGAGTTCAACTATGTCCTTACTGATCTTCTGCCTGTTGGATCTGTCCATTTCTCATAGAAGGATGTTAATGGCTCTAACTAAAATAGTGGACTCATCTATTTCTCCTTGTAGTTCTGTTGCTCTTTGCATCATATATTTTAATGCTCTTGTTAGGTGCATGTACCTTAAAGGACTGTTGAGTTTTCTTGGAAAATTAATGCCTTTTCCTTATATGAAATCCCTCTTTATCCATGATAACCTTACTTGCTCTGAAGACTACTGTGTCTGAAATTAAAATAGCTACTCCTACTTTCTATTAGTGTTAGCATTGTATATTTTTCTCCATCCCTTTACTTTTAATCAATATATGTCTAGTTTAAATATAAACTAGGTTTCTTGTACACACCATACAGTTAGTTCTTACTTTTTGCTATACTCTGACAGTCTCTGGCTTTTAATTTGTGTATGTAGACCATTAACATTTTAGTTGATTATTGAGGTAATTGGAGTACTGTTTACCATATTTGCTATTGTTTTTTTGCTGTCCTAGTTCTTTGCCCCTATTTTTGTCTTCCACACTTCTGCCTTTCATAGTTTTAATAGGGCTTTTTATATGATTCCATTTTCTCTCCTTTCTTAGCATATCAATTATACTTTTCAAAAACTCTGCTTCATTGTTTCCTAGAATTTGCAATATACAACTAATCCAGGTCCATTTTCAAATAACAATATACCATTTCATTATAATTAATTTTATTTATATCTAAACATATATGTCTATGTAGGTATAGATATATTACACTTAAACATAATTTAATACATTGTTTAATAAACATACATAATTTAATACGTTGTTGCTATTACTATTTTGAAGAACTGTTAGATCAATTCAAGAATGGGAAAAATAAAAGTTTTTATTTTACCTTCACTTAACCATTTTCGAATGCTCTTCTTTTCTTTATTTGGATCCAAGTTTCTGGCTTATATCAATTTCCTCTCTGAACACTTTTAACATCTTTTGTAAGGCAGGTTTTCTGGCAACAAATTTCCTCAATTTTTGTTTGTCTGATAAAGTCTTATTTCTTTTTTAACTTTTGAAAGATAATTTCACAAGTTATAGAATTCTAGGTTGGTGGTTTTGTTTTGTTTGTTTGTTTTTAGTACTTTAAACAAATTTCATTCCACTCTTTTCTTGATTACCTGGTTTCTGAGGATAAAACTAATTCAATTATTGACCTTGCTTCTTTATAGGTAAGGTGATTTTTTTCTTCTGAGCTTTTTTGATATTTTTTTTGTCATTGATTTTCCTACTTTTGAATATGATATGCTTAGGTGTAGGTGTTTTTTATTTTTTGCTTTGTTTTGTTTTGGCATTTATCCCACTTGGTGCTCTCTAAGGTTCCTAGATCTGTGGCTTGATGTCTGATATGAATTTGGGGGAAAATCTTCATCATTATTGCCTCAGATATTGGTTGTGTTCCCATTGTTCCTCTATATTTGATATTTCCATGACACATGTTAAACTTTCTGTATTTACCCCACAGTTTTTAGATAATCTGTTCTTTTTAAAATATTTTTATTATTGTAGTGGATGTACAATGTTGTACTAGTTTCAGGTGTACAACCTAGTGATTTGACAATTCTATACATTATGCAATGCTTGCCATGCTAAGTATGGTTACCATCTGTCACTGTACAATGTTATTAAAATATTATTGACTATATTACTTTTTATTCCTGTGACTTACTTGTAACTGGATATTTGTACTTCTTTTTTTTCAGTTGTTTTTCTCTTTGCCTTTCCATTTTAAAGTTTCTATTGTCCTATCCTCAAACTCAGAGATTCTTTCCTCTATTTTGTCCACTCTACCAACTAACTTATCAAAGAAATTCGTCATTTCTGTTAGTGTTTTTTGACCTCTAGCATATCTTCTAGATTCTTTATTAACACTTTCATCTCTCTGCTTACAATAACCATGTATTCTTGCATGTTGTCTACTTTTTTCAGTAAATCCCTTATCATAGTTTTAAAAAAATTCCTGATCTAATAATTCCAACATTGTTACCATTTCTGAGTCTGTGGTTTTATGTTTGTTTACTGTTGTCAAATTGCGTTTTGCCTTCTAGTACTCCTTGCCATTTTTTTTTAAAGTATTTAAAATTTTTTTTTAAAGATTTTATTTATTTATTTGACAGAGAGAGAGATCACAAGTAGGTAGAGAGGCAGGCAGAGAGAGAAGGAAACAGGCTCCCTGCTGAGCAGAGAGCCCTATGCGGGGCTCCATCCCAGGACCCTGAGATCATGACCTGAGCTGAAGGCAGAGGCTTAACCCACTGAGCCACCCAGGCACTCCTCCTTGTTATTTTTTTTTTTTTTAAGATTTTATTTATTTATTTGACACAGAGGTAGCGGGAGAGGGAATACAAGCAGGGGGAGTGGGAGAGGGAGAAGCAGACTTTCCACAGAGCAGGAAGCCTAACACGGGGTCAGAACTCCGGGATCCCAGGATTCTGGGATCGTGACCTAAGCCAAAGGCAGGCACTTAATGGCTGAGCCCCCCAGGGATCCCACCTTGTCATTTTTTTGTTGAAAGGTAGGCATAATGTACTGGGTAAAACAAACTGTGGTAAATAGGCCTTTAATAATATGCTGGTAAGGGACACCTGGGTGGCTCGGTTGGTTGGGCGGCTGCCTTCAGCTCAGGTCATGATCCCGGCAACCTGGGATCGAGTCTCGCATCGTGCTCCTTGCTTGGTAGGGAGTCTGCTTCTCTCTCTGCCTCTGCCTGCTTGTGTCCTCTCTCTCTCTGACGAATAAATAAATAAAATATTTTAAAAAAAATAAAAAAAAATAATAATATGCTGGTAAGGTGTTAGGGCATTCTACAGTCCTATGATGAGGTCTCAGTTTTTTGGTGAGCCTGTGCCCCTGGGCTATGAACTTCAACCGTGTTTCTCAGTACCCCTATTCCCCCATGTTAGGTGGAACAGAATGGCTGGAAGGAGCTGAAGTTGGGCTTATCTCAGGTCTGATAAAACTCCAGTAGAAGTTAGGCTCTGGTAAAATAGTTTCACCTGAGGGCAGGCCTTATTAAGAACAGAATGCTCTGGTGTATTTCAAAATGGCTCCTTCTCCCTCAACCACTACTGGAAGCACAAGGTTTTTCTCCAATATAAACTGTAAAGACCTGGTCGAGAAACTGCAGGTAAATTTCAGAAAAGTTTGGGGATCCCTCTATGACTAAGTCCGACTGGAGTTTTTAACTCTTAGATTTGTCCCTACTGAGCCTCCAACAATTCCTCAATAGCAGTTCGGGTTTTCCTACCTTGGTCCTGGTTCCCGTGGAGGTTTTAGCTCTAGTAAGTTGTGATTTTCTGTATTCACCTGCCTCTCCGATTTGGGGGGCACTGGTTAGTGCTACGAATTCACTTCTCTGATAAATCTGAGAAGAGTTGATGATTTTTTTTTTCCAGTTTATTCAGATTTTATTGTTAGGATGGAACAGTGACTTCTAAGCTCTGCATGCCAAATGGGAACATGAAAGTCTAGAAATCTATTTTTCAAGTCAAGTCTTATAATTGGGTTTGGAGCTCTTTGGTTTGTTAGCAGTGAAAAAGCAGTATGATCTTGTTTCAGAGAAAACCCATGGATTTATAAATTTATAAAACAACATAAAATGTAAACGTGGAGGCTGTCTAGTTTGGCGTGTGTGGGTTGGTGAGGCAGGGACCCATTGTTTTGTTCTCTCGGACCCTCATCTGGTGGCAGCCCCCAATTCACCGACCATTATTCATAGGGTTCTCTCTAGCATGGAATAAGCTAACGATCTCAAAGCTCTAGGAGGAGGCGGTTGCATATGTACGTGCACGAGTGTCCTACCAAGGCAAGGAAGGACGGCACCCAAAGGGGCACTGACTTCAGGTATCTGGCCTGTAACTGCCACTGCAAAGTGAAGGAGGCAGGAAGGTGACACAGTTGGAATCGAATTTAGAAATCTCTTTGCTGCGGAAAAAACCTTTTTGCAATGTGCCCCCTTTAAACGTCCCTGCCAGCGCAGGGTATTATTTAGTTAACCCAGCCAAAGGGGATGTTTTAAAGGTGGAGGATTGCCCTGGTGATGAACAAATATGAGAAATAAACTTCCAGTGGGGCTGGGTTGCAGGCTGACTGTGATTTCCTGATGATCTATAACAATGGCTATTCACTAACAGCTGGCGCTTGTCTCCCTCGGACAAAGCCATTGGGAAGCGCAGGCGCTCAGATTGGTGAACCAGAACCGTTTCCCTGGTAACCGTTAACTAGCACGTGTTTTATTGTTTCCAACTGCTTTTCCTGGGGTATTTGCAGGTGGTGGGAGATGCTTTCTTAAAGAGGGGTCATAACCTCATGAACTTTCAGATGTTGCAACAAATTGGGGAACAAAACATTTTTTTCTCTTTCAAATATATTAAGTAAATCTTATTACTTAGCATTTTCAAGACAGATGCAGCCCAACAGTTTTTCCGTTTTGCCATTATTTCCAGATGTTACCAATTTTAAAGTCAGGGTTCCCTTTTGTGATCAGGATCTATAGGAAGGCAATATTAGTGATGTTTATGGCAGCAGTGTATTATTTTGGTCTTTTTGGGGTGTGTTCTGGTTCCACCTTTTGCTGCAAAGTGGGAAATCCAACCATAAAATCTGACTGTATTTTTAGCTGGACTTCTAATGGTTCATGTATTTTGCCTCTTCATTAATTTAAGCTCAGTGTTTGTTTTTTTTTTTTTTTTTTTTGCCTTTCCTGGAAGTTTTCTTTTTTTTTTTGCTTTTAATGCACCAGAAAATTTGTAGTGTTGCTATAAAATACAAGACCAAATAAGGTAAGACTTGGTCATGTTAGAATTTCCTTCTATATTTATGTGACATATTTTTGAAAGGATCAGTTAATTTCCAGATGGATAGCTCCCTCTTCTGTCTGGTTTCTAGAATTCGCATCTTCTGAAACCACAGGTGGAAGATGTGCTATGTATCACAGAATTAGTAGTTTGGCTGAAGGTAAACATAGTTACTATCTGTCAAATGGCAAATTCATGATTGGAATGTGGAAGGTGTTTCCACTGTAATTATTTGGTTTAAAATAAAGTCATAAATTCTGTAAATGCTGGCTGAAAGTAAATGAAAACATTCTTTTAAGTTAATACTGGACAGATATTCCCGAAAAAAAAAAAAAAAAAGGCAGCCCTCATCGATCGCTGGTCTGAAATTTATTTGAAATACCTGGGCTTTGGTCTGATAAGCATTTGTCACTTGATTTGCAAAGAATCCAAACAATACCCCAACTCAAGTCTTTTCTTGAGCCTAATTTGCAAAGCCTTTTCTTGGAAATGGTCTTCATGGGTTTTCAAACCTGCACCTATTTATAAATTACATAAGTGACATTCAAACGCTCTCCTCCAGGACCTTAGAATGTTCACTGTTTTTTTTTTTTAAGTATTTTAAAAATACCTTTGTTTCCTTGGGTCCAGTTTAATCACTACAAGCAACAGTTAGGGTTATGCTCTGAAAATGAACTCAGAAAGATCTACAACTTAAACTCATAGCCGTAGAACCAGAAGACCTAATAAACTATTTACGAGGAGGAGGACATTTACATATATTTGTTTTGGTTTTGTTTCTAGAGATAAAGTGATAAATTTTGACTGTGGAGGAAAATGTAGATGCATTCACACTTACCCTTCTCATGCCCTCCAGTGGCAAGTTTTAGGGGCTTATATGACCCTAATCGTGTAAATATATATATATATAAAATGAGCACTGTTCACAATTCTTTGCTTTTGTTGGGACAGGCACACCTGAATGAAAGCTCTCATTTTCTCTCACACAGTCCTACTGGTACCATGGCATTGTTCTCTTAGTTTCATTCAAGAGGTATAAGGAATGATTTGAGCATAGGGGAATGAGAATCAGCAAACAATCGATCACCAATATCGGAACACTGAAGCATACATTTAAACATTTTAAATTACATCCTCATCTCTCAAATAATGCTCCAAGTCCTGAAGTACTACATGGTAAATCTCATTTGGAATGAGGGATTGTCGGAAATGAGTACACCCAATTCAACTTCCCCTTTCCCAGCACTGAGCCCAGGGAAGGTAGCTGCCTTGCTGAGGGTCTTGCAATGAGGTGGTGACACAGATGTTTTTTTTCTGGTTCATATCTGAGTGCTCTTTTGGCCAAACCACACCCTCTGCAGTGGTCAGAGAGTTCTTTACTATTTGGTTGTGGCTCTACAAATAGGATGTCTGTGATTTCTTCCCTTCTCCCAGTGCACATGCTCTCCCTCTACCATTTCCCGGATTGGCATCCCAGTGACTTACTAGCTGAGTGACTTTGGACTAAGCAACCTCTCTGTGCTTCAGTTTTCACTTCTGTGAAATGAGGCTAATAATAGTGAATTGCTCATAGAATTAATATCAGTGAAAGGCACGGCACTGTGCAAGCATATAGTAAGCACTTGATAAATATTGACTATTTTTATTATCATATTTTTCTACCATTCTTTATCCAGTGTGTACTGTGGTCTTCATTTATTCTGTAGCATGCAGAAATCACTTTCTAAAACAACTGAAGATTGTTTACCCCCATGTTCGTAGCAAATTATTTACAATAGTAAATGGGGAAGCAACCCAAGTGTCCATTGCATGGATGAATTGATAAATAAAATGTAATATATGCATATACTAGAATACTATTCAGCCTTAAAAAAAAAAAGACACTTGGACATGTGGTATAACATGAATGAACCTTGAGGATATTATGTTAAGTGAAATAAGTCAAATAAGAAGGCAAATACTGTAAGATTCCCTATACATGAGGTAGCTCGAGTAGTCCAATTCAAAGAGCTAGAATGGTGGTTGGCAGAGACTGGGGAGGAAGGCATAATAGGGAGTTGTTTAATGAGGGCAGTTTCACTTCTGTAAGATGAAAAGAGTTCTGGAGATTTATTGCACCACAATGGGAATGTATTTAACACTACGGAACTGTAGATTTAAAAATGGTTCAGAAGGTAAATTTTATGTTACGTGTATTTTATTGCAATTTAAAACTCTTAAGAAATAAACACAACTGAAGGGTCGAGTGCCATTATAGCATATTAGTTACATTGGTCAACCCTGGACGTTCTGACTTCTTGGTCCCAGAGTTCTGGGCCACCGCTGTGGGTCTGAACAGAGAAGGTTTTGGGGGTTAAGTGTGTGATAGTAGGTCATATCTGTTTTAGTTCTGTTTTCTTCCTCTAAGATTGCTGATTTCTTTTCAAGGATGGGCTTAATTTCTAGGGCCTTATAGTTTATGGACTCAGATGAAACTACAGAAGCACACTGCCCCCCCACCCCGCCCTGACATATGAAGAAACCCCCAGAGGCTTTTCAAAAAATGCAGACACATGAAAAGCAAACTTGATTGAGCAAGTTTACCATTAACAAAAACGTCTTGGGGGGGGTGGTATAGGCTGTTAGAAAGAAGCTTAGAAATCACTTTATTGAGCAAAGCAAGCAGAGAGAGAGTGAGAAAAAGAAGAAATTTTCATCTCGGTTTAGGATTTCTTTCCAAAATTCCTGTTTGTCCTTATTGTCTACAGAGATGACGAAAGCATCCTACAGTTTCAGGATAAAAACCAAGCACAACCAGAAATGAGTTTATGCTAAATTAGCATTTGATAATTTCTTGTCATAATCTGATGTAAAAGTTGTATCCCTTTTATTTCAATTCATGAGTTCATTTTATTCAATTTTAATACCCTTTTAATTTCAATTCAGTAACATTTACTGAATGTCTACCACATAGTGTCTCAGATAGGAGACTTCTAGTTAGAGTTTAAAAAAAAAAAAGCTAAAACCTTTTTTTAAGAAAAATATTCGAAATAATTGAATATACTGGAAATAATAATAGTCCGCTTTTCAAATAACATTTCCATTATGATCATGGGAATTAAATAAACTAAATATTTGCAGGGGAAAATTCTTCAACTACACTGTAGCAAGACTGTCTTCTTTCAGACATGCTAGTAAGTCACCACACAAGTGGATGGGTCCGCTTAAGCCAGCTCAAAAATGGACAATATAGGTACTTTTACAGCTTATCAAAAAGAGCAATGAAAGTGCTCAGTAATAGGTCATCACTAAAGCGTGTCCAACTATGTCTGTTTTGAAATGCCACGTTTTAATTTTACTTTGTTCTTATGAAATAACAATGTGAAGTTTTACTTTAAATGTTGTAAGTTGTACACTGACATGAAATTATTAGCTTATTCAGGCACACTACCACAATCCTAATTTCGGCATCCTCTTAATAAAAAGCCTGGGTTTATGAATCTACTAACTGGCCCTTTATTGGAGTCCAATAACAGTAACAATCTGGAAATCACAAAATACACATGCAGAAAAACATAACACTTACCAAGAGAAACAGCTGTAATAGCGTCAGACAAAAGGCCAATTTGATGACATTATTCATTCTTTCAGCATCCACTACTTATTCTGACCATCTGAAGGCTCTAGACATAGGTGGGGGGGAAAAGAGGGGGGTTTTAATAAAAGAGCTGTGAAAGGTGAGAAACGGACTTTGAGAAACAAAACTAAACACATCACTGTATTTCATAATAGAAACATTTTCCTTTTCATTCTCAATATTTCTGGTTGAATAAGTACCCACCACTGCAAGGATTTGTAATAGAAACATTCTTCCCTTTTGAGAGAGCGAGACATGAAGTGCATTTTCAAAGGTTCACATTTAGCTTTTAACCAAAAGCGAACCTTTGGTGGCTTTCCAATCCTTTTCAAGTCAAGAAGCCTTAGAGAGAAACTGAAGTGAAAGAGATTAGATCTCGGCCTACCTCTTTCAGCCCCTGAGAATTCCTTTTCCAGGTAGTTTCTCAAATAGTGACGCTCTATCGGACCCCTCAGTTCTTCTCCTTGGAAGTTATTAAATCAGAAAGACGGACAATAATGGCACATGAAATCTAAGTTTTGTATAGGAAATGGACAGGCAGCCTACACTTTGTTATTCACTTGATAGACAGAGCCATTTTGACAGCCCTAACCTTGGAAACCACAGGTCCTGCTGAGCTCAGCGGGAGTCAAGCGCTGAGTACCATCTGTCAAAGCTTTATTTCCCCCTCCTTCTTATCCACGCCTTTACTATAAGATGCTGAAAAGAGCACTGAATGGAAAGTCTGCTACCTACAGTTAAACTTGCGTGCCTCATAATGCTAATGTTGGGGTAAGAAATTCACTCCGCAGTCAACCAAATTTGGGTGAACTGAATTAGTTATGCTATGTCCTTTCTTAGTGATTATCCTCCGATGAAAGCATGGGTTGAGAAACCTTTTAACTGCGGTCCAAACGACGCATCCTACAAAATTAGCAAATTGCACCTAGTTACAATTTTTGCCAACTCTGTGACTAAAATAATGGATGACATGGAAAGTTCTCAGTTCTAAGGATTTGTGGGTTTTTTTCTTAATGTAGTTTAAGTAAACCTGTATAAAACAACAAATTTGCTTCTTTCCTCAAAGTAGACTTCAATGAACTAACCTCTTGCTTCATAAATAAAATCTTAGAACACATAAATAAACTCTCCCCCTTTGTGTAGCATAATCAACTCTAAAATTAAATTATCAAGCCTAATCATAATAAAATCAATTAAATCATGCTGCACTGGTATAGAAGACAATGTATCAATTAATAATAAAGGAGCCAGAAATGGCATTGCTTTTAAGTGCTACCAAAATGCTACATAATTTTTGAAGAATACATTTATTTTGCATTAAAAATTTTGTGTATTTGATGAGTAATTTTAGGTGTCTATTTGAAATCTTTAAATTTAGAATGCCATTTCTAACATTCACAGTTCATTCAGAAATTTAAAAAGTTCCCATAAACCTAGAATCATAAAATAGAAGTTTTGAATTTAAAAGTTGAAGAAATTTGTCTTTTTTTAGCAGAATTATTCCAAATTTAAATTTTCAGTTAAATTTTGTTCTAATTCTGACGTATTCTGTTTTATCTAATCTTTCTTCTCATTTTCCTAAATGCAAAAAAAAAGTTAAGATAGTATGTTGTGATAATAATACTATATACACTATATGTACTGGATTTACTATATTATAGTAAATGTATTCATTGTTTAGTGGGTAATTTACATTGTCAAGAATTTATAATGATAAATTATTTTAATTGATTACACAAGTATGTACTTTTTACATTTTATTTAATGTCCCATATGAATGTTGTACAGATTCGAGAGCTCTTACACATAAATGCTTAAAATGCTTGATGTAAAATACCTTTAATAAATTTCACACCCAGAGGGTGATTTTTTAATTTAAAGTGACGAAGAAATGATTTACTTTGCAGTGTCCAAACTAGTTAATGAATTACAAATTGTTTCTAGTTATTACCAGATTGAATTTTGTGCATCAGTTTCACAAGACACTTAAGCCATGTATGCTTTCATGAATATATGCAGAAATCCATTTGAACAAAGTCTGAACATGTAATACTTGAGTTGGGACTCAAGCCCCCTTTTCTGGGCTTCGCTCACCAACCCTTCCTCCTTGGAGGGACTGAGTTCTTTCAGAGGCTGAGAGAGGAAGCTGACTTTGCAGGCAGACAGGGTCCCTGCTCCGTAAATACCTCTTCCAAGGGTGTATTAGTGCCTGAAATTCTTTCTCCTGGGGGCAGGAAACAACTTTTACCACACTGAGAGAGAAAAATTCAAAGACAAATGCCCCCAGGGAAAGACAGCACATGGATTTAAATTAATCTTGCTGACAGTTATTCTGAGAGCAAAAAGAAGCAAAAGAGAGCAGGAGGGAAGGCCCTCCAGATGGAGAAGGGGTGAAGGCAGGAGAGACAAAGTGGGGCTTCCTCAGGGATTCACCTAAGGAGGGGTGAGTTCAAGTGTCCACAGACGCCTTGCTTGGTATAATGCGTGTATAGGTTTTCTTGAGTCTCACTGTTAGGTTAATTGTCAAAGTATCAGAATCTGAGCGTTCAAGGGATGTTAAGGATCGTTTAGTGAAACTGCATTTATAAAAATGAGGAAATTAAGACGCAAGCAAGCCTACTCTATAGTTTATCCAAACCTTGGTTAGAAAAGCTGTTTCAATGTGATTTGACTGTGTTTGAATCCTTCTAGAAAATTTAACTTAATAATTTGCTTTCCAGTCTGTCAGTTACAATTACACCCTGTATTTTATAGTTTATGTATATTTTTATACCGTAGCTGTTTCTAAAAAGGGTGGAGGCAAGTCATGTTTTTGCTATAATTTGGAGTTTATGAAGGACTGTATTGCATTGACTTTGTTACTTTCTTAGTTGATCTGGCATAATAGTTTTTCTTTTCTTTTTTTTTCGGTGGAAAAGCAGACTTTAAATGTCAAGTTTGTTATTTCTGTAGTCCAAGTCTCCTGTGTTTATTTGAGCATGTGCTAGCTGTACAGTTCTGTGGCAATCTGGAGAGTCAGAATAATATTCATTCAACAAAGATTTATCAAAGACCTGCCATGCGTGAAGAATTGGAGATACTAAGAAAAGTGTCTGCATTCAGAGAAGCTACATTACAGCAGGTAGTGTGACAATGACGGGGCATACAGAAACAGGAATTACAGACTCACACAAATATTATAAAATTACCAGTGCACTGAGTAGCATTAGGGAAGGAGACATGAAGGGGTGAACAACAGGTGCCACAGGGTAAGCTTTTCTTTTTTTTTTTTTTTTTAAAGATTTTATTTATTTATTGGACAGAGAGAGAGAGAGATCAAAAGTAGGCAGAGAGGCAGGCAGAGAGAGAGGGGGAAGAAGGCTCGCTGCTGAGCAGAGAGCCCCGATGCAGGCTCGATCCCAGGACCCTGAGATCATGACCTGAGCAGAAAGCAGAGACTTTAACCCACTGAGCCATCCAGGTGCCCCGGGGTAAGTTTTTCTTACGCAAGAGGTCTGCAAGCCTCCCTGAGGAAGTGGTGATGGAGCTGAGGCAGCCTAGCGAAGGGCAGAAAGGAGAGAGACACCCAGGCAGAGGATGCATGAGCCAGTGTGAGGACCTGCGAGAAAGCTGGTGTGAGGGCAGCTTGGAACTCAAAGTGGAGAGTGACAGTGAGGGCCAGACCCCACAGAATTGTGTGAACCGTGCTAGGGACAATGTGGCTCTATCTTGGGGGCAACTGGAAGTAAATGGTTTGAAGTAGGATAGAAGTGTGGTGACCCAACTAGAATGGGTTTTGAGATGGCCACTTTGGCAGCAATATGGGAAAAGTTTGGGCAAGAGCGGAGCCATGGCCGAGAGGGACTGGCTTGCTTGTTGGGCGAGCAGTACCAACCACGTGTCCCCACTGCACATACGGGGCAGCCGAGGCCCGAGAAATGACACAACCAAGCTCCGAGCCCACATCTCCTGATCTCTAGGACAGATATTGCTGGCACCTTTATCCCACCTTAAGGTGTAACACAAACTTCTGTTGTTCAGTGTTAGTGCGCTGAAAGTGATACTGCCTCAGGGGTGTTTGAGGGTGCCACCTGAGTCCCCACCCTTCTACGGGATAGATGGTCTGGTGTGGTGACAGTCTGTAAGGGCCACCACAATCCGGGAGCCATGTCTGTCCCCACGTTGACAGGAAGATGGAGAGTCCCTCCCTGCCCCCACTCCCAGCCAGTATAGTTTCTATCTCTCTGGGGCTTTTTTTTTTTACAGAACCACATGGGTTAACAAGACCCTATTTTCATTCTCATAAGAAAGCTTCAAGGTACATAGATTGTATGTGCAGTGGAGTTTGAAAGAGGCTGAGCATTGTGTGTTCTGGTTTCCTCATCTGTAAAGTGGATAATATTATTATATTATTATATAATATAATATGTGATATAATATAATATAATATTATATTATAATAATTATTATGTATTCTATATATTATATAGATAATATAATATAATAATAATATAATATAATAATATTATAATATTATCCTCAGAGGACCAAATGAGCCGCGCTGATGAAGCTTTCAGCACAGCCGCCGGGCGCAGACAGAGGGTTCCAGTCATTGTTCATTCTTGTTATCGTCCTCGGAGTTCAGGCCAGACTTAAGGATACTTTGTATTAACTGTACTAGGTCTCGTGGTTACTACATTTGTTTTCATAACACTTGCTCTAAGGAGATAAAATAATTGAATAATTACTGAAAATTTAGAAAACAATCGCCTATATCCTATTTATCATGATAAAACACGAGAGGTTTCACAAATGTTTCCCACTGTTTTTTAGGAGGGTACCTGTCTTGACATAGTTGGAATTGTAATCTGCCACAGTTTTACAACCTGCTTTTCCTCTTGACATTATACCAGAATTTTTCATGCTGTTGCCAGGTCTTGGCGAATGTCATGTTAAATGAGCAAATATTCCATAATTTAATTAATCATATCCTGAACAGAGAGTATTTTGGTTGCTTTCAGTTTTTTCCATTATAAATAATACTGTAATGATCATTTCAGTACATGTAACATTTTCTTCTTTAGTAATATTTTCTTAGGATATGTTTTCAGAAATTTATAAATTAGAACTTGAATATTTTTGTAGTATTTGCTACATATTACTAAATCATGGCCCTACTCTTTTATTTTTAGTTTAATAACTTTATTTTATAACTGTTCTTTGTTTTGTATGGCTTCCAACCTATTTTTTTTTTCAACCTATTTTTTAAAGAAGCGATTTGTTCAAAGTCACGGGGGTGAATAACGATAGAAATAGTACTTAAAGTCGTCTTTCCGTTATACCAATGATACCAATAGGAAAAGAAAATTCTCATGGTCCAGATGTGAAAGAGCCATTCCATAGGACTAGCTGAAGCAGCAGAAAGGGCAAAAATCTAAGATTTGGGAATTTTGAGTTCTACCACCAGACATCACAGTCACAGACATCTACTGTTTGACTTTGGTCTTCTCAACTGTAACATAGATGCATTAATTCTTGCCCGAATGTCCTGGAAAGTCTTGAGGCTTACATAATGCACCAGTGCTCTTGGAGCAGTATAAGTCACTGCACTGGTATAGGCCAGACCTTGCTCTCTGAATCCTGAGCATTGAGTTGCTCTAAGAAGCTGTAGTATAGTGTGGTTCAACCTTGGATCTGCATACAGTCATTTGGGGGATCTGGTTAAATGTACTTTCAAAAGGTCTAGGGTATGGTTGAGATTTAACTTTTTTTCTTTTTTAAGTAGGCTCCACCCCCAGTGTGGAGCCCAGAGAGGGACTTGAACTCAGACCCTGAGATCAAGACCTGAGCTGAACTCAGACCCTGAGATCAAGACCGGATGCTTAACTGACTGAGTCACCGAGGCAACCCGAGATTTTATATTTCTAACAAGCTTCCAGGCAATGTCTTATGCTGTTTCTGCTGGTCCATGGACCACACTTTAAGAAGCTGGCCAAAACAGCCACGCTGAGTGATAGTTCACTCGCACAGGTGACTATGCCCACATGCAAAGCACCCTGCCCACAGAGCGATTTTAGTAAGTGGAAAAGAATAAGATTTAATAGTGGTTGGCCGGATGCTCCCGAAGTGGGGTCTAACATGCAGGAGTGTGCCATGTGTGAATATTCCTGACCTGTTTGTGGAGGACGTGCTCTCTGATCTGTTTCCTCTTGAATGCGGGAGACCCCCTGAACCTAGGAATGTCTCTTTTCCTGAGATGTGGTAGGAAGTGGAAAGCAGTAATCTGGAATAATGGAGTGATATGGAAAGGTCCTAGCCTTTTATTATTTCCCTTATCTGAACTCAAACCCAAGAATGCATTTTTCCATCTTTGTTTTACATTGGTGGCGATCCCACAGAAATCGCCTTAAGAGCTGACCAAGAAAATTTGCCAGCAGCAACTTAGAAGCCATAATGCATTGTTACGAATCTCTCGAAACAACTGCTACTTGAAAAGAAGCAAGATCTTGCAGTGGCGGAGGGCAAGAGGTCATCTCCAAAGTGGGATGTCCCAAGGCTGCTCTGAGGACGACCTTTCTCCACAAGCAGGCTGCCCTGAGAGGTCCCAGCACCTGTTCTTACACATTCCTGCTGGCTTCTGTTGTTTGCAGTTGCTGTCAAAAGCATCCCAGGAGAGGGCTGGGATGAGCCTTGTCAGGGAATAAGAAAAGCCTGGAGTGTGGCAGTTGGCCTCACAAATGCGAGGATGTTCACGGTCCCAGTAGGGACCCTCATTTCCCTTTTCACATCACCACACGCCTCTTGTCAAAGGGAAATCCTTTGAGTTTAGGTACTGTGGCACAGAATGATTCTTTGAAACTCAGGTGACAATGATAGCCTAGTTCCATTTTTCTAAACCTGAGATGCCAGGGGCAGGACCTGGCCGTACACAGCCTCTGGCCTCATGGAGTTGCTGCCCAGAGAGCCGGCCAGTACCTTTTCAAGAAGGAAGAAAAGATTCCAAGGTTGGAGCACAAGAAAAATAGTCCATCTGCAAATGTGACTTGAGTCTTGAAAAAGTAACCTTTTGAGGAAACATTCAGAGGGAGGATATAATAAGTGTACTTTTCTTTTGAATTTTTGCCCCAAAGACCTCCTTGGGAGGACCACACAGGTCCTTCAGTCTGATAGTGCAGGTGGCTCTGTCCTTGAATGTCATTGTAAGTCTGCATCTTAGGAGGTGCAAACAGTTTTTGATACAATGAAGACACAACTTTAGCCATTTTTGTGTGTGTGTGTTTATCTTATTGTAAGCAGTAGGGAAGTAGGATTCTTGGTCTCAAAGATTTTTATTCTTGTTCATTAATCATCAAAGTCTCAGTTTAAAATTTAAAGCACAGAAAATACAGAAAACAGCTTTTAAGAGGATTCTTAGCCAGCAGGTTTTGTACAATTAAAAATTAGCTCCATAAAAGATGCATTTTTGATATGCTAAAATATAGTGTTTATAGCTTAAAAATGCTGCCTTTCCTTTGCATGAACATCTCACATTTTGGGCAAAATGAAGTCACAACCTCTATTTCATAATACAACTTATTTATTAAAAACCTTAATCCTTATCAGCGTCCTGAGTTTTTTTCACTCAAAATATTAATATGATTGCCTTGGTTAAGTTTTGATTGTAATAAAAGTTGTTTGAGCTACGCAGGGTTTTGGAGCCTTTAAAAATCTAAATATCAAGTAGTAATCAAGCTTATTTACTTTATTTAATGGGATACAGTTTGCATTTAGGAACTATATTCCCAGTAAATCTGCTTTAAGCGAGAAGCAAAAGCTCTGCTTTGAAACGTTCTTCTCTTTTGTCCAAGTATAATCATTGAGTTTTGGTTAAACTTTAATAATATTTATTAAATCATTTGGTCCACTTGAGGTTTTACATATAGATATATATTTTTTAAGATTTTATTTACTTATTTGGCAGAGACCGAGAGATCACAAGTAGGCAGAGAGGCAGGCAGAGAGAGAGGGGGAAGCAGGCTCCCCGCGGAGCAGAGAGCCCGATGCAGGGCTCGATCCCAGGACCCTGAGATCATGACCTGAGCCGAAGGCAGAGGCTTTAACCCACTGAGCCACCCAGGCGCCCCTACATACATTTTAAAATAGAATAATCTAGGGCGCCTGGGTGGCTCAATCCATTAAGTGTCTGTTTTCAGCTCAGGTCATGATCCCAGAGTCCTGGTATCAAATCTCGCAGGGGCACGGGCATGGGCTCCCTGTGCAGAGGGGAGCCTGCTGCTCCTGAAGCCCTGCCCGAACCCCCCCCACTCCCCCCCAACCCCCGCTTGTGCATGCTCCCTCTCTCTGACAAATAAGTAAAATCTTTTTCAAAGTAAAGTAGAATAATCTATAGGTAATTATTTCATTAAATAACTATGAAATGATGTCTTTTACATCAAAATCAGGTCACCTGGCTACCAAAGAAATCACTGTTGCTTTCCTTTAGAGTTTGAAAATTCTGTATTATTAGAATGGTGATATTTTAATATAAATTATAAATACATGATTTTAGGATGGTTATCAATTGCTAACGAGTGTAATATAAATTTTATAAGTGTTTTTGAGGGGAGCCTGGGTGGCTCAGTCATTAAGCGTCTGCCTTGGGCTCAGGTCATGATCCCAGGATGGATTTGGGATCGAGCCCTGTGTCAGGCTCTCTGCTCAGCAAGAGGCCTGCTTCTCCCATCCCACTCCCCCTGCTTGTGTTTGCTCTCTCGCTGTCTCTCTGTCAAATAAATAAAATCTTTTTTTAAAAAGTGTTTTTGAAACTGGTATTCATGAATAAGACAATCTGATTTTCAAAATGACTGCTTTTAGCGATTGTAGACTCTTACAGAAGTCAGCGTGAAAGATCCACATAATGAAAATTCAGGAAATCTGGTTGCCTTCCTCACAGGCAACAGTTGAAATACTTAAGATTAAAACTGTCAGCCTGAAGGCCTATGTATTTCACTCTTCTACAGATACAGGAATGCCTTTTGCCAGAAGAGATTCTAAAAAGTGTTTTCGTAAGGCTCTTCCCGAGGACATTGCCCTGTTTCAGCTCCCTCTCACCATCCTTTGGGGGTGGGAGTCATGGCTAAAAGCTTGGCTCTTAACTGATAGCAAATGGGGGAACTCTTCAAATTTAGGGTAATCTGATCCCTTGTCAAAGGAGACGTGGAATACTTCCAACTCTTGCCTGTTCTCGTGAAGAAGGCATAAACTGCAAGTCTTTCTTTCAACCTCTCCAAGTTCCTCTTGCTCTTTGTGAAAATCAACAGTGGGATATTGACTCAAAATGGGACTTACCATTCTGGGGAAGGAACTGGAGCTGTTGGATTTCGAAGCATCTGCATCTACTATCCTTTCCTCCAGAGGTGGGAGCACCAGAAAGCCTGCTGGATGGAAGCCTGATTCTGGAGGAGAGATGCCTTCAGATGCGAATGCCCCAGAAAAGGGTTGTCTTATCTATACGGGCAGCCATGGAACTTTCACATTTTTAGATTGTTTTGGAGGAGCTCTGAAAAGAAAAAAAAAAATCTTTCATTGTAGGAAAAAGCGCCTATACTCTAGTGTGAACTAACTAAACCAAATTTAGTTTTGGGGGACAGTAAAAATAATTTTGACATTGTTCTGCCTAAAACTTGTATATTTTTGAAACACCTTGAAAGCACACATATTCATTGGTAAGCTCATGTGATAAGTGACTTATAGAAATTTTTGAATATGTTCTATCAGGGTAAAATCCTGTTTCGTGGCATTTATTCAGCCTATAGAATAGATTGCTCCCACACAGTATCCTTCCTGGCACTGTGCGTATTGTCATTTATTTGAATGTGCTTTGTGGGGTTAAGCACTTCTGGTATATTTTTCATGCCAGACAACCTAAGGAACCAACAGAGGCATGGCTTGATGAAGCTGATAGGTCACAAGATAAATTTACATGGAAAGCCAAGTTTCCAGCTTTAAGCAAATGACTTATCTGTAATGTGATGCAAGTACAATGACTGACCTTTCAAATGTTTGTTGGGCTTCAAGTGTCCGGAACAATCAATATGTACATTATTGTTTATATTTTATGTTCCCGATCCCATTAACGTATGCCTACGGAGTGCCGGGACACCATTAGTTTCTGATACTTCTGAAGCTACTGGGTGGCATTCATCAAACAGAAAGACAGCACTTACCGACTTGTGACAGTTTTTGAATTTCTCGAGCTCAATGTTTCATGAGCTGCTTATCTAGTTTTGGTAAGCAAGGCTTTTATTGCTCCGAAGGTTCCTCAATTAAATAGTAATGAACCAATTTGTTTAAGGCGAATCTTTAACTGGCAGACTCATTAATTTCTCCATTGTGAGTGTCAGAAGATGTATTCTTGGGCAGGGGCGAACAGAGAAGCTTGGTGCAATGATTGCTGGGGGGCGGGGGTGGGAATGTCTCTAACTGGCTGTGTGACCTTGGACAGGTCTCTCTTTTTTTGTTGTTGTTTATTAACATATAATGTATTATTTGCTTCAGTGGTGTACAGGTCTGTGAATCACCAGCCTTACACAATTCACAGCACTTGGACAGGTCTTAATGTCCCTGAGCCTCTGGTTCCCCAATTGTGAAGGGGGTGAACAGGCCCAGATAATCACTAAGGCCCCTTCCAGCCTGGACATTTAACGGGTAATGGAATATCAGTATGCAAATACATGAGGAGCAGTGCAACCTTACTAACAAGTGTAAGACTGTGCCGTGGGGAAATCCTTCAACCACCCTGCTTCCCCTCTGAATAAAGAAATAAGGGAAAGCTGCACTCCTTCTTATTTGCCAGGAACATAATAGACTCATTGTGTGTGTCTGGGAGAGAGGTATTTGTGAGGTAAATATACTTATAACAAAATACATATAAACATATACACTTATATGTAAATAAATACATAAAAGTATAAATATACATAAAAACAAATGTAAATATATAAACACCTCACAAACATGTGCAATTATATGTATACAATTACATATAGGCCTGTAATTATATATGTATGTATGTATATATATATTATATAAAGGGTCCTTTTTTTCCTACTTCATTTTCTCCCATTCTACATACCTTATTTTCACTCCACCCTAAAAATGCTCAAAGTAAAAAGTGCCACCTGTTATTGAGGCACAATAGGAACTCTTATTCATTGAGGAGTTAGGGAATAGGTACTCACTTCTGTATTAATTAACGCTCTCTTTCTAGGGTTTTATTATTGGAGAGTCTAATGACTTAGAATTAACCATCCATGGTCCAATAAAAAAAATCGTGAATTGATGAAATGGTTTCTAAATTCTCCGTGTTATCGACAAGTTGCTGCATCACTGAGGCTATAAGACATGTCATCCATTATTAACTTTGATGGCATTAAAAAAGATAAATTAGATCTTTTAGGCAGAAATGAGTTCTCACAAAGCCTGCCCTTCTAAGGGGACATGGTCTCAATTTTCTCTGAATTTTATCCCACTAATATTTACTTGAGTTTATTCTGGTTTCACTTAGATTTTATTGATTGTTTAGTAAACATTAACTGATGATAGAGCCTTCTTAATATGAACAGATAATAGATAATCAATGTGTAATGCAGTTTAAGTGATAAAATACTTTTGCCAGGAATGTGAAACCTGCCATACGGACTAGAAAATGCCTTATTTAAAAAATTAAAATTTACAATGAACATTTTAGAAAGTAAGCCTATCTCTTAAATGTACAAAAAGTTAAATTTACTTTTAAGACAACAGTACTAGATAGGAACATACATAAAACATGCTTTTTCTAAGGCACATTTAAAGTACAAACATACACCTATAAGAATAAACTAGCATCTTTTGAGCTCTTATAGTTTGTGCTAGGACAAGGTTAAAGGCAATAATAATAAATTCAAAATAACATTTGAAATTTGAGCTCAATAGTTGATTTATTACAGAGGGAAAATGTTCTTACCTTGGCTTTTGCAAAAGTCCTTATTGTTACTATTGTTTACTCCTCCAACCTAAAACAGTCTTTTGTTACATAGCCAGAATCTTATTTTTCTAACATTGCCCATTAACGGCTCCAGTATCTGCAGCAACACAAGATGTGTTGGGGGAAAAAAATGACTTAGGCAAGTTTTTAATACCTTAAACTGGACCCGCCCTTTATCCCACAATCCCTTTTGTGTGTCTCATTATTGATCAGACATATGCTGTTTTTTGAAGCCTGGGAATTACCAGGGCAGTGTTTTATTTGACTGTTTATCTCTTTAGCAAAATTGTTGCCATCTCTGACCTTTCAAAAATGTTTATGACAAGGTGTTTGCTGTTAATTGCACAGAGGAAGGAGTGAAAAGTCTCCCGTTAGATCTTGTATTTACCAGGAGATAAGATTTTCTTGCAAAATCAGTCTTAGAGGAGGCAGATTTGGGTCGTTTTTACTTTTACATAGCAATATTGCTTGAGAAAATTGCTATTTTTCTGATTATCAGACCTATTAATAGGATAATTAAAGGCATGGCTTTATATAAAATATGCAATAGCTCTACTGGTCTAGATCTGTTTTCATACCTAGTGGAAATGCAGGAATAGAAATATAAAATCACAGGCTGGAAAGGACCTTAAAGACTAGGGTCCATCTAATTAAATCCATTTTATTTTGCAGATTGCGTAGAGAAGTTAAGGCCCTTGTCTTCTGTCCCTTAACCAGTAAGGACCACTTCAAAGTTTATTGATCCCCAATCTAGTGTTTTATTACTGCCCATAAGATGCAAATCTCTACACAGATGCTGGTAATTGCTCTGGCTTAGGTTGCCTTCACGGAGACAACAGGTTGCTAAAAGCCCATGTGGATGGGCCAATTTTTGTTTAGTTACTTACAAGATGGGGAGGCATTCTATATTCTTATAAAGCCCCACCTGATTTGGTCCTGCTCACCACTTTGCCTACATTTCTTGTCCATCTCCCCATCATCCTCGGTGCCCCCAACACACTATCCTTTTTTCCGTTCCCAGGACCCTCTCATGTTCTTTCCCACCTTGGCTTTTTTTCTTCACTCTGGGATGATCTTCCTCCAGATCTTACCTCAGCTGGTTTCTAATCGTCATTTAGGTTTCAGCTCAAATGCCACTTCTTCAGATGGGCCTTTCTTTACCACGCAACGTAAGTCTGATGAGAATGGTAATAGAGGTAGTGAAGCAGCAACTGATACTCTTAATTAATGGGGGCTCTTAATTAATGCCCACTCCATTGTCATACATACTTATCGAAAGTGTTTATTAATTCCTTTAACTCTCAGAACAGCTCTATGAAGCATGCTTATTGTAGTTGAAATGATCCTATTTGCTCCCTTATTATCTGTCTGCTCTCCCACCCCATTTAGACTGAGTTTCATGAAAACCGGGACCTTAGCTCTCTCGTTTACTGCTGTTTTCACCAGGTCTAGAATAATGTGAGGATCTGGCGGTTTCTCAATAAATACTGCATGAGGGAATGAATGAGTCTGAGGAAAGGCAGCCGGACAGTGAGAATGGAAGAGGCTGGGGGTTGACTCCCTAGTGATTGTGTGTGAGGATTCTCCCAGGAGCAGAAGCCAGACTGATGTGAGGCGCCTGGGTGGCTCAGTGGGTTAAAGCCTCTGCCGTCAGCTCAGGTCATGATCTCAGGGTTCTGGGAGCGAGCCCCGCATTGGGCTCTCTGCTCGGCGGGGAGCCCGCTTCCCCCTCTCTCTCTGCCTGCCTCTCTGCCTACTTGTCATCTCTCTCTCTCTCTCTATCACATAAATAAATAAAATCTTAAAAAAAAAAAAAAGCCAGACTGATGAGAGTAGGAATGAGCGAGTGGGTGTGTCCAGAGTAGGCTCGGTTGTCAGGACGGTTGGCAGTAAGGGGAGTGGGACAAAAAATGGCAGTAGTCTTTTTGTGTTTTTCAGAAAATAGGAGACTTTTGCCCTTGCAACTGAAGAATATCCTCTTTCATGACCTTTAATGATACACGGAGACCTGTCTCGGTCTCTTTTTCCCAATAATATGACCTGCTGAAAAACTGAAATCATGGTTTGACCACAGAGTTACTGCCCTGCCCATCTTCATACATGTCACCACAAGGATCATCCTTGGGGCAGCCGACCTTCCCTCGTCTCTCTCTGTGCAGTCAGAAAAGTCTAGAAGACCCCTGCAACAGGACTTTGAATCCCAGCAAACACATCATTCCTCCTGTTCTACACACCCTGAACTTGCCAAGAGCATTACGATCCTTTTCCCTGATTTTACCCCAGGAGGGAGACCATAGAAATAGCGAGTGCCGACATGAGTGGCTCCAAACCATTCCCACTTTGGTCTGTGTCCTGCATGGTCAACTAGAAATGTTTCCGTTACATTGTTCTGATTCCTAGTGTGTGCCATGAGTAGTCCCTCATCCCCCCTACAGCACTTACTGCCATCAAAAGGAGGACAGTGCCAGAAACATCACGTGTAAAAGCTAACCCCTTTAAAGGTGGTTTTGGGGGGCAGTCCTTCTGGCCTCTAATGAGGCGCTGGTATGAAATCATGAAACCGCAGCGGGAAGGGACATTTTATGAGGACTCTATTACGAAGCCGGATACTGCTATTATTTCAGGGAAGAAAATACTGCTTTCCTTCCAACTATAGCAAGACACGTTGTCTCTTTCTCCGCATCAGTTACAAATGAAGATTCTCTGTGGAACTCTTCTCTGTGTGTGTTCTCTGGTTATAACTGAGAAAGGGTAATAATTCAAATGGAGCCAATATTCTAAATCAGAAAAAATGTTAAGGTTAAAGTGCAAATATGGCCCATGACCCAATCCGGTCCAGCGTCTCTCTAGTGAGGTGCCACCGGCACTCAGGGGTCAACAAGTCTTCCTCAGGAGCAGCTTTCCCGGGCATTGCAGGGTGGGGAGCATTCTTGGTTCCTGGGTCCCAACTTCCAGGAGCACCTGCCAGTTACTGTGACACCCCAAACCCCCTCACACCTTGCCAAAGACCTGTGGGGGTTGCCAGTATGTCCTTTGGCTATGACCTGGCTCAGGATTCTTTCACACAAATGCCAGTCATGCCAGAGGCTAAGGTAACATGAATGTGCTCCTCTGGCCCCACGTAAGGCAATGGCGAATCAGGGTATCCCGTGATTGCTGGAGAAATGTGCACTGATGCCTGGAGGTGTTCCAAATGAAAGTTGTTAGATGGTAATTCCGTACAGCCATCTCAGTGTGTCTACCTCACCCCTCCTGTCTCCAGCCTTTGCTTTTCCATCTGCCTCCTCCTCCATCGCCCTGACCATTTAACCAGGGTCTACCCGTTACACTGTATCCTATATAGTGAATTCATGTTGTTTTTCACTTCTGAGCTGTGAGCTCTGTGAGGGCTCCTGCCTTATTTTGGCCCTGTATCTCTAGCATCTAATGTAGTATTGGCTCCTGGTAGGCTGCCTTAAATAGTAGTTAGGGATGGGTGGATGAATGAATGAATGAATGAATGAATGAATTAAAATTATTCTAGGTCTTTAACCAATTTCTGAGTTTATGAAGGAAGTTAATATTTGAAATGTCCCCTTAGTCCACATCTGCTAAGTCCTTAGGAGGCATCTTTGGGTTTCCTGTAAGTCCTCTCCGGGCACACGGTCGAGGGTTTATTTTCTTGTCCCTGCATCTTTTCTGTTTGTTCAGGAGTGCACTGGTTTTGCTGCACAATTAGAATAATTGAAGCCTGAGACTGTAAGAACTCGTCTCATGAGCTCTCATGGCTGTGCTTTGCCCAGGATCACATTCTGCTTTCTCCAATGTGTGAGTGTGCTGTGGCTTGTGATTCTTCTCTATTAATAATGTGCTCCATTTCTTGCTGCAGGGCATGGCAGGGGGGTAGGGGTTGCCTCTGTTCCAGGCAAATCCAGCCTGGTTGGTATTGGGTAGGGACTTCAGTGGAGATAAAAACTCCTCCCACTCCAAAGTCAAGACGTTTCAGAGCATCTTCCAGATTCCCCTTCCTTCCTAATTCTTGCCTCTTTTTCTCCCTCCCTCCCTCCCTTCCCCCCCCCCCTCATAATTCTAACCTGTTTCTTTGGGTTGAAACTATATGAGAAATCAATTTTGCTGATTCTCCACCCTCTTCCTCCCATCTTATTTGGCTATAGAGCCCCTAAATAGAGCAGGAAAAGAAGCATTCAGAGGTAATATAGTAAACTTCTCCTCCGTCCCTAGGAGCTTAAGCAGGATTTTATGTAGAAAATCTTTTTACTCGTAGGCTCAAGATTCCTAGATGCTTACAACATACCTCCTCTTGTCTCCATTCATATTATTCTTTCCTGACTGCTTTTAAACATAAAGAGATATTCTTAATTCAAATGCTTCTTTCTCCTCACATGGATGCAGTTTGGGATTTGGTTGTCTTTTTAAAGAAAGCACACACTTGACCAGCTGTTTGGTTTCCCACAGGCCACATGCACAGGCCCAGGGTGTTC
>CM052811.1:62113409-62142838 GCA_028533885.1 Nasua narica
TTTGCATATGAATTCGCTCTGTGTTCAGATCATCCTTTGGGTGGAGATGCATCAAGAAGTCATTGGAATGAAACAAGATGAGATTGGCAGGGAGACAAATCATAAGAGACTCTTAATCTCACGAAAAAAAACCAGAGAGTTGCTAGGGGTGGGGGGTAGGGATAGGGTAGCTGGAATATGGACATTGGGAGGGTCTGTGCTATGGTGAGTGCTGTGAAATGTGTAAGCTTGATGATTCACAGACCTGTACCCGTGGGGAAAATAATACATTATATGTTAATAATAAAAAAAAGAAGTCATTGGAAAGAAGATCTTAGTATTAGCAAGGCATTAGAGATCATCCGTGCCTGAAAGTTTCTTTCTTTTTAAACATGAACCTACTGTTTAATTACATGAAATCAGCCGTGGGTTGCATGGAATGTGTGAGCATCCTCTTTCATAAAAGGTCCCTCTCAGACGTCTCTTCTAACTGATAGAACTGATAGCCACAACCTCTTTTTCTCTTTTATCATGGCAAATTTCAAACATATATGAAAGAGTGAAAATAGTGTAAAGAACCCCCACTTAACCATCAACCTTGCTTTGCCAATTTTCAACTTATGCCCAAAGGTGTTAGGCCTGAACCACTCTACCCACTTCTTTTCCTTCCCAGAATTATTTTGAAGATTTTATTTCAGAGAGACAGGGACAGCACAAGCATGAGCAGTGGGGAGGGGCAGAGAGAGAAGCAGACTCCCAGTTGAGCAGGGAGCCTGATGTGGGGATAGGTCCCAGGACCCTTGGATGATGACCTGAGTTGAAGACAAACGTTTAGCCAACTGGGCCATCCAGGCACCCCTTCTCAGGATTATTTTGAAGTATATCTCAGATATTATATGTACTATTGAATCTTTAAATGTTTTATCATGTTATCTCTAAAAGGTAAAAATATATTTTAAAAAACATGCACAATATCATTATTGCATCCAAAAATTAACACCGGGGTGCGTGGGTGGCTCAGTCATTAAGCATCTGCCTTCAGCTTGGGTCATGATCCCAGGATCCTGGAATCAAGCCCTGCATCAGGCTCCCTGCTCAGTGGGAAGCCTGCTTCTCCCTCTCCCACTCCCCCTGCTTGTGTTCCCTCTCTCGCTGTCTCTCTCTCTCTCAAATAAATAAAATCTAAAATAAATAAATAAATAACAAAACACCAATTCCTTGATATTATGTAATATCCAGAGGTGTTTCAATTTCCTTGTTTCATAATTTTTAAAAATTATAATTTATCGAAATTAGCATGAAATAAGGTTCATCCATTGTAATCTGTTGCTACGTCTCAAAGTTCCTTTTAATGTATGGGCTTCCCTTTCCCTCACTCCTTTGTTCCTTCCAATATATTTGTTGAAAAAAACAGGAAATAGTCCATTTATAAATTTCAGCACTTGAGTACATTAAGTTCTCAAAATGTGCTGGTGCTTTCGAATAAGCCAGTGCCTCAGAATTTTGAAGAATGGGAGTCTGGGAAATCCATTCCTAAGCCCAGCATAGCACTGTGCATTACAATCATGCAGCAGTAGGGAGGTGCCCGCAGATGGGGAGGTTTTCCATCTGCCAAGTGCTGTAGGTGGACTGGAGACAGTAAGATTTTTTCTTTATTTTTTAAGAGAGAGAGAGAGAGAGAGAGAGCGCGCCAGCACATGAACATGGGGGAGGGGCAGAGGGAGAAGCAGACTCCCTGCTCAGCAGAGAGCCTGATGCACGGGACTCAATTCCAGGACCCTGGGATCGTGACCTGAGCCAAAGGCAGATGCTTACCCAACTGATCCAGCCACCCAGAAGCCCAATTATTTTTAAGAATAACTTTTTAAAACCACTTTTATGTTTGTGTCTTTATCAATTGTGTCCTCATCTTTAGGTTAGGGGCATGACCTTGACCTTGGGCTTTTATATCTGGTAAGACTTTCTCCCATTTCTTTGGTTGTAATCAGGCAAAACAAAACCCCAGGGAGTCAGAGGTGATTACTGACTGGGTTATGGGCTCTTCAAAGAGCCAAGGAGCCTGGAAATCGGCACACTGCCGTGAATTCTCCTGGACCTTCCAGACTAACAGCAGGAGGCTGAAGAAATTTGGCAATGTTGCCATTGTATGAAAAGTCTCTTTTGAAAATGTGCAGGAGTAGACTTTAGGAAATCCTCTTGGGCTCTCCTTTCATTGGCAGCTGAAGTAATAATGTTCTCCTTGTACAGAGGGAGAACTGAATCCCAGACAACTTCACAGGGGGCTCCAGTGACCTGGCCAGTGTCACCTGCATAGAAGTGGCAGAGGAGGGTGGAGGGAACACTGGCACACTAATGACGGCTCTCATCAACACCTCATTCTGCTAACCAGAAAATACCATCATCGAGAAAAGGAGAACGTATGCTTCCTTCACTCTCTAGTTGTTGAAACTCCTGAAAGGTTGTGCCCCTGAGGCATTTCAGGACTTTATTCTTGGGGCCCCATTTCCAGCCCAGCCAAAGAAACAACAGTGGACACTGATGAAGAACTCGGCCACTGGAATCAGATAGCTCTGGGCTATGGGTGCTCTGCCCCCACCAGTTTTATAACCTTGAGCAAGACACTTTGTGTCCCCAATCCTCAGTTACCTATCTGTAAAGTGGGGGGAATAGTATCTACTTGATTTCGGTATCAGGGTTAAATATGTGAGCATCTCTGTAAAGCTCACAGCATGGAGCTGGACACACGGATGCCTAGAAACGTTGGCTCCCGTGCTCGTCATCCGCGGAGCTCTCCAGAGCGGGGAGATGAAGTGCTTCGTGCCTCACGCGTCTGATTTGGGCCTCACAATGTCTAACAGGCTCACAGACCTCTCCAGCCATTTTTACCTGGTTCTTTCTTTCCGCACTTCAGCTGTTGCTGGCATTATACACAGTGTAAAGACAGCAGAGCTCCTTTGCTTTGTCTTCTTTTTACCTTGCATTTCTTTTGCCTTCTCTGTCCTTCTTTAGAGATGCTCTGGTGGAAGGGTGCTCGTGCTCACTCCTGGACCTCTGGCACCACCCCCTTTTCCTATTTAAACCCCTGAGCCCCCTTTCTTCCTTTTCTTATTTATTTATTTATTTATTTACTTACTTACTTACTTACTTACTTATTTATTTTCACTTTTTTTCCCCAAATACATTTCTTCCTTTTCAACCAAGCAAAATTTATCCTTAGATGCCGTTCACCTAGAGGATATAGTTCCTGGTCTGTAGGTTGGATCTAGCCTCAGACTTACTTTCTCTGGCAGCACCATGTTCACTTTTTATTTAAAAATAAAAAAGTATTCATTACTAAGTTTTAACAGTGGGAAATTTCATATAAAAGCCAAGAAATGGTATGGGTCGTGGGGCCTACCCTTCCTAGTGGCGATTAGCAGCTGTGTAGCCACTGTCCTCTTTAGATAACTTGGTGCAGTTCAAGTTCGCCATAGTCTCTACTCCTCCCTTAAACTATCCCTCCCTTAAAGCCTTAAACCTAGTCTGTCTCATGATTTGCCATCCTCTTGATGCAAGAGTCATTTGCTTTTGTAACCTAAGAAATCGAAATCCTCAACAGATAGTTACTGGTGGACTGGCTTAATGAAATACATGACTTTGCAATGTTCCCCATATATTCAACATCCATATATATGAACTGCCTTTTTCGTGCTGAATTACGATGATGAACAAACATTTCAACCTGAGGTGCAGGGCTTCTAACTGCCAGTTTAGACTTGGAAATATTGCTGTCTCTACCTACACCGGTATTTGGGTGATATATGAATCTTTGTGTGACTCTGACTTTTTCTATTTAAAGTATTATAAAAATTGGGGCACCTGGGTGGTTCAGTCAGTCAAGCATCTGACTCTTGATTTCATCTCGGGTCGTGATCTCCGGGTTGTGAGTCTGAGCTCAGCTCTAGGCTCCACGCTTAGTGGGGTGTCCGCTTGTCCCTCTCCTTCTGCCCCCGCCCCACTTTCATGCTCTCTCTCTAAAATATATACATACATATAAAATGTTATAGAAATTAATGGAGACAATAAAAGTGCTAATGCCTATGTTAGAAAGTTTGAAATCATTCAGTGCAATGCTGGCTAGACTCATTCAGCCCCTCATTGTGGTTTCAGCTGGAAACTTTAAGAGGATATGTCAGATGTAGAAAAGGATATCACCTAAACCCAGGTCTGTAAGAAGAGAAATGTCTTCTAATATTTTAGCTCTCTGAGAATGAAACTGCTCTTTGAGCATACAAGTCATGTTGTTCCCGTTGTCCTTTTTCAGATCTGGTGGAAGTTTTCAGGAGCATTGGGTATAATATGTACTATTTATATTTGTTGTGGTGGGTTTTTGTTGTTGTTGTTGTTTTAGGGTACTGCTAGAGACAAAGGCTTTACCCAAAGGGAATAAATTTCATTGGTTGATTTTTTTAGGGTCTGGCATAGATCATTTTGAAAGATTTGGGGGGATTATTTATTGAGCACCTAGTAGCTGTAAGGCCCTCTTGAGTTGTCACAGGAGTCTTGGCTGTTGGTATTGTCCCTGTTTAATAAGGCAGCAGAGTGTCTCAATCTGTGTGGGTCCATTTCCCTGATCCTCTCCTGACTTGCTTGGGAAACTTGAGCATAACTTTTCTAAGCCTCAGTTTTATGATCTGTAAAATGGTTTGTTGTGAGCATTACATGAGGTACTGCCTGTTAGCATAGCTAGTGCAATCGCTAGCATAAAATAAGAACTCAGCAAATGTTGGCTGTTGTTGTTAATTTAGACTCTTGAAATCCTTCCGCTTTGGACGGCTGCCTACTATTCCTCCAGGCTGGTTTGGGCTTAGCTTCCCAAAGATAGAGATGGTATTTCCAGGGTCGGGTGGCCCCCTCCCCCCCCTCAGACGGTCCGTGCCAACTGCTTGGAACTGGTGGCTTACGCCACTCTAGTTCCATCTTTGGTCCCCCCCCTTCCTCGCCCTGACCTTCTGCACAGCCTTACTTCCGGTACACTGTCTCTTCCTTGCTTAAAATGAAATTAGTTCCCCCCGCCCCGACACCCTTCTCCTCAGTTGCCTATCTGCTATTTCCCCCTGAAGTTCAAACGATTTCAGTGTTTGGGGGAACTTTTTAAGGTGAACATCCATGGAAGAGAGGGTCCTAGGCCTGGCCAGCTTAATTAGAATGACTGTAGAGTGTGCTGTAATTAAGTAAGGAGTTATTTTTAGATGCAGGTGTTCATAAGACCTCTGGAGCCCCATTTCCTTCAGATTTTTAAAAAACAGGTTAATTTATGGCCTGGTTAATAGTCATTAACTCTTTATCTTCACCCTGTTCAGCAAAATCACTCATGAGCCTTTTCAGTTGCTAGAAAATCCCAGGGAAGGCGAGATGAGCATCACATTTGGGAAGCAAAGCTGCCTTTCTTCCTATAGTGCATTCTTCCCAGTGGTGCCTTCCAAAGACAGTGATCTAGGCTGTGGAGATTTGCTCCAGATACTCTCATATTAGGTGCCTTTCAGCTTTATCATAGAATCCTGCTCTTAGAGCTACTGAGCTATTTTAAAAGTCCATCGGGCAGTGATTCACCCTGCAGACCACACTCTGGTAATTTTCTCCCCGGGGCTGTCTCTAATGTCTTGTAGATTGAGTCAAACTGAATTTAGAAACACTTTAATGAAATTTGAGGCAAGATTATACCATGTAAATATATTAATGTAATTTTATATATATATAAAATATATATAATATATATTTATATATAATATATAATATAAATATATATATTTATAAAATATATATTAAATATAAATATATATTTTATAAATATATATTTATATATAATATATATAAAATATATAATATATAATAAATATAATATATATTTAAAAATATAAAAGGATGGACACGGAATTCTCTGTGGTATGGATAAGTTCTATATCTTGATTGTGGTGGTAGTTACACAAATATTTTCATATGATAAAATTTCACACACTCACACAAATAAAAAAAGGAAAACAATCCCAGGAAAGATTATTATATGAGATACCATGCATTAAGTTAAATATGCATAACTATAACCAATAAAGTAAAGAGCAAATATAACACGTATTGCTAAGATTTGGAGCAGACTTACCCGTTGTAGCTGCACAGGCAAATGACTACATTTATTCAAATCATATTTATACTCAATGCCAGTTGAAGTGGGTTCACTAAAGTCTTCTGCTTTATTGTAGCTTTTGGTGCCTAATAATAATAACATGTTTGAATTCCCTACAAGTATGTTACAATTTTAGTACCTTGCATTTTGCTTTGGGCTTTGTTAATAATTTCACGTGGCTCAGTGACTGAGGCACAAGGATCTTAAGTTAACAAAGGGTTATTTTTTTGCATCAGAATAGAACAGGGATTTAATGCATGAGTTTATAAACGTTCATTCCTGTTGCGAACATCAGCCTCTGTATGGTCAGTCATCAATAACGTAGAATTTATGGGAAATATCTCTTTTTTCTCTTTCCCTTTATCACCATCATCCCACTTCGATATGACTATTGATTCTGATTGATTTTTAGGGGTGTGGGGGTAACTGAGAAGACCACCTTTCCTTTCTGTTTCTGACTCTTGATTTTCTTGGTAACATTAACTCCTTATACACACCTAGTCAATAGATTGTGAGGAGTTTAAGCTTATTTTATAGGATTCTTTCCCCTGCCTTTTGTGTATATTATCTCGCTCTTAATGATTCTTCCTTTGCACAAAATTCCCTGTGCATTCATGAGGCGGGGGTCCTATTTCTCATAGTGGAAAGTGACCTGAGTAAATAACATGACCAATTAAATAACATGACGATATATTAAATCATCTATGAACAATCATGCATCTTAAGTGAGATTGTCAGAAAAAAACAATCTACTACAGTAATTTATTTAAGTTGATTCTAATATTTAAAATGCCAGCAATTAAATGTGCCTAGGAAAATCTAAATAATGATCCATTGGCTTTGGAAGGAAATTGGAGCAGTGCTTCATATAAATAAATGAATTTCTAAAATATAGTAGAATTTCAGTCACTATGACACCTGGGAAGGAAAGATAATTTTTTTAGGGGTGTAGGCAGTTAGCTTTTTTCATACTGTTTGTTATGATAATCAAGCAATTGTCTAAATCAAACATTAAGCTTTTCTTACCTCTGAATGTTCAATGTGTTAAAATTTATATATATATAAAATTTATATATATGTGTATAAAATAGATTTTGGGTCCTCTTAGTACCTCTTAGCATCTCTACTAGATTTTAAGTTCTGTGCAAGCAGATGTTATGTCTTTTAAATACCTTTGTGTCTTAGTACTATTTATGATTTTTAATATGCTTATATTCAATATTCTTAATATAATTGATAGATATTTAATAAATGTTAGTAGATTTAATGAGTATATTGATAGTCTCAAGAAGTTTAGATGCAAATACATTCAGCAACGATACAGCATTCCTTGCATTGTATTTTTTGCTTTGACATTACTTAAGAGATCGTTTGGGATGTTAATGTTAAATTTATATACACATGAAAAATATTCTCTATGTTCATTTTTCAAACATGCTTCCTTGCTTACAAATAAAACATCTGTCCTTTGGGAAAATGCCAGTCTGTTCTATAATGGATATCCACAATTATTGCTCAAAGAGGAAACTGAACATTGTTTTTCAACAAGAGTAATGGATAAACAACCCATATCATTATCAATAATGTTTTTACTACATTTCTGAGTTTATATTCCCAAATTTCATTCTCGAGTATAGAAAAACAACTATATTATTCTGTTCTAAAGAGAATCCCAAGTTCTGAATTCTAAAACTAGAGGAGAAAAAGATTTTAACTTTCGTTTTCCATTTTTGGTTAAAAAAAAAATCCATATCACAAAACAGAGTTCAGCAAACTTTTTCTGTAAAGGGACAGGCAGTAATTATTTTTGGCTTTTGCAAGCCAAATAATCAGCTGGTGGTTCAATGACTCAGCACTGTCCTTGTAGGGAAAACAGCCACAGACAGTATGGAAACAAAGGGTGTGGCTGATTTCAGCCCACAGGCTTTAGTTTGCTTACCCCTATTACAGGCACTACTAAAGGAATATATATATTATATATATATAATATATTTAAATATATTATAAATATATATTATAAATAAATAAATATTTTGTATATATTATATATAAACATATTTATTATATTATTTATATTATTATATTATATTAATATATTATATTATATTATTATATTATATTAATATATTATAATTAATATTATATTAATATATTATAATATATTATATATAAATTAATATATTGTATTATATTATTTATATTTATTATATTATATTATTTATATTAATTATATATAAATAATTATATATATTATTATATATTTTATATATTTATATAATAGAATTATATAAAATTATTTATATATTTATATATTATATATTTCATATATATTATATATTTTATTTATTTATTTATTTATGCTTATTTGGTGGAGAAAACAGGTGTTCTAGAGGACATTCACCTGGAAGTACTATGGAGTTCTCACAATACTGGTGGTAATGAATATTTAGGAAGAGATTAACAATAAACCTGTGGACTTTGCAGGACTGGCACACCAGCTGGCACCAGCTTCAGACAGAAAAATTAGGTCCTCTGGTGCCCAGATAAAAGGATGGTAATTTTGTTCTTAACCCGACTCCAGGGATAGCCATTGGCAGGTGTCCATCGGCGCCCTCCCTGAGTGATGCGTACAGAGCAGATGACCAAGTACCAGCACCAAGCCACAGGCTGAGAAGTTGAGTTTTGACTGGTTACTCATTGTCACCTCTTTGATACCAAAATGGATATCAAATGAATATCAAAAGGGGGACAGTGGGCACTCACGTTCTATATTAGATAAAGGGGGAAAGTAGCAATCCATTGCTCTTCCATTTAGACCAATCTAAATTGATTATCCTCCTCCTCTCCCATTTACCCTGCCACATGTCTCGCTCAAACCGTAATTCCAGGAGTAAAAGTATTTATACATTTTGCTGAGTTCAAGGATTTAAAGTGCTGAGCAACATATCATTCAAGAGCTGACCTGCAATTTTCTGATTGATAATGGAAATGTTAATGCATTATTAGCCCTCTTATTTTTGACCTGAAGTGAGCTGATAAACAGAGTCATTACGTTGTGCCTGTAAAGTGTGCAAGCAAAAGGGAAAGCGCAGGAATGGAGGTCTGTTTCTCCACTTAATTATAATATTGGAAAAATGAATTGGGCAGAAGGGAGTATCCAATTTCAGACCCTTTTGCTGATAAAAAAAAGCATGATAGGAGAACCAATTCTGAACTCTGCACTACCAGTCTTGGGAGAAGTTTGCTGCAGCAAACTTTACTCCTGAATCCCTGTATTATAATTTTTAGTTCAACACTCGGAACTGTGGAACCTGAGTGTTCACTGAATGAAACCCACCCTTTCTCTGGACTTGGCAGTCTCTCTGCCCCAACCCCCTTGTGTTGCCATGGCATTGCACGGAGCGGTCGTCCAGTCACATTGGGCCTCCTGGCCCCGTGCCTGTAAGGCTCATACTGAGTCTAAAGGAGAGTGAGAAAAACGAATGAAAAAGGGACTCAGAGGTGGTACGTGCGGGAAGCGTCCTGTCGCTTCTCAACCCATGGGGCAGGTCTCTGACTTGCATTCTTAAGGGGAGGGGTATTGCCCCTGGGGGGTGGGGGGGGTCACTGTTTGAGGGACCAAGAGATCTGAGGCATTACAACAACTTGTGGCCTCCCGAGGGTCCCAGGACACAAACAGATACATGCTGTATCTGTGGCATTAAAATGTCAAGGGGGAGCAATTTGGAAAAAAAAAGTCTCAAAAGAATCCTTAGTGGGGTGATGAAGGTTGAGAAGCACTGCCTATGAGGAAGAAGGGGCCCCTTTTCACTTTCTGCTCAGCCTTCCCAAAGCACCTGTCTGATCAGATGAACGATGGCCCCATTTGCGGGCGAATTG
Source organism: Nasua narica (assembly GCA_028533885.1). Taxonomy (NCBI): domain Eukaryota; kingdom Metazoa; phylum Chordata; class Mammalia; order Carnivora; family Procyonidae; genus Nasua; species Nasua narica. The sequence continues at coordinate 62,123,431 of CM052811.1, forward strand.
TGTCGACGTCTCAGACAAGCCCTGTATTTGCCTTGAGGTGGCGATGGGAGGAAGCCTGGGTGTCTCTCTTCTCCACCAGACCTGGTTCCCCAAAGTGCTGTACCACACACAGTGTCCTTGGGTCCAGGTTCTCCACAGACATGTGCTCGTAGGCCGGAAGCCGGCCAAATGCTAGTTATGGCATTTGGAGCTATTTGTGAGGAGAGATTCCAGAAGACCTGAAAATCCTGGAAGCATTATTATGCTGACTGGTCTTGCTGTCCTTAGAGGAAAGGATCAGGATTTTTGCTTTTCCACTGGAAGAATTTACGTTTTTTGTAATTGTCAAAATTCCAAGTTATAGTCCCCTTCTCTAATATATTACTGTGAGAGGGGAAAGAGGGGGCATAAACACCTCACTACCTCACTAGACTTTCCTTGGTCCCACCTTCTCCCTCTGCAAGGATGACCAGTTTCAGTGGAAAACAAGGGCTCCTCAAGAGTGAGGTCATTCTCCTGATCCTGTCTCCTGTGCCCCCAGGCCTCCCAGCTCTGTTTCTCTGATAAAACAGTAGCTGTGTGCTGTGGACCTTGAACAACCTAAGGTCCAGTGAACAGAGCCTTGGCCTGACGTGTTCACACTCACACACCTCTGAGGAGACAGGCCACATGGCAATTACTGGAAGGATGTTCTCACCTCTGGGGCTGAGCTCTGTCCCTCAGGAATTGATTAAGGAAAAAAAAGAAAGCATTTGGTGAAATTCAGGAAAGCCATTAGAATGTAATAATCCATTTTCTTTGCCATATAGTTTCGCAGAGTGAATCCTTCTATGGCTTGGGAAAAGATCAATTTAAGGCCAAGCAGGTATTTCTCAGTGCCAGCCACTGCTCCTGGCACTTTTTACCAAGAAGTAAAAAGCAGTCTGATGTGAAGGAGAGAAGAAAGTATAAGGCCAACAGCGATTTAAAAAAAAAAAAAAGCAGAAATCAAGTGTGCCCAAAGAAAGGTGCAGGAAAGGGCTAGGGGTGATCAAAGACACATAGAGCGTATCTGGTTAGAAGGACTAGAAGAGGCCTCCTGGAAGAGACGCATGGGGGAGGCCTGTAGACAAGGGTAGGATTTGCAGGCAGGACAGTGGGCAGCACGCTGCAGGGGGAAGGGAGGATGTGAGCAGAAATCACTGCTGGGAAAGCAGCAGGTGTGTTAAGGGAACGAGCAGCTGCTCTTTGGACTGGGAAGTTACAGGTGATGTTGGAGAGTGCAGTTTCCCTGAGTGGAGGGCAGAAGCTACCTTGCAGATACAGAGGAAGAAGGAGGAGCTGAGTTGGCAGAAGCTGCAAGGTCAGATGGCTCTTTAAAAGGCCCAACATGGAGTTGAAGGCCAGACTAGCTCATTCTGCAGGGACCCCCATATGCTTCTGAATTCTGGAGGGTGTGTGAGTTGATGCCCTTGGTGGCAGGACCAGGTATCTCGGTGTGAGAGACCCAGTGCTAGAGAAGCATGGAGGAGAGCCTCAGAGAGAAAGGCTCCTTTCTCTGTCACTATTCAGAATTCAGTGTGTCTCTCCGAATCCACGAGGCTGTTCTAGAGGAAATGTTTGACTCAAGTAGGATAGGCCGCAAGATACCATCTGGGAGGCTTCTGGTCTTGCTGGAGAAGACTCAGCCGCTGACTTAGATGCTGGTTTAATGGGTGACATCATCAAGTCCTGACCTCTCTGAGCTTCCTTTCTCTGGTGCGGTAAATGATGCTATGACCTTCCCAACAGAAGCAAGATCCAGTGAGGCTCTCAAGTGATCACAGCTCTGAAAGCACCTCAGAACTTTTAATTTTTATGCTAGCATGAGCTGGTAGTTTTGATTCATAAATTATAAATAGTTTTTCATAAACTCTTTGCTCCACTGGTCTAAAATACAGAAACCGAGCCTTTAGGGGTCATCTGGAACTCATAGATCAATAGAACGTAAACACGAAGAGGGATATGAGTACCACCTAGTCTTCCCTGCCGAAAGACAGCTCATCATAGCGCTCAAGAGAGTAGATGCTAGGAATAGACTATGTCCGAATCCCATCCCTGCCACCTACTAGTTGCATGACTCTGAGCAAGACGATTTTTGTTTCTCTCTTTAGCATTCTCAGCCTGGAAAGCGAGGGTGAAGACTGCTCTCCAACTCACAGGCTGGCTGTGAGGATGAAGTGGGTCAGTCTGTGCGGAGGCCCGAGAATCTGCACAGGGTAAGTACCCTACGCACCGTTATGGCTAACATTTTTCAGATAAGGAAGCTGAGGTCTGGAGAGGCAAAGTGACTTTGACTCAAGGCCTTTCTTTGTTTGCCGGCTAGGTGGGGACTAGAACTCGTTTACGCGACTTCCAGGTCGGTGCCCTTCTACTGCTTCCCACTGCCCTCTGTTTATTCCTCAGTCAGCAGGACTTGCTTCTCAGAAACATTTTGAAATAAAGAAAAATCTGCCCACATCGTTTGGGTATCTTTAAGGGAGGAAAAATCACCTATCTTTCGGGAGAAGGAAGAGCCTCTCCCAAAGAACAGTAAAATCATGTCCTCCCACTGCATAAATTCCTGGAAAGCCCTTCCCAGTGAGTCTGCTCGCCACTTTGCCTTTTCTTGCCTGCCTGAGGCTGGACCCACACACCCACTGGTCTGGGTCTCTGGCATAATGAATAAGAACTCTACAAGGCTCTCCCTGGGCTAGAGGAAAAAGAAAGAAACTGTAAATTGTTGCCTTGAGAGTAGAGTCTACGTTTCTTCATGCTTGAAGTTGGGGCACCTAGCACAGTGTCTAAAAGGGACTCAGTAATTGCCCACTGAATTGACATGGAACAAAGTAGTGTTCAGCTTGTGACCCCGGGGAGTTCTGTGTGTGCAGCCTCATTGCTGTCTGGTGGAGACATTCATTTTATATTGTTGCTACCCTGTCCTGGGACTAAAATAGGCTGTGGAGAGGGCTCATTCCTGGGTCCCTAGGGAGAGCTTCTTGAACCCTTGGGACCTCAGTCGGTGTACCCATGACGGGATAATAATAATATGCACAACCTCCTGCAGATCAATGAGCATCTGCCTGCAAAATGCTGACCCAGCTGAGGTGAGAGATGCCGGGAGGCATGCGGGGGCGGGGGGGGGGGGCGGTGGCGGGCAGGGGGGTGGTGCCCCTGGGAAGCATCACCTAGGAGCCAGCACCCCCGGGAGCCTGCTTGGGCCGGGAGGTCAGCCTTAGTCAGGAGCTGCGGGCACTGCACACGCGCAGAGCAAGCGGCTGGGAACTTCGACCCTTCCATTCCTCACGGGCTCCGAAAGGGTAGGCGGCCATGGGATCCAGGACCTGGAAGAGGCCTATTCCTACCCTGCTTATCTGGGCCAAAAACAGTAGGAAAGCAGTCTAGAGTGCAGGGGAGGCCCGCTCCAAGATGATGTAAGTCAGGGCTCCCGCTCACATTTGCGCACCACTCGGTGTTCCGCGGTAATGTTTTCCCCGTTAGCAATAAGATGCAAAGACAGGGCAGTGTGTATGTGTATGTTTGCGCCAGGCGTACTTTTTATTCTCCTGACTTGTGTGCTGCTTAATGATAAAATGTCTTTTCTTTCATAAAATGTCAGTATTGATAGATGGTAGATAAAAAAAAACAACAGAATCTCCTTATTGAGAAAAAGCTGGTGCTTTTTTTTTTTTTTTGAGCCCCGTGGAGGAATGTATAATATAATTAATAGATATATAATAAGTATGTATGTCTGTTATGTATATACAGACATTTCCTGCTGTGTGAAATCCCGAAGTCTGGGTACCCACCATGGGAACGACTTGTTGAGGCTTCCGTGAACACAGAAGTTAAGTAGTGGCGTTACTTTATATGAAGGCCAGAAGCTGTGGGAGTCTCTCTTCAGGAGCTGTTCAGAGTCTGGAGTTCAAAGTCAAAGGCAGGACTTAGGTTCTGACCCCAGCCGCATTAAGGGCAGTATAAAGAATACTATTTGTAGTAGGCCTTGGTTGAATATCTTCTGGAAGAGTGCTAGGAAGTTTAAGTAACTGTATTTTAAGCCTTATCACCATCCCCACTTGGAGGGTGGGTGGATTATCCCCACTTAATAATGAAGAAACTGAGGCTCAAAGATATATTATTTTGTCTAAAATTATCTGACAAGAAAGCAACTGGGCTGGAATGTTAAAGCCTGTGCCATTTGTTCATAATGTGGGCTTTATAAATACTAGCTGCCATTTATTCAGGTCTTACTGTGTTCCAGGCACTGTGCCTAAACTCTTTTTAGAGATTATGTTATTCAAGTATTCTCATAACTCTATGAGGTATGTATGTGCGCATTATTATTCCCACTTTGCAGAAAAGTAAATTGAGGCTAAGAAAGGCTCAATTATTTGTCAGGGGGGTCACAGCTAATAAAAGACCTGAAGCCAACCTATCTGTCTGGCCCCAAGGCCCACGCCCTTCCCCATAGTAGTAAGCTGCCTCCCCCCAATACAAGCTTCCTGAGAAAGGGATTATGTCACTTTTGTGTGTCTTGGCAACCTCTTAGCTCATTTAAGATGGAGAAGAGAGGGATCACCTAAGGCTTGGTTGAGATGTGGGCATTTATCAAGGGGGGTGCTCTGGATACAGAGGATTGGTGGAAGGCAAGAATATTTTTTCTGCCTTAATAGCAGGAAACTAGAGTTGCCTTGACGTTGACTAAAAACAGGAAAAGCACTATTCTTAAGGAGCCATATAGTCCATATGAACCATAGGGCTATGTCAAGATGAAGTGAAAACTGGAACAGAGAGGCGGGAAAGTGACAGAGTGGCGTCTAGAGACCACCAGCATTAGCATTTCTGAACAGGTGAAAGAGCCTCTGACCAGTGGAGAGGTGGTGGTACATTTTAGAGGTGGAAGCATGAGATCCAGAGAAGAGAGATCTCTTTCTCACGCACGCTAAAATGTGAGCAGCGGTGTGCTGCAGTCTTCTTCCCAGATCCTGTTTTGGGTTAGCCTTGGAACGGCTAACATTCTGTGTTAGTCTTGGAAGGGCGCCAAGCTTAGGACACCACAGCACCCAGCTGTCAGCACTGATCACTCATTTGGCACCCAGATCTGATCCTCTGGACCATGACACTTCGCTCTCAGTCTCCATAACAACTCAACAACCACTAGAGAGGTTTCTGCTGCGCATTCTCTAGGGGATCTCTAGGGGATAGCCTTACATCCCATATCTGAAGACACCAATTCCAAGAGATGACGAGTCACGTCTTTTTCTGGCTCAGGAGGAAGAATCGATTATGATTGTGAAAATTCTTCTGTGTTAAACTTTTGGGTGACATTTTCTCTTCAAAATGGGAAACAGAGAAGTCTCCTGTAGGATACAGAACCCAGGGGCTCTGGATTTCAAGAGCAAATAAGCGAGCTTTAAGAAATAGTGAGAAGACGCTAAGGGCAAGTGCTTGAATCACTTGCCTAGTGAGGACCAATGTTTGTGTCCATTTTGGAACGAATGAGAATATGTGATCCAATGCATCCTGGGTGCTTTCCTTCCAGTTTGTCACTGGCCCAGAGAGCACTCAAAAGGCGATCAGGCAGGGTCTAGGGAAGGGACACTTACTTCTAAACTCCTCCCTCACCAGTACCCAAATTGCCTGAAATGCTGTCATTCGGATTCGGTGCTTATGTATTTCATCCAGGCATCTTTATTATAGATCTGGGGAAAATATGGCCTATTGACATTAAAGCCCTTGTGAGATAGGACTCCGAGGAGCTGAGATATCTGGGCATATGGTAGGGAGGGAATAAGGAAAGAAAGAAATTATGCAGAAAGGAAAAGAATACCTTTCCTAAGGTTTAACTGGTGAGAACTCCTCACTCTCTCTGACACTTCTTTAAGCCCCACCTAACCAGCCTAGAGTCAGCTTTAGGAGTTGACAGCACTGCTTTCGTGGAGTGCCCTTAGCCAGGGAGCCCTGACCAGAGAACGCAGTTGGTTCTTTTGGCTTTGGTCTGTAATTGAGGAAAGGACAACTTCTTTGACCAGTGGGGGACACTGTTGTCAACTAGCTGACGGTTCTCTCTGGCTAAGGCTGCAGAATTGGATGAGAGGCTCTTTCAGATAGATGCTCTTAGCTCCTCCCCTATGAAGGGGCTCATGTGCCCATATGTGCCTCTCTATTGAGATGAACCCCTCAGCAAAGCCTTGGTGCTCAGGGAGCTGAAAGTCACTGTCTTATGGGAAAACAATGGCAAATCCATCCATCAGGCTGGTAGCTGCTCCATTTTTGGAGGAGCCATAACTGAAATTTAAAGTTTCAGGTGGAAGCAAAGAGCTGAAATCTCAAAGTGGCTCTGCAAACAAGAGGGCAAAGAGTTGTAAGTAGTCAGTTTCAAAAGACTCCCTCCCCCAAATTGTTTTAGAGGCTGTCTTTCTTTGAGAGTAGAGAATCGAAGAATGGAAGCTCATTTTAATCTGATTTAATCTGATTTAATCTGGACTCTTAGTTCAGAGGACAGGGCCACAGTTGGTGTTCAAAGGGGAAAAAAATAGAGCCCCAGTTGCTTCTTGGAGCCAGGAAAGCTTCCAATTTCTTCTCAGCTTTATAGAGCACATGCTTAGGAAAATGACTGAAGCCTGGGAAATTATGAATATCAGATTTTAAAAAACCAGTGACCAGCTGCAATTTTCTGTCATGAGTTTTGTGATTGTTGTTGTTTGGTTTTGTTTTGTTTTTGATTTAAGGGATAGGAAACCTTTTATACATTGGGTTTTCCAAATTGATCTAAGAGTCTATTATACTAATAGTCACTTACAACATAAAAAGGCCTTTGGCTTTCTGTTCTGAATTTCAGGCATGGGGATGGCATCTCCACTGTTCTATCATATTTATTCGCTCTGATGAAAGGAAAGAAGATTGACCATTAAAAGCTGAAGGTCATCCATACAGTTGTCCCAATAGCAATCTGTGTACCTTTAACCCTGTGGAGGAAAAGTAATTACCCTTTGGCTTCTGGTGACCTCAACTAACCTTTGTTGAAGGGCCAGAGAAAATAAAGGCTGACCATCAGGCCGCCCTAGCTGCCCTGGGCTTAACCTGCTGTGTGAATGAAGAGCAACCCAACAATAGCAGGAGAGGGTGTTGCCATGGAAATAGCCCTGGACCAAGGAGCAAAAATCAGAAATTTATCACAATTAATTGTTTTATTAAGAACCTCCGATCTTTTTGGATTATTCCCTGAGGGGGGTGGGAGGGGGAGATATGTTCTCGTTTAGATCTCACCAAGAAAAATTCTATTCAAATAAATGAAGCAGCCCATGCAGTAAAGCCATCTGAGTTGTGGCTCCAACTAGACAGCTTTTCGAGAGACGAAAGGATCTATATCTCCCCATAATCTATAAAGATGCAAATGCAGACAGCCAGGAGGAGGGCCTGGGAAGCTGGCGCTACCAGACACATGGGTTGAGGGTGAGGGTTTTGGGCCTCTGTCTTTTAATATTTTCGGTAGACTGGTGCCTGTGCTTTCACGCTTTGGCAAGGACTGGAAAGTACAGGCAATCATATGTGATGGTTTATCAGTGAACAGAAGTGCAATGTCACATTTTGCTGTCCTTGTTTAACCTTTCTGTTCAATGGAATCCACCCTCTACGTGCTTTTGAGGTGAGCTCATTGAGAACAGAGACTAGAAACTTGCCATCCAATTATGTTCAGATTAAACTGGACTAACCCAAGACACTCTGGCTGCTGTCAACTAATTGAAGGAAAAAGAAACGGAGTGAGAAAGAGCTCTTTTAGGGAGAACCTACGGGTTATCTCTCAGGTATAAGCAGATTTATTTAGAAGAAATAGTATTTGTTTTTAACATCAAAGTGTTCATTTGTGTTCATTTTATTCGTCATTTTTATTTTAATGCAAGGATGAAATTAGATTTTAGAAAGTAAACATGTAGAATTTTCTTTTTTTTTTTTATTACGTGGATTAAGGAGTTGCTAAGGAGTTGCTATTTGCTAAAAGATAAAACTCCCCTTATCTTTTTCTTTTTGGGTGGGTGCTAGAATGGCAATGTGAAACATTCATCTGTTGTGTTTCCTAAGCAGTGAGTTATTTATGTTAATCAGTTTTTAAAATAATTTGAGGTACTAAAACAAAGCAGGTGGTTAAGCTCAGATATTGATTTTTCTCTTTAATGGGTATTTCACCAGTGCAGTAGTAACCACCAACGAAGGAAAATAAATAGCAGGTGTTCACTGAAGACCCTGTTCACAATGAGATTTGCTTTTTTTTTGGCCACGGCATAAGATGCCAACCACAGTTTCATGTATGCAGTTTAACTACAGATGTTTTAGGAAATTAATCTCGTATTGGGGAGAGGGTTTCTTTGGCTTTTATTAGAAACTGGGAAGTTAGGTTTAGTCCATGTAAACTTTTTGAACAAGAAGACACTGTTGGCACTCTGTTAACTGATGATGAAATCGAGCTCTTGGGCTTCTTGTTTCCCCACGTCCCGCCTGCAGTTAGTTTGTCACTCATTTTGTGTGTTGCTCCCACTGTTAGGGCCAGGACTTTCCGTCTGCTAGCACACCGGGTACCTGTGGTCACGAGGCCCATCTCGAACAATGAGATAGATGTAGCTAGCCTCTTTAACCACTGTCTGTGGCCTTCGGCAGGCTTTGAATCTTTTTCTCTGCTATAGGTAACAGGTTTTTCTATGTGGCAGCAAACATCCCCAAAATAAACCTACAACGAGGCCCTGCTTGTGCTTACCTTGTTGCTCAGCGGCACCTTGCTTGTGATCAGGCTGCCTCGTTTCCGTGTGCCTCAGTGTTTTGGTGAGCTCATACCCGCTCATAGGGGCTAAGAACATTCCTTCTGGCTCCGCAGGACCTGCCATGCTGCGCTTGGTCTTCACAGGCCTCACTGTATTTGGACCATCTCCAGGTTTTCTGTTTTTATTAACCCTTTGCCGGACAGCTTGAGTGAAGCAGCCAAACGAAAAGTGAAGATGATAAGGGGGTTTCTGTTGTTTCACCTGTTTGGGCCAAGAGAAGAATGAGGGAGAGCATGAAGGTCGGGAGCAAACCGTAAGAACTGAGGCTCATCTGCCCTGTGTGGAGGCAGCACACATCTCCTTGGTGTCCCCCATTCAACATGATTATGTGTAATTTCTGCTGATTTGGATAATCGTCTGGGTATGACAATTACCGAAAGATATTTCACTACATATATAGTTCACTTGTGGAGTGCATCTTTATTGTTCGAATTTTGTTTAGAGGAAAGACACTGTATGCATTTATTTAGTTTTCATAGAGATCTTTCCAAAATAATTTTGCAAGGAACAGGATAGATCAAACCTGTCAGTGAGTAGATACTGTAATGAAGACATGAGAATATTTACTGACTGATAACTGACAGTGCTTCAACTTTAATTGCTCTCCAATAACACCCATAAAAATGGTATTGAAGTATGAAGAGTCATTTACAAGAGGACTACTGAGAATGGTTCTTCATATTTTTCTAATTTTCTACTCTTTTCCTCTAATCCTTAGTCTTATGTATGCACACTTAGCTACAATGTAAATGTTCAAACTATGTAATGTAAATGAGCAACTAAATACAGTATGCAAGGAACAAAAAGATAATTAGGTAATTAATGAAAGAAAGAATTAGATAAATATATATGTGGAAAAATGCTAAAAACTGGTACACTTCGAACATGCGTAATTGAAAAACAACATGGAATTTGATTGGCAGAGTTTTTGATAATTTCATAGGGTTAACATCCCTATTTTAAAAACAATACAGAATTTTGTCAACAGAGTTTAACATACTTTGTATAAGGTAAATATACATATTTTAAAATAATGTGACATTTTGTCATGACAATTTATAATAATGTTAGGTTGAATGGGTACTTTCAATGAAGGCAAAAAAAAATGCTAGTTAAATAGCTGATGGGTGTTAACATTCCCAGCTTCAAATTCAGCATACATTAATGGCATGGCATTATTCTGCCACACTCAGTATTTAAAATATCTTTCCATGTCTCATGATTCAGTGTAATGAATCATATATGGAATACAGGATATTTACAGGGAATACCTAGGTATGACATTAGCACTGTATCTGAGTTAAAGGATACAAAAACTTAAAAAAAAATATGACATCAGTGTGCCTTCTAAATGGACACAATCCAGTCTTCTTTAACAGACTGATGGAAATATGATGCTCTCAAACTTCCTGTAGTTTCAAGCACAATGCAGAAAGCAGGCAACTTAAAAAAAAAAATTAGACCGATTTAAATGCCCATCAAAACCCAAAGATATTCCGAAGAAATGGTGAAATGTGCCTATCACAGAGTCCTACATGGTTCATCCTGAGATGGAAGCAGCAGTAGGAATTTTAGAAAACATTACATTTAAAAATGTCTATTATGTCCTTCTAAAGCAGATGATGAACCCTGTTTAAAGTCCCGACCACCAGAATTCAGTGTACAATAGTGCCGTGTACCCGGCCTCAAAGTAGCAGGGCTCGGTGCGGTTTGCCCCCTCCCACCACAAGCACCTCACGACAGTGAGGATCTAAGCTGTGAGCAAGAGTATGAGCTAGCCTAAAAGTTACCTTCAGGATGCAGTCGCTTCATGCTGCAGCGCCCTGGATCTCCAGGTACCCAAACTCTGTTTCCAGCAGAAAGTCCTGAGGTAGAGAGAGTTCTCATCCGGAAGCCCTGCCCGCTGGTCTTCTTAGGAAGCTGGCGCTGGAACATTTTATTTTTTTCAGTCCCGTTTGATGATGGGCCTCTGTGTCAACTAGCGCTTGTCGACCCCTCCCCAGCCCTTCTTAGGGTGGAGGTGACCGGAAGGTTGAAGGACTGCAGGCCGTACACCAGGCTCCCCTCCTCGGCACACCTTAGTGCGAGCATGGCACGGGGACTCTGAGGGGACCTGAGCCATCATATAGTCCACAGATCGCCGGCTTTCCCCACGTCCTGCAGTGCTGGAGAAGGGGATTGTTGCTGCAGGAAAAAAAAAAAAAGAAAAAAATCTGGCCACACTGTAGAAATAATCACCGCAGTTCAGCTCGCCCCCCACCTCCCTCTGTGCGCTCTCTCTTCCTCTGTCTCTCCCTCTCTCTTTCTCGCTCTCTATGCGAGGCCCCAGCTGATTCAGGCTGCATCCATCCATACATAAATCATTCCCCTTATTCTATTGGTTACATGGTACATGGCAAGTATTGATTTTTTCCGTTGCCTCATTGCTGGAGAACACTTGGTTTTTGTGAGACAGAAAAAGAAACACACACACACACACACAAAAACAAAACCTAAACCAAACAAACAAACAAAAATCCTCACCAGAGTTTTGTCTAGACCAAAAATAATGAAGCAGATTTGTATCATGCTAACGATAAGCATGTTGGAAAAAGAGCATACTTTTGGGAAGCCTTTTGCTGTTTGTTTGCATGTGCTCATGGTCTACCCCATCTCAAAATAAGAAAGAATTGTTCCCACTCATCCAGAGCTCTGGGTTCAGGAAATAGGAACCACATGCACAGAGTCTCCCTCCATAATTGTGGGGGGCAAGGAGACACCTGACTGATCACCAAGTCCAGGGAAAAAGAAAGTTTAGTTAAAACATCACTCACTCAAACACCAAGAATAAGGAAGCAGAAAATAATGCCTCGTGTCCAAATGGCAGGCACAGGGAGAAAGAGAAGCTGATCTGGGTTTATCTAGGGTGGTGATAAAATGTGCAAGTGTGACTTGTTTGTGTGATCAGTATAGAATGTGCCTCAGCTGTGAAAATAGTGTGTCTTTTAGTACTCAGAGATGGGACAGAGCAAGAAAGTGAATACATCCTAGTTTAGGATTCAGGCATTTGAGTATCAGAGAGAGAGAGCGCGTTCTTCAGACGCAAGTTAAAACACACAGGAATCTTAATATATGACTTGTCACAAAGATCAATTCGTTTTAAAGTGGTGGTGGCTCTTGGAGTCTGTCCAAAGGGGTTTTATTCCTGAAATATCAAAATGACTTCTTTATGAGGTAATGCTGTCCAAAGGATCGGCGCAATATACAACGGGATTATTACAACGAGGAAATTGTTGTTAGAGGGTTGCAGGGTGACCAGAAAGGCTTGAAAAGATGGTAAAAAGCCCATTTTAAATTTTATAAACTTACGTGATGATTGATTATCAGTCTAACAAAGGGTGAAGTTTAGGAACAAAGATAATTTAGCATGGACGCAGGTCATGGGACATTTTCTTTTAGGTTCTACTTAGAGCCATCGACTAAGAAATTTACTATGCACAAAGTGTAAATGAGCAGTGTGATGGCTTCTGGAACCTCCTTTATGGCTAAGAAGAATGCCTCCTAACCCAGAACACTTACTCCGTACACAGAGTTTACCAAGTTCAATTGTCACCGTCCTCAGAAGTCAGACGAGGATTTCTCCTCGTCGGCCTCACAAAAGCTGTGCTGGGGAATTCTTTCTGTCCTTTCCATCCGTCAGTTTACCTAGGGGTCCTTGGGCCTCGGCTCCTTTGGGTGATGAGGATCCTGGACAGGAGATTCTATAGAGCAGGGCTGCTGGGGCCGTGTCCATGTGGAGCTGGGGCCTCGCCTGTCTGGGTGTTTCGTCCTTCAGTGCACAAAATTACACTTCTCTTTCTTCTCTTCATTGTCTTGTCTTCATGGAAAGACTCTGAGCCTCTCCATCTGCTAAAAGCACTGGCTTCTCTAAATGGCCCTTTCAAGGGAAACCCTGTGAATTAAGGTGTGGGAGGAGGCCTGCAGTGGAATTTTGTCCAAATAAATGTTTGTTATTTTGTTTCACTTTGTTTGTGTGGTTGTTACAGTTTTGGGGCTGCCATCCAGTTGCACGTTCTTAATTTCCTATCCATGCACTGGGAAGGATGGCAAGCTTGCCTGTCTATTTACCTGCGTGCTGAAAGAGTCCATGAAGGACTATGAACATTTTAGATTTAGAAGGAAAACCACAGCAGTACCTATAGGAAACCCTCTGAACATGACCTCTTCTTTTCTCTGCCTCATCCTTTCCTGCTTCAGCAATTTGAGCAAATGTTTACGGACCACTTACTCTGGGCTGGTGATTTACTGGGGCGAGGGAAAGTGGCAAAGCTAAATGCCGTGCCTGCTCCCATCCCAAGGAACTCTCTGAGGGACACATAGGTCCCAGCTGCTGCCCAGGCGGGGGACAGTCACTCGTGTGGTGAGGCTTCTGCTATGTCACAGTTTCCTGTTCTCTGTAGACCTGTTTCTCTAGAAAAGTCCTACAATTACACTGAGTAACGAACACCCAGAGAGGTCTTTGCTTTAATGTCTTATCTGCATTGAACTCGAACAAGATTTTAAGTGACCAGCATAAAGTTTGCCCACACACAATAGGCATTTATTAGTTTTTTTTTTTTTTAAGACAATGTGGTTCCCAAAGGAGAGTGAATTATAACCAAAGCTCACAATCATTATACAGTTACGGTATCACTGCATAATGTCGTGTAATTTGCACAATAACCCTGTTTTTAAATAAGCTTAGTTTATGCCCATTTTAAAGATAGGGAGAGTGCCTGGGTGGCTCAGTTGGTTAAGCTTCTGCCTTCCGCTCAGGTCATGATCCTGGAGTCCTGGGATCAAGTCCCGCCTCGAGCTCCCTGCTCAGCGGGGAGCCTGCTTATCCCTCTGACACTCCCCCATCTTGTGCTCTCTCTCTTTCTCTGTTTCTCATTCTTCCTCTCTCAAATAAATAAAATCTTCAAAAAATAAAGATAAGGAAATGGAGGCAGAGAGAGTTCAAGTAACTTGTCCAAAGCTACCCAGCGGATAAATGGGGGATCAGTTTTCAGACTCCTCTGCTCGTAACAACTACTCAGTGTGGAGGCCTTAAATTCTAGCTGAGAGTCTTGACAGAGGGTGTCACCAAGGAAGTGACATCTGTGCTGGCCCTGAAGCATGTTGCATGCCATAATTCTTGAGCCCTATAAATATAATTTGATTCACTATGAAAAAAGGAAACATTTTAGATCTACCAGTGGAGATTGCTATTATGAGGAATTGGGGGAGGGGGAGCAGCGTTTCGGAAAGAAAATATTTGCCTATTCACCTGTGTGTCAGGACATGTCTGGATATTTGTGAATGGGGTTTTCCAAAGGTGAGGCTCACCCACGGAGGGAGCAGTGACAGGCCCCAGCAAATGGAAATCCCAGGCAGAATCCAAACACGGCTTCTGAGGAACAGCGACTTTCTACAACCGTGTGGCAAGCACGCTCCAGAATTCATAGGTTGAATTGACAGGTTTTTCAGAGAACCAGAACACGAGTCTCTCTTATTTCTTTTCCACTCAAACACTACCGGGCGAGACTATAAAAATAGCAAGTGGAATTTACATCAGAAACTCACCTGTAATATTTCCTGACCACCTCAAAAATTTTGAGGTAGAAAGAAGTATAGTTGCAGAGCAAGTTTTTAGCCTCTTTGCAAGGGATCCCTTAGAAGAGGAAGCTGGTTCCAACCTGTCCTAAAGGGGACTGACCTGAGATTTGCCTGCCTGAGTCTCCTTCTTCTCAGAGCTCTTGGCCTCCGTAACACATGGTGATTTATTTAAAAAGCATTCATTCAAGCATTGAGGGCAAGGAGGTATTTCAAGATAAACAAATAATAAAAATGACACTAATATTATTATAGAATTGATACTAATGTAGACAAAAAATCACGCACACATTTTCCTTTCTTTCCTTGCAATCTCTGTCATTGGTTTTGGTCTTCTTCGTGCCTGCCTGATACATTGGCCAATCCCAAAACAGAGATCCAGAAGGTATGTTAGGACAGTGGCCATCTGAGAATACATCCCAGTAAGCCCTGGTGCCCCCGCCGCAAGAGCAGGAGACAAGTCCCAGCGAACACAGGCTGTCCAAGTTATCGCACTCATTTCACAGCCCAGGAGGGAAAACAAAAGAGCAGCGGGCAGCCCGTCAGGGATACAACCTAACATATACCCCGTGTTATAAAACTGGACTGATAAGAACCAGGGCAGGGATGTTTTACCTGAATTTATTGCCTAGCAACAAAGGCTCTACCTCGAGAGAATGGTGTTCTGTGGGTTACCAAGTAACTGGCTGTGACAATTACCCAACAGCTGGCCAACTAATCTACATACCCTTTCACCCCAGCCCGCTGAACGCCGGACCGTGGACAGCTCACTAACAATAGACACAATCTAATATTTTATTTAAGAACTGACAGGGGCCACAGTGGTGTGGGTCCTGCAGCCTTGTGAATTTCACTATTTTAATTTGGCCATCCAGTTCTCCAGGACCTCCTGGGCCGAAAGAGTTGTTGGAAGCAGTGGTGATACCCAAACCCGTTTTCATCAGAAGGTTATCCTGTGGATCTTTTGGGGAAAATATTTCTTGTAACTGAACACAAAGTTTTGTTGAGAAGGAAGAACCTGCAAAGACAGTCATTTAGAGAAAGGCAACACCAAATTTGATCCTTCCTAATTTCTTACAGGTAAATGCTGAGTCGGCCTGGCTGTAGAATACAACACATAGAGAATAGATTAGAACTTTCCAGGACGGTTAGTTGTAGACAAGTACTGAGAACTGTTTTGACACTAGGAAGATTGGATTTGATGTTCGTGTTCTAAAGGCCTCGATTACAAGCTATGATTACTTATCAAGTCATTTCTATTCTGGATGCCAAAGGAGAAAAGCACAACCATAGATATATTTGATTGCATATATTACTTGCACTCATGTCTTTAGGATTTTTACTTACAACTGGAAATACTTGCCCCTGTATCTGTGTACCCCCAAAGAGTCAATGCTTCAAGTTGTAGACTTACACACCTTCCATCCACAAACAGCTGTGGAAGGTGAATCTATTGCACAGTAGAATGTCCAGAATAATTTAGAGAAGACGTCATTATGATCCCTCCCCCTCATGCCTCCCCAAGACCCACTATGGGCTCCAGGGAGAACCCATTTCTAGGAAATAGAATCATGACAAGGTGAAACTCATCGTTTTTTTTTTTTTTTAAGATTTTTATTTATTTATTTGTCAGAAAGAGAGAGTGTGCACAAACAGGGGGGAGCGGCAGGCAAAGGGAGAAGTAAGCTGTCCCCTGAGCAGGGAGCCCAATGTGGGACTTGATCCCAGGACCCTGGGGTCATGACCTGAGCCAAACACAGACGCTTAATGACTGAGCCACCCAGGCTTCCCTGAAAGCCATCTTTTAAAAAACATACCTGACAGAACCTCCACATGTAAGTCACAAGTGGGTCATTTTTGAAATCTCTATTTCTATTTCAGTTGTGCTGCTCTACGCTGCAACAGACTTCACTGGAACTCTTCAGAACTGGTTTACTATCACTTAGTAAAGCCCATAGTCCTCATAGCACATTTCATTTGGGGCCAATAATCCAGCACCTAGAATGGTTGGCACATAACTGCCCCCAGTCTATGTGTGTTGAATGAACAAGTGAATGAACCCAGTCTCATCTACCTGTCTTATTAACCAGAAAGCTCTAAGTGAACTTGATTTAAAAATTCAAATTGACATTCAGTAGATAGATATTTGCCCTATGTGAGACTATTCAAAGGAATCTAATGTTCCTAAGAAGGCACATTCCTCACTCTTTGATTCGTTTAACAAGTGTTCATAAGATGCCATCGATGAGCGGGTACTATTCTAAGTCTTGGGCTACAATGGCAAACTAGACAGAAGAGCTCTTGGCTTTCAGCCAAGGGAGGTGGAAAATGAGCACATCTATAATAAAATGGCAAGTAATTATGTACACGAATGGGAAAAACAAAGCAGAAAACAGGAGAGAGTGAGGGATGGGAGGACAAGAGTCTCTAAGGAGATGGCATTTCAGTAGAGACCCGAAAAGATGAGGGGGGAAGACCTGTGAAATCTGGGAAGAGTTCTTTATGGGGAAACATTAGGATGTGCAAAGGCCCCAATGTAGCTATTATGATTTAAAAAACAATTAGGGCAGACAACTTAATAGTATTTTTGTAGTAAATGAATCCCCCCCTCCCAAAGCATCCATTTTGTAGGAGGGGAATATTTGCTGCATGCATAAGTTTTAGGAGTCATTTACTGTATAAATCTTACTAATCCAGTCCTAGGACTGCTATGGTTGCTGCTGAGTAATTTTTCGGTAGGTGTTTTGAATGTTTTTCTTATGTGATAATCTTCAAGATGCCTTTGAAACCATGTAATGTTTTCAGGATGCTTAAAATGTATGCATCGTGACACGTATCCTGCACAACATGATGTTGGAGTTGTTTGTGGGTTTGTCATGCTTCCCTGCTAGAGTGGAAGCTCCCAAGGGGCATGGACCCCATCTTTACCTTTGTATCCTGCCCACTCCCCAGTGTGGGGTCTTCCATACAATAGGTGCTCAATAAATGTGTATCTTAAAAGGGCATGAATACAATAAACCAAGTGTCGAACATACAACCAAACTGACTCCGTGCCCCGTTCACAATTTCGCACCCACATGTATCCACAAGTGCTGTCCCACCAGAACCATGCTTTTGAGAGGATTCCACTTTTTTTAAGAGAGAGAGAGGGAGGTGAAGAGGGAGAAGAGGGAGGGGTAGAGGGAGAAAGAGAGAATCTTTTATTTATTTATTTATTTATAATTTTTTTAGATTAACATATAATGTATTATTTGCCCCAGGGGTACAAGTCTATGAATCATCAGTCTTACACAATTTATAGCACTCACCATATCACATATCCTCCCCAATGTCCATAATCCAGCCACCCTATCCCTACTCCCCTACCCCCCAGCAACACTCAGTTTATTTCATGAGTTTAAGAGTCTGTTATGATTTGTCTCCCTTTTTTTTCCCCTCCCTACCCCCCATGACCCCCTACCCTACCTCTCAAATTTCTCATATCAGAGAGATCATATGACAATTGTCTTTCTCTGATTAACTTATTTCATGTAGTATAATAGCCTCTAGTTCCACCCATGCTGTTGCAAATGGCGAGATTTTGAGGGGTTTTTTTGATGGCTGCATAGCATTCCATTGTATATATATACCACATCTTCTTTATCCATTCATCTGTTGATGGACATCTAGGTTCTTTCCATAGTTTGGCTATTGTGGACATTGCTGCTATAAACATTTGGGTGCACGTGCCCCTTCAGATCACTACATTTTATATTTAGGGAAAACACCCAGTAGTGCAATTGCTGGGTCGTAGGGTAGCTCTATTTTCAACTTTCTGAGGAACCTTCATACTGTTTTCCAGAGTGGCTGAACCAGCTTTCATTCCCACACAGTGTAGGAGGGTTCCCCTTTCTTTGCATCCTCACCAACATCTGTTGTTTCCTGACTTGTTAATTTTAGCCATTTGACTAGTGTGAGGTGGTTTTGATTTGTATTTCTCTGATGCTGAGTGATGTTGAGCACTTTTTCATGTGACTATTGGCCATTTGGATGTCTTCTTTGCCAAAATGTCTGTTCATGTCTTCTGCCCATTTCTTGATTGGATTATTCGTTCTTGGGTGTTGAGTTTGATAAGTTCTTTATAGATGTTGGATACTAGCCCTTTATCTGATGTGTCATTTGAAAATAGGGAGAGAGAGAATCTTAACCAGGCTTCATGCCCAGTGTAGAGCCCGACCAGGGGCTTGATCTCATGACCCTGAGATCATGACCTGAGCCCAAATCAAGAGTCAGATGCTTAACCGAATGAGCCACCAGGTATTCCTAAGAGGATTCCAGTTTATCCAGAACCAGTTTCTTACTGTCTATCTTTCCTTGGCACATCATATGCCAGGCAAAGAGATAAATTTCTCTGCCTTCTAGGTCTGGCCTGTTCGTTCCTTTTAGACTGTTCTTATTGACAAGTGGTCCATTGTGTTTTGCCTTGAATAAAGGAAAAATCTGACCTGACTTACCAGAAGAGTGGAATAGCAGAAGTTGACAACCTGAGGTTTGTTTAAAATAAGATGCTTCTGAAATGGTGGGTTGAGTGCTACAATTTGATCAGACAGGCCTCTATAAATTCTAATGTCTTTAAGATTTCACAAAATTTTCCAGTCCTGTACATTCTAGAGGTAGTGGCTTTTCTATACTCTTATTAATATACTGGTTATTTTTAGTGATAAAATCCCTCTTAATGTTTTGAGAAATAATTCAAATATTATGCATTTTCCATGAGTATGTAACCCTCTGAGTATTTCATGCCTATTTCATTAATCAAGTTAACAATCCCAATATGAATAATAGCTGTCATTTATTAAATGTGCCAACCACTTTATATATTTCACCCTTCATCCTCAAACCAACTGCATGAAATAGTGTCATCCCCGTTTTACAAATGAGGAAACTGAGGCTCCAAAAAGTTTAAGAGGGAGGCTGGGTGGCTCAGCTGGTTGAGTGTCTAACTCCTGTTTTTTTTTTTTTTT
>CM052811.1:62142938-62197389 GCA_028533885.1 Nasua narica
ACTCCTGTTTTTGACTCATGTCATGATTGCATGAATTGTGAGATGGAGCCCCACCTCAGGCTCTGCGCTCAGTGGGGAGTCTACTTGAAAGAATCTCTCCCTCTGCCCCTTCCCCTGTTCTCTCTCTCTCTCTCTCTCAAATAAGTAAAACTCTTTTTAGAAAAAGAAAAGCTTAACAGTTTTCTGGAATTTAAAACTGGTCTACTGAGCTCTGAAGTTCATATTTGGTTGTTTTTTTGTTTTTTTTTTTTTTTCCCCCAGTATATTGCAAACACCTCATTCTTTTCCTTAGTAAAAAATTTTTTTGGTATGAGAACAATTCAAAGTCTCTGACCCTAATACAGAAATAATTCCCTGAACTTTGGACATTGATTCAGTGATATATTCATTAAGAACCTGCTCTTGTTCACATCCTGTAGTATCTGCTATAACACAGTATTAGTAAGACAGAACACCTCTGTATAAGGATGTGTAAGTGTAGCTGGAAGGACAAAGATATATTCAGCTTATGAACTCACGGTTGGGATGAAGGTTACAGTGCAGCTACAAACTCGAGGCTAAAAGACACAGGTGAGTAGTTTTGCTGGGATGATGGCAGTTGAGGAAGATCGACTGTTTCATCCATGCCTTGAGGGGTGAGGGGTATCCACTGGGCAAAGGAAGTCTGGTGAATATTCTAGTCAACATGACCATGAGAATGGTGGAGTGGATCAGTGTGGGTACTAGTTTTCAGAGAAGTTGCTGGACTGTAGCAATGACTGTGGAATGGTAGGGTTGAAAGTTGGAACATGTCATAAAAAGTGACCTGAGAATTCACCCTAAATTGAATACTTGGCAGTTAGCTTCTAGCGCTGCTGGTTTTTCTTCTTTTAGGCTTTTATTTTCTTTCTTTCCTGATTATTGGATTTATGTAGGTCTGTGGGGGAAATTTTAGAAAGTACAAACAGGTGTAATAAACCAGAAAAATAAAAAGTTACCTTTGTCTAGTACTTCGAGCATACTATTCTTCACATATTGGAGGTAATTACAAGTAATAAAACTTTGTAGTAGGCTTTTCTTGCTTAGTGAAGCTCCATATTTGCATCACAATACGATCAAAAAAATAGTAGTTTTGTCTTTGTTGCCTGCCCATCCTTTGTCCCTGTCTTTGTGGTTGCCTTGGACTCCAGAACCCGCTGAAAAACAGTTAGGCCTCACCAGTTCCTGGCCCATGGGATACTCTGTGTGTGTGTGTGTGTGTGTGTGTGTGTGTGTGTGTGTGTGTGTCCAGTGACCATATCTGGTTGAATTGCATACAGATACCTGACCCAAGTTGGGCCTGTTATATCTTGGTGGAAGTTTAGAATGAAGGCACTGAAAGACCAAGTCATCAGTGGTGCTGGGTTCTGGACCCAGATTTGGCATCAAGGCCAGTTAAAGCCACATGCAAACTAAAGTTGTAGAAGAGAAGTGGTCATGGTTCCCTTCAGAGAGAGAGAGAGAGGTTGAGTAGAGGAGGTATGCAGCAGGCCAGAGAAAAGATACCATATGGACCAGAGAGAGATGAAGATGAAGAGGGGAGCTGCTAGAGCATCTTCCTGTTCCCATGAATCCACTTGTACTTCCTGTACTTCATTTCAGTTAGATTCTTTATCAGTTTCTCACAGGAAGTCATTTGAATACATACCCATTCTTTTCAACAAAAAAACATTCTTACTGGGATGCCTGGGTGGCTCAGTTGGTTAAGCAACTGCCTTTGGCTCAGGTCATGATCCCAGCATCTTGGGATCGAGTCCCACATCGGGCTCCTTGCTCCGCAGGGAGCTTGCTCCTCTCTCTGCCTCTGCCTGCCTCTCTGCCTGCTTGTGTTCTCTCTCTGTTAAATGAATAAATAAAATCTTTAAAAAAAACAACAACAACAAAAAAAACATTCTTACTTATAGCAATTTCTTTAACTTTTGTTTAAGCCTTAAAATTTTTTTTCCCAATTTTTGCTTTTGGTGTTTTTAAAAAATAAATATGCTTTGCCGTTTTTGATAGTTATGTCTTTGGTCTTTTTCTTTGTCATTACTTACATTGCATTTACACTTAAATATTCTTCCCCTAATCAGAGATTAGGTAAAAAATTCACCCTTAAATTTTTTTTATAGATTTGAAAAAAAAATGATATTGCCTTTATTTAAATCTAATCCATATGGAATTTATTTTTCTGTATGTGTGAGACAAGGCTCTAACTGAATATCTTTTAAAATACAAATAGCTAATTAGTTGTTGCAGAATCATCTCCTTTCTCACTGATTTGTGATACCTCTTTGATCATATGTTAAGTGTGTGTGTGTATATGTGTGTGTGTGTGTGTGTATTACATGGGTCTCTTACTAGGTTATCTATTCTATTTATTCAAAAGAAAATATTTTTAAAAATAAAGCAAATACTTCTAGTCTATGGTCAGTAATGATCTAATCTCTGGAGAAATTGACTGGATTCAGAGGAGGATAGTGCTATGTTAGAGAACTTAGGTTAGCACGTCATTTGATGCCTATGACTCTCTGTACTCTGAAAGACAAGTTGATATTTATATTGGAATGCTTCCATCTTCTTTCTGAGGCAGCTTCAGTAACCCTGACAATTCTGGTAGTTTTTGAAGACTTGATATAAGTTTCCTATTACAGAATTTCAACTTATGAAATTGTGTTTTATTTTAGAAAATATAAAACTATCCAGAGTTTAAAAATGTGCTAGATTGGGGTGCCTGGGTGGCTCAGTGGGTTAAAGCTTCTGCCTTCGGCTCGGGTCATGGTCTGAGAGTCCTGGGATCGAGCCTCGCATCGGGCTGTCTGCTCAGCAGGGAGCTTGCTTCCCCCTCTCTCTCTGCCTGCCCCTCTGCCTACTTGTGATCTCTCTTTCTCTGTCAAATAAATAAATGAAATCTT
This sequence comes from Nasua narica, assembly GCA_028533885.1. Lineage (NCBI taxonomy): Eukaryota > Metazoa > Chordata > Mammalia > Carnivora > Procyonidae > Nasua > Nasua narica. Next base: position 62,145,851 of record CM052811.1, read on the forward strand.
TTTTTAAAAATGTACTAGATTGGAGCATCCAGCAGAGATGACAAGCACATACTGTCATTTTCTTTTTTTCTGTAGTAAATATGTTAATTGAAAAAAAAATGAAAAACAAAACAAAGCAAAATGTTAATTGATTAGGGTCCCCCTTGGAGAGGGAACTGAACTTGGATAGAACATCAGAATCCTTCTTAACACAGTACTCCAAGCAACTACTATTACCAGTTGCTATTGACTGGTAAAATGTAATTTATATTCAGATAAATTTTAGTAAGGAATATAAATTCCTAAGTTAAAGGCAAAATAGAGGAAAAACCCTCAACAAAGTGGATTTAGAGGGAACATATCCCAACATAATAAGTGCTATCTATGAAAAACCCACAGCTAATACCATATTCAATGGTGAAAAAGTGAGAGCTTTTCCCCTCATATCAGGAATAAGACAAGGATTGTCCACTCTCACCACGTTCATTCAACACAGTATTGAAAGTCCTAGCCACAGCAATCAGACAAGAAAAAGGAAGGAAGGAAGGAAGAAATGAAGGGAGCAAGGGAGGGAGGAAGGGAAATAAAGAAAAAGACATCCATAGTTGTAAGGAAGAAGTAAAACTTTCACTATTTGCAGATGGCATGATTGATAACAGATGTAGAAAACCTTAAACACTACACAAAAGCACTCTCAGAACTGATAAATTCAGTAAAGTTGCAGGATACAAAAATAATATACAAATATCTGTTGTGCAGTCCTCTACACTAATAATGAAGTAGCAGAAAGAGAAATTAAGAAAACAATCCCATTCACAATTGTATCAAAACAATAAAGTACCCAAGAATAAACTTGATCAAGGAAGCGAAATACCTGTATTCTGAAAACTATAAAACATGGATGAAAGAAATTGAAGACAACACAAAGAAATAGAAGGATATTCCATGCTCATAGATTGGAAGAACAAATATTGTTAAAATATCCATACTGCCCAAAGCAATCTACACAGTTGATTTAATCCCTATCAAAATACCAACAGTATTTTTCACAGAACTAGAACAAATAATCCTAAAATTTTTACAGAACCACAAATACCCTGAATAGCCAAAGCAATCTTGAAGAACAAAAGCAGAGGTATCACAAACCCAGATATCAAGATATACTACAAAACTGTAGTAATCAAAACAATATGGTATAGCATAAAAATAGACACATGGGTAAATGGCACAGAATAGAGAGCCCAGAAATAAACCCATGATTATATGGTCAATTAATCTTTGACAAAGGAGACAAGAATATGCAATAGGAAAAAGACATTCTCTTTAACAAATGGTATTGGGAAAACTGGACAGCTACATGCAAAAGAATAAAACCAGACAATGGTCTTATACCATGCATAAAAATAAACTCGAAATGGATTAAAGAGTTAATATGAGACCTGAAACCATAAAAGTCCTAGAAGAGATCATAGGCAGTAATTTCTCTGATATTGGCCATAACAACCCCTTTCTAGATACATATTCTGAGGCAAGGGAAACAAAAGCAAAAACAAACTATTAGAGCTACATCAAAATAAAAAGTGCACAGCAAAGGATTCAACAGAACGAAAAGACAATCTACTGAGTGGGAGAAGATATATACAAATGACATAGCTGATGAAGCATTAGTATTCAAAATATAAAAAGAACTTACAGAACTCAACACGCACACAAAAAAATAGTCCAATTAAAAAAATGAGCAGAAGACATGAACAGACATTTCTCCAAAGAAGACATACAGATGGCCAATATCATTAATCATTAGGGAAATACAAATCAAAATCACCATGAGATATCACCTCACACCTGTCAGAATGGCTAAAATCAACAACACAGGAAACAAGTGCTGACAAGGACATGGAGAAAAAGGAACCCTTGTGTACTGTTGGTGGGAATGCAGCCTGGGGCAGCCCCTTGGAAAACAGTGTGGAGGTTCCTCAAAAAATTGAAAACAGACTTGCCACGTGACTCAGTAATTCTACTGGATATTTACCCAAAGCATACAAAAACACTAATTCGCAGGAATATATGCACCTTTATGTTTAATGCAGCATTACTTACAATAGGCAAACATGGAAGCACCCCAAGCATCCATTGATAGATGAAAGGATAAAAAAGAAGTGGTATATATACATATATACAATGGATTATTACTCAGCCATACAAAAGAATGAAATCTTGCTATTCACAAACATGATAGATCCAGAGAATACAGTGCTAAGCAAAATAAGTCAGTCAGAAAAAGACAAATATCACATAATTTCACTCAACTGTGGAATTTAAGAAACAAAGAAAAAAGGGACAAACAAACAGACTCTTAACTATAGAGAACAAACTGATAGTTATCAGAGGGGAGGTAGGCAGGGGGATGGATGAAATAGGTGATGGGGATTAAAACTACACTTATGATGAGCAGTGAGTAACGTAAAGAATTGTGGAATCACTGTATTGTACACCTGAAACTAATACAGCATTGTATGTTAACATACAATATTGTTAACTGGCATTTTTTTTAAAAAGGTGAAGTAGAGGAGCTATATTATAGAAATGGCTGGAATAGACCTAGGGAAACATTCTTAAACTTTTTTGACTGCAAACCATAATAATTAAAACATTTTACATTTCCCCATATAGCCTTATAAAGAGGAGGACAATTGGACAAAAGATTGATGCATTTTTTGAAAAAGGTACTTTATACTAACTCTGCAATATTGAAATGAATAAGTTAGCCTTTAAAAAAATCTTATTATTCACAAATAAAACTCTTACATTTGATATTCTAAGATTGGTATAATCAGACAGAATGATTTTTGTCCAGGTCTCTTTGTGATTAATCTGAAGGGGAAAATCCAAATTTCTATTGGATTGAACTTGAACTTAAGTACTCCCCAAAACTTAGAATAAACCTCAGTAGAAATTTGACAATATGTAGAAAAAAATTTCTACCATCATCAGTTTTTAGCTCAGATAATATTCATTTGGTCTGTGGTAGATTTATAGGTTTGAGGACTGTCATCTCCCCATATGCCTAATCATTATTTAGTTGATAAAAAAAAAATTCTGGACTGGACTCTTAACATTGCAAGCTGTGTGACCTTACCAAGCTTACTTAAACTTGCTAATTTGAAACCCTGCAATAGGGTTTATATTACTTAAAAATCTATGTGCTTAAAAAAAAAAACTATATCAAACTTGAGTATCTCTTCTTTTAAGAAGTTTTGATCATACAGTTGTAGTTTGCTTTTGGTCTTGTCTCAATTTTTTGTCCTGTGTTAAACTAAATAAGATGAAGTGATGCTAAGAAGTGTTAAACCAAACAAAGGGAAATAATGCTAGGGGTATGTTAAACCAAACAAGGTCAAGTGAAGGTAGGAGGGTGCTTAGAGGCTAGATGAGGATGGAGAGTGGAGAAAAAATATGGTGACCTTGCATCTTCCAAAGTAGATCACACAGCATTAGCTTTTATCCTCTGGTGATTTAGCATTTGGCTTTGGCATTTTAAAGTAGGCAAAAGGGATATTTCTAGGAGTTAATAACCATTGTTTTCATCTTTGTCATTAGGGTCCAGAAGTTTCTAAGGTTGCAAGTGCTCCAAAGTGTAATTAGTACCTTCTGCTAGGGCTCAGAGTTGGGATGTCTTGTCAGGATTTCAGTTCTGGCAGCTTTTTCTTTTCTGGTAGTTCCAAAATGAGAAATCCCTGGATTTAATCAGCACACCTTAGAAGAAACCTAGTGAGAGATTGATGATGCTCAGTGGTAAGATAAGATGACATTCACATAAAACGGGTGGTTCTGGCAGGAAAAAAAAAAGCAGACAGTTGGAGAGAGTTCAGAAGTATCTGCTTATACAGCGCACAGGGTAATACATGCCAACCGTGGAGAGTGCTGGTCAGGCGGCTACTGACCTTAGAGTTGAAGACTGTGGAAATTTCATCATTTTTTTAAAAAGTATTTATTTATTTGACACAGAGAGAGATACAGCAAGAGAGGGAACTTAAGCAGGGGGAGTGGGAGTGGGAGAAGCAAGCTCCCTGCTGAGCAAGAAGCCCAATTCTGGGCTCTATCCCAGGACTCCAGGATCATGACTTGAGTCAAAGGCAGATGCTTTATGAGCCACCCAGGCACCCCGAAGACCATGGAAATTTAACCTGCTGTCAGGCTTTGGTCACTGTCTGGAAGCATTGTCTCAGTAGTTAAGGATTAGAAAGTTGAAAAGGTAGAAAACTTGGAAAGTTATAATTCAGCCTACTAATGACAGTCTTAGAAGTACATGCTTGAGGAAATACAACTTCAATAAAAGGTAAGAATGCCAAATGAAAAGTACGTCTTTTTCCATTAGGCATAGCCCTATTCCCAAGAGCCTACTACCCACAATATTTTCTGTTTTTAGCTCTTCCAATGGTTATCACTAGAGCTCTAAATATCAATTTTATAAAACTTTAAGTATCTATTTTTTAGATTATAAGTTCCTCTCATAACTTTGCTATAAAAAAATGCCTATTTCAGCTCACATCTGACAGCCTGCTTCCTTTTTCCTTATATCTTCTCCCTTTTTTTTTTTTTTTTTGCTTTTGGCCCTCCTATTGGTAGTACTTAAATAATGGATTTGGCTTTTATCCTTGTTCCATCAATCTCAGATATACAGGGTAACATCATGGTATAAGGTATGACCTCTAAATTTTCTCCCATCTCTCTTGCTTAACTACTCTACTCCTGGTCAATTCACCATTATTTTTATATCACTAAGGCTTAAAGCATTTACATTCTAAATAGTAACCTTAATTAAGTCTTCCATGCTTTTACCTATATATTAATTCTGAAAACCAAAGAGAAATGAACATCATTGACAATATTATGATATTGCTTAATATCAACTGCAGAGCCAGAGTGTGACTATAGAGATGTAATTTATGTTCTTAAATCAAGTCTCCTTAAAGTAGACTATTTCAAGTTCCAAGTTCATGATTTTCTTTTCTGACTCCATAAATGTGTTATAATCATGCCTCTTATTTTTGCCATGAATTTTTATACAGCATTTTATTCTTCCTGGAATTTCTAGCTCCCTTTAATTTTTCTTGTTGACATCAGAAACATGAACTTTCTTCATTTTGTACCAATCAAAAGCCAACCCACAGATTCTTCAGTCAGCTACATTCATGTCTGCTTGGCTCCTGGGCTCATTTTGTGAAATAACAGCTCTCACCTTCATTGTAGCTGCTCCTGTGCCTTCTCTTGTACTTGGTGCCTTTCTCTCTTTTCTTTTTTATCTGTTAGTGTAATCTCATATGTCATTCATCTTCAAGAAACTTGTTTTTACCTTTGGCCTACTCATGTTCTATTCTTCACTTCCTAGAACTTTTATGACTTTTATTTATTTACTTCTTGAGTATCTTTACTCTCATTTCAATGGGTTTGAGAAATAAATGGAAATAAAAATATTTTCTAGGTCCAATATATTGCATTGGAGATCCCCAATTCTTGACTTAGTGGCCAACATTGATATCAGAAAGAAAAATAGACATCTAAAATTTAAAGATTTCTCCCAGAACGTAACTTAGGAAGCATTTACTACAGTGTGCATGAAAGTTCTGTTTTAAAATTGGAGTACCCTTTCAATTTATTTGATCTCATAACCTGCATAGAATTAAGACACCACTTGAAATTAATAGAGCTACAAAAACTGCTGGTGTCACATTGGCCCGATGCAAGTATTATCATCCTAAGTCCTGGGGATGGAACCTCATTTTATCAATAAAAGAGATTCAATGACTACAACTCCAGAGTTGTCTGGGGACAGAATACAGTTCCTGATAGAGACTTTAAATACAACATGTGAGTGTATTGGAGTCTGGAAATCACCAGATAGGGCCAAGGAGTTTGGGTCTTTACTGGAAAAGAAGCATGTGTTGCTGCTGGCAGTTTCTAAAAGGAGTTTCAAACTTGTGGTGGTTGTTTCCTCCACTCTCAAGTATAGAAATTGCCTCCTAAAAGGGATACTGTGGGAATCATTTTGTAAAGTTAGACTCCAGAAGGAGAGGAAGTAGACTAAAATGACTCCTTGGGAAGTCTGGAGACAAAGTTTGTGTGTGGTAACCAAGTGGGGAAATAGAAGTGATGGGAGGTGGCTCCAAGGTCCACTGGATTAAGAATATTCTTTATGTGTTCTTGAAAGGGCTCTTTTATTTGTTTGAATTAGTACACTACTAGTTAGGTGTCACCAATGGTCTCATCCTTTTAAGTAAAGATTTTATTTAATGTAAATAAAAATGTTTGATAAATTTTCACAAAGTAAGCACACCCTGTACCTACTACTTAAATCAAGAAACAGATGTAATTTTAAGTGAAATTATTTTTTTTAATTTCTCTTTCTGGTAGTTTGTTATTAGGGTATAGAAATGCTACAGGTCTTTGTGTATTGATTTTATATCCTGCAACTTTATCAAAATTGTTTTTTGGTTTTAATAGTTTTTGTTAGAGTCTTTAGGGATTTAGTATCATGTCATCTGCAAATAGTAATAGTGTCACTTCTTCCTTTCCGATTCAGATGCCTTTTCTTTGTTTTTCTTGCCTAATTGCTCTAGCTAAGACTTCCAGAACTATGTTGAATATAAGTGGCAAGGGTATTGGCATAAAAACAGACACATAGTCAGAGGAACAAAGGGCCCAGAAATAAACTCATACATATATGATCAATTAATCTTTGATAAAGGAGCCAAGAATAAATTATGGAAAAGAATTGTCTCCTTAATAAATGGTGCTGAAAAAACTGGATATCTAAATGTAGAAGAATGAAACTCTACATCCTTCTTACATCATACACAGAAGTCAACCCAAAATGGATTAAAGATTTCAACACAAGACCTGAAATCATAAAACTATAAGGAAACATAATGGGTAAACTCTTTGACATTGGTCTTGGCAATGCTTTTTTGGATTTGATACCAAAAGCAAAGGGCAACAAAAACAAAAATAAGTAAGTGGTGCTATATCAAACGTAAAAGCCTCTGCACAGCAAAGGAAACCACCAACAAAATGAAAAGGAAACCTATGGAGTGGGAGAAAATAATTTGCAAACCCATCTGAAAAAAAGGGTCATTATCTAAAATATACAAAGAACTCATATAATTCAATAGAAAAATGCCCAAATAACCCAATTTAAAAAAAAAAAAAAAAACGGGCAAAGGAATTTACTAGACATTTTTTCCAGAGAAGATCTACAAATGGCAAGTAGGTGTTCAATATCACTAATCATCAAGGAAATGCAAATTAAAACTATGAAGACATGCCATCTCACACCTATTAGAATATCTGTTATCAAAAAGGCAAGAGATAATAAATGCTGACGTGGATGTAGAAGAAAGGGAATATTTGTGTACTATTAGTAACAATGTAAATTGGTGCAGCCACTATGGAAAACAGATGGAGATTCCTCAAGAAATAAGAACTAGAACTACCATAGGATCCAACAATCACACTTCTGGTTTAAATAACCACAGTAAATGCAGTCACTCTCTCTGTACTGCCATGTTCCCTGCAGCATTATTCGCAATAGCCAAGGATGAAAACAACCTAAGGGTCCATCAAAGGATTCTGGATAAAGAATATGTGGTATATACACACAATGGAGTATCAGCCAACCTTAAAAAAAAAAGAAGGAAATCCTGCCATTTGCAACAATGTGGCTTAACTCTAGGAGGGCATTATGCTAAGTGAAATAAACCAGATTGAGCAAGACAAATACTGCCTGGTGTCACTTACAAGTGGAATTTTAAAAGAAAAAAAATAGTCAAATTCATAGAAACGGTAGAATGGTGGTCGTCTGAGGCTGGGAGGTGGGGGAAATAAGGAGAGTTGGTTAAAGGGTACAGAGTTTCATTTAAAAGAGGAATAAGGTCTGAGGATCTAATGTATAACATGGTGGCTACAGTTGATAACACTGGATCATATAATTGAAGTTTGCTAAGAGAGTAGAACTTCAGTGTTCTCACAAAAAAGGTAAATATCTGAGCTGATGCATGTGTTGACTCAATGTTGAGAATCCTTTTGTGATGTATGTGCATCCAATCATCATGTTGTTCACTTTAAATATATTTCCATTTTGTGGCTATACCTCAGTAAAGCTGAGGTCTAAAAAGAAAATAAAAAGGGGTGCCTGGGTGGCTCAGTGGGTTAAAGCCTCTGCCTTTGGCTCAGGTCATGATCTCAGGGTCCTGGGATCGAGCCCTGCATCGCGCTCTCTGCTCGTTGGGTGCCTGCTTCCTCCTCTCTCTCTGCCTGCTTGTGATCTTTCTGTCAAATAAATAAAATCTTAAAAAAAAAAGAAAAGAAAAAGAAAATAAAAGAAAGAACATTTTGGTCTGGAACTAAAACATTGATTTCTTAAACTGTGATTGAGTCCTGATATATAATTTTCATTTTTGATTAAGATGCCACCATAAGAGGAAAACAGGGATGTTCTAGAAAAGATCACATCAGTTGGTGATCCATGGGATTATGTTTGATCTCAGGTTGAATGTTTTACAATTTGAAATTTAAACCATATCTGACTTTCATCTGATTATCTAAGAAACACTTACTGACCACCCAGCATTGTTCAGAGCTAGGCATTGTGGGCAGTAAAAATACAAATCAAGCATATTCTATCCCTCTCACGTAGAACAGCAGGAGAGCTTTAGCTCTGAAACTATTACAAAATATAAAGCAGAAAGTAGTAGGTATCACAGGAAAGCTACAGGCAGGTGAGATTTTTTTCTATATAACCTGAATCCTTTTTATTGGGGAAGGATAAAATTGGTGATCTTGAAAGAGTGAGAAAAAAAATTGGGCACTTTAATTAAGGTGCTTCTTAATTTCCTCTGTAGCCTAGGGCAGACTACTTAACCTTTTCCACCCAGATTTTACCATCTTTGAAGTGAAGACAATAGTACTTTTCCTGCCTATAGCACAGAGGGCTCTTAAGAGACAATAGCGATAGTTTTTTGTAAACAGCTTATGTAAAATAGGCATTTTTTTCCCAGAGAATAGTCAAATGTTTGTTTTTATTAAAACAAGAGATTAATTTATCTTCTTCTAATTCCAGTGAGGCACAGAGTATGCATTTTGCTAATTTAATAGAGACTATCAAATTGCATTTCAAATTGGTTTCCCAGTTTACACAGATACACACACACACACACACACACACACCAGCACTGTTTTCCCTCATATGTCAGTGTTGAAACTTCTATTCTTTGTCTTTTTAACAATTGCGTCTTATGAACATCTCTTACACAGCTTAAGATTAAGCAGAATTCTTGATTTACGACACATTTTTATCATTGATCATGTATTTTCTACTTTATTTCTAAATAGTTTAATAATACAATAAGCATCGGTGAAGAAACTACCCAAAACATATGGCATGACCTAGAAAATAACTGTTACCTTAGGCCAGTACTAAGAATAGTTTCATGGGTGCAATTTAATTGTTTTAGGTAACACACATAAGGTAGCAAAGAGCCTCTTTATGGTGTCCCCCCATCAAATGTCACTCTCTTACTGGCTTGGTGAGAGCCAGTAATTTTGACTATGACACGTAGTGCTTTTGAAAGCCTTTGCTGCGAGGCAGTGTGCCCAGGGTTTAGCTTTCCCCTAGACCCTCGCATTTGTTTGTTATCCTTAATCCTCTCCCATTCTTTTCCAGGGCCCAGTGTTTGCAGAATGTAGCTGCTACTTCAGGTTGCAAGTGGGCAAGGGTGGGAGAAGCACCTAAACCAGTGATTCTTAGCCCTGACTTCCCCTTAGAATCACCTGGGGAACTTCAAAGATAGGCTGATGGCCGACCCCAGCCCAGAGATTCCCACTGATCCGTCCTCTGAGGGGGGCCCAGGTTTTGTTAACAAAATCTACTTGGGTGATTCTAATGCAAACACGGATGCTATTAACTAAGAACCCACAGGCAGATGGGGCTGGATAGAAAACTAATTCATAGCTTACGTACAGGTTTACTTTTAAAGTTGGTTATAAATGCAAGGTGAAAATCCTAACTAGTCGAATCACTAAGGAAGGCAACACTTTAGAGGCCAAATCTGTTGTCTTCAAAACAGGCAGCATAGGACATTCTCCAACTTTGGGACACACTGCTGCTTCGGTGTGAGGGCATGTGGCTGGCTTGCAGTTAGGAATGACGCCTGAAAAAGGTAAGTCTTTAAATACTGAAATCATATGTCGTGCACCAGCCAGTGCAGATCCAAGGCTCCCAACTGAGGCGCACTCAGTCACGTGTTCTCTGGGCCGGATCTAGCGGGAGGTAGGGCGGGTGGGGGGTGTGGCCTGCACCATCTAGATAGGATTTCCTTCTCACGCCGCCGTCACTCTTCATTTTTGGTTTGTTAAAATTTTTAAGGGCAGAGGGTGCCGGATACTTCAAGACCCTTTTCTACAATATGAAAGGCAATTAAGGTGTCAAGATAGACATAGGCAGCCCGGCGTCGAAGGAGAGAAAAGTTAGCGTACTTTGAAATAACTGTGCAAAAACTGCCGAAAAGAGAAAATTTACCAGACCTTAAGAATTTTTCTTTACTAATGTAGCATTGTGTGTCAACGCTTCTGAGAAAAAATAAAATAAAAAAAATAAAATAAAATAAATAAAATAAAATCCAAGAGTAAAGGTTGTTTGGGCCGATTAACTGAAGTCAAAAAAGACACCAAGAGATTGGCAAAACGTACGGAAAGAGTAAGACATTCATGTATAAATGGAAGATTAATGCGTTTCTCTCCAAGGGCTCTGAAATGAAACCGAACGTTGCGGACTCGTGTTTCACCGTAGCCTTGTTTAGACCCTCGCGATGCCCTGTGCTAGCAGGACCCACGGACACCGTCCAGCTGCTGCCAAGCAGGAATTTCAGGGCTGGTGAGTCCTCAGTTCACTCGGGACTCGGCAGCCACTGGCGGGGCTGCAAACCCCAAAGAGTCCCTCTGCTACTTTCATATCCTTTGTACTTCAGGGAGCCTTTAAACACAGGCACCATCCATCCAGACAGAAGAGTCCTCTCAGGAGCACCAGGCAAAGCCGAATCGATTGGTCCCTCGAGGATACTGGTTCCACAGAAGGAAGGAGGCTCAACGGACTCACGTCCCTGTACAGTTCCACCTGAGACTGACAGTGAGTGTTCAAGGGAAAGCGGGTCCTGACTTCAAGGAAATGGAAGAGGCTTATTTTCCGGCTCACTTTGGGGCTTCAGCTGTTTTATGTTAACTTTTGGTGGCTCGGACACTGGCCTCCGTTCCTCCCTCAACATTTCAGCACCTGGGATGAGAGGACGAAAAGAGACTCACAGACCATACGTCTACACCCATGAAGGTTCTAAGTCAAGCTAACATACTACATGCTAAATAAAACATGTTCTTTCTTTCTACTATGTACCTTCATAATGACAAATAAAAACAATATGGGTAAAGCCATGTTTTTTTTTTTATATGATAGAATGTTGGCAAACGTTAAGAATGACTAAATTAAGTTATTATTGTGTGTGCTTTGATATTCTGGTATGGGCTAATGACGTTCGGCTGAATAATAAAATACATGCATGTTTTATCAATTGTTATATATTCTGTAAGAGACTCATTTTAACATCACTGTTTATATTGTTATACTTAATATCTTTCATAATTTTAGTGCTAGTTATGGAAATGAACTAAAGGATTAAAAGCAAAATATATTTGTACTCTAACGTGTATAGTTGATTATATTTTATCAAAAATATACATTACAGTAAGTATAAAAATAACATCAAATTCATTTGTCATCTTTTCTTTTTTTAAAGATTTTAGTTATTTGACAGAGAGGAGAGAGATCCCAAGTAGGCAGAGAGGCAGGCAGAGAGAAAGGGGGAAGCAGGCTCCCTGCTGAGCAGAGAGCCCAATGTGGGGCTCAATCCCAGGACCCTGAGATCATGACCTGAGCCAAAGGCAGAGGCTTTAACCCATTGAACCACTCAGGCGCCCCCATTTGTCATGTCTTAAAAAGTTACATTTATCTTAAAATATTCAAGATTTAGTAACAGTAAGCTAAAAATACAAATTGTAATTTATGAATATAACAATTTTTAAATAAAAGTGGTGTTTAAAATTTAAATTCTGATCATTTTTATAAACATAAAACTATTCACAGTGCCAATGTTGAAAGTTCATCTGGTTGCCAATATAAAGAATTTTTATTATTCTTCACACATATTATGTTCAGATCTACATGAAGACAAATTTAAGAGTAACATGAGTTGTTTAATGTTGTGAACGTTCTTCGACCTCTGTCTGCAGCTACTGCAGATACAGTGCTCATTGTGAGTGTCTTCAGAATCCTAAATTGGTACTTGAAGAGAAGTAACTCTTAGTTTTGTGAGAAGCTGCCGCATTTATTCTATCTGTGAGGAAAGGTTTGATAAGAGAATTAATTTGTCCTTTCTCTTGCCTAAGTGCTTTTGCTGCTCAAAGTCTCTTCTGCTCTTAAGCAATGTCCATTTGGACCTCAGCAATGTCACTGTCCATAAACTTTCACAGCATTTGGACAGAGCTGCCTTTTGTTTTGACGACATAGGACAAAAGATATAGGGAAGCCTAAGTGGTATTAGTCATGAGACAGAAAGTTTAGGTCTGGGCGGGTACTAGGCCCGTACTGACTGTCCAATGCTAAGTTGTGACAGAGATGCTCATGTGTTTCTTATTTATTTATTTGAGAGGGAGAGAGAATCTTAAGCAGACTCCATGCAGAGCCTAGAGCTGGACGTGGGGCTCATCTCATGACTCTGAGATCATGACCTGAGCCCAAACCAAGAGTCTGTCACCTAACCAACTGAGACCCCCAGGTGCCCCAGTGCTCATGTGTTTCTAATACAGTGTGGGGGGGTCGTGCACACACGTGGGTTATTGTGTGTATGTAAAGAAAAATTCTTGGTTCAGAGAGAGCACAGTTGGAGAGTTCCCTGAGAGCAGAGATTCTATTTCCTTCATCTTTATAGCCACAGTACTGAGCTCCGTGCCTGACCTTTAGTACACGCTCAGTGGACATCTGGTAAGCTGATAGATAAAGCACTGCCTGATGAAAGGAAGCTTCAGGAAGTGTTGCCTTCTTTTTTCTAAAGTCATGTGCTATTCACATTTTGGTGTATCTCAGTCAGGGACAGAGACTCAGACCAGGGTGGACCCAAAGACTATTCTGGAGGTCAACTACCGCAAAAGATCCGGCCCAGGGGCAGCCGGTCTTGATCCTAGATATAAATCTGAAACTGTCCAGAAGGCCTCCTTATATCTCATGAGCTTCAAATTATGTCAAGTTCCATCATTTCTTTCCTTATTTCTTGTACTAAGAAGGTTCTTTGGCCATTGTTTATGTCTCTGGGGAGGAAAAGGAAATAGAGCAGCTGGTAGAGGTTTTCTCCCTCTTTCTGAATCCAGCTCAGTTGCCAGGGTCTTCTGCAAACCCCTTCATGAGCATTAGAAGAAATGGACCCTCAACGAACTGGATGCAGGTTGTGGACTGATAAACCAAGCCCTGGGCAGGAAGCTGGGAAGCTTGGATTCTATCCTTTCTCTGCTGTTCACTGGATTTGACTTAACTTCTTGGGAGTCTCAAATTCCTCATCTATGAAATGAAGGGATTTGTAATAAATATTCAAGATCACACTTGTTCAAAAATTATGTGATTTTTATTTTAATACTGTAATCGGGCAAAATATTTTTTAGGCTTTGCATATAATGATGAACTATGGCAAGGACCTTATAGGACCGTTAGGTAGGCAGACAGCGGGTTGAACAGATACTTCCACTATTGATAGAGCTCATGGGCTATGACTAAAAGGTATTTTTTCAGTGACTCCTTAAGGTCGAAGAAAACCTACTCAAAAACTGTTTTTTCACTGCCATCCATGTGAGGTGTTGAAGCTTCAAAGATGAGGAAGTCTGAGCTCCTGCTCTCAAGAAACATGCAAACAAATAATTTTAGTAGAATGCGATAATTAGTGTTACTGAGAGATTCTCAAAGGCAGTGAGGCACAAAGGACAAACGGGTTCCTGATAAAGAAAAGGAGTGAGAGCGTCAGGGAAGGCCCCCAGGTAAGGAGATACTGGAGGGGAGATTTGGTGATTTTTGTCTCTAAGTTCCCCAGGAGTACAGGAACGATTTGAGCAGTAGATTTTGGTCAGTCTATTCTTTTCGGGAAACTGCTATAATATCAGTGATTGGAATTACTACAGAGGATGAGCCGACGAGCATCGGGCTTTGCTGTGGACATTTGATGCATGTGCTTTTCTATGGCAGCGGATGGTGGATGGTTCGTTTCAAATGGTGCATATTTTCCTGCAGTGGGCCCCAGGGAGGTCGTATTGTCGAGCAGAGCCTTAGAGATGGATTTATGGGCACATTGCTCAAGCTCTGAGATTTCTTGTCTCATTAGCAGTGGCGGGAATGACCGGGGTAGAGGAAGGAAGAGGCCAGAGGTGCTTGGTATGCAAATGATTTCATAGTCATAGACTCAGGGCTCTGAGAGAAAAAAAAAATTCTCATCTTGCCTTCTGAATCATTTCAGTCAAGGACCTTAGTACTGATTCTGCATATAGCAAGTTCTCAAAAAACATTCTCTGCGTCAGTCATGAAATGCCTACTGTGTAATAAGAACTGTTGTAAGCACTTAATAAATATTTGTGGAATAAATTAATTTCGCTTAACTAATAAAATGCCAAAGGACAACCAAATAACTTATACGAGCATTTTTGTTGCCATGAAAGAAAAATGAAATATTGATTAACCTCTAACCACACATTATATAAATGCATCCCTCCCTGAATATGTAGCTTGCCAATGCCATCCAAGGGAACAATAACTTTTGTCTTTGTAAAATGTTTGCTTGTTGAATAAAATGGGAAACGAAGAGATTTGTTTGGCTTTGTATCTCTACTGGGTAATCTGCTAATGGTCTTTCTCTGATGGCTTTTCTCTTATATCAGACACACATATTTGGGGTCATCTAGGCAATACTGCAGTACTAGAGACCAGAAATGAACATTTTAAATAAATCAAAGGTAAGAGACCCTCCTCTCAATATTTGTGCTGCTGGAGGGGATATAAACCAGGTAGACATCTGAATCATTTCAGGACTCTAAGGGGGCAAAAACAAATACGAACATCTTTTTATTGTTTTTGGAAGATTGAGAAAGAAAAAAGAAATGAAGTGCTCTGATGCATTGTTCATTTCTTAATCTTTTATTACGAGGATGTAGCATTCTTAATAAATGACATTTGCAAACTATGGTTTTTATTATGAATACTTTTTTGTTACAGGAGAATAAAACGTTCATCAGCCCTAGTCTTATCTAATTATATAATGTATGGCTGTCATTTGGAAATCATATCCAGTAAGGATAGAAAAGCTTCTTTTGTTGTATCAGAGAACATTGTCTCCTCAGACATCATCCAGGCCAAAATATCACAATTATGTGTCCAACGTTTCCAGATCAACCCAACCCTATCTTTTGTACAGGTCCTTTTCCTTTCAAAGCACTCAGAAAAATTAGATAGGACCCAGTGGAACAATATTCTCTTTCTGAAAATGGCCAAAGCAGTTCTCAGAAATAAATTGGAAAAAGATGGGAATTACCTAGAAAACAATAAATGGAAGGAAGGAAGCCTATTGAGCTTCTAGTAATCTCCACAAGCTTGTGCTTATCTGGAGAAGGAAAAAGGTTGCATTGGAGTGGATTTCCAAGCAGCTAGGCTTATTTTCAGTTCAATTTACTAACAATGATAATTCAGTACGTTGAGTTTAAGGGCAACATCTGGACCTAGATTTCCTTGCTGAAGGCTCATGCCTTTCTTTGAATTTTGTCTTAGCCTTTCTTTGAATTTTGTCTTATCCCTTCTCACCTTCCTGAATTTGCATTTCACCTGTCCTCTCTGAGTTCTGGTTTCATTGCTCTTTCCAAGTGGTCTTTCCTCAGCCATTGGGTACCAAAAAGGACTATCAATATCTGTAGGAGTTTCAGGGCATGAAACATTTTGCTGACTGAGAGGTGAGGCCATAAGCTACAAACGTGGTAGGAAAAGGTAGAGAGAAGACAATGACCATAAGTAAAACAGTGTTTACTGGTCAGAGTCTTCAATATTTGGGTAATGTTTGGAAGAATAAATGAGCTTCTAAAATTGTACAATTTAGGGGCGCCTGGGTGGCTCAGTGGGTTAAAGTCTCTGCCTTCAGCTCAGGTCATGATCTCCTGGGATGGAGCCCCACATCAGGCTCTCTGCTCAGCAGGGAGCCTACTTCCCCCTGTCTCTCTGCCTGCCTCTCTGCCTACCTGATCTCTCTCTCTGTCAAACAAATAAAATAAAATAAAATAGTACAATTTAAATTGTGTCCTGGTGATGGAGGTGCTAAAATCAAAGTCAGGGGACGCCTGCGTGGCTCAGTCGGTTAAGTGTTTGCCTTTAGCTCAGGTCATGATCCCAGAGTTCTGGGATCAACTCCCACACTGGGCTCTCTGCTTAGCAGAAAGTCTGCTGCTGCCTGCCACTCTGCCTGCTTGTGCTCACTCAATATCTCTCTCTCTCTCTCTTTTTGTCAGATAAAGCAGTGTTTCTCAACCTTTAGTGAACCTCAGAACCACATAGAAGGCTCCTTAAAATATCCATTGCTATCATCTATCTGCAAAGATTCAGTAGGTCTGAGATGAGACCCAGGAATTTGCATTTCTAACAAGTTTCCAGGAGACACCGTGCTGCTGGTCCAGGAAACCACTGGAAATCATTGCTCTAAAATCTAGGGGGATTTGAAAAGGAGAAATAGAGGAGGAGTAGGGCTGTAAGTACAACACAGTGAGTGAAATTGATTCATTTTGCATACCAGCATCTTACTACAAATAATTTCCCCCCATTTTTCTATTTTGTTGTGTTTTGTTTTAATATACAGTTGGTTCCCCTTGAGTGGCAGGAACATTGTGCCTCCTTGACATTCCTCTTCCAGGGAAAGTTGAGTCTCTTTGCCTTCAGGCTGCCTGTACTCTGAAGTCCACAATATACTATCAGTGGGGCTCACTAAGTTGGACACCACCGAAGTAAGGACACTCATGCCCAACTAGGACTCAGGAAGCTCAACAGGTCATTTTTTAAGTCCCTGTGCCTTTAATAAAGCATGAATTTTGTTTGAATAATGTTGTTTAATTGTGGACCCCTCCTTTGGAGTTTAGAATGAGTTTGGGAAGAAATTATATGGGGGGATCATCTCTAGGTATCTGGTAATTTGGAGAGAAAAACAAGCTTTTAGTGTGAGAAGACTTAGGGGAGATGATGAATGTGTGGTCAGCTTAAGAGATGATGCTGGAGGCATTCGGGTTAGGGTGATCAGAGAGTGATGGGGCCTGGGCATCAGAAAAAAGCTCATAGAAAAAAAAAATCAAATCTGAAATTGAATGTCTTCTTCTTTGAGTGTGTGGAGACATCGAGCAGTTCTTACTGTCATATCATAGTTGGAATGTCAGTACTTAATGTCAAGTTTACCCACTCAGTGGTATGATCTACTGTGAATTCTTTAGGATAACTAAAAATCTAAGTCAGCTGGATAGGGATCTCGTTCCAAGAGGACTTGTGAAATTTATCTGGTAGCCTCTCAGGCTCCTGAAATGCTTAAATTTCTCAGGTTGTATTTAGAAACTTGAAGTTCATGTGTTACCAGACCAAGACCAATTCCTCCACCCACCCAGGTGGTTGGAACAGTTGAGTCTGGGGCTGCAGTCCCTCTACCTGAAGTGAGTGGCACCATCATCTCCTCTTCCTTAGCTGACCATGGTGCTGACCTGAGCAATTAGAACATCAAAAAGAAGTTATTGTTACTAGAGTATTTATGACTAGAACAGTCACTGTGGTCTACACTTGGGGCAGAGGGAGCTTTGCTCACTCCAGCAACCCACAGTCTATCCATCAGAGTTACTGGAGTGAACAAGTGCATCCCTGGAATAGAAATGCACACTGAGATATTTAGGGCAATGAGGTCGTCATCTTGATACTGTTTGCTTTAATCAGATCAATATTTAGCTTAGGTAACTAAGACATTGGAGTTTCACATTGGATTGGGAAAAGGAAGAGAGAAATGCACAGGCTTTTGAAATCAGTCACATTTTTAGGTCTTCCGTTGCAAAATCAAAACAAAAACAATAATTAATGTACTTGCTGATAGATTTCACTATCACTGATAGATTTCATTTCCTTTAATTCTTTAGGAGGGATATTTGAATTTGGTTCAAGTTTTGACAATAATCTTCAAATCTATCAGGATTTATTTTCCAACCTATCTTTATAAAGTACAAAATTTATATTGTATCCCTAATTTTAACATGTTTAAAATCCGAGGCATAATAAATGGACCTTGAAATTCTACTTACTTTGGTTTTCCCAGAGAGTGAAATTGAGATGCTTATTCAAAACAGCAGAAACAGATCCAATGTCCTTAAAACACAGAAGCTATTTTTAAAACATACTAGTACATAGATACAAACAAAATCTCAATAATAAGTTCCTAGGGAAAATATAGAAGATAAAATGTTTCTTTTAGTTGTTATTTATTACACTCTAAAACTCTGATATCTATCATCTGTTAATCTATTGATCAATTTATCAATCTATTGATCGATGTATATGGATCAAGCACTGGGAGGGAATCATCTGTCCCTTCTCCTTGCTGCACACCTGACTGATAGGGTTGGCAGGAGGATAGGACGCTGAACCCTTCCTGATGTGTCTCATCTTGTTTCCTGCAATGTGCAGGTGATCTGCCTGGGTAGGATTTGTGGGGAGGCTGTGGCTATACAATTTTGTCCCTCATTGGACCAACAAATCCGCTACAAAATTTTGGCCAAGATCTAACCCCATTTCCCACCCAGCCTTATCAGTTTTTGAGCTTCTACTGTATTTTGACTATTTGGCTTTTGTGGCTCACTTCTTTGAATGAGTTCCCAATTCATAGCACATTTATGGTGGTGAGCAGTTACCACCCTACAGCTCCAAGAGAAGTGCTGCTGAGAGTCCTCAAAGAAAGTCATTTTCAGACTTCCATTTATGATAGGGTTTTAATTTTTCTTCCACTCTCGAGCTGTGTTCATGAGTAGAGAAGAAGGGGTGTGGGAACCTCATTATTTACATCCTCCTCCATGCCGTCCTCCAGCCACCTGCATACACACTGCCTTCCACCTCTCTCCTTTCTTCCCTGACTCTGCACTACCAGGTACGAGCTTTTCTTTCTCAGTCTTTTGGCCTGTTCTTAAGTTCTTTCTTTCCCTCTTAGTCTATACAAATTTTCTGGCTCACTTACTTTGAGTTAAATGTTTATTTATACTCATCAAATGGGATTTATCAAATATTTCTTTGCAAGTTCACCCATACTGGATTATCTTTGTGTTGTTGCTATTGTTGTAATGTAACATTGTATTGTTATATAACAGGGCCTGGAAACTTTTTGGGGGCAGGCACTTTGGTTTATACTCACTAGTGTGTCTCAAATGCTTTGCTTGATGATTCTTTGTTGCCTGATTTACCTACTGGTCAGTCTTTGCAGTGATGTTTAGGGTAAATATTAGAAAGGTGGGATCTCTGACAGGCAATTGATTCATTTTAGCTAATAGTTTTGAAATATGCAAACTCTTATTAGCTAGCTGTACTTTGAATAAGTTGCTAATGGAGGTGGACAGAAAGGAATAGTTGCTTCTATTTTGGCTTATTGTAAATAACAGTAATATTCCTGAAACTCTCTAATACAATGCCCATCAAGCTAAGCATTTTTCCATATTAATCTCATTTGATCATTCCAATAGCTATGATGCTGCTGCTGTCATGACCCTTGTGTCACTAGAGAATCTGAGGCTCCAACATTTTGCCGGGTTGTAGGTGTCAGAGCTGGGGTTTGAACTTGAGGCTTCTTGACTCCAAAGCCCCAACTTTTAGCCACAACGCCATGCTGCCTCTCAGGGGATTGTTCAGGCATTCAGCAGGCGTTTTGTGCTCTCCCACTCTGGTGTTCACTGGAGGAAATGTGTAGGATGCTAGTCCCGTGGTTGAGAATATTGCTCTGAAATCTGCTGGACCAGGGCTTGAATCTCATCCGCAGTACACTAAAGCTGTGCCATTGGGAATGACTTCCTTAATCTTTCCAATCCTCGATTCCATCATCTAAATATCAAGATGGTAATGCTCTTAAATGAGATGATGCTAACAAAGCACTTAGCCCAGAGCCTTAAGTGCTCAAGAACTGCTAGCCATTACTATTGCAATTAAAATCCTGCTGCAAGCTACTGAAGATTGCATTAGTGGAGGAAGTGAGGAAATTGGCCGCTGGAGTCCTATGTGGAAAGGATACTTGGAAAGACTGACAGAACTGCAATCCCCCTCAGGCCTTAGAAATATAAAGCATACGAATATTTTCTAAAAACTTTATTCTTGTCTTCAGCCATAAGAGGAATGGCGTGGCACCCGCCAGTTAATCCGGTGAGGCCACCAGATGAATTAAGTCGTGCACGTATATATATGGACATGAAAAGATCTGGGGGATGAAATCCTCACAGGCAAGTGTACACGTGACACGCACAGCCTCCCCCCACACTGTCTCACTTCTGCTGTGTAGGGCGTGAGCACGAGCCTCGTGCTCCCGGGTGGAGAGCTCGGAGGCATGCGCCTGGAATGCGGTCCACAGAGAAGAAAGTGCAGGGCGAGTCAGGAGTAAGCGCTCTCCTGCTTACATGGGACTGGGAAATTTGAAGGGCTTTCCTCCTTTTCTACCCTTTTCTGGGTTTCTGTAGGTTCTTTGCTTTGTTTGCTAAATGAACTTAGGGCTGTGATGGCTTTGTATTTGAATGGCTGTGGTACTAGAAAGAACATCGTCTTAGGCTGAGCAGATCTGGCTCGGGATCCTTACTCTCCCACTCACTAACCTGGTGACTTGCGGAAATCCCTGACGGGGCTGAGCCCCGTCATCTCTCAAGTGGGGACCACAGATGTCACTTCCCTTTAATGCTCAGCGTTGTCATCGGGCTCAAGGAAGGCACAGGTGTGAAGTCCCGGGCTGTGCAAACATTTTAGTGAGAGAGCTATCATGGAGCTGCTTTGTACCTTTGTCCCTCCCCAAATTCTCTTGTCTTTGCATTTTAATGAACTTACAGAATGTGCTGTCTTGCTCCCTGTACTATTTCCTCAGCCAAGGTTGAGCATACATCGTACATCCAGCCATGAACCAGCTGCCCGCCCCCCACCGCCAGTCCCCATCCTCTTGGAACTCCTGCTGCAGCTGGGACTGGAACCCAACTGGGAACGCTTTGTTTTCTTCCATTTCTCCCAATCCCAACCCAAGTGTCTTTTCTGAGTAGTCAGTTCACTAAAGTCCTGTCACCAGACAAGAGATAATGTGTTACAGGTGAGGTAGCAAGGCCTGGAAAAGGAAGTTGTTAACTTCCTGAGGCTAAGTGAGGGAGCAGGAAGCAGACCTTATAGGACACCAAGCTGTGTTTCCTCCAATCCAGGGAATGAGGGAGGGACAGAAAAGCTGGGGCCTCATGAGGGGCAGAGTTAGAAGGGTACACATAAGATGAAAACTGGAAGTGGCTACTGAATTTCTTCTTCCAGTAGTAGAAACATTTATACAAATATACATAAATTCTAATGTGTGCACAGAGTACACAAAATGTGTGCATAAATGTGCACAAAAATAGTACACAAACAGCTGGGTCCCTTGCTGTTTAATACAAAAATTCCTAAAGACCTACTTGGAATCTGGAAGATCTAAGACAAATTCTTATTCGAGATCCCTGGTCCAGCTCTGACCTTTGCTTTAATTTTATTTTTAAATTTAAAAAATTACAGAAAAAGCAAAGGTAGAACTATAATAATGTCTATTTCCATGACTTCAAATGAACCATGTTTAAAATCCTGGCATATCTGTTTCAAGTCTTTTTAAAGATGAAAGTGCTTTATCACTATCTTTATAAAATTGTAAATGCTACTTATAAGTAAAAATTATTAAATTTAGTGTAACTTGAAATTATAGAAGTCAGACCAGAGGAACTATTGTATTTCAAATACATATTTCCTCATCTTGGGAAATATTATTTCATGAAAGGTTTTCGAAAGTTAAGAAAACATGAAACACATTATTGTTGGAATCAAGGTTTTTAAAGTCATTTACTTGAATTTTCAACATTGTAAATTTACTCCCTGCTATGAAAGGACAAGGCCCTGGTACTATCAAATATCTTCTTACCTTTCTCTCCTTCACCTCCAATTTTTATAAGTTTTTGTATTATTATTTATACATTGTTTGGGTTTATAATATTGTATTTTATTCTGTAATTTCAATTTATGTTAAGAATCAGTGTTTAAGTGGATTGAATATTGACTATTAGTCTTTAAAAAATCAGACTTTCTCAATTTCTGAGTTTTTAATTTTAATTAAAAATGAATCGGCAGGTGTCCATTGTCTAGTTTTTTTCAGACAGGCTCATGCTTCCTTAGCCCTCCACAGCTCATAATGCTTTATGGTTTGTTTGATCACCGCCCTGGGTATCACATTGTTGGGTCGTGTAATTCTCACCTCAGAACAATTGTTCCATTGTCTTACAGCATTGATTGAGCTAAGACAGCCTGATTTTAATCTCTTGTAGGTTATTTGCTTTTTCTGTCCAGATGCCTAAAATTGTTTTATACCTGAAAATTCAGGAACTTGACTAGAATCTGTCCTAGTGTAGAGTCGTGTATTAAATTTTCTCAGAATATATCTTCTTTCCAACTATAAATAATTTTAAAAATGTTTCTTCAACTCAGATAAATTTTCTCGTATTATGTTTTCGAATACATAACCATTCCATGTATCAGTCTTCTTAAGGACTATTGCCTTTTTTTTCATTGTTTTATCTTTTTAAATGTGCATGGACCTTAATTATTTCAAACCTTTATTCTATGCTGGTAATTTGACTATCAGTGGTACTTACTTTGTTCCTTGCTTTTCTAACTTATTTGCTATTCCTTTAGTTATTCTGTTTTGGTTTTCCAATTTGTTTCCAAGGGTCTGAAGTTTTCTTTTTCATAATATTCTTTTTTCACCATTTTATCTTTGGCTCAATATTGACTTGGTATTCTTGTTAAGATGTTCTGTATCTAGAAGCATTTGTGAGAAGAGTTCCTTGACACATGTCTCTTTAAGGATTAGATATTGGGTTGGGTTTGGTTTTGTTGGATGTTTTGGACAGTATGCTGCTTCTCTGATTGTAAAGAAAAGTCCTCCTCAATTGAATTGAGACAAAAAAGCCCCAAATTATGTTGAGACACCTGTATATTTTCATTCTGATTTCCTAATCAAACTCTCAGATAGAAACCAGGAGCACAACAGGGCTTTGTACATAACTAGGGTAAACACAAGTATCTACATGGAAGGCTTACACTGGGTCACCGAGTATTTCCTTATCATTATTATCATTATTATTCCCCACTCTGTTCAATTCCCAGGCCTCTTGTAGACTTTGCGTGCTTTTTGCAAAAGAACATTTCTAATTTTAGCTTGCTGAGTTGCTTAAGTATGTGTACTCCCATAAAGAAAGATTAAAAAAAAAGTCCCTTAACCCATATCTTCTTTTGTATGTTAACTATAAACAAATACATTAGAAATTTTAAATTAAAAATAAAACTCTTACATGCTGACAGTCTTCTCTATAGATTGAGTAACTTCGTGCATCCAACAATACTTTCTTTTGGGCATCAGAAACTAAAAAATATCTAATTAGCTGAGAAGATGAGATGCAAAGAGATTAATGTGGAATGAAGTCTTTCTAAAGAAAATACCAACCTATTCACAGGCAAGATACAAAGACTTAAGAGATATATTGTATTTAAACTGTATTAAAGCAATAGCAAGATAATGGTCAGAAAATGAACCAGATTCATGTATAAGAACTCAATTCATCACAATACCCAGTGTTTTTATAGTTTCTCCTCACAGTTGGAAGGAGGCAATACATTTCGATTACATGTGCTAAATTTTGTGGTCTCTGAAATGATATACAGTGATGGGCTGTTTCAGCAAATATAATCAAATCGTCTCATTTACTTTAGCATGCAAATTCAAGCTCCTACTGCAGTTTGAAACCGAAAAAAAAGTTGCTGGCGTAGCATATGCTGATGGCTTTGTTTTTTTTTCTCCTTAGGCTGAGAGCAGGTAACAGTTATCAGATAATTTTGGTAATTTTATATGGAAGGCATTACAACAGCATGCAAAACGTTTAATGGTACAATGATTTTTGCTTAAGGTACATATTCATCAGAATCTCCTTTATCAATTATACCCTCTGGAAATACTTTTAAAAGTATGAAGTTTAAATTTTTTTTTAATCTTTTTAAAAAATTGTATTTATTTATTAACATATAATGTATTATTTGCTCCAGGGTGAAGTTTAAATTTTTTAAACCTTGCTTAGGACTTGATTCTATACACGTAAGAAGAAGAAAAGAGGGCGCCTGGGTGGCGCAGTTGGTTGAGCGACTGCCTTCGGCTCAGGTCATGATCCCGGAGTCCCGGGATCGAGTCCCGCATCGGGCTCCCAGCTCCATGGGGAGTCCGCTTCTCACTCTGACCTTCTCCCTTTCATGCTCTCTCTCACTCTCTCTCTTTCCTAATAAATAAATAAATAAAATCTTTAAAAAAAAAAAAAAGAAGAAGAAGAAGAAAAGAATCCAAATTGCCTGTCATTGTGAAAGGCAAATGAAAGAAAGGTAAAAGCTGGGGAAAAAAAAATAGATGTCATAAGTAATGTGCCCCTTTTCTGGTAGCTCATGAGTCATCGAACCCTTCACTCAGAAGAATCACTGTGAAAATCTGGGCCCTCTGGGATGTAGGAACAGAATCAAAGATGCCCCTGTCTTCTCTTTTGCCCTTTTTTTTTGTGTGTGTTTATCAAACTTTACACTTCCTTTTGTTTGGTGTCCTATGGGCATATCTAACGTCTAAAATATGTCTCAAAAAGCCAGGAGTAACAGAAAGTAAATTTATCCACCCAGAAGATGTGGTGCCAATCAGCGGGAGAGGATTTTATAGACAGGAATGGTCATTTATCTCCACTTTCAAACCCTGAACGAGTATTTGCTTGAGTACTACTGAGACGGCCATTTTCCCAAACAATACAAAAGGTAAGGGCAGCAAAGAGCGTGAGGGGCAAAGCAACCCTGCTGAGAATTGAGGGAGAGGGTACGTTCCACAGCAGAGCCGGGGCTCCTGCTTCTTTCGTATTCTGTTTTTTCTGGGACTCCTCAGTCTTCCTGCAAATCTGTGGGCCCAGCCTTGGTGACTCCTGGACACATGTAATAGCACTGGAGATTGTGTCTGCAGGAGAGGAACCAGAACGCTTGACAGGAGGGAGGTGCGTGGATGGACTCCTGTGCGTGACGGCTCCTCTTTCTGGTCTAATTTCTAAATTCATGTCCGGTCAGGTGTGTGAGCTCCCGGCTCACCTATCCATCCACTTTTTTGACACGTCACACCTCACAGACATTACAAAATGAATGTGTGTCCGAGACAGGACACCTGATTCTCCACTCCCTGCTTTTCTTTTGTCTCTTCTAATTTGTAAATGTGCCTAGAATTTATCCACTTCTTCCTCACTGGTCCTGGCCACCACCCTCTCTCTTTAGGTTACAGCAACCGTCTCCAAATTTACAATCTCTTTCCTCCCCAAACCTAACTCGTGTTCTACGTGAAGGCAAAGGTAATCTTTTAAAATACACCTCAGGTCATGCTACTGCCATGAGGAAAACCTACCAACAACTTGTCAACAAATTCAGCGTAAAGTTCAAGCCCCTTCTGATGGCCTGGCCCCAGCCTAGCCCTTCACCCCAACCCTGTGCCTTCTCCCCCACGTGCAGCGACTCGGGGTCTGGCACTGAGCTCTTTGCCACTTGAGGACTTCTTCCTTCCTTCCTGATGACCTTTTCTCTGCTCAGCCTCTTGTCTATTTTCTTCATTATCCTTGTTTATACTCTATTACACTAGAATTATCTTAGAATTATCTTACTTATTTGCTTGTCGTCCTATTCCTTTGTGTCTTTGCCTGACAGTACGTAATGACTGAGGAAAGGGACTGTGTTTGTGGTCCTGTTCTTACGAGCAGCACTTAGAGGGAACCCAGTAAATGTTTGTGAATGAATGAATAGATTAGTGTGAAGCAGGCAAGATGGAGACAGAAAGTCACACTATAGGCTCTGCAGAGGGAAAAACCCGAGCTAAGACATGGGCAGATTCTATAAAATTATGACTCAAAAGGGAAGTGCAGTCTTCCCACATCCCCAAACACTGAGCTGAGGAGGCTGCCTTTGACATTTCAGGGAGGTGATTTTAGAACAAAAAACTTGTGAGGCTTATTAATTTGTAATGTATTTCTTTATTAAGGTTTTATTTACTTATTTGAGGGAGAGAGTGAGAGAAAGAGCACGAGCGGGAGGTCAGGAGAGAGAGAGAGAGAGAGAGAGAAACAGGGAGCCAACCTCCGGGCTCGATTTCAGGACCCTGGAATCACGACCTCAGCCGAATGCAGTTGCTTAGCTGACTGAACTACCCAGCCGCCCCGAGTCTCATTAATTAAGAGGTAATATAAGAAAGACACATAAATGAATGGGAATGAATATCAAAGGGGATTGGACAAACTTGCAAATGACGGTGTCCTAGAAAGCCACCAAATGAGGTCTGGATGACAGGAAGTGTTATAGTTGAAGGCCAAGTGTTATAGTTGAAGGACGCCAACCGTCCTCTTTTTGGAAAGTCATAGCTCTTGTCAGTCTGGGTTTAATTCAGTATGAACAAAAGTAATCACCATGCTTTTGATTTGGTTTGGTTTTAAACCAAGAATTGTACCAAGTCCTTTATCCTCCCGACTCTATTTGGGGGCCACTCCTGTTTTACTGGGGAGGGAGCAGGGGCTCGAGAGGCCAAGCAACTGGCCGCAGGGCACATTTGGTGAGGGGAAGGACCAGGGAATGGAAGTAGTGGTCACTGCAGCTCTGCTCCTCCCTTCTTTCCTGACCCTCATGCATATCCAGCATCCTGAGCCCTAGGGGAAATGGCAAGACAGAGACATTTGCCCATTTGCTGTTAGCATTTCTTTCTCCATCTTTTAACCCTTTTAGGAGGTCCCTACCGAGACCCTCCCTGGCTAGAGTCCCTTTAGAAAGCGAGCAAGCTGATAAGTCATTAACACCTTAGCGTGAATTAGCTAATGACCCTACAGGGAAACCACTGACCTTTGTGAGGTGAAACTCTTTTCCAGCGGCCTTCTCCTCCCCCCTCAAGTCCCAGACTCAGACCTGCAACTCGTGGGTCCACGCTGGCTAAGGAGCATGTGCGGGTGGAGGAGCTCAATAAAGATTGACAGATTTATTGATCGAGGGGACTGAGGCCGAGCTTAATCTTCCCTTGCAGCTGCTCCTTTCCTTCCATATCTCTGGAGGAGTGTGTCCAGCCCCGCCCAACAGCCACAGGCGTTGCCCACCCCACTCTTTTGAACTGGGCCTTAATGGGAGTTTGGTGTGAAGTTAATCAGTGGCAGAGAAACATCTAGAGGGGAGGGGCTGAAACTGCAGTCCCAATGCTGGGACCCTGGCAGGAATCTCTGTATCACACAGGAGGAGGGCTGGCCAAGGGCTTCCCCATGGCCAGAAGGGGACGGGGGAGCACCCTCAATCCCCCAGAGAAGCAATAAGCCCGGGGCAGCGCTGGGTTCCCGGCCTCTGTGTGTGAAGCTGGGAAGGGCTCAGAGACTCTGGCATAGGAGGAGGAAAGGTGATACTGGTGCTCCTGGCTCCCCTAGCATCCAGGGAGAGAAGCCAGCGTCGGGGCGGTGTGGGGGGGCACTCGGCTGGTGGGTGGAGAGTGCCTGGCATCCGGCGTGGAGGTGGGCGTGTGGTGCGTGCCTGCCCCCCGATGCCCGTGTGGCTGTGGCAAAGAAGGCAGCGGCAAGGAGGTTGCCCGCAATCAGGAATGTTTGTCTTCAAGGCCCACACTGCACATTTTATGTGTAGTTCTGGGAGCTGCGCTTTGCAAAGGAGGCGTAACAACCAGCACCTACACCCAGTGTGGAGAGGGGATTTCACATTCTGTCATATGAGCGACCACGGAAATAACCTCATCCTTGACGCAAAGAGACCTAGAGGGCACCTGAGAACCAAGTTCAAATACTGGTAAAGTTGTCACACCCAAGACCCCTTTGACTTATTCGCTCCCCAGAGTACTGAGACCCATGAGCAGCGGGTGGAGAGAAGAGGGCCAGGTTTCTAAGCCAAAGAAAGTCATCTGAAAGTGAACCAGGCATTCCTGGGGGCACGGCGAGCTGCTCCCTGCTGGGGGCCTTCCAGAAGAGGCTGAGGGATTGGCATGAGCATTGTATAAGGTGTTTGAACACTTGGGAAGAGATTAGGCTAGACCACCAAGGGCCCCTGCAACTTTGAGGTGTGGGGTTCCAGGAAGTCAGGAAGAGCATCCATAGAACTCTCTCGGCACACAGGGGGCTGGGCACCAAGGCCTTGCTTGTTCCCTTTCAGGGAAAGACTGGCTTTGAACTTAAAAACAACCTTTCAGCAACGGGGCTAAAGATGACTTCAGAGTTCATTTCCAAATAATCTCTAAAATCCAAGGCCTGGAAGGACAGAGACTTCATGAAAGGAATGTGCCTTTACCTAATGTTTGCCATGTTTTAGGCCTGTGCCACTGCATGTGGCAGCCACGCTGGAAAGCACTTGTCACGTGGCTAGTCGGCACTGAGATGTGTAATATACAGACAAGGTTTCGAATGACCAAAAAAATTTCAACATATATTATTTAATATTTAAATATCGATGTTTTGTAATGCTAATATTTATATGTATATGTAAAATTAAATTTACCTGTTTCTTTTCCTTTATTTTTTTAAATTTTTTTTTTAATTTTACTTATTTATTTGACAGAGAGAAAGAGATCACAAGTAGGCAGAGAGGCAGGCAGAGGGAGAGGGTTAGCAGAGAGCCTGATGCAGGGCTCCATCCCAGGACCCTGAGATCATGACCTGAGCCAAAGGCAGAGGCTTAACCCACTGAGCCACCCAGGTGCCCCTCTTTTCCTTTTTTAAAAAAAGGAAACTACTAGAGAATTTAGAATTATATACGTGGCTTACATTATGTGTCCATTGGACAGTCTTGTTCTAGACCCAAGGATAAATATTTCTTTCATTTTTCTTCAGATTTTATTTAAATTCAAGTTAGTTAACATATAGTGTATTATTAGATTCGGGGGTAGAACTTAGTGGTTCATCAGTTGCGTACAAACCCAGTGCTCATTACATCACGTGCCCTCCTTAATGCCCATCACCCAGTTACCCCATCCCTCCACCCCTCTCCCCTCTAGCAACCCTCAGTTTGTATCCTTATGGTCAAGAGTCTCTTATGGTTTGCCTCCCACTCTGTTTTTATCTTATTTTATTTTTTCTTTCCTTCCCGTATGTTTATCTGTTTTGTTTCATAAATTCCACATATGAGTGAGATCATATGGTAATTGTCTTTCTCTGACTGACTTGTTTCGCTTAGTATAATACCCCCTAGTTCCATCCACATCATCGAAAATGTCAAGATTTCATTCCTTTTGATGGTGAGTAATATTGCATTGTGTGTATATACCGTATCTTCTTTATCCATTCGTCTGTCGTTGGACACCTTGGTTCTTCCCACGTCTTGGCTATTGTGGACATTACTGCTATAAACATTGGGGTGCATGTGCCCCTTCAAATCACTATGTTTGTATCCTTTGGATAAATACCTAGTAGTGCAATTGCTGAGTTGTAGGGTAGCGCTATTTTTAACTTTTTGAGGAAACGCCATACTGTTTTCCAGAGTGGCTGCACCAGTTTGCATTCCCACCAACTGTACAAAAGGGTTCCCCTTTCTTCTCATTCTTGCCAATATCTGTTGTTTCCTGAGTTGTTAATTTTAGCCATTCTGACAGGTGTGAGGTGGTATCTCATTGTGGTTTTAATTTGTGTTTCCCTGAAGCTGAGTGACGTAGAGCATTTTTTGATGTGTCTGTTAGCCATTTGTATGTCTTCTTTGGAGAAATGTCTGTTCATTTCTTCTGCCCATCTTTTTTTTTTTTTTTTAAGATTTTATTTATTTATTTGATAGAGACACAGTGAGAGAGGGGACACAAGCAGGGGGAGGGGAAGAGGGAGAAGCAGGCTTCCCACTAAGCAGAGAGCCTGATTCGGGGCTCTATCCCCATGACCCGAGACAAAGGCAGATGCTTAACAACTGAGCCACCCAGGCACCCCTTCTGCCCATTTCCTGACTGGGTTTTTTGTTTTGGGGGCTTGAATTTGTTAAGTTCTTTATAGATTTTGGATCAGGCTAAGTAGTTCTGTTCATTATCTTATTTTATCCTCATAACTATTCCATGAGGCAGGTGGTGTTATCACTCCCATTTTATTCATGAAGAAACTAGAATTTAGGGAGGTTGAATATCTTGTCCAAGGCCACACAAATAATTGGTTGACTTGGGACTTGACTCTGGGTCCCCTAGACTCTGTGACTATACTCTCTCATTATTTTATGTGGCTGTATTGACATCCTCTTTAGGGAATTGCTGCTATGTTGTAGACCACTGAAGGAAGAAGGATCATGAGAAACAACTGTGGAAATGCTGACAGTAGCTAAGCTACAAAATTAAAAATGCAACAAGGCCTCTGAAGTATGTGCCATAGAGGCAGGAAGGGACAGTGAAGCTGGCGCCAGATTTTTTGACCACAAAATCCATGCCCTCAGCAAAGGGAAGCTGTAAACCCAGAACTTTGGAAGTGAACATCATTTAGGGAATTTTAAAGTTTCTGAGATGTGTGAAGCCTGCTTAAGATTCTCTCTCTCTCTCCCCCTGCCCCTCCCGTGGTTCACATATGTGCTCTCTCTCTTAATAAAATTAAAATAAAATAGAACAAAATAAAATAAAATAAAAACTGAACACTTTCTGTGGGATAATTTGGTAGGATTGCAGAAGGACCAGGAAAGGAAGGACAATTAGGAGGTGTCTTGGGGAGAATTTAGACAGCCCCTTCAGTTTTGGCTCAACAAAACTCTCATAAATGACCATTCTGTATTTGGAACTGCTTTACCTGACACAAGAAAGCACTTTCTTTTTCTTTTTTTCAAATTAGTGTCATAAGGGAAATTTGGAAGGAGTCCTTCACATTTCTCAATACATGGAAAGACCTCTCTCCCTATGCTGCCCCAGTACCTCCCTTGAGGAGAGCCCGTTGCTTCCCCTGGCCTTGTTGTATGCTGGGTGCATCCAGGCCAGGCTGTGGTGGGCTGAGGGCTGCATGTTGGGGGGCTCTCCAGGGATGTGCCTCAGGAAGGTTTCTTTGTGGGGATCATCTACCCTTCAGTCACACTTAGCAAAAAAGAAGGTGGCCCGAGGCTGTGGAGGGCGGGGATATCAATGACAGACTGTCTGCTGCTCTGAGTTAAGTAAATAAGTCCAATCCCCCTGCCACCGCCACCATCAAATAACATTCAGTTGAGAAGATTCATGAGGCATGAGGTAAATGGCCTGTATAAATGTCTGGCTGAGGGGAGAAAGGAGCCATGGTAATGATTTTACCTGCCCAAAGGGAAGAGGAACCAGAGTTGGAAGGAGAGTGATTGACTTATAATTACACTGACTGGGGACCCTGGGGTTGTGACCACAGAAAATTACTCAAGTTTTCCATAGCCTTAGAGCAAAAACAAAACCCCCAATACCCAAGGCTCCAAAGCACGTTGACTACGGTCACCTCTGGGTCTCTCAGAAAGCAGTGGGGCATGTGGAGGGAGCAGTGGGAGGCTGGCCAGGAGATTTCAGGATTCTCTGAATCTGAATTCCTGAATTCCGGAGATTCAGGGCAAGGCTGCAGTTGGAGCTCTTTCAAGGACCTCCCCACCCAGGACCATGGGAGGTGGGGAGAGAGGCCAGGGATGAGTCCAAAAGGGAAAACTTTCCATGCATAAGCCATAAGGAAAATCTGAGGATCCCATCCTCACGGCTTTAAAGGACTCTGGAATGGTGCTGTGGGACCCAGTGGATAGGACAGATGAATGACTCACTTCAGACCACAGTTCCTTCAGCTCTGCATTCTGGGTCTGGGGGAGGCATCCGGGAGTGACTTGAGGGAACACAGCACTTCTGAATGGTATCAGAAGGTTGGGGTTGCCCCTGCAGACTGACCCTCCCAGACCTGGCTGTTGGGAATTTTCCACCCCTTTGGAACTCACTTTTTACATCTAGTGAGTTTCTACCAGTAGCACTGTTAGCAGTAAACGGTGTGACCAATCAGGGGTCAGAGAGGGTGACGTAGGTCAAGAACAGCATCTTTTGGCCAAAGGCTGCTGACCTAGGTGTCTGCTGTAATCTGCAGTTCTGCTTTGGGGGCAGGAGTTTTGCTCCTGAGGGGGAGCAAGGAGAGAGTCCCCAGCTCCCATTAGCCCCAGAAAGTCCATCAAAATTCTTATCAGATTCCTAAAAAGAAGATAAATTAATAAGCTTGAATTTTCTCTGTGTGTATTTGCACAGCCTGCATAGGAAGTCTGCTTTGTGGTGATGCTTTTCCAAGGACCATTCACTGTATTCGCTCTGAAGTAAGCAAGCAGTTGCAAGAGAGACCTACTGAACTGACTGCCTTGAAGGTCCTGCTTCCCTCAGAGCCTTCCCTCCATGGCATCACCAGTGACACATCCATGGAGCTATGCCAACTCAGCCCGAACAATACACAAGTCCCCCTTTCCTAATGAGGAGAGCACATTATTTTAGGATGCTTAGGTGAGTCTTCTAGAGTCCCAGACAGAGGCTGAGCAAAGCTTGCCACTAGACAACAGTTCCAATAAAAGCATCCAAATGAGAGCAATGATTTCAAAGCCCAATGTGAGTTGTCCAAATGGCATCCGGAATTAAAGTGGGCTTAACAGTGAAAACCCGCTCCGCATCTGCCCCACCCCACCCCACCTTCCTCAGAACTATACAGAAAGTAAACTCTCTCCCCCCACCCCACCCCCCCGCCCACCCCAATCCAGCTCTGCCACACAGTGTCAGTGAGCAAAGTGCAGAGCAGGTCACAGTATTTCTAATTCAGATTAATGACCCCATTCAGCCCTGTCTCCTTAGCAGGAAATTAGAAAGTGTAGGAAGGAGCAAATAGTGATTCATAATGCGTGACTCTGGGTATTGGCGGTTGTGCTTGTTAAAAGCTAAGATATTCTTTTGATATAAAATAATTGAGTCTGACTTATTTATGGGATAAAGTGTTCTCCATCATGCCAGATCCCTCTTCTAAAGCCAGCTGGTTCCATACACATGTGTTCTCGAAGCACAGGAGAACTGCCCTTTGCCTGGTTTGTGTTTGTGGTAGCTCTGTGGGAAATAGCCCTTTAGGGTAATGGGCTGGTGCGATGCTATACTTCTCCTACATTCTGCTTTTGATTCTGTGTCTTTTCTTCCTCCCCTGGGCCAGCTCTCCCCACTTTGTTCTAATCCTGGCCTTTCAATTTCCATCCTCGCCCATCTACTTCTTCAGGGACCTTCTTCTTCTTCTTTTTATTTTTCTGAAGATTTTATTTACTTATTTGACAGAGAGAGAGAGAGATCACAAGTAGGCAGAAAGGCAGGCAGAGAGAGAGGGGGAAGCAGGCTCCCTGCTGAGCAGAGAGCCCGATGCGGGGCTCGATCCCAGGACCCTGAGATCATGACCTGAGCCGAAGGCAGAAACTTTAACCCACTGAGCCACCCAGGAGCTCCCAGGGACCTTCTTTAATTGGGGGGCTTTGTCAACTATTTGCATACAGAGTCAGGACCTTTTTTTTGCCAAAACTTTTCCCCCTACTCCCAACACACACTCACTTCCCTTTGATTCACATAGACTCATGTATAAGATGAGACCCCTTGTGGACCTTGTGTAAATTCCATTCCTTCCCTACATCCCCCTGGATAGCCATGCATATCTGTTCTTTCCCTCCTATGTCACCACATCTTGTCTGTCACCAAAAGCTCTTCCTTCCTCTTTGGATTCAGCCCTTTTCTTCCATTTGCACCCTTAGTATACAAGCTTGGTTCAGGCTCTTGTTTCAGAGGAAGAAATGATTTCTTTGAAGGGCAATCATGCAGAGCTCAGTCCCTGGGCATGCCCAATAAACCTTACACTGAGGGGGATGTGTTCTTTGTTTCTGTACTCCAGGGATGTGTCTACTCTCAGCTTGCACACCAAAGTCGTGTGGATGAGAACTGAGAAAAGTTGGAGGAGCTGTAGAAACAAGTGCAACTGAGAAATCATTTCCAAACCTGGAAGTGTATTGGACTCTCCTGGGGAGCTTTATAAAAATGCAGATTCCTATTAAATCTGAATTTCATCTCCTACCATTCCCTCTCTTACCCCCTTCTGCCCCTTCTCTCCTTGAATACACTGAGCACATTTCTGCCTCAGGGCCTTTGTACTTGCTAATTCCCCTTTGGAACTTTCTTCACCTATACATCCACACTGGCTTGTTCTCTGCCCTGAGGATACTTTAGATCTCTGCCCTGATGGATACTGTCTCCTCAGAGAGGTGAACACCCCACTAAAATAGCATCCCTGTAGTCTGCCCTCTTTTTCTTTCTTTGGATCCCCGGTCATATTATGCATTTGTTATTTCTAGTTAGTTGTCCCTTCTAGATAGTGAGCTCTGTGAGGTCAGAGATTTCTTCTTCTTAGGTTACAGCTTTATCAGAACAAAAAAAGAAGCTTCCCACATAGTAGACACTCCAGCAATGTCTGCTGAATCAGCGAATAAAAGATGACTCAGAGAAGCTGAGTTAACCCAGGAAGACTTGTCCTAAAACAGTGGCTCTTAAAGTATGGTTTCAGGACCCGAAGCTGCAGCATCCCTTGAGAAATCATTAGAAGTGCATTTTCTTGGGCTTCCCACCCGTCCTGCTAAATCACAAGCTGGGAAGTGGCCATGTATGTTTCAACAGGCCCTCAGGGTGACTCTCATGCTACCTAAATCTTGAGGACAACTGCTTGGAGACATTGGTTTGGTACCATGTTCTGTTTGGCATATACTACTAATTATCAAGGCAAAACCAAATCTCGCGGCCCTCCCTGACGTTTACACTGATCTTAGACTGTTCCCTAATCGTTTCAGGCGCGCCGGATTAGGAAGCTGGCTTGTCGTGTGGTCCTCAAGCATCCAGGAAGAGCTCAGTACGTATTTGTCTGCCAGTTAGTTTGCACTGTTCCTTAGATATTCTTTTTTTTTTTTTTTTTGGCTCTAAATTACATAAGGAAAAAGAAAATGTGTATTATTTTACCTAGAATTGGGGCAGAATATATTTTATTAGAATATTGAAAAGACATTGCTTAAAAACACTCGTAGGTGGGTTTTGACTCATTGTTTAATTACTTAGTAAGACGGTTTTAAAGTAGTTAGGAACATGGGCTTAGGCGTCAGATATTGACTGGATCAGGCTTTAATTTGGTAAAATAGGCAACAATACCTGCCTTAAAAATGAGTAACACTGGCCCACAGTGGGTACTCACAGGAGTTATTAGTAATGATAATAATAATTGGCATTTCAAACATAAAATATGTAATGTTTGTTATGCTGGGGTGTGTGTGTGTGTGTGTGTGTGTGTAATTATGTTCAGGCAGAAAGATGACAGTGAAAAGTGGTTTAGAGCAGTGGTTCTCACAAAGTAATCCTAAAACCAGCAGCAGCAGCACAACCTGGAAATTGCTAGAAATGCCCATTTCTGGGCCTCGCCCAGCTCTACTGAAATGACTCTCCCGAGGGGCCTGCTACTGCTGTAGTTAAGCCCCTTAATGACTGTGATGCATGCTTGTCCTTGGGAACCCTGCTCTAAAATCACACACGTGCGTGCACGCACACACACACACACACACTCCCTCTATGTGGGGTGCCTCTTTTGAGAAATAATGTAATAACAGATGGAAGAACCAGGGTAGTCAACAACTAGAGAATTTCTGCAGAGGGACGAGTGAACAGAATCTAAGTGATCTGAATTTGGAAAAGAGACCCAATTCCTGGTTTCTGTATCCAGCCCATTCAGTGGACTAGCTTCCTGACAGGTCTTTGAAAAATGAGGTCCCCACTAACAGCCCCTCTCTCCCTCAAATGTTTCCCTGGCTGCAGCAATTAAATGGCTGAGCAGGAAACTGGACCTGATGTTCTATTAACTCTTTGTCGGCTGAAGCCCAGAGGCTTCATGTGTCTCACTGGAGAGATTTTCTCCTCAACTTCTCTCCCTCCCACCGCACCACAAAGGGAAAAGCTCCTAAAACATCTCCTGGTTGAGTTTTTTCGAGTTTCCAGTTTCGTTTCTGCGTCTGTGTGGCTGAAACGGCAGGGTCAGAGGTCCACAGAGGGGAAAGGTCATCACAAACTAAATGCGGCTGCCGCATCTCCTTGGGCTTCTCCTTGGTGTCATGAAGACAAATAGCAATAAAAAAAAAAAATTCTCCCAACGACACTCTCCTTTCTCATCAGCCTCTGAGCATTTCTTAATGAACTCGGCTCAGCCTCCTACAAGCCTGATGGTCTTCAGGCTGAGCAGAGCCTCGCTGGAAATGATGAGAATAGAGTCGATGGGACCAGCTGCCTGGGCACTTTTGTCCTGGCGTCCTTAAGGTCGGCTCTTCGCCTCAGCCCAAGGCCTCCTTCTTCCCACTTACCGACAATAATCAGATGAACATGTGGCCTTCAGGGCCAGGCAGGACTGGGCCACTGGGCCACCACTTCTTGGTGACTGACAGTGGTGTGTCTTCCCCTTTGTCTTTTATGGACATCCATTTTCTTATTGTCCATGGAGGATTGATAGATTTACTCTGTAAATTTTTAATTCTAGACCAGCATTTCCCGCCATCTACCGTGGGATTTCTCCGCCAATTCGAATGTGAATTTAAGCAAAATGTAATTTGGATCATCACCTTATTTAAATCACATCCATTACAACCGGTTACTCTTTATGAAGGAAAAACAATCCTGCCCTCCCATTTCTCTGTTTCTGAAGTTGAGAAGAGTTTTGATTTTGGTGAACAAAATGGGGCCATTCCCAAAATATCCAAAAGAATGCCTCTTTACGGATGAGAATCCCCTGTACTCACCCGAAGCCGATTTTTGCGAGGTCTTTCTTGTTGGCAGCATAGTGCTTTGCTCGCCAAATGCCCAACACCTTTTTCGGATTCAGTATTATTTTCAAATGTGAGTTTTAGTCATGTAAAGCATGAAAACTGGAATGGAGATATAAGAGGTGGAGATATCTGATTTTACAGAAAAATGAGGATTTCTTAATCAAATTTGGATTTCTATTCTCTTGATGCAGATGATAGAAGAAAGAATCGGACTCCTGCTTTTAAATGAAAATATGTATATACGCCAGCCAATAGGAACCCACTCCTGTCACATAAGGGCTCAATGAATATGATTTCTCTTCTCCTCTCTCTCTCAGGTGAGCAATGTCCCTTCCACATGTCAAGAGACAACTGTGCTAAAGAGTGGGCAGGAATCAAAACTGCGGTCAGTGATTTCCCCCATTGGCCTGTGGACATCTGCAGGCAGGGTGGGCAGGCAGAGCTGGGGGAGGGGTGGTGGGAAGATTTAGCAGAGTATCTGCAAAATCTCTTAAATCCATATGTGTGTGCACTGTGCATCGCATATAGATGGATTAAACACTATCTTTCAGAGTTCCTCTTCTTTCTCAAATATCCATATATACACTATTATGGTACATAAAACACATATTTATCTATAATCACACAGAATGAATTGTAATTTTTTGGCCATCCTGCATTTTCCAAACTGCTACCAAGAGATGTCTGAGAAATTTTTTGAGTACAAATTTTTTGAAAAACACAGAGCATTGCTATTCGATAGCATATGGCTGAAGGCGTGGCTTCCCAGGTATGGACCTAAGATTCTGCGATACTGTTTACAGTGCGGATTGCCTGGCCCCATCCCTGACAGTCAGGATTAGGATCCCCCAGGAGATCTGGAAATCTGCATTTTAAACAAACTTCCCAATGCTGGTTTTTCCCATGCACTGGCACTGGAGATCCATGGGCTTAAGGGAATCGGAAAATACCTTCACACCACCAGGAATCAACCTCGGAAGGTCAAAGCTTTGTGTTTTCAATTTCACCTGAAGATGGAATCTCTCTTTCCTCTTTAAATCCTTGCATAGAGTCCAGAAACTTGCTAGAATATCTATCAATCATGTCAGATAGTATATTGACAATTTGAAAGCACAGTATCCCTGCTGGAACTCTCAAACAGCAAAAAAAAAAAAAAAAAAAAAAATGGTTTTGGATCATCTACAGATGTGGCTTAGTCACATGACTATTTGCCTGGATCGGCGTGCACTGAAATGCCACGTAAATGAAATTACAGTGGGCAGAGGAGCTCGGATCTGAAATCATTAGTGACTCCTGGGGGCATTCACCTGATTTGTGTGTATTTAAATATAATCTTCAATAAAAGTAGGAAACCTTTACCACCATCTGTGTTGCCATAGCAAAGTGCAGCCGCAGCAAATATCTGGCCTATGTGTTAACACCCGCTCTCTAGCTGCACGGAGGCTGGACATTTCTAATCAATTCCAGCAGTCCTCCCCCTTGAACCGGGATATCTATGCCTCAAAATCCCCTGCCCCAGGCGACTGTTAGCAGATGAGATGACTGGACGACGAAATCTATTTGCTGTGCCTGGAGTGGACAAAGGCATAGGCTCTGAAGTCAAATGGGATCGGGAGGCTCAAACCCCAGTTTTGCCACGCGGAAGCTGCGGGACCCAGAGCCGGAGATGTCAGCTTTGGAGGTACTTGGGTGGCCTCGTTCTCCTCATCTGCAAGAGCAGGGTGATGGTCCCATTTCACAGGATTGTTGCGAAGGAGACAGAGAGAACCCAGGTGACTTGCTTAGTGTTCCTAGTTCACGCTGGGCACTCGGTACAGTTTAGGTGCTATGAATTTTAAATACAGCCTGAAAAGAAGGTGTAGTGAGGAACACAAGGAGAAAAGAACCCATTCTGAGGGACAACTTGGGTCCCATAAAGCAAGCATGGAGAAGTTTATCGCAAAGTGCATCCTTATTGCAACCCCTTCTCTGGGATTATGGCTTATATGACCCGCATTTATTGAGAGCTTAATAAATTCCAGAAAGCATCCTAAGCTCTTTATGAGGGGTAACTAATTTAATCCTCACAAGAACCCTGTGACGTTGATGTTCTTATCCTCAATTTATAGATGAGGCACCTGAGTCGTAAAGAGGTTCAGTAACTGGCCAGGGATGGACTAGCACTGGCCGTGCTATTCACAGTGAGCCCCCCCCCCCACTGCAAACTTTCAGGCCCACCCCTGACCCCCAATCCTGAACCCTGTGGGTGGGCCCAGAGTCTTTGTTTTCACAAGCCTTCCTGGTGATTCTGAGGCTCCCTCCCCTGACAGGTGGAGGAGCAGGGGGGGAACCTGTGACCAGCTGGGGGACAGCGAGAGGGAATTAGAGAAGCTGCATCCCATTAAGGACCTGTGCATGCCTTTTCACAAACTTCTCATCCCCATCTGTATCTCTTCCAGTCAACATCCTGGAATTCTGCGTGAATTTTTTTTCCTGTTTATGAGGAAAATCAGTTGGTTCGTGCTATTGTGTTTTCACTTTGTGTTACAGGTTCTAGCAGAACAAAGGAGGAAACTCATCTTTCTCTGAATTGTGTAGGAACTAGTATAAAAGGCATCCAAGTCTCTTTCACATCCCTGTTCTCCCTACTTTAGGCAAATGTGGGTTCCTGCATGTCCCCCTCTGCAGGCTCTTGTCTTCTCCCCATCCTTCAGTTCGGGTCAATAACTTCAGACCATCAAAGAAGGTTTTGCGTCCTCTCTGCTACGTGAATTTGGAAGGGCCTTAGATGGAGGCCTGCGGCACATATTAAAAATTACAATAAAAATCTAAATGTGTTAAGAAGCCCAGTGCTAAGGCCTTCCTAGTCACTGCTTCACTGTCTTTGGAAAGATCTTAATGTGGCTCCCATTGTTAGCCCCGGTGCAAAGGAGAACACTTACTCACCCTTAGCTTTCGGAGGGACCTAACCTGACCAGCATGAGAGCCACAGGGCCAGGATTCTACCCCATGTCTGTCTGACACTCAAACCCACTCTCTTAGCCACACGCTTTATGTGACGGAGGAGCAAAGAGTGATGGAAATCTGAGGCCACTGACCTTGCTAAGGTGGAAAAGCCAGAACCCACTAGATAGCAACTGGCTGCTGGGATTTAGGGATTTTCCCTGGTGATCTCATCCTAATCTGCTTTTAGCTCCAGCACATGAGCATGAACCCCAGAAAGCTCTCCAGCTCTCATTTGTTGCCTTGATTCGATCCGACTTTAGCTTCAGAAAGACAGGGAAGTTGCATGGACCTGTGTCCTCGTGGGGCATCCTTGTGGGGTGCTCTGGGGACCCGTGCACCTCATGAACCTCTGGTGAGCTGGGAAATGAGGGAGAAACTATCCCAAAAGACCGCATGTCCTTTCCTGGTAACCTCAGGGGTAACATGCACTCCGGGGGAAGAGGAAAGAAGAAAAGGGATTCTCTTTGAGCCAACCTATGTCTGCCTCTTTCCTGCCACCTCTCTCACAGATTTGTCAGCTTCTGCCAATATAAGCTGGGAATACAGGAATACCCCATCACAACACGTTAAAGAGGACGCAACCAAACCTGCCGTGTGTTGCACTGTATCTCTGGAATGCAACCAGCCTTCCTCTCTCTCCTGTTGGCCACACAGACCTTCCCTGGCTGGCTTTTTGCTTCTCTGACTCCAGTGTCCTTCACTACAGTGTTTTAGCACCCTGCGTTCATTTCAGACTTCCTTTTTTTTTCCTAAGAACCAACATCGGACCGTCATCCCCAGACCCCGCTCTTGGCCTGCTCTGGGCTTGCTTATGAGGTTCGTCCAGAGGCCCATGCGCCCCATCGCTGGTGGGGGGTGTCAGGGAGTTCTGGTGCCATGCCAGAGCAGGGAGGTTGGAGCATCAAATATCTTGTGGGGTGGAAATTTCCCAGCACCCAAGATCTGGGCAGTGGATCTGAAACTTCAGAGCAGCTAAGAATCGACTGGGGATTTTGTTAAAATGCAGATTCTCGAGTCCCTTCTCCCTGAATTCTGAGTCAGGAGTTTTGAGGTGCAGCCCAGGAATCTGCATTTTAATGAGCAACTGGATAGTTCCTAGGCTCCACTTTGGGGAATGGAGGTTTGCTGGAGGCATGGTGGTATCAGACCATATCACACTGAGCCTTTGGTTAGCAGAGGACCTGAGGGGGGTGGGGTAGGGAGAAGGGTTGTGGGGGGGCGGGGCGGGGGAGCAGTGGTGCCAAACTGAGGCCTATGCTGGGAGTGTCAGACAGTACTGTGGGAGTCAGGGCCACAAGACAATAATGGACATCCTTGTACTCTTCTTCCCCTTCTGTCCCTTTCCCACTGCCTTCTCTTCCAAAAGGAATTTCTTTACGTGATCTCTTATAAGGAAACTTCATTATATATAAAACAGCGGTCAACAAAGCTTTGCCAGTTGGGGCTGAGGGAGTCGAGAGGGCTCCAGGCTGACCTTTCTTCTGCTTCCTTCCCTGAGGAAGCACCTAAGGTAGACCCATAGACACTTTGGGGTTTCTTCAGGGTTCCTTTGAAAACAGTCTTAATCTAGCCCCCATTTTACGGATGAAGAAGCTGAGACCCAGAGAAGTGAAATGACTTGCACGAAGCCGGCTAGAGACATAACTGGATGACTTTCGGGCTCTACTCTCAGGCCACCAAGATTTTCCAGACAGCTCATTAGAATACCAATGTCCAATGTGAGGCCACTAGGAGTTCTGAGGGACAGAGGGGTGAGCTGTGGCCTCATAAATGAGATTAGGCAACCCTGGATATAGCCTAGTTAAGCAGGTTTCTTCATTGCAGGATTTCACAGCCCCCTGAATATTCTAATGGGAGCGGTGACTCTCCAATAAAGGTCGTGGAGGCAGAATTTTCCAAACTCATTTAATAACACACACTTTCTCCTCCTTTGTAACGTATCAGTGTCTCAGCAGACACTATTGTAAGGAGTACTGTTTGGGGGATTGCTGTCATATCCTGTCCTTGCCCTGAGAACAGCCAGGGAAGGTCCATAGTCACCAAAGACTAGAATCTTCCGAAGGTTATCCATCACATAGGCCATCTC
Source organism: Nasua narica (assembly GCA_028533885.1). Taxonomy (NCBI): domain Eukaryota; kingdom Metazoa; phylum Chordata; class Mammalia; order Carnivora; family Procyonidae; genus Nasua; species Nasua narica. The sequence continues at coordinate 62,188,147 of CM052811.1, forward strand.
TGGACCAGCCATCTCTGACAGCTCCGGGACCGCGCCTGGGCCCCAGGTGCACCAGTGAGACCCATTCCACGAGAAGGAAGCCACGGACCAGAAACATTTGTAAGCTGGCCGACAGAGCGTGTGTCAGCCCTACTCTTGCTGGACGCAGAAATTCAGCTCCCAGAATCGCTTCGCCTACAGGACAGCAGTGAGGACGTCGGGAAGGCACGATCAGCTCAGTGTCCCGGTGAAGACACCGGGATTGCTATAGGCGAGGATAGAGCCAGGGAAGTGCCATGGAGGAGGCAGTTACGGGGAGCACGCACAAGCCACCTGCTCCCGGAGCAGACACGGTACCAGGGAAATCAACAGAGCCAAGAAGTGCAGGGACCTCGGTCAGGAGACAGCCCAGAGCTGCCCAGTTAGCCGGTCCAGGGGAAGTTATGCTGGCAGCTTTGCCTTTCCTGCCCTTTTTTGAAGCTCTGGCTGTGATTTGTGGACATTTGCAGCCCCTCCTCTGAAGGCTACTGACAAGTGAGCAATGTAGGTGCTGCAGATGAGTTGGAGACTCTGTAACGAGAGGAGGCTAGAAGAGAAGCAGGCGCTAAATCAGAGTCTAGGAAAATGGAGAGGGTGGTTCAAACCAACAGTGATTACTGGGTCCCTGTCCTATAACCTTATTTCTGAAGCAGATCACCCGGCGAGGGCTCCCGGGAGGGCATGCGCGGAGCGATCGCGAAGGAGGGTGCTCCTCACGGCTGGGTGTATGCAGGGTGGAGTGTCCTGCAGGCAGTGGGGCCCAGGGTGGGCGGAAAGGCCCTGTAGCCCAGGTTAACCTGTATGGCGGACAATGTACCACGACCACTAATTTCCCATGTCCTGCCGCTAATCACGCACTGAGGAAAATTTGGTTCTAGGTCTGATCTTATCTTACTCTTTAATTTTTTGCATGATTGAGAAATAAGCCTGTGTCCATTATTAGTGAGAGGTACCAGAGCGTATGAATATGAGCAAGGTCTTCAGAAATTGAGTTTGACCCCAGAACTCAGAAGCCGTATGACTTTGGGCAAGTCATTTACCACTTCCTGTTTTGTAAGATGACAAAAATAATGATATCTGGCCCCAGGTGGTTTGTCATAAGGATTGAATGAGACAGTTTGCATAATGTTCTTAGCAAAGTCTCTGACATGTAGTAAACACTTAGATTTTAGCTATCATTATAATTATAATTACCAACTCAGATGATCTGTTAAAAATTCTTTAGTATATTCCCTTTCAATCTTCTAATAATTTAATCCTGCATTTATATTTTTAAATAGGTAGGATCATATTAGACATATGTAATGTTGGGTCCTGCTTTCTTCAATCAATGTTTTGTCCTACGTGCTGCGTTTCTAATGGTAGAGCTAAGGGGACCTGTTTGGGAATAAGTAGTTCTGGGTTAGAATTTAGCTTTACCGCTTACAGACCCAGCTGTATGGCTTTGGGAAGGCTGTGTAACCCATCCTGAGACTCAGTTTATCAGCTGAGCTCGTGTGATCATTGAGTTTCTTCACATATGGTTATGGTAAGGGAACTGAGTATATCTAAAAATGTTAGTTAAGCTGACCTACATAAGCCTGGTGTCCAAAGCAGTTGAATCTATTGTTGGCAAACTGTTTTTTCAGGAACCCCAAATTTCAGGGTTCCAGATATGCACCTTTGGGATCTCCAAGTGGGAGAGGGCTGGGCGCCATCTCTGTGTCTGCCCGTCTCCATGCTTCAGAACGTTCCAACTGTCAGCTCTAAGTAGAACCCCCTGCTTCTATTTTAGATATTGGAATTTACTCGCACTTTTATTTGAAGACAGGCGTGGTGCTAAAAAACAAAGTGGAGTATTGTAGCTTTAGAGAATGATACCTAAGCAGGGTCCCTTCCAGTTGGAATATTCCACATATTATAAGTGTGACACTTTAAGGAGGTTAGATATCACTGCAGTTAATAGCAGCATGCAGGAAATATGGCTAGAATTGTTTGAAAAGGCCCTGTGCCCTAGTACCCTGTTGTTAATGGAGGAGGCTTCTCCACTATGGATGGGCCTACTCCTCTGGGCTGAAGCATTGTAATCAATTATATCAATGTAATCATTGTAATCAAGATGACTGTTATAGTAGCTATCGTTGTGTTTGCCCTGCATGCCTCTTGACCCACCTCCTTGAGGCAACAAAACCCCTAATTTCACTGGGGAGCCCTTTCCAAGTGCTTTAGGTGAGCATATGACATAAGGCCAACTAATTAGAATACACAACCCACCCCGCCGTAGTAAATGGTTTAGGGGTGACAAATGATTAAGCTAGGTCAACCAGAGCGCACACTCAGATTTGTACTGGAATTATTGGGACCACAATCCCTAAAAATGAGGTGAATCTAGAGCTGCTGGTGACCACTTTGCTAACGCATGAGGAGGCCGCACCTTAAAATGAAGCTGAGACCCAAAAAGGCAGAACTAAGAAATGGTGCTAGATTTCTGAGGACATTGTCTAAACCCCTGGGTCCAATGACGCCTGGAGTCAGTTTGCCCCTTGAACTTCCCGTCTATGTAAATTTCCTTTGTGGTTTAAGTGTGAGATGAGTTTCTGTTACAACTGAGAATTACAGCCCAATCACTGCATGATTCTCACTGATGGATGTTCTGAGCAGTGCAGTTGGGGAAAGAGAAGAGAGTGGGGTCCTTCACAGGGGAGCAGACAATACGGAGAGTTGCTACAGGGATGTGGAGGCCGCTTGGAGGCACTGGATCCCTGAAGGGGGACAGGCGGGCTAGAGCATGAAAGAGGAGGGAGGCGAGGGGAAACTACTTCCCACTGTTACCCCGAGATGTGAATACCTGTCCTTTAAAGGCCTCACTCCCGGGTATCTAACCCCCTGGAGGGATTTTGTATCCATTTCCTTGCACATCACAGAGGACCCTCTAACACGGTATCAGAAACACCTTGTAGGGGTCAGTGACTGGGGCTGCGAGCGCCAGCGAGGGTGGGAAGTGGAGAGTGGGCTGGGGCAAGACGGATGCACGGCAAAAGAGCAGCAGAGCTGGAGGAGACTGCAGACAGGGGAACAGTGATGCTATTCCTGAATCAGAGACAGAACTTCCAGAGGCAGAGAAGACCCAGGGAAGCAATGTCACAAAATGTCAGAAGTCCCTTCGTGTTGTGATCCATGCCCGTCTTTCAAATCTGGCTGGTTAATGAAATCCTCCCTGTGGTAAAAGGGTCGGGCAAACCTCCAGTCACCAGAATTCAGCACTTAAACGTTATTAGTATTTCTAAAGCTGACAGATCGACATAGTTTGGGTTCTGAGTTGTGCACTCTGTGTGTTAAAACAATTAAAAATCAGTCCCACCTGGCCTATTCCACTCCCCACCTGACCCCCCAAGAGGGTGGTATTAGAAATGTAGCTCACACACATCAGCCTCAAATTTCTATTCACCTACTGCCATTTTACTGTCCCGAGTGAGAGCAACAGTAATCAAGTTCCTGGCAGGAAATGGTTTTCTTCCATGAATAGCCAGAGTATTCCTGAGTCGCTGTTGCTGAGAGAGGGGCCAGGCTGGGGTATATATCATCTGAATGGTGGGCTGGGCCCAGCAGCTGGTTCTCCACTGAGGCTATCACTTATTTCCATGGTTCCCAGTGGCAGCTTCAATAAGATCTCAGGGAAGGATAACCGAGAATAGACTAAATGTTGCAGCTGAAATAAATGCAAATAAAAATCTGCAAGATCACCTGCCCAGGAGCAGTGGGTGAAAGGAAAGATGCTTTCCATGAATAGACTGGCCGGTTGTAGGACGGTGATCCCATCGTTAGACACTGTCTATTGTCACAGTCCTGACACCGTAATGACTTCTTTTCTTCCCTCTGAAGCTGGATAAATCAGACACCAAAAATATCCTTAACATAAATCATTCTATTCCAGCATTTGACAGCCTCTGTCTCAAACTCAATTAGTCACTGGGCACAAGGAAAGCCGAGATCATCACAGATTCACACATGTTTAATGGATAAAGCACGACTGGGGAGAGATTTCTTCTGCTTAATCTCTGCTGTTCGATGTTCGTTAGTAGATCACATGGCTATTAAAATAAATAGGACAGTAGAAGTTTCTTTTGGGCAGGGTAAAGCAGATGTGTTCTATTTAAAAAGATTGAATGAATCGGATCCCAGAGAGACATGAAGGAGGCAGAGCAAATGAAAGGGTCCCAGGAGGATATAACGGGCATTTAATCAAAAAGCCTGTCTCATTGCTTGGATGAGGACCCTTTCGACCAGGAAGCTTATTTCTGATCCCAGGAATCTGAGCACTAGTATAAAACTGGACCTCTAGGATACCAAAATCTGGTTCAGATACTTCTGGAGAAATAAGTGCTAGACAGTAGACATGGTTTCACGCACTAGAAAATTTGAACTGCCTGGATCATTCCTATTAATCCCGTTTAGCAATTCTCTAGGCAGTGATGGCTCCACTCCCTGTGTCCTCTTTCTTGCAGTAAGAGTGATTATCATCATTTTATTATAACAAAAGGGGTTTATCGGTGGTTTCTTCATGCTACTGCTGATTGGTTCTAGGCTGGAGACATGAATACAAATCAAGTCTGGGAATCGGTTTCGGACAGTATCTTTCTCTTTAACAATTCAGAATGTTTACCTAAAGCCTCGTAATTCCTTTGCTTGTCTGGGTCAGCATTGTCCATTTTTGCTTTGTTTAATTAAAAATTTTTTTTTAATTGACTTTTAGAAATCTCGACACCCAACGTGGGACTCAAACTCACAACACGGAGATCAAGAGTTGCATGTTCTTCTGACTGAGCCACCCAGGTGCCTGCTTTGTTTTGTTTTTAAGTTTGACATCAAAGAGACGATGTTCAAGTATAGACGAGGATAATGCTATATAAAAAGAGGTTTTCAAGGGCACCTGGATGGCTCAGGCCATTGAGTGTCCAACTCTTGATTTTGGCTCAGGTCATGGATCTCAGGGCTGTGAGATGGAGCCCTGCATCAGGCTCCACACTGGGCGTGGAACCTGCTTAAGATTCTCTCTCTCCCTTTCCCTGTGCCCCCATCCCCTCCACCCCTGCTCTCTCTGTCAATGAAAGAAAAAAAAAGTGGTTCTTAGGACCATAACAATCTTCCTCATAGGTTTCTAAGATTGTTCTGAGGAGTCGCAATGGCCCAATGGCGGGTGAGGGCAGGAATCACTCCTTTTAATATGGAAATACCGAGACCCATGAGGTCGAACAGTTAATGCCAGATTGTCTGAATCTCAGGCCTGACTCCTGGCCAGCTAATGTTGCCCAGCTAAGTAACTGGAAGTGGATTAGATTTTTCAGGGTCAAGGGCTATGAATTCCTATTGGAGCCCATAGGGAACCCCGGGAACCCAGAGGACAGACCAAGACAAAGTCTGTAGCTAAAATCTTGATGATGAAAGAAGATGTTTAAACATCATGTTTACAGGGGCCAAACACAGGGATTAAATTCAGAGGTCAGAGCCAAAAGTCAAAATCGAGAAGAAGACGGATCCAAGTATGGCAAGCTGGAAATGCTCAGGATTGGGGACAATTGTCTGACACTGCAGCTAGGCAGGACATGGGTGGTAGGGCTTGCCAAAGGACAAGGACTGGCTTTCCTGGCAAGTCCTTGGCAGGTCCTTTCTTTTACAGGATTTTTATGTGCGTACCCAAACTCAGGAAGGCATGTCATTTGAAATCTAACCAGTTAAGGTACAAAAAAGGTGATCAGAAAATCAGGGACTAAAGTTGTTAGCTTTCTTCTTGGTTCTAATTTTTTTAAATTTTATTTATCTGAGAGAGAACGAAAGCAAGAAAGATCCCAGAGGCAGAGGGAGAAGCATACTCTCCACTGAGCAGGAAGCCTGATGTGGGGCTCGATCCCAGGCCCCCAGGATCATGACCTGAGCCAAAGGCAGATGCTCAACAGACTGAGCTACCCAGGCGCCCCCATTTTCTTCTTGGTTCTTAGGAGTATTTTAGATATGGCAAGATGGAAGAAAGGATAAATAAATTACTTGGCTGTATCAAATTGACTTTATGTTTCTGGTTCCTTTCAGTCATGTATTTATTTTAGCCAAGGTTATTTGTTCATGGTTTTCTCTAAAAGTACCCATAAGAATTCCTGTATATAAAGAACTGGGGCATCAGTTCAGATGCATGGTCCACTTGGGCTGCCATTTTATTGGCTAATAGGGGCTTGAGGGACATCCACAGTGTGACATCTCTGCCTTACCTAACACCCATCTTAGTGTTCCCAGTCTTTTAGAGATATGAATTTCATTAGTTCATCCAATGGCGGAGGGGACTAAAATTTTCCTCCACCCTCCCAGGGTCTCCATTTGGGACTGACATAAGATTAAAACAACAACAACAACAACAGGAAGGCATATGAATTTTATTTATATGTGTGTAGCAACTATCACAAGAAAAATGAAGATACAAAGAAATGGTTATATACTAGGTTGAACAAAGAGTGGCAATTATGGAAAGATACTAAAATACATGGGGAGACTAAAGGAAAATAAGGGTTATTTTAACAAAGGTCTGTTTTTACAGATTTCTTTTGGCCTTACTCCCTGTCCCTGGAGATGAGAATGTTTCTTCCTTTGGTACAGAGAGGGCACCTTTCACATAGGAGTTTTATCACCTGTTTTCAGGAAGAAAAAAAGAAGGTCAGGTTGTCTTTCTTATACCTACTGTTTCTCAAGTGCCTTTACTCAAAATAATCAATACACCAAAGGGGCATATCTGGGGGTAGCATGTTCTGAACTCCTTTATATCCAAACTTAAAAAAAAATATTTCCTGCTAGTTCTGTTTTGGGGATACCAAGTTTACTACTCTTTGCAAGAAGCCAAGGATTTCCTTCTTTTGTACTAAAACAACTAAAAAAGCCCCCCGAAGGTGATAGAGAGCTTGATGCGTAGACCCGATCCCCATGTGAGTGTTGAAGGAAGATAGAAGCCAATGAAATCAGGAGCCTTGTGAACATTGAGATCAAATAAGAGGCCCTTGGAGTCTCCAGGAGTTCAAAGCAAATCTCGGTTCTTTGGAAGACAGAATGACCAACCTATCCCTGTTTTCCTGGAAGCTTCCTGGCATTTGCACTGGAGTTTCCACATACTGGGATGCCCCTCAGTCCCAGAAAAACTGGGAACATTGGTCATTCTATTGGAAGACCAGTGTTGGCCCATCTCCGATGTCCTAGGCATCTCTAGATCTCTTCTCTTCCATGTTCCTAAGTTGCTTTGGAAGCTGGTCCTTATCCATATGTTACTGGTAAACCTCCTAAGAGCCTTGGCTTGAAATTTCTGAGTGAGGGGATCGGTAAATACCTCTTCTTGGGCTCCGTTGCTCCTACAAGGACACTTAACTTGGTCATTGCTGTAAGCCTCGTACCTCTTTATGGACTGAACAGCTCATGTAATTCACATACTTGTGTGCATGAAGCTGAAAAATGAATATTTGTTGTCCTTTCTGACTTGAGGCACTTGAAGCAATGTATGGCCATCTTTTCTTCTAAAAAATGGGGATAATCACATTAACCCCATAGAGTCGTTTTAAGAATCAAATAAGTAAATACAGGAAAAGTGCTTAGAACGGAGACCAGCACAAAGTATATACTAAATAAATATTAGGAAAAAAAGAAAAAGTTACATAATACTATAGAAATATAGGCTCTTGGTAAAATTGTCCTTATCCTAGTTTGCCAGTTCCTGTGGCCGAGGGCTTTCAGGCTGTGGAGCAAACATATTGAAGGTTAATATGAAAGGCGTTCAGAACTGTTGAGGTTTTGCCCAAGGAAACCTAACCTAGAAGTCAGGTGGCCTAGTTCCCCTACCACTTAACTGAAGCTATAGCTTCATATCCTTAGGTAGCCAGTGAACCTGTGCCCATAAATCAGCAGACCATCAAAACTACAAATTTGTGCGGTGGCCCGAGGGTGAGGCTTCAACCACCAGAGGGAGCCAAAGGAGCAAATCACTGAAAACCCAACTCAAACCAGATTGGGCGCCTAGGAAACTTTTTAAGTGTCCAGGTAACCAGAAGATCGTGCAACTGACCTTGAGGGTTAACTCAGCTGTGAGAAGGAAGGAAGTTAGAGTGGTATTGTTGATCTTTTCTCCAGGCAGAGAGCAGGAAGTTAATGGTGTGGGGGTGGGGCCGTGGGGCCCATCTCTTACCCGGAAGCCAGGGTGCCCCATCCCAGGAGTTTACCGAAGCTCACAGCAGTGGGGAAAGAATGTCGCCATAGTAAGCAGGGCTTGAGGTAGCTTTTAAGAGCTGGAGAATAAAGGTCTTGGAATCCAAAGCCTGAGATGAGAGCAGATAAGGACTGGTCAGTCAGATTCAAGGTGGTTGTTGATCAGGCCGGGTGTCACATGTTTGCAAATTACCCCATGCATTAAAGGGGCTAGATTCCCCCAGAGAAGCTTTTCGGGTCTTCCCTTCCAATAGGGAAACAGGAATACATTCAGGTAATAACTGATGATGGTTCTAGCTCCAAGGGTACCCGGTAGCCCGGCCAGTCCCAGGACCTCTGGCCTAAGGGCAACAAGACCAATCCTGGTAACACCTACCTGGGTAGGACTGGAGTTCCTAATCCACTGTAAGGCTTGAAGCAGGGGTTGGTTCTTCCTGACCTGGGGCTGGTGAGGTCTTTACTCACCTTCTTACTTTTCTCAGAAGTTAAATTCAAATTTCCAAGCTCATGTTTCCCAGCGCTAGAGGCGTTTCCCATCTCATTTACTGGCTTCTTTGTTTGCCAGTAGCCTAGAATCATCTTCCTACAATAGGGGCCATTCTCTACCCCCATGCCCCACCCCATGGCAAAAGCAGCCAGCTGGGAGATGGAACATATGGGCTGAAAATAAGGTAATAAGTGGATGAGGGCTGTTCCTTCCAAAATCATTAAAAGTGAATGGTCAAATTTTATTGAGTGTGGAATATTTGCAAATAGCCTTTCCAAGGGGAAATTAAAAAAAAAAAAAAAAACAACCCAAACAACTCTTGAATGGGTGGATGATCCAGGAAGATGGGAGGGGATTGTCAAAAGGAGATATTGAGACTTCTCAATATCTCTCAATATCTTTCTCCTGTAGCCTGGAAAGTGATCATGAGATTATATTTCCAGAGAATGATTTTCTAAATGTTTTTTAAATGGCAATATGACAGTATCATCTGATCAGCAGTAATCTCAAGTTTCATCATTTTTTTTTTT
>CM052811.1:62197889-62233553 GCA_028533885.1 Nasua narica
ATTTTGAATTTATTTTTGTGCTTGGTGTAAGAAAGTGGTCCAGTTCCATTCTTTGCAACAGCACCATTTGTTGAAGAGACTTTTTCCCATTGAATATTCTTTCCATATTTGCTGAAGATTAATTGACCACATAGTTGTGAGTTCCTTTCTGGATTTTCTATTCTGTTCTATTGATCTATGTGTCTTTTTTCATGCCAGTATCATATTGTTTTGATCACTTCCTCTTTAATTGTTTTGATAGAACTCACCAGTGAAGATGTGCTGGCTTGTGCTTTTCTTTGTGGGTAGTTTTAAAATTATTAATTTAATCCCCTTATTATTAGTCTATTCAGATTTTCCATTTCTCTCTGAGTCAATTTCAGTAGTATGTATCTTTCTAGAAATTTTTCCATTTCATCCCCTTCCATTTATGTGTTTATTTTTCTCTTAGACACCAAGAATAGAAAAATCATAGGTTAAGGAAATATGGTGGTGTGTCTGGGCTTCAGTCTGCTGTATGAGATTGTGTTGATAGTCATTTGAGCTATCCTCCTCTAAGTTGTGTGGTGCACAGGTTGTGGGCAAACATGGTGGTGATCTTAAACAGCAGAAGTGTTAAATGTGCCTTCTTTGGAGACAGACCATCTGGGGTTGAATCCTGTTTCTACCACTTTCCAAATTACTTAATCTCTTGAACTTTAGTTTTCTTCTATATAAATAATAGTGCTTTTTTTAGGATTTATTTTCTGTGAGGATTAAATGACACAATACATGTAAAGTGCTTAATATAGTGCATGATTCAATAAATGTTATTTCTTTTTCAATATCTTTATAGCCTTCACTAGATGCTTCATGAGGTTAGATATGGGCTTTTTTCTTTTTTTTTTTTTTCTTTTTTTTAGGATAGACTGCATGCCTAGCATGGAGCCCAACAGGGGGCCCAAATGCATGACCCTGAGATCAAGACCTGAGCTGAGATCAAGAGTCAGATACTCAACTGAGCCACCCAGGCACCCCAACTTTTTTCTTTTTTATTGCTGAAATTTTAGTACCTATCAAGATGCATGGTCCATAGTAGGAGGTCAATATTCTTCATTTAATGTTTTCATGTCAAAGAACTGGGTTCGAGGCAAAACAGCTTGTTTAGGTATTGATTAGAGTACTCATTGATAATGACCGTCAACTGGAAGAGACCAGAGATGTGACAAAGCAAGTTTGGCCCTCGTTGAGCTTAACAAAATTTAAATGTCTTGAATGAAGTCATGGAGCCTATACCTATAACATTGCACTTGACATAAAGTTATGTGGTAGAACAAAGTTTGGGTAGGCATGTATTTGTGTATATATATTCCTGTTCTTGGGTCCTAAAATAACAACTGATAAGCAAACAAGAGAAATATGTGATTAGTCACAACATAAAAAATCCTAGGGGTTCTTGTCAATAACAAACTCATTATGAATAGACAGTACAGCAGCAATAGCAATCTGAATCTGCATTCATTATGTGTGCAACAAGGGAGAGGACACACACAGGCACACACACACACACACACACACACACACACACACACACACAGATGTATGGTGGCTTCTTCACCCTTTTCAGCTTCACCCTTTTTCACTATCTCTTTTAATAAACTAGATGTAGACCCTCAAACAACAGACAATAGACACTGAAATATTTTTTTTATGAATAGAATAAGTTTATTATGCTCTTAGTAGACAGCTTGCTGTCTCCTAGGTACAGCGTGTCATCATGATTGATATAAGGATATTTTCTCCTATCACTGAATTGTCACTGGATGGGTGTTGGCCTTTTTTGTAGGCATGAGTCTTAGGCTCCTCGGATTTTACACAAGGCTATCAATCCAATTTCTAGCTCAGTTGAACTGAAGCACGGAATAAGGATACATGTTAGTACCCATCAGTACTCAATTACTTTTAAAACTGGGACCAAGAGAAATAATGGAAAACAACCTGAAGGCTATCCATCCATTTACACTCTAACGTTTGTCCCTGAATGAAACCTGTCGGAGAATTAGACTTGGAAAGCGTTGTTGCGTGGCTCATGTAAAATTTGCTATTATTTCATTGACTTTGGCATAAGGGCCTCAAACTATGTATATTAAAGATGGTTGTAGGAAACATCTTTACAAAGTATGCCTTTGGCTTTACATTATTCAAACATGTTTCATTATAACATGGTTTCCCAGAATAATTGTTTGAATTAAGCCTGGAAGATAAAGACTTTCCGGGGCAAATATGATAGAGAAGGTAGTGTTGGGGAGGGACAAGGAGGCATTAGAGGTGAGAAAGTACAGTGTGTTTGTGGGAAATGATGGTTATGTCAGTTTACCTGGAGTGAGGTATCCAGTTAGGACTAGAAAATAGACTAGAGCTATACTGTACTAGGCCAAAGAATGAATATTATTTGGGAATGAACAGAGCATCCCTCATTTGAAAGAATACTCTTTGGCAGGTGCTGGATGTGGAGTGAGAGATAAATGGACATAATGTTTGACCCCTGAGAGCTATTATGAGCAGGGAGGCAGATAATAATCCAGTAAGTAAAAGTAAGTAAAAAGTAAGGAAATGCTTAGTTTCTCCATGCTAGGAGATAACAGAGTGAAAGAAATCTTTAGAAAGGGTGAATTCATCTCTGAGGAGAGGACATTGAGCCAGAGACCTGAAGGATGAGAGGTGTTGTCCAAATGGAAGTGAATGAGGAAGAGTTTTGGTGCAAAGGAAACAGTAGCTGTGAAGGTCCTGGAGTAGGAATTGCTCAGTGCTTGAAAGGAAGGAGAAAGACCAGTGAGGCTGGAATAGGGTGAGGGAGGAGGGAGGCAACAGGGAAGGTGGAGAGGTAAGCCATGCCCAATAATGTAGAATATAGTATTGATTGGGAATTAGTCTAAGTGCAGTGAGAAGATTTTTACAAATTTTCTGAAAACTGTATGTGCGGGTGTGTGGGTGTGTGTTAAGATCCATTGGTAAGGTGATTCAGTAGTACAGGTTTTGGATTAGGGCATTTTTTTTTTTTTTTTAAGTAGGGAGTACTGGAAAGAAGTTAAGGCTGGGCAGACCGTTTGCAATATTACAGTGCAGGAGTTAGCAAACATTTTCTGTGACGGGCCTAACAGTAAATATTTGGGGCTTTCAGGGCCAGTCTCTGTCTCAACCACTCAACCTTGCTGTTGTGCTGTGAAAGTACCCATAGCTGATACAGAAATGCGTGAGTATGGCTGTGTTCCAATAAAACTTTATTTATCAAAAGCAGGTGGTGGGCCAGACTCTCTGAGGCCCCGGGGCGCTAAAGATGTGCCAGTGACCATGAACAGAAAGGAGGAGCTAAGAAGGAGCTAAGATGAAGCACTGCTAGGCTTAGTGACTCTACCCAGGGGCTGAGATGGAAGGCTAGATCTAGAGATGGGGTTCGAAGCCTCAGATACAGAGAGAATGGTGATATTATTATTACCTTTACTACCGTAGAACTCTATGGAAGTCAGGACAAAAAGCTGGTTTTAAAGGCAGATAATGCATTTACTTTTAAGTTCTATGCAGTTTGTACCAAATTTTCAATTGGATTTTCAATTTCAATTGGATTTGGCCATCCAGGAGTCTGGTAGTCAGAAGTGATATCCAAGGCACACATAAGTTGGTATGGGATCCCTTGTCTCTGTTTGAAGGCAAGGGTGACTTCTCTGATCTGTCCCACAAGATGGCTGTGAAACGCTGTCCCCTTTACAGTGGAGGAACACTTTCTGGAAGGTGAAAGTGAAGGTTCAGCTAAAAAATGCTCTTCTCTCCAAAGGATTTTGAAAGTTTTATTCTTTTTACAAGGATGCATTTATGTCTGGGCAAATGTGGTAAACCATTCCAGATGCCATGGAAAGTGTCACCAGCTAGACTCCAAGACCTGACATCTACTCCCCACCTGCTTATACTCACCTACCTTTGTCCCACATTTTCCCTTAAGTTCTTCTTTCCAGGTTATCTCATAACTCAGGTGAATGGAAAGTGAAACCACCCCTCCAGTAATAGGGACTGCCCTGATAAGACCTCCCCCTGGACCCAGAGCACCCAGGTCATTTTGAACTTAACCCCTGACTTGTACCCATGGAGTGGCTCCTAGTATGACCAATGACTATCTGTATCTCATTATAATACTAAAACCTCCACCCAAGGAGGAACACAAGCCTCATTTACATAACAAACAATGTGCTTCCTTAAGATGCATGCATGACCTCATGCCCACCTCTACATCCTATCTAAATAGTCATCATAACCCCAAATAAAACGAATCCATTCACCCTTGCTCAGGGAGTCATGGCTTTGGAAGCCATTCCCTGTGATCTCCTTAGTTGCTGCAAATGAAGTTTACTTTGTCGGACAGCCCGACCTGGTACAGTTTCTGACTCATCAGTGATCAAACTCACGTTGGTTCCATTACAAAAGGTCAGCAATGCCTCCAGTTCTATGCGGTGAGTAGACACCACCAGATACCACATGTGATCTGGACACTTTGTCTCCCCCCAAGAACACTGTCTCCTGCAGTGGATTTCCCAAATTTGGATCACCCTTAGTTTTAACCTATTTGTGTCCTAAAATATATTGCTATCTATCACACTGATACATTTTGCATTTATTATTTAAACCCTAGAAAATACATTCGTTTAGTGAAAGATGCAAAGTATGCCTGAAACACATGCTGAAGCTAATGTAGGAGAGGATGGGAATCAGGGTGTGGCTTTGCTTAGGATGGCAGCATGGTTCCTACAGAAGAATTCTGTGCTTTGCATTTTATGAGTGAGTTTAACAAATTGGGGACAATTGTACTCTTTGTTGTAGCCCTAGGATTATAAGACTAGAGAAGGAGAAGGACAAGGTCTGTCTAACATCAGGCTTCTTGTACATCTTAGGATAGCTGTCTAGCTAGAGATTTTTGTAGACTCTTGCCCCCACCCCCTTTCCTCAAAAGTCTATTCTAAATGCTCCCTATATCCTATACTCCAGTTGGAGTGGCGGACCACAACCATTACCTCAAGTGGTCATGTCTGAGCCAAGCTATATCTTCTGTTTCCTGTTCCCTTCTCTTGGAGGGAAACTCCTCTCCCCGTAACCCCAGTCATGTGGTCTAAACAAGGACTGCCATCACTTTACATGTCCCTAGATCCCTGGCCACAGTGATGGGTCCACACATGGCCCTGAGATTTCCCTTGTAAGTTCTTAAATGGAAGCTGCCCCACTCTGCTGATAGAACCACAGGGAGGCTAATTTGCAGGGGTGGTGCTGGGTTCATGGCTGGGCAATGGAGCCTGTGTGCCGACAGGATAAGGAGCACCCTGGGAAAGCAGCACAACGGCAAGGCAGGGAAAGCCCAGGTGACGTACATGTTTCTGTTTTCTTCCGAGGTCTTTAGGGCCACACGGTCCCTGTCCTGCTCAAAGCTCAGGAGATAAGCTTCCTCTTTGATTCTCTGAGCTACCCTGCAGACTTACAGCAAATCCCCCGTTTGCTTAAGTTATTTAAGGTTGAGGTTCTTCCGTCTGCCATTTTATAAGGTTTTAGAATGGGAATCAGGACAGAGCATCGTAACAGAGCACTCTTCTACCGTCACAGCATCAAAACAAGAGTAGTCTATTAGTTTGCTCTGAACGGACGAGTGGAGGGACCACCTTCAGGTAGTCTATCAGAATAAGCCTCAAGACACTCAGAATTTTAGACAGGGGCTGTCCCTGAGGACATAGGTCACTAGAACACTTGGGGCCCATCTTGGGATGAGAAATCAGCCTAATGATAGCCAGCTAAGGAGGAATAAATGGAAGGGAACATCTGGAGTCTTGTCTACCTAGAAAGGGTCTTTAGTTCTGGCTTTATGCTGGGAGGGAGACCCATTTGATTCTCTTGGTTCTCCTTCAAGTGGCCCCGGACCTTTGGTTGCTTTTTACTGTTCACTTGTAGACGGTCTGGCTTTTAAACCTTCCCTAAACAGGGTATCCACTCTCTTGCCTCTGTCTTAGAACAGAGTGCCCCTCCTCCCCTCACTTTTCCACCTACTGAAATCCTACATAGACTTCAAGCCTTATTGAAGATGTCACCCCTTCCACGCCTATCTTCCTAATCCCAGTTGAAATTGACCTCTGCCTCTTTAACTTACAATAGGGATTTTATAGTTCCCTTAGCATTCATGTCTTATTTCTTCGGTAGTCACAGGTACATTCATCTTATTTTCATGCTAGCTGGTAAAACATTAGGTCAGGAGGTTGACCTATATGATTTCTAGACTCTTGCAGTAATTCTGTAATTCTGTAACTTCTGTAATTCTGTAACTCTTACTAACTTCACAAACTTTGAGTGCAGATAAAGGCATGTGTTCTTATTTTTTTTAATGATTATCCTGATACCTTTTATCCCTCTTTATTTTTCCGGCTTTATTGGGATATAATTGACATATAGTCAACACCTTCGTCTCCTCCTGGAAATTCCATTTCTTCTTTGTGATGAGAACATGTAATATTTTCTCCTTTAGCAGGGGAGTTAACTATAATGCTTAGCAGTGTGGTTAACTATAATCCCCACACTGTACATTAGGTCCTTTATGCTCAAAAGGTTGGTAAGTCTTTCTTCTTTGAGATTTCCCCTCTTCCTGAAATACCCAATAAGTAGGGAGGCTACTTCCAATAGAAATTTTTGCCTTGAGGGTATCTGCATGTAGTTATTGAGCACTTGAAATGTGACTAGTTCAAACTAAAAACTGAACTTTTAATTTTATTTGTCATTAATTTAGATGTAAATTTAAATAGCCATGTGTGATTAATGGCTATGATATTGGATAGCACAGCCATAATGCTTGCTCCAAACTTCATACCCAAATGAAGTATCACTGGACTCAGTAACCACAGTACCTGATGCTTCCCATCACCAAATTATGTTGCTTCTTGAAATTCTGGGCTACACTGCCTTCTTAGAGTTGCTGGTTACTTGCTGCGAAGGGAGAGGTGATCAAACCCTGCTTTTCCTCCTGCAAGTCTTGGGTGTATGATTCTACTCCCTCAAGCTAACCGTGCCCACACTGCTCATGGTTGGACTACAAGGCTGGATGTCTTCTTATTCACATTTCTGTGCAAAACTACCACCCGGGACTCTGGCAGCAGCCAACTTAGAATCAGGGGTGATTCTTTTGTTCATAATCTCATGGACCCAGAATTACTGACCCTTCTTTGTCTAGGTATCCATCACTTGGAGGCGGATAGCTTTTCTTTTTGAATCCTCAGAAGCAAAAAGGAATTGCCTTTGGATTTCCCCAAAAATAGACTGTTACACAAGGGTTCAACTATAAGGAGTTTATTTAAGGAGGCAATGAGGAAATACTGGAAAATGGCTTGAGAAGTGAAATAAGGAGGTAAAGGAAACCACTGAAGGATATTTATCAGGTATCTGGGCAACTGAAGCTCAACTCACTTGGAGAACTCTAGAACGTGGTATAGAATATGCTTGGCATTATCTCCGCTGAGAGGCAAATGAAATGCAGTCTATCCACCAGTCCTCATTGGTCATTGGCTGAGCGCTTCTCCTGAAGGCAATACTTCCCTAGCACTCTCTGCACACTCTGCCGCCCTCAGAGAAGAAAGACGCTAGGCAGAGTTGTACCCATTTGCAGTAAGAAGTCCCTGGACTGTAGAGGTGAGTGAGGGAGTGACAATGCATGGTCCAGGGGCCTAGACGATGGAGTACTCAGGCTTCCTTTTATAAGATTGACTGCCGTAACTGCTCACATCTCCCCTTCTAGGGACAGCGCCCCCAGAAATTTCTCACAAAAGAAGTAGAATCCACTATAATTGTAAAAGCTGGGTAGGGGGTGTCGTCTCTGATAAGCTACCCCTTTTCAACTTGATTTGTCTGTTAGATAATATGCTGACCATTTAATGTACTAAAAACACCAAATAAAACTGGTATGTGGTCCGAAAAGCACAGTAAAAATTAAATTGAAGCCATCTCCACGGGTTCCAGCAGTAGCACCAGCTTTGTATAAAGGAGAGTGGTTTAGAGTGTGAAGCTATCTTACCATTTCAGATTTTAAATGCACACATTTTCGTAAATTCCTGCCTTCCTCAATTTCAGTAGGAATGAGCAGTATTGTGTTGGCAGAAGGTGAACGGGATATATGAGGTCCCATATGCACTGAGTGAAAAAACAATTTTTAAAAGATAAATCTGCTCTTAAATCAAGTCAGGTAGAATTTAGTGATATGAGAGCCACTCTAGAGGTGACTCCGTGTTCCTTCATGGTAAAAGCTTTTAGCTTTGTTTAAAATGGATCGTTTGAGAAAGCTCCTTGGTGACAATATCTTCTATCACTACTTCCAGGGGCCCGAAGTAAAAGGCTTTTTGACTTTACATTTAATCACAAATTTAATTTGGTCTATAAGCAAAGATTTACAATCTCTCCAAATATGCAGGGTATCAATAATGGAGGGGCTGCTGGGCAGTCTGCTGCTTCTCATTGAATATTCAGTGTGTGATATGTAGATTTGTCTTGTAAATATCACTGCTTATAGCCTTGTAAATTCAGAGATGCATCATCCACAGTTGAGCTTTGAAAATAGAGCAAATGAAGGAAGAATGGATTTTTTAAATGAAAAGATCAAATAGGATAATTAATATTTCATAACCTTAATTAACTTTTCCATGGCACATGGATTTTTAATGCTACTTGGGGTGTAAGGTGTGATTTTTGCTTTCATAGACAAATCAGATAATCTGGTCACAAACTCAAATGTTAAAAAGGTAATGCAAATATCTTGTTTGGCTTGAGAAATTAGTCATTAAGTTCCCCAATTAGCTCTGTGCTTATTCTGGGGAAATTGCATTACACAAGTGAATAAGCTTTTAGAATAAGAAGCAAGTCACAAGCGTGTTGGGTTGGAGCCCACTGGTGAGAGATGTGTGAAGTGGTGGTTTTTGGAGAAAAGAGGAACCCTGCCTTTAGTCCCTATACATGGACTAAACCCTCTCCATTTACAAGTGTGATAGGGTTTAGCAGATCACCTGGCATGGTAGATTGGTCAGTGCTCCTGTGCTAGTAGACGCCCCATCCTTGGGGCCAGCCAGAATTATCTCTGCAAATTTACCCACTGACCCAATAGAGATGAGCCACATATACCAACCAAACGCGAAGGAATTGCTCAGGACCCTCCACTTTTGATCACACCTCACTTTCCCTTTGGCCTCATTGTTCCATCCTAAAACACCAGCTCCGAGACTCCAAGACTATAATTCCTCCGTCTGAGCAGCTCTCAGATTTAGCTCACTTACCCCAACTTCTAATATGTCAACTCTTTCTCTCCTTTGCTCTTCCTTGCTCTAGTGACTCCCTGCACCAGCTGAAAACTCGCTGTTCCATTCTCTCTTCTGGTGACTGAGCAAATCTCCCGCTGGGTTACCTCCCGACCTCTTTGGGGTTCAGGTAGGATTTGGGGGAGAAAGGGAAGGAGGGAGGCAAATAATAAACTCCAGGATGATGACTAGAACTTCACATTCTGCATCTGCTGCCGAGTGCGCTAGGATCGGAGAGGAAAAGTGGGAGCCGGTATGGGAATCTCAGAGAGGTGGCCAAGAGCAAGAGACCCGATTCTAATCTATAGGCGGGGATTGAATTTGACGTCTAAATTAGGACATGCTAGGTTGTGCTGTAAGAACACACAGCCCCAGATCAGGTTTTGAACAGCAGTTGACTTAGACAAAGTCTCCAGGTGGTGTGGTGTAATGATCCGCTCCACACACTCGCTCGGGAAGCCGAGCCAACCAAGGCTCTGCTCTTTTAGTACCTGCAAACATCTGGGTCCTGTAGACTTTGTGCCCAGGCTCCGCCTCTATCTGTCTCGGGGCAAAAGTGATGGATGTCGCCTTGGGGCCCTGTTTTACTGGCTAGAACGAGTCCGATGGCCCTGTAATATTAAGGGAGTCGGGAACTGTAGAAGAGTTAAGTATCAGATTTGGTGAGAATTCTGTCTCAGTTCCCATGAGATCCATGAGTAAGAATCCCACAGAAGGAGTGGAGGGGATGGGGAGCCGCTGCGGAAGAACAGGCCACAAGTTTGGGGGGGTGGGTAAGTGCAAAGGAGAGGCTAAGGAAGGCAGCAGGAGAGCCTGGTCTGGCAGGAAGACGTCCCACGGGCCCTCAGCTGGCTGGGTCCTCAAGCTGAGCGCTGGGCTGGCCTGGGGCAGGGAGGAACTGACTTGCAGGATCTGAAAGTTACTTCTAAAGTTCAGTGTCTCGTGCAGTTATGAAGGGAGTGTAGTAAGTGCCTCCTGACTGTGTAGAGAACGCATGTGCCTTTAAAAGCCACGTGCATGCTTGTCCGACGTTTTGAACTAGTCAAGCACGATCTCAGGGGGGGAAATGTGCCGTCTTCTGGGAATCTCGTGCTAGAGAGAGTCACCTGTCCTTCTGAGTCCTATGCTTCACCTGTAAAATAGAGCTTCGTTTGGATAAACTTTTGCTCCCACTTTTACATTAAGTCCTTCATGTGCATGATCCCATGTAGCCTTCTCTATAACCTGAGAGGATTGTTACGAGCAAGCCCACTTTACAGGCGAGACTGCTTTCAGGGACGTAAAAGTCGAATAGCTAGTAAGTGGCAGAGCTGGAATTCAAATCTAGGTCTCCCCCGATTGTTGGAATTAATTAGAATATAATACGGCATTAACTATGAGCTCAGTAATGCTGATTTTCTTCCTCTTTTCTCTTTTCCTTTCTCCTCCTCATCCCTGGGACTCCAGGCAAAGGACTCTTCACCTGTTGGGGATCGCTCTTTTGAGAAGAGCCAGAGAAACACAGACACTGTGATTTCTCCAACAGAGCCGGCGAGGGGAGAGAGAGCTGGGGGTCTGGAGCGAGGGGCAGGGGCTCTTGCTTCTGTTCCTCTGCCTGCTTGGGCACTGGGACTGGTGGGCAAACGAGGGGGCCAGAAAGCGTCCTCTGCCTATTTACCTCCCTTCTCCCCTGCCCCTCCCTCTCCCCTTTTGCAGTATTTCTGTCCTTGGTGCTGTTTCAGTTGTTTGTTTATGGCTGGAGAAAGTGATTCACTCAGTAATAGAAACATTTCTCCTAATGAAGCAGAGGAAGCTCTACCAATTCCCAGCTCTTCTCAGAAATGAAGTCATTTTGACATTCTTAAAAATATGTGGCTCCATCAGCCAGATTCTGGTTCCTTTCCTGGAGAGTCGGGTTCCTAGGACAGTGGGGTCGAAGGTCGAGGGTTGGAGGTAGGAGGATGTGGCTCGACATCTTGAAAACAAAGATTCTCTCGGTGCTTTTTTAAATTTAGAGGAACACAAGTGATGCCTCTTTATGGAACCCAGCATGGAGCCTGGGGATATGTCTTTTCTTTTATCTCATTCTATAAATAAACTGGAGGACTGCCAGGGAAAAAGTAATGTGGGGCACGGCTCTTAGTGTCTACTACAGTGAACTTACTCCAAAAACCCTGGGATGCCACTTGGTACAAGTTTCAGGGTCTTAAATGGTATTTGGAGTCTTCATGCGTGGGAAGCTTAATGCTTTGTCTTTTTTTTTAATCTAGTTTTCACTTAAAAAAAACTAACAGACTTGCAGAATGATTTAGAATCTCTCTGTAATCAAATGCTAACAAACACCCCCTCAGCAAAATGTCCTGCTGATTTGCTTATTGCTTGTGGTGTGCTGGGTGATGGGCTGTTTTCTTGGTAATTTAAAAAAACAGTGATGATTCAATACCACCAGTTCAACAAGACCAAATTCTTTTTTTTTCTCATTTTATTTTATTTAAATTCATTTAATTAACATATAGTGTATTAGTTTCAGAGGTAGAATTCAATGATTCATCAGTTGCATTTAACACCCTGTGCTCATTACATCACCTGCCCTCCTCAATGCCCACCCCCAGTTACCCCATCCCCCCCAACTCTCACCCCCCCCCAGGAACCCTCAGTTTGTTCCCTATAGTTAAGAGTCTTTTTATGGTTAATATCCCTCTCTGATTTTGTCTTATTTTGTTTTTCCCTCCCTTCCCCTATGATCCTCTGTTTTGTTTCTTAAATTCCACATAGGAGTGAAATCATAAGATAATTGTCTTTCTCT
This sequence comes from Nasua narica, assembly GCA_028533885.1. NCBI lineage: Eukaryota > Metazoa > Chordata > Mammalia > Carnivora > Procyonidae > Nasua > Nasua narica. The sequence continues at coordinate 62,209,989 of CM052811.1, forward strand.
GATTAATTTATTTTGCTCAGCATAACCTCTAGTTCCATCCATGTCGTTGGAAATGGTAAGATTTCATTTTTTTTTTTTTATGTCTGAGTGATATTCCATTGCATATGTATGCCACATCTTCTTCATTCATCTGCCAGTTGGCGTCTGGGCTCTTTCCATGGTTGGGCTATGGTGGACATTGCTGCTCTAAATATTGGGAAGCAGCTGTCCCTTTGGATCACTATGTTTGTAGCCTTTGTGTAAATACCTAGTAGTGCAATTGCTGGGCCTTAGGGTAGTTCTATTCTTAACTTTTTGAGGAACCTCCATACTGTTTCCAGAGTGGCTGTCCCAGTTTGCATTCCCACCAATAGTGTGAGAGGATTCCCCTTTCTCTGCATCCTCACCAGCATCTGTCATTTCCTGACTTGTTAATTTTAGCCATTCTGACTGGTATGAGGTGGTGTCTCATTGTGGTTTTCAATTTGTATTTCCCTGATGATGAGTGTAGAGCATTTTTCATGTGTCTCTTGGCCATTTGTACATCTTCTTTGGAGAAATGTCTGTTCATGTCTTCTGCCCATTTCTTGACTGGATTATTTGGGTTTTGGGTGTTGAGTTTGCTATGTTCTTTATAGATTTTGGATCTTAGCCCTTATCTGATAAGACATGTGCAGATATCTCCTCCCATTCTCTTGGTTGTCTTTTGGTTTTGTCGACTGTTTCCTCTGCTGTGCAAAAGCTTTTTATCTAAATAAAGTCCCAATAATCCATTTTTGCCTTTGTTTCCTTTGCCTTTGGAGACATATCTAGCAAGAAGTTGCTACAACTGAGGTCACAGAGGTTGCTGCCTGTGTTCTCCTCTAGGATTTTGATGGATTCCTATCTCACATTTAGGTCTTTTATCCATTTTGAGTTTATTTTTGTGTATGGTATAAGAAAATGGTCCAGTTTCATTTTTCTACATGTGGCTGTCCAATTTTCTGAAAACCATTTGTTGAAGAGACTGTCTTATTTCCACTGGATATTCTTTCCTGCTTTGTCAAAGACCAGTTGACCATAAAATTGAGGGTTCATTTCTGGGTTCTCTATTCTGGGTTCCATTGATCTATGTGTCTGTGTTTGTGCCAGTACCGTACTGTCTTGATAGTTACAGCTTTATAATGTGACTTGAAATCCAGAATGGTGATGCCACCAACTCTGGTTAATCAGGGTCTTTTTTGGTTCTATACTAATTTTAGGATTATTTGTTCAGCTCTGCCAAAAATACTGATGGTATTTTGATGGGGATTGCATTGAATGTGGAGATTGCTCTGGGTAGCGTAGACATTTTAGCAGTATTTGTTCTTCTAATCCATGAGCATGGAGTGTCTTTCCATTTCTTTGTGTCTCCCTCCATGTCTTTTGTGAGTATTCTATAATTTTCAGTGTATAGATCCTTTGCATCTGTGGTTAAGTTTATTCCTAGGTATCGTATGGTTTTCGGTGCAATTGTAAATGGGATCAATTCCTTAATTTCTCTTTCTTCTGCAGCAAGACCAAATTCTTAGTTAAAAGTGTAAATTCTGCTCTACTGCCAAAACTCAGTGACTGAGGTATAGCTCTAGGAGGTGCCTGCCTGCAGGTAGAAAACCAACCAATATGTTAGTTTTTATAATTTGGGCCTCAAAGATGGTTTTGTAGTCTCATATATTTTCTGTTCCTGCAAGTTGCTATTGAGGGTGTGGAGCTCTTAAATCAGGATGGCAAGACTTTGACCATGGGGCACCGAATCTTTGAAGAGAGGACAAGTTGCATCTCCCAGGCAGCTTAAGGATTTAGAAAATCATTCTCTTCTGGCTGCTTTGTATATGATGGGGTGGGGCAATGTAGAAAGTATGTCTTTATTTGGGGAATAGGCTAATCTGATAAATCAACGGAAGACCACAGGGGATCTTGTTATGAAAGAACAGAGGAAAAATAAATGAACTCTGCAGGAATTGATTCATCTATCAAATTTCCTTTGAACCTTAAAGGAAAATCTTTCCCTACTTCTTCTGAACCCTTATGCTCCTCTTGTCAAAACCATCCACTTGGCAGGGGCACTGATCACATTCTATTCCTATTATGAGTGGGATTTTCATGTGTAAGAGCCTGCTATCTCAACTAGATGGGGGGGTAGGGGGGGTTCCTCAAGGCAAGTGGCGGGCTTTCCAATCCTTTGTGTCCTTGCCTCTTCCAGCTTTGAACTTCCTCTGTAATGATACATAATAAGCCAATCATTATTATGAATTATGCATTATTGTTATGAATTATGACAATCATTATTATGACTCATTATTCATACTTCATAAAAATTCAGTCCAAGTTAAAAGTACACAAGATGTTCTCTTTCCCCTGCATTTGTGTAGACTCAAGACAAGTTTATTTTGACTCAGAACCCAAAGCTCCTGTGTAGGGAACTTTCTTTATAGACAATTTATATTTAGGATGCAGTTTATTTAACTCAGTGAGAATTTACTCAGCTTTTATCAGATGGAGGTTTACAGACTGCAGAAAAGAAATAAGATAATATCCAAGCACTCAATGGATTTATAGTCTAATACATGGGTGGCAAACAGATCAACTTAAATGTATCTATCTATTGATGGTGACTGCTTGGATTGCTGACAAGGATTATAACGTGTGGTCTAGATTCAGTAGGAACGAATGCTGTGGTCAGTTAGTAATCTACCGTTTATTTAAGAGTGGAGCATGGTAGCCCAAATGCCATCTATTCATAATTCCCAATATGTAGAATGAATTCAAAGTCTAGATAATAGAAGAAGCTTATATATTTAGTAGAATCCAATCAGTTAATATCTTAATCACATTTGTTTGGTGCACAGTACCAATAAAATATACAAATTACATGAAATAATTATTGATGAGTTTGCTTCGGCCACTGTAACAAAATACCACAAACTAGATGTCTTAAACAACAGAAATTTATTTTCTCATAGTTGTGGAGGCTAAAAGTCCAAGATCGAGGCTCTGGCCAATTCATTTCTTTTAGGGCTCTTTTTCTGGTTTGTAGACAGCTGCCTTTGTATGAACATGACCTCTTCTTTGTGTTTTGGAGGAGAAAGAATGCTAAGACCCTATGAGATCAGGGCATCAGCCTTATAACCTCATTTAACCTTAATTATTTCCTCAGAGGCCCCATCTCCAAATACAGCTTTCCTCAGCTATCCAAAAGTAGAGTGTTCCTGTGAAACCTTTTGCAAGCTGAAATGGCATGAAGCCAGGACTATACCCCACTTTTGGAAAGTTCTCATTATACCACTTTGCTTTTACAAAATACCTGCATTAGTACAATAACTGCTTTTTCATAACAGTGAATATTCTATTTGGATTTTTTTCAGCTAGTGAAAACAGGTACTAATGTAGGTTTTTCATAAAAGTGAAGTGGTGTAATGAGAACTTTCCAAAAGTGGGGTATACTCATATAGCTACATTGGGGTTAGGGCTTTGATGTATGAATTTGGGATGACCCGTTCAGTCCATAACAATATATGATATAAAGGAGGTTTATGTCTCATATTTGGAGAAGTGAATATAGACAGGGTAGTGAATGAAGACAGATGTAGATAGGGTTATCATTTTTTTTAAAAAAGCAAGACATAAACATTGATTTCTTAATGTTTTTCACAGTAGCTGCATTTATGAGTTTTAAACACATCTCATCTCATAGGCTGTTCATTGAAACTCAAGTAATCTACATAACACGACAAAAGAATATATCAAAGATGCCAATAGTTCAAAGTAACAGGTGGTCAGTGGATTTGCAAATGCACATTTAACAAAAAATCATGTACTTTTCTAAATCTAAGTGGAACCTTAAAATAATAGCCAACCATTAAAAAACACTGTCCTCCAAATGTTGTTAACTGCAAACTTTTTGCTTTGGAATATGCCACCTTCTGTCTAGTTACCAGCATGCCTCACTTTTGTATTGATGTGTGCTTAATAGGCTGAAAAATCACATTTGTTTTATTACAATATCCATTACAGCAGAATTAAAGAATGTGATTTCTTAAGGTAACATTTGCTGTCAGTAAAATTTAAATCTGGATCCAGGCTAGTTTTTGTTTTGTATATGAGGTCCCCCTCCCCCCCCCAATCCCAAGAAGATCCATTTATTGAAGTGACGATACTAGAATTAGCTATCATCTCTAGGAAAATAGAAAATATATCAGTGTTAGATTTTGACTCCATCCACTTTTTGCTTATCTACTTACCCTTCCAGGCTTTTATATTTCAGAGTAAAAAAAAAAAAAAAAAAAGTTTAAATAATGTTATTCTTGATTAGTTAAGTGAAAGCCAACCCGAGGTTTAGTATAACTCTCAGCTTCAAATGGGTCATAATGCCTCGTCAGTTTTTGTCTTGACATGACTGAACTGAATACTCGCACTGATGATAAAAGGCATTCCCTTCATCTTAGTCACAAACAGAACCTTCACAAAATATTTAATGAATTCTTGGTTCAGATCTAGAAAATTATAGGGACTATTTTGCTTATCCACAGTCCCATCTCAAATGGTTTTCTCTGTAATTATTAACATGAGAATAAAGCAGTAGCTCAGGGTAACACAGTAAAGTATGACTGAGTAATGATTGGAGTGCACATGTGGAAAAGATCTGACAATTCTGTAAATAGGAAAGCATATCATTTAAAAAAATTTAGTGTGGGAGGCCCCTGGGTGGCTCAGCTGGTTAAGCATCTGATTCCATCTCAGGTCATGATCTCAGGTCCTGGGATTGAGGTAGGTGTAGGGCTCCGTGCTCAGCGGGGAGTCTGCTTCTCCCTTTCCCTCTCCCTCCACTCATGCTCTCCCTCTCTCTCTCAAATAAATAAATAAAATCGCAAAATAAAATAAAAATTGAGTGTGGAAAAATCTTTTCATTCCTTTGAGACATAGTGTAACAGGTAGAATTATAATCTGCTTCTCAATCTCACTGGTTTGTTATTATGGTATTTTTCCAATTAAAATATATATCTGCTCTAGATCAGAAAAAAATATACAAAAATCACACATAATTCCACCACTCAATGTTTATTCAATTAATATATTAATATGGAGATATCTACCATGAACATTTTATTTACATCTTTCCTGTTTTCAAAATTGGAATTGCATGGCACGATTTTAGAATGCTATATTTGCTTAATAATCTACTACATTTTCTTATTATTACATTTTAAGTAAATCCAACTTTCTCATATGGCTATATCATAATTTATTTACCCGGTCCCCTTATTGCTGAGCATTTAAATTATTTGCAATTTTCTGTTAGTGCAATTAATATTGCCTCAAACATTAGCTCATAAAATTTGATTATATGTCAGTTATTTTTCTTATGATAAATTCCTGAAAGTGGAAGTTTTGGGTTAAAGGATATGAATATTTTTATGGATCTCAAGAACTGTGACTTTTCAGAAAGACGTACCATTTTACGTTCCTATCAGTAACTTGAAAACACTCCTTTCTCTATACTTCTGCTAACAGTGTTACAGTTTTTTCTCTTTGTCAATTTGATAGGCAGAGGGTGTGATATATCATCCTTTTCTATGCGTAGACTCACCTCTGGGGTTAGATCAGAAAATAGAATATGGGAGTGGAGAAGGAAGACTTGTCAAGTTGTCTTACCGCTCTAAAGACTCATTTTAGATTGATGTCTTTTCATTAGTCCATTCCACAAATGTTTTTGAGTGCCTCTTCAAACAAGGAAAATAAGATGTAAAATTCATATCTGACAACTTAGTAGTAATCCTCAGCTGATGGCATATTAGTACCACGGGGTTACTGCCAGGATGCTCTCTCGTTCTGTCATTTCCCTCCTTTCATCCAGATCCCCACTCCTTTTGCCTGCTCCACCACAAGCACCTATTCTAAGATGTGTAACATATGTAACAGAAATGCACGCTTCCTTGGAGAATATATAGTGTTTTGTGGTTTTGAGAATATGTGTTTTTAATTTACATAAATTATATTCATAAATGTTGTGTTATCTTACATTTTCCACTCCGAAACATTACATTAAAAGCAAATTAAACTCGTTCTTGTTGTTGCGAGCATGATTAGTTTTGCCTGTAATTGTAGCCAAAGATTCCATGGTGTCCACCTGAGGCCCCAATGAATGCTCGATTCATTATTCTGAGAAGATCAAATGCACAGTTATGAGTTGTTACCTCTTGAACAAAGGAGATCATGATGAATTATGTGGCTACATGTGTCTATAATGGATCTATAAGTTTCTGAGACAGCTGCATTCCTAAAAGCAACTTTTAGGAATGCTTAAATTGGTAGCGCCCCATTACAACATCAGTGTTCCTGGGGAGAAGAGGACTGTTCTGTCCATCCTGCACTTACACCCAATGGGGCATGTGCAGCACACCATTGACTTGAAGTGGGGGCAGTTAAAGTCATATTGTGCTGCCCCCCCTCCCACTATGGGGCACTGGAGCTAGGGACCCAAGGCTACCTCACGTAGTCTTTTTTTTTTTAAAGATTTTATTTATTTATTTGACAGAGGGAGAGAGAGATCACAAGTAGGCAGAGAGGCAGGCAGAGGGAGAGGGGGAAGCAGTCTCCCTGCTGAGGAGAGAGCCTGATGCGGGGTTTGATCCCAGGACCCTGAGATCATGACCTGAGCTGAAGGCAGAGGCTTAACCCACTGAGCCACCCAGGCGCCCCTACCTAATGTAGTCTTATATCTTCAGTATCATTCACAACATCTGGGACATAGAAAGCATTCAAAAAGTATTTGTTGAGTGGATGGATGAAAAGGAATTACTCTGAGATGAATCTTAGAACAATAAGATAGGGAGATAAAAACCTTTATTGCCCAAGCAGTGAAGGATTTCCAAGGAAACAACTCAGTTTATGATATAGAAATTCACCCATGTCTTGTTCTCCTTTCCTTCATGAGCGTGTAGAATACTACACTTCCTAGCCCTGAAAGGTAAAACTATTTGACTACCTGAAGCCAATGACCTATGCAGGAAACTGGTCTGTGCCGTCCCTCTATCCAGGCGGGTTAGAGCCAGTGTGTCACTTCCGAACTCTCTCTTCTCCTCCTTGACCCAGGAGGTCACGTGTTCCAGATCACTCAGTTACAAGATGGTAGAATAGTAAACAGCATCAGACTCTGGGTCAGTGTGGGGAGAGACCACCCCCTTCCCGCTCTTTGCCAGTCCGCATGGGAAGGAGGTTATGTTTGAAGCAGCATGGCTGGGGAAACCCTTATGGAGATGTTGAAGTTGAGACCTGGAAGCCTGAAGGGAGTGAGGAAGTGAGGTACCTGGGAGAGGAGTATTCTGAGCGGAGGATGCAGCGGGTGCAAAGGCCCTGAGGTGAGACCAGGTTTAGCCTGTTACAGGAAGCAGGACAAAGTCAGTGAGGCTGAGGCAGAGTGAATGAAAGGACAAGTAACAGATAAGGCAAGACAGGTGACCAGATAAGGCAAGACAGGTGACCAGAGGTGGGGAGGAACAGGTTGTAAGTCCTGATAGATCATTCTAAGGACTTTTGCTTCCACCCTGAATGACGTGGGGGTATTGAAGAGTTCTGCATGTTGGAGTGACATGATCTGACTAGCCTGGTTTGAGAATAGACTCGGGGTGGCAAAGGGAGGAGGTGGGCTGTGCAGTTAGGGGGCTACGGCAGTAACCCAGGCAGGGGGTGATTGTTTGTGGCTTGAGTTAGGGTGATAGCAGTAGGAGCGGTGCAAAGCAGCCAAATTCTGGGTATATTTTGGAGGTAGAGCCATTAGAATTGCAGAGGATTAGAGGAGGCATATGAGAGAAAAAGTCAAGGATGAACCTGTGGCTTTTGGCCCATGTAGCTGGGAGAATGGAGCTGCCCTTTGCTGAGCCGGGGAGCCCGCCAGGCACGAAAGATGGAGAGTCTGTCAGGAGCTCAGGTCCAGATCGTCTAGGTTTGAGGCAGTCGCTGGACACGCAAATGTGCATGAAGGGAGGCTGTGCCGGGCTAAGCTGGCCAGGCAGCTGGACTGGGGAGGGAGACAGGGATGATGACTCTCTTCCCCTAGGAGGCTGAGGTCTGGGTTCTCCAAGTGGAGGCTCAAATACTGAGGGCACTTGGAAGCCCAGTCCGTGGTATCTCTTGGGCAGGCTGGCCTGGAACCAAGTTTCCAAGCACTGCGATTAAGCTGAGTTTGTACCGGACTAGCCTTTGATCCAGCAGCAAATGCATCTCCAAAGGACAGCCATCCATTTGGCCGTCCGAAGGTCAGAAGTTCATTCACACTCTGTGCCTGAAATGTCACCTGAAAGCCCCATTCTCGAAGCTTCTCCATCCTTGGGTCTGGGCTCATTTCCGGGTTTTCAGATCTCAGGGATGGACGCTGAAAACATCTTTTAAAGCAAGGCAATTCGTGCTTATTCCTCCAGAACAAAAGATTCTGTTTCCACATCGAGTCACGTGTGGTTTCTAAACCTGTTACCATAGCAAGGACTATGTTCTCCAGCTCTCCCTGGTGGCCCCGTTTATATTCTGTAGCCAACAACATCCAAACCTTTTTTTTTTTTTTTTTACTCACTTGGAACTGCCGTTTATTCCAACCCTTGGCTTCATGAAACATTTATACATTGTACACGTGAGCCTTCATCGAAGAGCTCTCTTCTTTTTGGAGACCCGGTAAAGGTAGCGTTTGTTCGCTTCCCACTGCCGGCCCGCAGCCATGGCTGTCCCGGCACCTTCCACTCCTCACGGTCGCACATACGCTGAGACTTGACCACAGCCTGTCCGTGGCTGGTAAACGATGACTCATGTCGTATGCTACCGTTCTGTCCAAGTGCCATTTCTGGGACTCGGGACTCAGTGAATGCTTTCTCAGTGGCTATTTCTGTTTATCTCCCTGTTCATTTACAGGGTCCCTTACTTTGTGGGCTTTTTTTTTTTTTTTTGGTCCTCTTCCTGCTGTTTTAGATTTCCTCTGTTCTCTCATTCCTCACTGAGGGAGAAATGAATGTGTTGTGTAGACCCACCAGTCCAGGGGAATTGCTGAGCTTCCCTCAGTGGAAGAAAGGGTTCAACATTGTACCCTCGACCCTCCCTAAGTCACAGAACTCAGATGCTTGTCCGGGGGACCCTGGGTGAAAAATTAAAGAGAGGCTGCATTCAAACAAATCGTAAGGCTGAATGCGCTTTGTTGGGGTATTCTGTGGAGCCCAAACTGTGATCAGTCTAGAAACTACAGTGGGATTGAGGGAGCCACAAAGGCAGGACTACAGTGTCCCTGATTCTGGAGCAGAGGTCATTTCTGATGGCGGTCCTTCACACGGAGGGAAGGTCACTTGTGTGGATCGTCTTCTACACGTGTGTGCCCAGCTGATAGGCTGAGGGGCGGTGGAATGCAGCCTGTGGTCCACCACACACCCTACTTGTGATGTTTCCTTGTATGTGTCACCTTGACTGGGTGGTTGTGCCCAGATATTTGGCCACACATTGTTCTAGGTGTGTCTGTGAAGGTGTTTCTCCATGAGGTTGACATTTGAATCAGTAGAGTGGGTAAAGCAGATTGCCCTCCCTAACGTGAGTGACCCTCATCCAATCCGTTGAAGGCCTTAGTAGAAGAAAAAGTGGAGTGAGAGAGAATTTGCTTTGAGCTGAACACCAGTCTTCTCTTGCCTTCGGACTTGGACTCAGACCGAAACCTATGCCATCAGCTCTCCTGAGTCTGCAGCTTGCTAACCGTGGATCTTGGGACCACCCAGCCTCCATAACTGTATGGGCTAATTCCTTATTTTATATACATGAAGAGATACACAATTTGAGACGCCACTCAAGAGAGGGGTGCCTTTTGCTAATCCCCACATAGTTTTCCAAAGGCTCTGGCAATGGCTGTGGAGTTGGGCATGGAGAGGTGGGAAGGGGGCCCACAAGCATAATTTGAAAAATTACCTCCCCTTCCGTGCCCTCGTAGTTTAGATTGGTCTGTGCTGTAAAGCCCCTGGTCTCAGCATGAGTCTTAGAATATGGGTGATTCTTCCAGAGGAATGGAAGCAATTAAGGGCTTTCATTCCTCTGCTACGTTAGTGGTGAACTCTGAGAATGCCGTTGCTTGCTGGAAGGAGAGTCAGCAAACTAGGGATGAGTAATATCCATAGAAATTACTCAAACGTTGCGTTCGGTGAGTCAATGTGTACTTTTCTGAACGTGTTCCTCTCATTGTATAATACAAAGAAGTATGACTGATGCTCGTTATCATTCTCATTTTAAGGGTGTGCAATAGAGCTGCAGAGGGGACCCTCGGATGTCTCTGTGGTGAAGCGGTGGCTAGAGAGGGTGTCTCTCCTCCAGCTGAGGGGCCATCCTGCTCCTGTGCTCTTTCCGGCCTTCCTCACGGGCCTATAGAACTCTCAGAACATTAGTGCCTTCTTTCTGAGCATGTCATTTTTTTGAAAAAATAGAACAGTATGATCAGGAGCATACTTTCCTTCAAGAACAATCCTAGAGATCCTGGCTGGGACAGATTTTCATTTTTATTTTATTTCTTGAGAAAATGGTCGTGTTTCCTTGGGTTGAATTAATATATTTGTGCCTAATTTTCACCTTTCACTGTCCAAAGTCTCTTCTCTTCTAATTGCTGTAAAGGCAAGGATCCACACATACACACACACACACACACACACACACACACACACACTCACACCACACATATATATCTCAGGGCTGTTTTGTTCTGTAATTTTCTTAAAAAGCTCTCAAACTACACATACACCTGGGCACTGCGATATCACACAGATCCCTGCAATAGAGGCTAAATGTGAGGTCACGTTTACAGTCCCATTGAAATAAGAACTATTGTTGGTCATCATCCACAGTGGGGTGGGGGAGGTGGGGGAGGAAAGGGGTGCAGAGGGGGGCTGGGAGGGAAGGGAAGAGTACCGGGGATATGAGGATGCACTTGAGAGTTCTTTGTGCCTTCGGGAGAAGATGAAAGTCAACGAACTAGAGAACCAATGTTTTGTTTTTGTTTTGTTTTTCAGCTGCTACCCAAATTGGTTTCTTGATTTCTTGCGCTTTTATGTAACCTTGCCTCTGGGGCATTTAATGCAGATTAAAGCAATACAGTCACACTTCTGACTCTGGAAAGACCCAGCTCTGAGGAATAGACATTATGTTTATGAGCATGAATAACAGATTCCTAAAACACTTGCTAAAACTTTGTGATCTTCATATTCACCCATCATCCTAGGAGGGCTGGCTAAGGTTTCTAGGCCCAGCGTATTTTAGAGAAAATGGCAGAAGCAGATCTCAGTCAACTCCTCAGAAGGATCTTTACCGGGATGTCACCGCTGACAGAAAACCAAATTCTAGCTCCCGAGGCTGCATGCTGTGAGAACAGTAAGGAGTTTGGTGACCACTCCTTGGCCCCAATTAGCATATACCCTCCTCAAGGAAACAGGACATTCAGGAATGCAAGAGTGATAAGCCCCATTTCCCTGACTCACACTCTCCTTGGATCTGATCAAGGCTTGAATATGTGCACAGTGGAATTTCCTCTAAGCTAAGGAATCCCTAAATTCTAAGGAATTTCCTCTGGTTCACCAAGCTCCCATTTGCCATTGGTGTAAGTCAGCGCTTCTCAAATGTTGATGTTCTTATAAATCACCGGGAGATCAAGAGGCAGGTTCCCACTGGGTAGTTCTGGAGTGAAGAGTGGGATTCCTGGTGTCTAGCAAGGTCTTTAGCAAAACTGATGCTGCTGGTCCCCAGGCCGCACTACGAATAGTAAGGACCCAGGGGCTTCATCTCATTTCTGCTCTTTCTTCTGATGCCACCACTATTTGCCTGGAACTCTACACCCTACGGCTGCAAGAGCGTTTGAGTGTTCTTCCACCATGCAAGCCTGCCGAGAGCCCATCTGGTCAACCTCAGGTATTTCTGCTTCCAGGTCTTTGACGAGCCCCCAAAGGACGTATGTCACTTTCAGGTTCCAAGGAACCTGTTTGGAACAAGTTTCCCAGAAAGCCCAATTTCTCCGCTGCCCTGAATATTCTCCCAAAGACTGTGGTGAGTGTTAAATCACCATGCGTAGAAGGTAACGTTCGTTTTAAAAAATCACTGTCGTGGCTTCTCATGGGCAGACAAGTGGTACATATGCAAACAGGATTCAGAGGATACTCCCAGGCATCCCTGAGACCCAGAAATGAGTGTGTGAATCAGGTGGTTGTCACGACTCTCACCGCAAAGAGAATAAAAATCGTGTGAGGGAGGCAGGCACAGAGGTCTGTTCCGCTTGCTGTTCTACCGACTGATAATATCAGAATCAGCCCCCAAACAACCTCCAGACACACATTTCCAAGGCCGTGCCCCTGGCAAAATGAATTAGGGTTCCTGGGGCTGTATGGATTGTTACAAAACACAGAACGGTTAGCGGCTGGCCAGCGGTGCTGATAAGCAAATATTAAACACCTGCCAGTTATCCAGTCCCAGAGTTACTGAGTATCTTTTGCGTCGGGCATAATACACACAGCTCCTTCCTTCATCCCTCCCCCTGTTCAAGGCAGAAAGTAAACAAACTGGAAATGATCGCAAAGGATAAATGTGATGAAGGAAACAGGTGGTGAACTCGCGAAACACCCTTTAGATCCTTTAGATGACCTGAGTAGTGGTGGTGTCTCCGGGCCAGTGACATTGGGCTGTGACTTGAAGGGATAAGAAGAGTTACCCAGCACCACAGTGGTGCTCAGGCGGAGAGCATCGCACGAGAACATTCCCCTGGGTAAGCGCGTGCTTTATGAGCATCTGTAGATGCTACCAGACAAACGAAAGAAACCTTTCCCATTACCTTGCAAATTGTTCTGCAGTGAGGAGTCTTTTTTTGTAGTTGGCAAAGGCATAAAGACTCCATTTCCATCTGCTCCAGAGCCCCTTCTCATGCTCTGCTCGCTCTGCCGCTGATGCCAAAAGCCTGGGTCCCACCTAACCCCTACACCGCTTCTTGAAGGTTGTACGGAAGCTTGGGGGCCTGAGAGCCACCTGCAGAGTCCTCAGACTCCTTCTGTCTCTTCTGGGGAAGGTGATGGTGAGCATGGTACTCTGCGTTCATTAACTGTGAGTCTGGACAGAGGCTCATCTGTGAAACGGGATCAGAACGCCCATCTCAGAATAGATGCCTTAAGCTGGTGTGCTTCACCCACCGTCGTGCCTTTCCAGTCACCGTGCAATTATGGCACCCTGGAAGGTTCCATTCTGAAAGGCAGTGAGTATACCTCAGGGTTCCATCTGTCATTTATCATTTTTAGTGAGTAGGGGCATGATGAGCCAGCATTTCTGGTGATACTGATGATGCCAGGGTCGGGCTATTTGAGAAACTGCTTAAGAGGGACTTCCTAATCTTCGCTGCACACCCTCAGGGCAGCTGATTTCTGTGTGAGGAGAAAAAACTCTCTTATCGAGCAAATGTGTGAAGAGGCATTTTCACTTGTGAGACTCGTAACTATGTCTATTTCAGGCAGCTTAGCAAAAGGACTGGAAATTTCCAGATTGCGTGGAGGTGGGTCTGCGTGGGGATAGGCCAGTTCCTGTGGAAGGTCAGAGCAGTCAGGCGGTCCTGCTTTTAGCGCTTTCTTCCTTTTCTCTACTCCAGGGGTCACGGCTTCTCAGAGACGCTTCAAGTGGCGAGGGCAGGCGGGCGCTCCAATGGACATCTGGAATGTTTGTGATCTGTTGCTTTCCCATATTCAGACCTCTTCGGGAGACAGACTTTCTTTCTCACTTTTGCTGAATGCACACCAGAATCTGGGCATCCCCAGAGGCTGAGATTCAGATACTTTACCGCGCTCCTGCAACAAACACTTCACTTGCTAAGTGTGGTAGAGGGCTCATCGATGAATAAGACAAGGTCCCTGCCCTCCAGGGGAAAAAAAAAAATCAATAGGTATCCAACCAGCAATCAAAGAAGAAAGACTGTGATAAATTCTATCATACGAATAAAAAGGAAGTGCTTTCTTATTAAATGGGCTGTATTAGCTTCCTATTGTGACCGCAAAGTTAGGAGTTTAAAACAACAGAAACTTATTCTCTCACAGGAAGCCAGAAATCTGCAATGAGTCCTTTGGGGCTCAAATCAAGGTAGCAGAAGGGCTGCGCCTCCTCGAGAGGCTCTCAGGAGAATCCATTCCTGGACTCTCCTCGTTTCTAGGGGCTGCTGGCATTCCTTTACTCATCACCTCAATTTTTGCCTCTGCGGTTACATCACCTGCTGTTCCATTTGTGAAATCTCCTTTGTCTTCCTCCTAAGGATACATGTGATTGCATTTACCCGCTAGGATAAGCGAGGACGCTTGCTCTGTCTCAAGATCTTTACCATAATCACATCTACAAAGTCCCTTAGTGCCATTAAAGGGTAGCGCTCACAGGTTCTAGGGATTGTTAGATGGATAGGTGGGGTGAGGTCATTGTACAGCCCACCAGAGGTGCCACTCTTATTCTTCCTCTCCCTCCCCCAACCAAATGGTCTACAGCCATGATGTCCACTATGGCGCCACTTACTGGTGGTCACAACATTGGCAGTCACAAGCGGCTCTTGAATGCTTGAAACACGACTTGTTCGGATTGAGATAAGCTGTGCATGTAAGACACACACTACATTTTGAGATCTTCCTACCAAGAAATGCACAGTATTTCACTGACAACTTTTTTTTTTGTTGATTCCATGTTGAAATAACATGTTGAATATATTAATATTATTATATATAATGATATAATATGATAACATATTATAATAATATAACATATAATAATATATTAGGTTAGATTATGTTATCAAAACTAGTATTGTTGGTTTCTTTTTACTTTTTCAGTGTAACTATTAGAAAATCTAAAGTTATATCTGTGGCTTCCACTCATGGTTTGTGCTCTAAGTCTGTTGGATGGCGCTCTACACCATCTACAAGAGTGATTCTCAAACTGCTGCACAGCACCATCACGCGGGTGAGTTTTTGAAAACCCCAATAGGCAAGCTGCACCCCAGACTTATTAAATCAAAAATCTCTAGGGAGAGGCCCAGGCGTCAGTATGTATTAAACTCCCCAGGTAATTCTAATATGCAGCCAAGGTTGAGATTCTATGGGGTAGAGACCTGGAGGAGGGTTAATAGTGGAAATTGCATTAATGGCTCAGGGACAATCCAAAGGGTCTGCCCATTTTCTTTACAAACAACATAAAATATGGGCTTCTGAAGTATCCTCTGCTTTCGGTTTTTCTCCCTGAGACACGTGCCTCACCTTACCCACAGAAAGCAGATGGGGGTGGAGGTGGGCGGGAACAGAGCAGCTGTTTTCATGATTTGGAAGACACCTGAGGTCTCAACGCTCTGAAGGGCAGGCTGCCTGGACCTCTCTCCCTTGGATGTTTCTGGCAGTTAGATGAACCCTTCCTTGGCAGTTTCTGCTATCGGACCTGGCAGAACAAAATACAATAAAGGCCATTGAGCTTCTAAATGTTCGGTTTGTGGGGCCAGATCAGGGCAAAGCCCCTTCACAGAGGCTCCCGGTGACTGCAGGTTTGGGAGACATCCATCGTAACATGTACCACCACCGCCAGAGGCTCCTGCCGCTGCTGGGATTCCCAGCTCTGTCCCATTTCCACACCATTATCGTGCTTTCTGGATCTGGACTCAGAATTAGGTAATGAAGCAAAAATCCAGTGCACTTAATTGAGTTTTTTTTTCTTTGTTAAAGATTTTATTTATTTATTTGAGAGAGAGAGAGAAAGAGAGAGATAGTGAGAAGAGAGCGTGAGCGGGAAGAGAGAGAGAAGCAGGCTTCTTTCTGGCCGAGCAGGGAGCCCGATGAGGGGCTGGATCCCAGGATCCTGAGATCATGACCTGAGCCAAAGGCAGACCTCCAACTGACTGAGCCACCCTGGTGCCCCATGCCCTTCATTGAGTTTTAAAGTATGGCCTGGGAAATTGGTTCTTAGCAGAGCAAGATGGGATGTTTCCATAGCTGCCTGTTGCCTGACACATCGCAGACACAGGAGATAAAGCACAGCCTTGTGCAGGGGGACCTTTACTTATGTCCAGCTTCCTCAGCGCATGAGCCTGTCACCTGAGTGCGGTTTACATCGATCTGAGGTTGTACGATCCTACATTTAGACAATTTAGAAAAATTTTCTGAACTGCAGAGCACTCATGTGGCTTCCAAAATAGCATCCACTAAATGGACATTAATTTTTGCCAAAGGAAGAGGTTTTCTATGTGTGTTGCGGGTGATGAGGCTTTCCAACTCGGGGGATAAAAAAATGGAACAAAGGCCTTGAGCAAACTTGTCCCCTCCTTCCTTCTTTTATTCAATATTGACTCTAGGTTAGCAAGTGGGCCTTGTCTTCACAGAGTTTAGGAGCTACTAGAGGGAGAAGACCTCAAGTAAATGACAGAAAACATTACTATGGAGACAAGACTTCCCTTCTCCTTTTGCCCCTTCCTTTTGTTTTCTGTCATACACATACATATCTACACACATACATATGTATGTATGTACATGTGTATGTATATATGTATACATGCATATGTATGTGTTTCCAGGAAACTTAGAAAGATAAAAAAGAAGTTAAGAGGGAGAAATTTGAAAGCAAGAAAATGACAACAGGTTAATCAACAAGTCCTGTTCTTTAAGTCTTATTTAAATTGCTGAGAGTGGGCCACAAATTTAGATCTGACTTTCCAGCAGCCAGTGCAAAAAGAAATGTACACCAATTGCATAATTCACAGTGTCTGTACGATTAAAACTAACGAGCCCCAAGGAACCATATGGAATAGGGTGTAACATTGTAATAAGGCATATGGGATACACTCGGCAATGTCTTGGACAACATTCTGATTGCATCGAGGAGTTTCATAGGGCATGACAGAAATTCACAGGGTTTGGAGAAAGCGAAAAAGGGATAATATTAAATTCTAGCTAGAGCTGACCTATTCTGCTGGGGTTGGGCCGGGTTAATATGAGCTTCCACCTGTAATTTCCTACAGTTCAATATTCTGTTTTAGGTGCTGGGCTAGAGGAATGCTAGAGGTTATGGGAGTGGAGAGGAACACTCACTTCTGTCTTCACTGGAGAAGTAGGGGCTGATGCCAGGGATCTGGCGGAGACAAGGCTGGTGGAAGGATTCAGTGGGATTCATCCAGGGGATAAAAGCAGGGAAGGCATTCCACACACGAGAGAATAGCGTCAGGAGACACAGAGGTATGGAGAGTTGGCACTGGTAAAGTAGGATATGAGGCCGGGTGTGGTGCGGGCGGAGGCAAGGGCCAGAGAGCACCTGTCTTACGTGCTCTGCTAAGGAATGTGGCTTTGTTCCGGGGAGGGTACGGGAGTTGCCACTGAAGGGATTTAGGCAGGGGAGCTGTAGTTGCAGACTACTGCATTCACGCTGCACGATGTATCTGGCCACAACTCAGGGGCTGAAATGGCAGACACACTCTCGCACACAGGTGTGAGTCTTCAAGGGGAAGGAGGCTCTACTTCAGGGTGCGAGTCTGTAGGATGCCTGGGGGGGCGGGGGCACTGTGTGGGGCTGAGCCCAAAAGAACAGCAGCTGCCCAAGGTCAGCTCTTCTGCCAGTGACATGTGGAAGTACAGGATGGCGAGGGGACAAGCAGAAGGGACCCACTTCAGGTACACCCACATTCCGTTAGCAACACCAGCCCATGGGCAAGCACAGTATCCCTGGGGAGGGAAGATAAACTGCCCCCCGCATGGGAGCTGCTGCAAAGTCGCATGCAGAGAGTGGTCTGAATCATACCAGCAGGCTGGGAAGAACCCTGAGCAAGGATTTGATCTCCGTTGGAGGTGAAGCAGCTGGACCCGACTTTGTAGATAGTTCCCTGGGGCAGCTGTGTGGAAATCAGACGGAGAAGTGATGCTGGTGTCAGAGGGACCAGAGAGGAGGGTCAGGTGAGACCTCGTGAGGGCCTGGTCTGGGATGGTGAGTGGTGCATGGGAAGGAGGAGGTTCAATACGGCAGGTGAAATAAAACCACCAGGGCTTAAGGACTTAGAGTCACTTAGGGCTGGTTTTTTGATACCTCCATATACTGTACCCAGAATCTACTGCGAGGGTTGCATACCAAACTTAGTTGTCCATCACATATCATGTGTTCCTATTTCTTATTAAAACAACTCTGATTCTACTTGGGGCATTAATGTGCTTATCTTTTTTTTCATGTGTGGAGCCCAACATAGGGCCTGAACTCATGACCCTGAGATCAAGACCTGAACTGATATCAAGAGTCAGATGCTTGGGGCACCTGGGTGGCTCAGTCAGTTGAGCATCTGCCTCTTGATTTTGGCTCAGGTCATGATCTGAGGGTTGTGGAATGGAGCCCTGTGTTGGGCTCCTTGCTCAGCTGGGAGTCTGCTTGAGATACCCTCTCTCCTTCTCCCTCTGCTTGCACACTTTCTCTTTCTCTCAAATAAATAAATAAATAGGTAGACAGATAGATAAATAAATAAATAAAATCTAAAAAAAAAGAAAAAGAAAAAAAAGAAGAGTCGTGCTAATGTGCTTAGCTTTAAAAAGTTTCCCAGCTTCCCTTGTAGCTGGGAGGTGGTTACATGGCAAACCCTGGCTATTAGGTTATAAATGAGATTCACTGGGTTGTATCACCAGGAACACATTTTAAAGTGGCACGTGTCCTTTTGACATTTGCTCCTATCTTTGTCCAGCCCCAAAGGTGGATGGCTGGCACTCCAGCAGCCACCTTGTTGCCAGAAAATAGTCATGCTAAGGATGGCTGAGCAGAGAGAAGGAGTCTAAGTTGTTGGTGTTTTAAGATTTTATTTATTCATTTGAGAGAGAGAGAGAGGGAGGGAGAGAGAGGGAGACAGAGAGGGTGAGTTGGGGGAAGGGATAGAAGGAGAGGGAGAAAATCTCAAGCAGACTCCATACTGAGCGCAGAGTCCAATGAAGGGCTTGACATCACGACCCTGAGATCATGACCTGAGCTGAAACCACAAGTCAGTTGCTTAACTGACTGAGTCACCCAGGTGCCCCAGGAGTCTTAAGTTTTTGATGATACCATAAGACATCATGCCAACCTTCAACTGAATGTCAGTTATATGTGAGAAAATAAATGCCTTCTTTAAGTGGCTGTGTTTTAAGTTGTCTGTTTTTAGCAGCCAAGTTCCCAATACCACACATGACCTTAGCAACATGAGTGAAAATCATTCACTCAATAATTATCCTGAATCAATGACCAAAATTAGAAACATCAAAACTTCATCAAGGTGATCTGGTCCAGTAGTAAGTAGCTGCTAGGGTATAGAAGTTTGTGGAAAATTTTTCTTTGCTTTCTTTCTTCCTCGACTTCTCACCGCATGTCTTGTTCCTCCTCTCAGCCATCTATCTGCCTTTTAATAGCTGCTTAGGTGTTAAATGCCCGAGAGAAATAGCAGCAAAGGGCACTGGCATTGGATTTTGGAACAGGACTCTTAACGAACAAACCTGGTGGAAGAAAAACCACCCCCATGTGGTGGTTCCTATTTCCAGAGAGTGGGCTAGGCAGATGTCATATCGGTTGTAACAAAGTAGCATTTCTGTAGGTAACTTGACAAAGGACTTCATGTCCATTACCTTATTAGCTGCCTGAGCCCCAAGAGGTAAAGATGATTTGTTCAAGGAGACAAATTAACAAGGGACAGGGACAAGACTTGTATTTTCCCTTCCTGTGTCAAAAGAGGTGTCAGGAACTGTGTTAAGGAGAGCCTTCTGCATATATGAGAGAAGGGGAAGTGTCAAAGACAAATCTCACTTGTAGTTAATTAAACCCAAGGGGAGAGAGACTGAAATCAACTCCTCTGACAGAAGAGACAGGAGGGTGTTTTTTGTTGTTGTTTGTTTTTGTTTTGTTTTTTAAGTAGGCTCCGTGTCCAGCCAGGAGTCCAAGGTGGGGCTTGAACCCAAGACTCTGAGATTAAGACCTGAGCTGAGATCCAGAGCCAGATGCTTAACCTTCTGAGTCCCCCAGGGCCTCAAGAGGCAATAGGGATTTTAAGCCCCTGGCGTAGGCTATGGGGAAAGTACTGGAGGATACTGGGAATGGGAAGGGATGAGGGGAGTCGGTTAGTGTGATTAGACCATTTATATTTGCTAATTGGCACTTGGTGAAGTTAGGCTCCTTTTCAGAGAGGAGAGATGTTGGGGGGGGGTGCTATCTTCCTTGATAATTACATTTCCAAGGGAAGGCTCCCAGGTCCTGGAGCAGGACATTTCTGGATGGTGAAACCGGTGAGAAGCTGGGAGGTGATTTACAACTCCAGGCAGCAGAGAAAGAAATCACAATCGCAAGTTTGCTAAAGGAAGTGCTCTAAAAAAGGGAGGTCAGGGACCTACAGTCAGGGAGAAACCTGTCTAAAGTTTATAGTCAAGCTGAGGGGAACTTTAAGGCCATCTAGGTCAGAGGGCGGCACCCCTTTTCCTTGCTCTCCAGGAAGTTAGGTCTCAGAAGTCCCCATCTGATGGTTTTTTAAAAAGTGGTAGCCTTATCAGAGGATGTGCAGTGACCTGCTGGTGTTGGGACTCTGATTCAGACCCTCACCCTACCAGGTGATAATCCCCTCTGCACCCCGGATCTCCGAAGCTCTGTGTGTGGGGGGGGAGTTCCTGCATTTTTCTGGCCCTGTCTCCATCCTGGAGAGGAGAGTACTCATCAAAATGACATGCCCAGGACAAGCGCATCTACTTCTTTAGGCAAGAAACAGATGCTTTCAGCTCGGGTTTGATTTCACTAAATGGGAGTGTAGAACTGGGGAGGTGGGAAAGGGAATTTTGCAACTCAAAGATAGGACCCAGGGACAGGGAACGGCCACTTCCAGAAATTACCATCACAAAAAGCTAACGCTGTAAGAACAGACTGCTGTGGCTGGAGGAAAATGGAAATCTCCCCGCTAGGCAGTTCCGGCTGTTCCTCTGCTCCGAGGGGAGGTGACTGAGTTGACCTTAAAAAGCCAGGACTGGGGAACCTGGAGGTGAAGGTATTTTATTTCCTCCTTAAGGCTTTGACGTTTTTCAAATAAAACTTCTAAATGATCCAATACCGTCCCCTGAAACTTCTTCACAAAGAAGTGGATTTTTAGAAAACACAAAGGCCTGGGGGTTGGGGGTGGGTGGTCCCTAAAGAGTAGTGCCAGGAAGCAAAGCCTTTCTTTGCTCTTCAGAGTACTGGGCTTTCTTAAAGGTTCCTTTCCCACCCCACTTACACTACCCCCCCCCCTTTTTTTTTGGCCCTCGACCTTTTCTTCCATTCTCCAAAGTAGAAACCGACGGTTATCCCCCAGGTCTATCTATATGTCTATATCCATCCGTCCGTCTGTCCGTCCATCCATTCCATCCATCCATGTAATCCATCCATCCATGTAATCCATCCATCCATCCATCCATCCATCCATCCATCCATCCATCCATCCATCCATCCATGTAATCTATCTTCCCTGATCTCCAATCCCCTGCAAATAGCAAGTGTCTCTCATTTTGGTCGCCTGTTGTTTCCCCCGCAGGGTGACAAGCCTGCCGCGCAGGGGGCGGAGGAAGGAGCTCCTTCCGCCACATGGTGGCGCGCACGAGCCTGCGAGAGCCGGAGCCGCACGGCTTCTCACGCTTTTCCCGCATCCCGCCCCACCCGCGCCGGGGCGCTGGAGGAGCCGCGCCCCCGGCCTTCCCCGGCGGGATAGCGGGGAGCGCGCCTCGGGAGTCCGGGAGGCGATCTAGCGGCAGTTGCGTCCGGTCCGCGCGGGAGGTGCAGCCGGCTGCGGACGGTCCCGGCTGCAGGCTCCTCCTCCTGCCGGTTCAGCCTTTACCCCTCCACCCTCCACCCCTCCTCGGCGTGGCTCGGCTCGGCTCGGGTCTGCAAATCGCAGGCTTCCCAGAGCAACCTAGGAGCGGCGGCGGGCGTAGCGAAGGCGGCGGGAGGAGCGCAGCAGGCGGGCCGCGTCGAGCCCTCGGGCAGCGGCAGCGGCAGCGGCAGCGGCAGCGCTCGAGCAACCCCGGAGGCGCCGCGGAGCCCGGCGCGCCCTAGCTCGCGTAGGAACGCCGTGAAGCCGGGGCTGCAGCTGGGCGAGGGGGAGGAGAGTGCGCGCGTGTGTGTGCGTGTGTGCGAGAGTGTGGGGGGCGACGGTCTCGAATCGGAGCGGAGGAGAGGGCAGGGGGACCGGGGCGCGGCCCCCGGGCGCCCCCGCCGCTCCCCGAGGTTTTCCCGCGGCGGCGCCAGCTCCCCGGCGCCCCTCACCATGGACTTGCGCGGAGTTGGGACGCGCCTCGGTAGCAGCGCGCGGGTAACTGCCCGGCCCTGGGGGTGCGCGGGCGCGCGCGCGGGGATGGCGAGGTAGGATGGCCGCCCAGCGCGACCCCTGCCGCCCCAACCCAGCGGCCGCCGGGCGGTGCAGCTGACTCGCCGGAGCGCACAGGGGTGTGGGCGGAGGCGGCCCCGCCGCGCCCGCGCCTTCGGGAGTCGCTTTGCCTCTTCCACGCACTCGCACCTGCCACCGCGCGGATACCATGTCGAAGGCGGCCGGAGGTACGACGGCGGCGGCGGCGGAAAGTTGTCCCTCAGCCTCTGCCGGGCCGTCCGCCGCCGCCGCCGCCGCCGTGGAGGACCTGTCCAAAGTGTCGGACGAGGAGCTGCTGCAGTGGAGCAAGGAGGAGCTGATTCGCAGCCTGCGGCGCGCCGAAGCCGAGAAGGTGAGCGCGATGCTGGACCACAGCAACCTCATCCGCGAGGTGAACCGCCGCCTGCAGCTGCACCTCGGCGAGATCCGCGGGCTCAAGGTGAGTGCGGGGCCGGGCGGGGAGCGGTGCGCCCCGGGGAGGTGGGGCCAGGCAAACTTTCCCTCCCTCCGTCAACAGGTGATCCTCCCCATTCTCCCGGTCACCACCCCCTGCTCCCCATCCCCAGCCCTTTGGAAACTTTTCCGAACTTTGGGGGCGATTGGTCTCCTCTTGCCTATTTGGGGCGAGCCAGTGTGGAGCTCTCACTCGGGGTCTTCTCTGGCCGGAGGAGCGGGCCCCGAGGATGCTGGAAAGTAGGGAGGGAGGTGATGGGCATGCAGAACCTTTATTTTCCTAGGAAGCCTGGAAAACCGGTGGTTTGGGGAGCTGGGTCACAGGCAGGGGAAGAAGGGTGAGCGAGGGAGCGAGTCCAGGGCATCGTCGTCCTTGAGGGTCAGGAATACAGATGCTCTGGAGCCACGACTTCTCTGGCGGGTGAGGAAAGGGCGCTAATGCTGGGGAGAAGGGCTGGCGGGGTGCCCAGGGAGAAGTCGCGGGCTCCACCTTCGGAGCTGGCGTATGTCACCCAGTGCAGACGACCTTAAGCTCTGCCTTCACATTTTCTACCTGCTCCTGCGCTTTCGTTCGCTCCAATTCAGATGGCGTCATCTGGGGCTCCTTGACCCGCTTGTCCCCTTGGCCCCGGGTTTGATTATAATTTCATCTAGCAATGAAGGGGGCGAGGGGATTTGAAAGGTACCATCCCAGGTGTCAGCTTTGACGCTTTGCTTTTTGAACCAGCCTTCCCTCTTCGCTATTAGAAAAAAAA
>CM052811.1:62234053-62282275 GCA_028533885.1 Nasua narica
TTCTCCTTGGAGAGCTCTGAGTGTGACAGCAGTGTGCCTACCCGCGGGGCGGTAGGAGACGGGGGGGGGGGGGAGGGGGGGGCGGGATCGGGCCGGGATCCGCCCTGCCAGCGCACAGCCTGCCGCAAACTTCCTCTCCTCACTGCTTGCGCTGGTGCCTGCTGGTATTCCTTCCTCTCATTGTTCTGCTTTTGTTTATAGGAAGCCACACACAAACGAAAACACCGCAGGGACATCAGGGAGCAAATTCCTGCAGGCACATGCTGTTCTTGTCCCTTTGCACTCCCACCCCACTTCTCCTCGGGCTGTAGACACTTTCTTAATTGCCTCAGTGCTCTTGCCCTGGGATTCTGGGGCAGAGAGGTGTGGAGGGGCACAAGGCTGTATGCTCGCCTGCGTGCTGGGTCCGTTGCAGGTGGAGATGGCCTTCCCCGGGACCCTAACTCACTGTCCTCTAGTTCCTAGAGTGGGTGCAGTTGGAAAGATTCCACAGAAAAATCCCAAGGCTTCCACTCTCCTTTGGTTTAATCCATTACTGGAGGAGTATGAAGTACCAGGCTCTTGGGGAATTACAGACAGGCTAGTGTAGTGAGAAGACCATCTCAGAGGTGGTTTTGCATCTAGAATTCTCATTTGCCAGGAGGTTGAGCTTGGGTAATTAATTTATCAGAACCTCATTTTACTCATCAATAAAATGCAAATGATGATAACCATCTCCTCCGGGGGTTGCAACAAGACATTAGGATAATGTCGGAGAAGCTTTAATTCTGGACTTGACTGCAAAACAGTGGTAGATACTGTGATCAGGAGAGGGCTTGTAAACGTATAGGTGTGCAGCTCCAGGATGGGGTTTTCTAGGCAAAGCTGGACAAAGGTATAGTTCATAACCCTCCAATTTAATCTTCTTCCATGGTTTGAACTATAATATAGCTTGGGAGAGTTTTTAATTAAGTAATTAATCAGTTTCCTAAGGATTTTAATAGTATGGAGCATCGATGTAATAGTTCAGAAATACTCGAAGGTTCTCTTGGGTTGTGTGGATTCTGTGTGTGTATGTTGAGGGGAGCTATGCGTGAGTGGTAGGGGAGCCTGGTCTTCTTTCTAGTAGCTTCCTTTAGAGAAATACCTATTCGGCCAGCTAAGCGTAGTTCACCCCAAGTAGGAGCGTCTCCAGGTGGTCCAGATTCAATACCTGGCTTAGAGACTTTCCTGTCGACCTCCTTGTCGAGTTCAGAAAGGTGGGGCTGGATACTTTCTGAGGCAGCCTCTACTCCTTTCCATCGTCCCTGGCCAGTTACAACATCGTACCCCCCAAGGCCTCTGGGCCGCCCCTGAGGAGCTGTGGGCCAGCCTTCTCCCTTCTGTCCATCATCTTCGCTCGGAACATCCCGGGACACCCTCGTAACGTGTTAATGTGGTTGACTGAGTAAATGATATGTGCGCTTAGCTTATTTTGGCTTAACTGGAAGGAAGGATTTTTGATTTTGGTTTTGGCTCCCATGGTGTGGGACTCCCAGTGGAGGGCTATAAATTTAGGGTCATGAAGGCCATAACACTTCTTTATGTTCCTTTCTGTGATTTCCTTTTGGAAGTGTAACGAATATTTTCAAGGCTATTAGGTGGTACTGCAGCTGTAGAGATGGGGAGATGGGAGCGCTAGGTCTTTCCTTTGAGGGGCCTGTGACTGGGTCCAAGCACTGGCCGACTTGTCTCTGTTTAAACATCTCAGAGGCAGAGCAGTCTGGGGCGGCGGAGAAAGGATCTGTTGGAGTCTGACAATTTGGGCAGCGTGGGCAAGCCGTGAACCTCTCTGAGCCTCAGTGTTCTCATCTGCTCAGTGGGGATGCTAATTCCATAAGAGGTTTGATGAGGATTAAATGATACATTGGAGGTTGATAGCTTTCTCAAGGTCACACCGATATACGATGTTTAAATTGGCTGACTTTCTTTTCTTTCAGCTAGTTGACACTTTCTGGTTGGAATGTGTGATCCTGTAAGGGTGGAGAAAGGGGATTCTGGTTCTGATGTTATAAGGAGCTGGATTCCGAGAACCGTGTCTGTGCAGTGCTGAGCATATACGAGTGCTCAGGGTGCTCCGACATGGGACTTCAGGGAAAGGGGCAGATTTGAGGGAACCGAATCTGTAGATCGGTTATGCATCACATTAATGTTCCTCTCTGCTCCTCAACATTCCGATCCCCCTCCCTGCCATGAAGAAAAATCACAAATTAGAACAGTTCTTTAACCACAGAGAGAGTACTTCCAAGTCTTACATATGAAATTTGAGGGCTAGGCCGTGAGGTGGGTTGAATCTTTTAAGAGTCCACTTGAGACAGATGGATAACGTCTGGTAGCCAAGGACAATGTTCAAAGGACACTTTGTGTTTTGAAAAAGGAAGCCCAAATCTTAATGTGGCGGAGTTGAAGAAGCTGGCTTAGAGGGCGATTATCAAATCGGCTGCGTAACTGTTGCACAGAAGGGAAAGGAAATAGCTCAGAATTGTATCCCCAAGAATATTATTTACTCTTGGAAGAAGACGGGGTGATAAAGAAAGCTAAGTAGGCTGTCACCCCTTTCACCCCAACTGGAATTCTGGGAAGTATATGCTTCCCTCCATTCAGAAAGCCATTAACTCCACGAAGCCCCAGTGTAGCACGGCTCCTACCTACCTCCCAGTTCTGGAGAAATCGGGAATAGCTGTAGGGAAGTCCAAAGGAAGTATTTTCAGACGGAAGTTCATTGAGATGGAGAAGAATATGACTTGAACTCTCTACGAAATGCCAGGATTAAACTAAATGTCGACTAAGTTTTGAAACTTAGATTATTACTTATTTATTTATTTTTTTAAGTATTCTTTTCTCAGAGTCTCCACAGCTTCTGATTTCCCTTAAAGCATCGATGCCAACAGATCCTTTATTCGCTTATGACAGCGACTCCACCCTTGCAGGAGTTTACTGAGACAATAGTAAGAAATCCTTCCTCGGTAGCCAGAGCTGTATCCTGTTTTGGCCCTAGGCAGGCTTTAAAGCATGGGTCAGTCCATAAACACGTATTATTCATTGTATGCAAGGCGCCATGCCAGGCGTGTCAGCTACGCAAAGGATGACTTTAGAATGGAATCTGCCCCCAGAAGCTAAGATTTCTACATTGGAAAAGGAAAAAAAAAAAAAATGATACCCGATGAGTGCTCCAGCTACTGTATCTTAGAGGCATTAAGTGGTGAGTGGGAAAGTTACTTCATTCATTCATTCGTGGTTGTCGCCCCATCGGGCCAGAAGCTGTTCCAGGGCTCGGGGAGAATTCTCAGAGGAATCTCTCCTCGTAGGTAAGTTTGTGTAGAGAAGAGGACAGTTTCTTCCAATTGGGAAGCTAGGATACAAGCAGGGTTTGTAATTAGCTGACAGAGGGAGCTAAAGGTGGAAAGGCAGGAGAAAGCCTTCCTGGCTTGGCCAGAGGGTTTATTCATCTTCCTGGTAGAGGGGAGAGGATGGGATTGATGCAGGAGAGAGAACATTCAGGGAGTGATTTTGAAGATCAGTCTGGCCACGGAGGGCTTGGCGTGGGTGGGCAAGGAAAGACAGAGGAAGCGGCAGACCAAGGCAGGGGAGGCCAGGTGGGAGGTATTTGGAACTGGCCAGGCCTGAGGTCAGAAAGTGATAATGAGAAGGAAGAGTCTGGCATCAGAAACAAGGAAACCGATAGGATGCTAAGAGTTAGAACTGGGGTTAAAAACCACACTGCAAAGTCCTCTTCTTCGTCAGGGTGACTCCCATCTTAGGCCCCAAGACCGTCAGTGGGTGCAGGGTGTGGTTGGCAGATGTTTTAGAGTTTATTTTCTCACCAGTACCAGGCAAAGCGTTAGAATGAATCTGAGTTTACAGGGATCAGATCTCCTCTGAGTGCCTCTGGTCCTGGGTTGGATGACCGAGTCACAAGACCAGAGGTTTTTTGGCTTTGGAAAGCAGGGGCAATCTTAGATAGCAGCCCTGGAACCCTCCCTGGTTCATCGCCACCAAACAAAGGTGCCTCAAGAAACGGTCCCTTTACCCTGCGTGACTGGAGAATAAAGGGGAATCTCCCAGTGCATTGCCAAAGGTCCTTGGTTCAGGCGTCTGCAGTGGGGGTGCTGTGGTCTGGACACACAGAGGTGGAAAGAATGGATGGCGCCTCGGTTCTCAGGACCAGGGTCTGCCGAGTTCTAATAGCCACATTCAGCCATACGTGATTGTAAAGGGTGCCACAGAGGGAAAAGCAAAGGTAATGGTAGGTAATGGTAGGTAATCTACCAAAACCAAAGGTAATGGCAGAAGGGTATAAGGCAACTTCCTTTAGGTAGGGGGTAGTGGTCAGGAATGGCTTCTGGGGTATTAATTTATTAAGTGAGGCCTTTAGGTTGTACAGAAGGTTAGGGGAACACATTGCAAGTGAAAGAGGGGACGGGCTTGTTCCTGAAACCAGGCCAGTGTTGGTGGGGCTCAACTGGGGGCCGGGGGATAGGTCCCACCTTCTCCACTGCTGCCATCTGTGCAAGCCACTAACCTCTCCCTCTACCTGGACTAGCCTGGAGGCCTCCTAGCTGAACTCTCCTGGCTTCCATCTTACCTTGTCTCCCTTTCTTCTCTCCACTGCCCCCCCCCCCCTCTGGTCTGTTTTCCCACACAGAACGATGGTGATTCTTTATAAAATGAACCTCTTGTGTCAGCCCTCTATCCTCAGCTCACCACCAATCAAGAGTCCTTCGTGTGGCTGCCAAGGCCCAGCAGTACCCAGCCCCGACACCCACGCTCCTGGCTCTCCTCTCTCCCACCTCCTCTCCCAGCTCTGCTCTCTGTGCTCACCGTGCTTCAGGCACACTGGCCTCATGGCAGCGTCAGCCATTTTTGTCTCACGGCAAACACTTGCCCTTCTTCCTGCCTGGGATCTTCTTCCCTCACATGTTTGCTCCTTCATTCCACCCAGTCTTTGCTCAAATATTTTCCTTCTCAGTGAGGGGCCTTCTCTTAAAAAATGGGATTTTTTAGCCTGCTTTAGTTTTCTTCCCAGTGCTTTCACGACATGCCATATTGTGCTCTATACTTACCTCTTGTCAGTTTTTCCCGCCAGAATGAAAGCCGTAGGATGTCAAGGTGTCTGCTGTGTCCACAGATACAGCCCTAGCACCTGCACTGGTCCCTGGCTCATACTGGCTGCTTACTAAGTACTTGTGACTGCGTGAGTGGACCACCATTCATGCAGGAGAAATAGGCCCGGTTAAGAGGACTGGGCGTCTTGGGAAGACTTGAAGGATTTTGCACTTTATCCTAAGGGAAGTGAGGTGGTTTTTAGCAGGCTAAGCATGGGAGTGACGAGATGAGCTAAATCTCAGAAGTGGAGTGTTCAGAAGACCTGTTTAGTTCAGGAGTGAAAAGTGAGGGAGAAGCAGCCCGGGATCTTGGGAAGAGCAGCAGGGTGGGTGGAGGCAGCTTTTGCCGAGAGAGGCAGTTTGGGAAGGGGACTTTGAAAATCCCACAAGAAGGGCGCCTGGGTGGCTCACTCAGTCAGTGAAGCGTCTGCCTTCAGCCTCAGGTCATGATGATCCCAGGGTTCTGGGATTGGGTCCCACATCGGGCTCCTTGCTCAGCGGGGAGCCTGCTTCTCCCTCTCCCTCTGCTTGTGCTCTCTCTCTCTCTCAAATAAATAAATAAAATATTAAAAAAAAAAAAAAAGAAAAAATCTCACAGAGCTTGGCATTGCTTGGGTATCGTGTGTATCGATGCCTGGGAGATGCGCAGGGGGTACAGTCAGTAGGGCTTGGATGCGTGGGACGGAGATGCCGCGGGAGGCCAGCTGTGTTGGTCCTCTGTGGGAACCAGGCTGTTGGTCCCATGTCAGGGGCTGAACACCGGGCAGTGCTGTGTTTGTGCTGATGGAAGGCCTGTTGCCTCAGAGCTTGTAAGCATTTCTCAGCTCCCAAGCAGCCATTTTCTTCAAGGGGGTGGGGCAAGGGAGGGGATCTTCAGTTTTGAGTGTTTTCTAGCTGCTCCCTGGATCTGGCCTCGGGCAAGTGAAGCTTTGTGAGGCCCAGTTTCCCCCTCTTTAAAAGAACGGTGATAATCATTACCACCCAAGTGGTTTGTGAAAATCCAATGGGGTAATACAAGTAAGCACTGGGCGGGGAGCATAACCCAGACCCATTATTGTGATTTTTATGACAATCATCAGCTTCCTCTCAGCTTTTCATCTTCTCCCCTCACATCACAGAGAATTCACCAATTTCCGCCTCCCTCCCTGGAGGTCTGAGCCTGAGGCGGCCGCACCTGGGTACCGCCCTTGAATGGCTGTCTCTCTTTTCAGGATATCAACCAGAAACTCCAGGAGGACAACCAGGAGCTGAGGGACCTCTGCTGCTTCCTGGATGATGACCGGCAGAAAGGCAAGAGGGTGTCCCGGGAGTGGCAGAGACTGGGCCGCTACACGGCCAGGGTGATGCACAAGGAAGTGGCCTTATACCTGCAGAAGCTGAAGGAGCTGGAGGTGAAGCAGGAGGAGGTGGTGAAGGAGAACATAGAGCTCAAGGAGCTCTGCGTGCTGCTCGACGAGGAGAAGGGCCCAGGCTGCGCGGGCAGCCGCTGCTCCATCGACAGCCAGGCCAGCCTGTGCCAGCTCACCGCCGCCAC
The DNA here is from genome assembly GCA_028533885.1 of Nasua narica. NCBI lineage: Eukaryota > Metazoa > Chordata > Mammalia > Carnivora > Procyonidae > Nasua > Nasua narica. The sequence goes on from CM052811.1 coordinate 62,240,711, forward strand.
AGCGCCCTACGTGCGGGACGTGGGCGACGGCAGCAGCACCTCCAGCACGGGCAGCACCGACAGCCCCGACCACCACAAGCACCACGCCAGCAGCGGCAGCCCGGAGCACCTGCAGAAGCCCCGGGGCGAGGGCAGCCCGGAGCACGCCAAGCACCGGAGCACCAGCCCCGAGCATCTGCAGAAGCCCAGAGCCGCCGGGACCCCGGATCACCCAAAAGCACTCAAAGGACCCAGCCCCGAGCACCACAAACCCTTGTGCAAGGGCAGCCCTGAGCAGCAAAGGCCCCCGCACCCCGGGAGCAGCCCCGAAACGCTGCCCAAGCACGTGCTGAGTGGGAGCCCGGAACACTTTCAGAAGCACAGGCCCGGGGGCAGCCCAGAGCACGCCAGGCACAGCGGAGGGAGCCCCGAGCATCTTCAGAAACACGCCCTCGGCGGGAGCCTGGAGCATCTACCCAGAGCCAGGGGCACCAGCCCTGAGCACCTCAAACAACATCTTGGGGGGAGCCCCGATCACAAACATGTGGGCGGAGGAGGCGGAGGCAGCGGCGGAGGCAGCAGGGAGGGTACCCTCCGAAGGCAGGCGCAGGAGGACGTGTCACCCCATCACCGGAGTGTCTACAGTGGCATGAACGGTGGGTCAGTACGTGCTGGGGAACCGCATTGGCTGGGGCGACTCACTAGAGAGTTATGAGCCATGAAGGGCTTTCCAGCCACGTTAGGGAGGGCAGGCAGGCGCTGGATGGGTGGTGGGCTGGGGAGAGGCGCTAACACGTGCCTCCGCGGCTCCCTGTGTTTCCTCCCCGCGATTTGTTTTGGTTTGTACGGTTCTCAGGCAAGTAAGCCTGGCAAAGGCGGGATGAGGAGTTAGGGGAAGGGGAGGAACAATAATCCCAAGGGACTCTGAGTGGTCAGGGTGAGATGTGTGGGGATGGAGGAGAAAAAGCGAACCAAGCTAAGGCTTTCCCGTCTTGAACTTGAGTATTTTCCCAGTGTGTGCAGTTTCCTAGCGGGTGCTCATCCAGCGGTTGACCCAGAGGTTTTTGAATCCAGTTAGCAGCTTATGTGCATAAAGAAATGAATTTTATTATGAAAAACAGTAACACTGGAAGAGAAATAATGGCATCCCTCAACAAGCTTGATGACCCATTGCCTGAATGCCTGTAGCTATGCCTTACTTTGAGGATTTTGCCCATGTGTTGGGTGACTTTCCTTTGTAGGAGAAACACATCTAATGGTTTCCTTCCATACTCTCTCAAAACCCACCATCCTCTCCCAGACTCCCTTACACATACTTTGAACAGCATGTTTTTACACTGAGAGACAGCCTCCCCAGTTGGTTAAACGTTCCTCTTAAAAATGTACAGATGTATTTGGATGCTCCTTTGGTTTCCGAAGTGTAATCTCCACTGCATTTGCTCACACGGCCCTAAACCGGACCCTAAACCTTTCCGAAGGGGTTTACTTTCCTGCATCTTGGGTCTAAAATCACTTTGAACTCCTGGGTGGGGGTGGAGGAATCATTTCTTAAAACCAACAAACAAAACCCCTCCCAAGCCTTTCACGTTACTTACGGTTGAGTTAGAACTAAAAGGTTTGGTTTTATAAACTGTGGGTTTTTTTTTTTTTTTCCATCCGAATACCTGAGGTTTTTGCTTTATGTGAAAGCTGCTACAGACTCTGTGCATAGTCAGCTCTGAGCAGTGGTGGGGGCGGCCAGTGTGAGCCGTGAGTGACGGGAAGGGGTACATTTCCAATACTGTACCTGGAGATTTATCTGTTGGAGCCCATTTCATCCTAATCCTTTTCTCCTAGTGCAGAAAATTGACTCCTGAAGCTTGGCTCCTAATGCAGCCAATGCTCTTTTATGTGCATTTATGGAAAGAGTGGGGAAGACGGGATGCTGCTGCTTTCTGGGTTGGTTTGGAAAGTGGAAGGCGGAAGAAGCGAAGTCACCCGTGTAGGGAGGCCTCCTGGCTGGCTGGCTGGGGCTTTTAATACCTTAATTGCACCCTCACTCGGTCTTTCCAGGACTACTGGCCCAGAAGCTGCCCTGATTGCTGTGGACAGCAGCGGCTGTGCACTTCTCACAGGAGATCAAAGTCATTTAAAAAGATATTTTAGTCACGTTACCATGGATGAGGTGAGCCACTAGCCATGAAGCTTGTTCTTCAGGGAGCAATGGGTTAATGGGAAGGTTCAAGTTAATGACTTTTCCATTTCTCCATTACTTTTTAATGAGCATGAGAAGTAAATATGTGCACTATTTTAGGGAAACTTGGTATCTGGAACCAAAAAAAAAAATTACTTAGGGGCCAGGTAGTTCACTTACAAAACGTTTCCTTCCCAAAGTGCTCTTTTAAATAAAGAACTCCTCTAGTTTAATCAAGGCATGATTTAAAGGACAAGAAAAGGTTTCAAGTGCAATTTTTAAGAAATACCTTGCCTGAAGTAAGGTGTATTTCTAGATGAGGAGGATATTACGTCAAGGCTTTATTGTTGCCTGGATGCAGATGGACCATGATCCGGCGAATGATTTTTAAAATGTAACCATTTTATTTAGTTAAAAGTTTGGTTTAACATAGATGCATTATTTAGAATGACACTGTATTTAATTCTTATGTTTACGGCAGGTTTTCTCATTCTGAAGTGACAAATCCTCTGGCAGTTGATATCCTCATCAAAATATATTTGTAGTACGTTGGCATTGCATTTTTATTGCACTAATTAATTGGAAAATGAAGTGGCACAATGAGGTGTTTATGGATCATCAGCCTATAAATTTGGGCCTATATGTATCCTGCCGTTACAAATTAATTTTTTATATGGCTGGTAAGACATGACTTGTCATATTTTTAATCCCCCCGCACTCTGGTTGAATCATTGGCCTAGAAACAAGTAGGAACCAAGAGCAAGATAAATCCCCAAATGTAGATCTGCTGAGTCATGTACAGAGTCATTCTGTTTGGAGCTTGTGTGAGATAATGAGTGTTTTTGGATGAACACTTGCAGGTTTTTGAGTGAAGAAAAAACAGTGAAAGCAGGTGGAAGTGTCTGCATTGTGGCAGAATGAAACAGAAAAGAAACACATATTGGCAGAATACGGTCTTGTAACATTCCCTCCAAAAAGATACACATAGCACAGTGCACAGGGAGGGAACATTACTAAAAACAATTACTGTTTTAGTTGACTGTGCCTTGGACATGTTTAAATCTTGTTGCAAACTGAGTGGAGGAGGCAGTTGATGAACTGAGTATCCAAGAGTTTCCTTTGGTTAAAACAGCACAATGTCCAACTGGATACAAGGGTGAATTTGGGGGTATTTTTCCTTTCTTAAAAAGAGCTAAGATTGTATAGCCCTGTTTAAATTATCAGCTGATTGAAAAGCAACAAAAACCAAGACAAAAGAGGAAAAAAAACCCCTCCAAGCTGAGTAACATGCTCGTGAGTGCATTTGCTTTTTTAGAAGTTGTGATTCAACTGTTTTTCAATTTGTAGAGAATTCCATGTGCAAAGAGGAGATAGATTCAACACTTACATCCAGACATTAAGGCATTTGTGTGTTCATTCAAGTCACTTGCTGTGCACCGGATTTGTAAATGAAGTAGCTGAATAGCCACTTTTCTCTAGACATGTACTCCAACAGAGAGCCTCTGAGAATGGGGCATTCGCTTACCTGATCCCACTGAATTCCAAGGTTGGCTCAAACTTTCCTAGGTGAAAGTGTTCCCTCCCACAGTGAAACCACCGCGTTTCGCTTCCAGATGTCAGCTGGCCGATCTGCCCTTTTTTAACAGGGAGCTCCTTAGCCCAGGTCGTGGGCGTTGCGGAGAACTCGTGTCCTTCCGGCAACAGCTGTTTGTTGTTGGCCGTCCAGGCAAGGATGATTCTGGTGGTCAGGGCCCATACGAGTAGTTCACCCATTGGGCATTATGAACCCGGTTGAAAAAGTCATAAAAGAGGCTTTATTTTAATTTAATTCTAGGGGCACATATTGCTGATTATCGGCAACTGAGAAGGGATGATGAGAAGAAACATTACTCTGTTTATTGTCCTTCTAAAAAAAATTGCTTAGTTATCCTGGTGGGTCTCATTTACTTTTCGGACCTAATGTTCTAGTGACCAGCAGCTTCACGCTCTCCTTCACCATCACCCTAGCCAGGGAGAGCACCCATGAGGAGATAGACAGGGTCTGTGAGTGCCTAGCTCTCTCCTGAAAGCTTCTTAGCGCTTCCTTCCTTCTTTTGTGAGGGTATCTCTAGAGACACAGCAAGCTGTGTCTCCCCCCAGTTCTTTCTCTAGAACGGTGTTTCTCAACACTGGCAACACTCAACATTGGGACCAGATAATACTTTCTTGTAATGTGTTGCCTTCTGCATTTTAAAAGGTTTAGCAGCACATTGGGCTCTCCCCACGAGCAACCCTCAGTTGTGGCGATTAAAGATGTCTCCAGACATTGCCAGATGGTTCCAGGGGTAGGGAATGGGTAAAATTGCCCTTGATTCAAAACCACTGCTTCAGAGAGAGCAATGGTTTTCAGCCTGGCTGCAGATTAAAATCACTGTGGGAGCTTTGAATAATCACCAGTGTTTGGGCCCCACACGTAGATTCGTATCGAATTGGTCTGGCCCTGGGTGTGTTGCAAAAGAGCTCCTCAGATGATTCTAATGATCCGACCAGGTGAAAACCATTGCCGTACGTGAGTGCGTGTTGTATAAGAGGGGTTGACGTGCCTTACGTGGTTCGGAGTTCAAGCTTCTTGGGAAAAAGGAAGGTCGTGTCTTTGCTGCTTTTGTCGAATTCCGAGCCTGAGAAGGACTGACCCCAGCAGGTACTGTGAAACTTCATTCCTCATCCCCAGCCCAAGATTCTCGGGCAACACCTTTGGGGTGTGGGTTGAAAATTTAAGTTTTGGGTGGGTGCGAATGTTAGGTTAACTTGGGGAAACACTGGCGTATGTGTAGTTCAGAACCACTTTTTAAAGCCTTCCCGTCCAGACTGAAAGGGAAGCACATGGATTTCCAACCCATTTCTAGCGGATTCCGATGGTGTGTGTAGATTATGTGACGCCTACCATGTTAATGAATATTTCCCAACGAGGATACTACATTTCACATCGCCCAGCTCTTAAGTTTTAGTCTGGTCTTTCAGATTTCTTCTTATTCTCTGTTGAGGTTATTAACGAGTGAACGAAAAACGCTGGTAACACAAAATGACCTTGTCGACAAGGGGGAGGATAACCCCTGTGTGGAAGAGCCCAGCAGGAATTTTCTGAAGCAACGTTGTCTGTAAATTAAGTAGTGGGGCACTATAGCATGAGTAATTGCTCTCATAAATCTTTTATTTTTGCTTAGAAAAAGTCAGAACATCATTTATGAATGAATTTGGACAATAGAAATTAAACGTCTCTCGGGAGAAAAATTTCAACGGTTACAGGATACCAGAACTGACTTAAATTGAGGACCCCCAGAGTGTTGGGTTCTCTTGTGTGAACTGACATGTAGGTGGTTAAAGAAATATATGACTTAAAAAAAAAAAATAGATGACTTTTTTTAAGCTTCAGTGTGCTAATTGGGTAGCCTTATACACACTTCGATAGGACATCAGTTTAAGAAGTTCTGAAAAATAGACTCAATTATCATACTCGTGTGTGCGAAGCATAGTGCATTTTTCATAACAATACGACTTGATTTAATGACCGAAAGCTTAATACTGGACCTAGAGTTTAAGGAATTGCTAAGTATCTAAGAGGTGAGCTATCATTGGGAAACCTAAATGACTTAGAAAGGTATTTTCCAGGAGAATTTAAGGTTTTCAACTCTGCTGGCAATAATAAAGCTATAAAAAATTTCTTAAATCTAGGAGACCATTTTCCAAAGGAGATTATCTGTATCTATATATGTGTGTGTGTGTATATTTCTGTTAATAAATAAATTTGTACCTGAACAATGCCAGACATTCAGTTTGATTCTGTTTAGTCAAACCAGTTTCAGCCGCATCTGGCCTCCAGCCTCCATCGACTCGTGGAAGCCAGTTGCTACTATGAAGTCCCGAATCCCTTCCAGCTGATGGCGGTCAATGCTCTTTAGACCCCATTGAAGTCAATTAAATGCTTGTATTTTGGGTTCATTTGCTAGAAGATCTAACAGAAAAAAAAACCAAACATTATTAGTGATTTACCTTCTTAACGAAAGTAATTTAAAACCAAGCAGGAAAAAGTGCCAAGTTAAGGTGAGTATTCCGTTTGATTGGCTACCTTTTCAGAAGCATCAAAGGAGTGTAAACACTGTGACCTGATAGAAGGCTCTATATGTTCACTCACAGTGATGATAGGTTATTCTGGAAGCATCGGTGTAGGGATTTAGTCAAGCTCCATTGGTCAGAAAAAAGAACATGAAGATAAACTTTGCCAAAGTTTTAAAAATAATAAAGTTTTGCTTGTGTAGCCCCATTGGCCAATGTATACTTGATGGAGTAAGTTTTCCAGACAAACTTAGGACCTTAGGCTCTCAAACATCGTGAATTTTAGCCACTTATGATGCTTACAGGCCTCAGAGTCTTATGTTAGAGAGAACCATGAGTCCTTAGACCAGATGGCCCCACATGGCTATTCTCTTGCTCAGTATTTACTTTCAGATAATAGACTTTCGGTCACTTCAAGCACCCGCCTGCTGGGGGCAGTGTTCTTTGTTGCCCTCAGCAGGTCTGACTCTAACTTTCTTTCTCATTGCTGTTTCTAACTTCTGTTCTTTGTACTGGGTGGTCATACCTTGGGAAAGTGGATAACCACGTTGATTAGAATTGGGTTTTAAATCGGAGTGAAGGACCTTAAATTCTCCTGGCTGTAAAATGCATGAGCTATAGTGCATGGTCCCGTGGGTCCTGCATCAGTAAGTACTTGGGCTTTTCAAGGCTCTGCTTGGCTTATTTTCTGGGCCTGGACTATACGATAACTGCTATTTCTGTAATCTAAGAACTCAGAAGTGTTTGCTTTTTGGGTACTTGGGCACAACCAAGTTTCCCTTAATACTTAGTGTATAATGTTGATGGGAAAAACTGTGTCCATTTGAAAAATGATAGGAAATAAAGACTATTTTACATTCTGAATAAGAGATTAAGAATGCTTCATGTTGTGACAAGAGTTGATTTTCAAGAGTTCTAGGAAATGTGAGATGCGGTAGCAAGAGTACACCTTGGGACACTTGAGAATAAAGACATGAAATCTAACTTTTAGAAGTTTGTAGTCTGCAGAAAAATGAGGTTCCGGTTACTGCTGCCCCTGACATAAATGGCCTCATCTTGAGAGTGCTGTTCATGAGTTTCCGATACAAAGATTGGCTTCTCTTTCTGAGATATGACATCCTTAAGAGAAAAACAGAGGTGTTAGAGAAAGTCAGAGAAATCACAAGTTGCATTATCGCCCTTACGAAGACAATACTGGCTTGTCCTTAAGACTATAACTGGATTATTCACACGTGGCTGGATGGTCATTCACAGCTCTCACCTAACAGAAGGACATAGTATAGAGCTTCTGTACCTGAATCCTAATGGATAGTGACCAGAAGGTCTTGGGATGTGGTCTTGGACATGGATTGGAACTAGGCATTGATTTAATTACCAGGTAAGGGAAAACTTGAATAATACTTGAGTTTTTTTTCTTCAGAGCCTTATGTAGGCCTTCCTATGAGACAGGATATGTTAGGGAGAAAGGTTGGGTCTGGTGATTTCTTAGACTACTTCAGTTATTTGTATTCTGTGCACACACCCACATTGGAGTTAGTATTCTTGTACATGGATTTAATAGAACATTAAATGGATTGAATTTCACTCTTGGATGACTTTTTATATCCTTTCACTAGTTTTGCCTGTTGATATAGTTGCAGGATAGAATGTTTTGGTTAACTTTTGGCCACAAACTCAAAGGTTTCTGCTTCCACAGTGAGATGGCTTTTCTAGTCCGGTGTGTTCATTATTGCATTAAAGTGGGTTTTTTTGTTTTTGTTTTTGTTTTTGTTTTTTGAGGAGCAGAGGGAGAAGCATGCTCTCTGCTCAGCAGCCCGATGTGAGGTTCCAGGTATGGCTCCCCTCCCAGGATCCTGGGATTATGACCCCAGCGGGAAGCAGATGCTTAATTGCCTGAGCCACCCAGGCACCTCCTTCCTTCCAATTATTAAGGGGTCTTTTGAAGTGCAGAAGAAATCCCTGATCTGGACTATGTATGGCTACGGCTCCCTGAGTGCCCATAATTTCTAGTTGGTTCATAAATGAGAAGTGTGAATTGTACGTGGGGGTGTGGTGTATGTGTTGCCAGTAGAGAAACCTAATTAGTGATGACTATTTACATGCAAATATATGCACAAATACACACACATGGGTATGTTTTCAATTGAGAACGAATATCTTAATGCTGACAAATAGAAAAAAATTGGGACAGTGTGGTTGTACTTAGTTCAGGAAGTCAGAGAATCCTAGAATTTAAATCTGTAAAGTATTCTGTGTTTTATGCAGTCAACTTTCCCGTTTTTGAAGGAGAACATTGACTTCAAGGGAAGTTCAGTGAATTCTCCAAAGCCAGTTGCCCGTTAGCAGAAGGCTAAAATCAAGCTGACCCACAGGGCATAGAATTCCTTTTATAAGGAAGATCTTTAATCTTAGAAACTTTGAGGCCAATTGAAATAGGGGTAATGTTAATAGTGAAGATCCTAAATGGAATAAAGAACCATGGACCATTGGAAGAACCATTCTTCCAGTGCTGTTGGAAATTCCTGAAGACCAAGCCCTGAAATGACAAGAATGAGACCAGGTGAGCGTCCATAGACTTGTGCTCAGCAGACTTGGTGATCTAGCACGTGAGCTCGTATCTGTTGCTTGGGAACCTCTGATGAGTCCAGATGGGGTACAGGGTTCATGGCTCCTGAAAGGCGGTCTTAGTAGAAGGAATAGTCTGGTCTTAGCCTCAAGCTAACCTTACTCCCCTTTATTCCTCCCACATGGACTCTTCCCTACTTCAAGGCCATATTCCTTCCAGATGAATATTCTTGGGAAGGTGGACTGACCTTAGTCCTGTCCTCACACATCCACTTGCGTTCACAGCCAAGATGCTGTGTGTCTGGAGAAGTGTCAGCCTCTGGACTGCAAGAAGCAGAAGGAGGAGAGACCAGGAGCAAGGAGCTGGGCCAGATGGCAACACCAACTGCTCTCACGGAGTTGTGTTTTTTTAATAGCTTGCTGCAAACAAAACTAATGAAGCCAGTTACTCTGATTTATGCTACTATAGGCAGAAGTAGAATACACTTACATTACACTTTGGATGGCATTTAAAAGGTCGGAATATCTGAGTTGCAGATTCCAATTCGAAGCCGCCTGGTCTGCTGAACCGCACTTGAGAGTTCAAATTAACCATGCTCGTGATGAATTCAGCACCTCTTCTCTTTCCCTAGACAGCAAGTGCCAGTTCCCCCAAACAGAATAAGACCTTGCAAGGCAAGTTATTTGTCTTATCTGCAGATGACGGATTAGATGCAGCTCCCAGGAAAGTGAGCTAAGAGTCAACTTAGGGTAAGAAAGAGCATGAACTACGAGACAAAGGTGGTGTGAGGGTCAAGGCCATAAAGAATTTCAAAGGGTCTATTTGGTAGTGCAGTTCCTTAACAGGCACCTGTCTTAAAGCCTGGACAGGCCTTGTTCCGGGGACCAACCAAAATCGTCCTGGTCGTGGAGCCATGGGGGGGAAACTGGATGAATTTAGCTGCATGTTTGACATGTGAGGCTACTTTGGAAGAGGGTTCATTTAGCATTATGATCAATTAGGGGTCTAGAAATTAACATTATCCAGGTGGTTTACCGTGAATAGCTCCCGCAGTGTCATGATATCCATGAGAAACCGTTCGGCACCATCAAGCTTTTCAAAATCTGAAGAACAGGCTTGAAAATTGTTTAATAGTGTCTCTTTAACACTTACACTGGAAGACCAATACTTGGGTCCCTCTTGCCCTAACACTGTGTGCACGAGGTTTTCACCCCTAACGTCTTTGGCTTGACCTGGTGCGTTCTCAAAATCGCCCACTTTGGGGTTGGTTGGTCTAGCACATGAATCTGTCTTTGATGGAAACCTTTTTTCCCACAGAGTCTATATAGCTTTGTATACAATAGGCATTCATTTTAAGAAGAGAGCTAGGTCGTACTATTAAACTTATTCACAAATCTTATTTGGTTATTTTTATATTTGTAGGTATCTATTGATACATATATCAATATCACCCATATATTAAAGTAATACATAGATGATCATCCTTAAATCAGCAAATGTTGATCATAGTTGGCATATAGGCTTTCAACTTGATTTAAAGCTCTACAGTGCCAAAACAACTTTATAAACCTCCTTTAGGGGCACCTGGGTGGCTCGGTGGGTTAAGGCCTCTGCCTTTGGCTTGGGTCATGATCTTGGGGTCCTGGGATCAGCCCCGCGTCGGGCTCTCTGCTCGGCGGGGAGCCTGCCTCCCCCTCTCTCTCTGCCTGCCTCTCTGCCTACTTATGATCTCTCTCCTCTGTCAAATAAAATCTTAAACCTCCTTTAGCCAGATTCTATTTAATAGAAATGATAGAGTAGAAATGATAGGTAGAATAGAAATGATAGGCCTTCTAAAATGTATCTAAAAACCTTAAAAATAAAATCTTTCGTGGAGTTAATGTGAGATGCACTAACTTCGTAAAAGGCATCAAGACACCTGAAAAGATGCTCAGCCTCACTCATGAGGCAACTGCCAATCAAAACCACAGTGAGCTGTCCCCTAACACCTTTCAGAATGGCTAGTATTAAAAAGCTAAGAAATAGCAAGTGTTGGCAAGGGTGTGGGAGAAAAGGAAGCCTAGTGGGCTGTTGGCGGGAAGGTAAATTGGTGCCTCCACTGTGGAAAACATATGGAAATGAAGTCAGACTGAGACAGATACTTCATATGTGGAATCTAAAAACAAATGAATCAGCAAAAACTAGATTTATAAATAGAACAAACTGCTGGTTACCAGAGGGAAGGGGGGAATGGGAGGATGGACCAAATGGATGAAGAGGGGTGAGGGATAGAAGCTTCCAGTTACGGAATGAATAAGTCCCGGGAATAAAAAGTACAGCAGAGGGAATGCAGTCAGTGGTGTTGGAATAGCGTTGGTGTTTGCTGACAGCCGTGCTTGTGGGGAACAGAGCATATTGTATGGAGAATTTGAATCACTATGTTGTACCCCTGAAACTAAGGTTAATGTCGTGTGTCAACTATCCTCAAAAGAATTGGAAAGAAAAATTGGAAAAGAGTCAGTTACGTAAGTACATCACTAGAGAAAATGACCTCAAAGTTCACGTGGACTTCCCTGGATTGTTGAAGTCCCCACAAATTCAACATAAATTTAAAAATTAAATAAAGGCGTCGTGGCACAATTGCCTAGCTGGTGATTTGGATATATGGAATTGACTTTGCTACTTTTTTGCTGTGTGACCTTTAGCCCACCACCACCGTCTGTGGGCAAAATAGTGTCTTCCTCAAGTAACGGGTTCCTGATAGAGAACTTGTAAGTCCATAGTCCCAGAATTTAAATCTTATTTATTTATTTGAGAGAGAGAAAGTGAGAGCATGAGAGGAGAGAAGGTCAGAGGGAGGAGCAGACTCCCCGTGGAACTGGGAGCCCGATGTGGGACTCGATCCCAGAACTCCAGGATCATGACCTGAGCCGAAGGCAGCCGCCCAACCAACTGAGCCACTCAGGCGCCCCATAGTCCCAGAATTTAAATTTTGCAGATACATAAGACCTAAAAATAAACATGGAATTGCCAACTTCTTGCTTTTTTTTAGATGTGGACTATAAAATAATAATCCTCATCTAACACCTTTGTCTTCTAGAAGATCATTTGGACATTTAAAACAGGAGAAAAATATATTTACTAAAGGTCAGTCTTTCTCCCTAAGGAAACAGCTGGCAACATTGTATTGCTGCATCTCCCTTGAACATTTTTTTGGAATAATGTGTAGCCCAGAGTTCAGATATAACAATGTAATCCCAGGTAAATTTCCAGCATCCAGTACATTTAGGGACTTTATTTTTATCCTTGCTATTGTAGGAAATCTGGTTTCACCCAGATTCTGTTGATAAACAGAATTCTCAGAGTTAACGGAGTTTCCCTTAGGCATAGTCTGTGTGACCCAGTGGAAACCAGGAATCTCAATCCAGGTATTATTACTGGATTCTTGCCTTCTTTCTCCCCAGGACAGGAAGAAAGATGATCCATCAGCCTGCGGGGCGGGCCAGTTTAGATTGGGGATTGCTCTTTCTGTTTGCTACCCCACCTGTCTTCCTCCAGTGGTAGTGCTGCTGGGGCTGGGCTCCTAGCCGAAAGCAGTAAGGATGGTATCCAAGACGGTTTTTTGTCTAGGAGGAGACTTCGCTGTGCACTGCACCACATGAGGACTATTGATCGAATGTGCTCTTGGCACCATTCATTGTGCCTTGTAAGGGCCCTTGTCAGGGTTGCAGAAGTTCTAGCAATGTCAGAATGGACCCCATCCTCTTCGAAGTGGCCACACTGATGAGTCTCAATACCTTGTTGGTGAACAAGGAGCTAAAGAGGCTACAGTGGAGGTGACTTGGGCTTTGTATAGTTCTAAACTCCACCCGATGTCTGGTTTCTTCTGCTCGGGCAGGTTTCTGAGGTCAGACTGCCAGGCCCCTGGCTGTGTGTGCATCACGTGGGTGCTTACAAGTGTTCTCCCGCGGCTTAGTGGAATAGTGCTCTGGAAAGTCAGAACCAGGGATTTCATTTTCTACTCTACTGTCGATTGGATTTTTCTCCAGTTTCTTTGCTATCTCTACCCCAGATGGGAGAGTATGGCTGTCAATGAGAGTTCCGAGGGGAGTAAACCAATGTCAAGTCCGTGGCACCGGGTTCTTCATGTGAGATTATGTCCCATCTAACCAGATTTCAGTGGTCTTTTTCTGAAACCTTTGGACAGAGTGAAGACATTCTCTCCTTCGATTTTAATGCTTTTTACCTTGTAGCTGATGTTTGAGCGAGTTTAGAGTAAGGCTCTTGCATGAAATTGGGGAGAGGGGGTAACATTAGGTGTGGGAAAGGGCAAAAACCTACATCAATTTCATTGTAAGTCATTGCCTGGACTCATCAGTCAGCCACAAGTTTGAAACAATGCCGGGGATAATAGAGATTTATTACAACAAATTAAAGGCTAATCAGAGTGTGTCCTGTCATAAACATGTAGTAAAACAAACATAAATGCCCGTAAGGGAAAGCATGAGTTGATGGAAGACTCATGAGCGTGTATGTGGTAGTAGAAAGCCAAATCCTGTTCAGGGCTCACTCTGTATATTTCCACACTGTTCCATATGTAGATGGGAGATGATGGGGAATAACGCATACGCATTGGTTCAACAGCTGTTCTGGATTTTGGGGGGGCAGCATGGTGATAGATGCGGAGTGCGGTAGAGTAGGATAGCGGCCACGCTCTTCATGGTAGGAGTTTATGGTCTGACACCATCCGTGGGAGGGCAGAAGTGACCACGAAGGTGTATGATTAAGAACCAAATAGAATGAACTCTTGGTGCCAGAGGCTTTGTGGGCTGGGAGATGGCTCGTGGTCTGCCGTGCCAGCGCTGGCTGCCTCCAGAGGTTGTGAGCGTGAGTCCTAGGGAGAGCTTGGATCTGGGCAAGAAGGCATGAGGGGTGGGGGTGTCTGCGAGAGATGAAATTGGGCAAACAGTGTTGGAGAAATGATCAAGACGTGAGTACGTCTGTGCTGGTGTTGTTAGAATGTGGCAGATCGTTTTAGGAAGTAAATAGGGGCTAGATGGAGTATTAAATGCTGTGCGTGGGTGCTTCCTACTAGCAGGGTTCCTGTCCAAATGGGAGAGGCATCACATGTTCTTCATTCTCTAGACGTTGTGATAAAACTAAGTGGACCTGGAAAGCTGGTCTCTTAGAATAAAAAAAACCAAAACCAAACTCTTGTTGGGATTTGATAATTCAGTTTAATTCTAATAGTTCTTTCGTTCCATAAGTGTTCCCGGACTAAGCGGTCTTACGATGATCAGAGCTCTATATACCCAGATTAATGCCATCATAGAAACCTCTTCCATTATTTTATCTTTCTCTAGCAAAGGTTATGCTGAATTACTACTACTTTTTAGTGGAGGAGATTTACAGTGAGCGTTATCAGTTAAGAAAAATCCATCTTCTGACTACTATTTTCTGAGTCCGTAATGAAGATGTTAGAAGATTTGGGGGGGAATGTGGCCCAGTTGCCTGGAAGGCAGAAAGACAGCTAAGTAAAAAATCAATGAACTAATTCTGTTAAAACAACAAAGAGAGAAAAATTATCTTGAAGCCTGTTGGCTCTTTGGTTAGTCTAGATAGGAAAATTAACCTAATCTAGCCTTTGTATTTCATTCGTTTTGGTGTTATTCCAGTTTAGTACTGTGAACCCATTTTTAGCCTGTGGCGTTGTATGCTAGGTTTCAGATCATTTTCAAAGCCCTAGCAGGTCTGTGGAGCCTCTTTGGGAGCAGACTGAAGTGAATGAGGGGGAATAGGCAGGCTCTGCCATGCCTTTCACCCCAACCACTGGCACCCTTCAGCTGGGGCAGCCCTACCATCACCTGCTTTGTTCACACTTAGCTTTTACTTGAGCAGATTTGACTCTCCAAAGTTCGAAAACCTTTGGTCCAACCCAGAGACACCAAAAGCAAATATTTTGGACTCACCGGCCAGATTTCTGGACCAGCGTATAGATGGTCGCCCATAACACTCTTTCTGGATTCTTCTCATCACTGAATGTGCGTACGTGGTTACATCTGTTAGGATAGGCATGGGGATTTTCTTTTTCAGTGGTAGACATTCAAATTGGCACATTTTTGAAATCTTGGACCTTTAGGTTCTTCTCCTCGGTCTCCACCACATGTTCTTTATTTCATAGTACCTTCTGGGGCTGGAGAGGAAACAAAATGGAAGTTCCGTAAAGGAAACCAGCTTTTGCTAACCTCTACATGTAACTGCTGAGGTGCTGATGATAATTTTTTTTTTTTTTAAGAAAGTAACAGAATTTGCTACATAAGCATAACAATGTTTATCCTGGAAGGCACCAAACACCTAGTTGTTTTCTATTGTACCTTCCCTTTTCCTTTTTTGTTATGGAACCGTCTGGGCAGAATTTCTGTTTTAATAGCTTAATTAGGTAATGTGAGCTTGATAGTGACCTCAGGGAAGTTCCTTTTTGAAAAGGTTGAGTTTGAGTTTCCTTTAATTGCCTGTCTTATAGGAGTTCTTATAGGAAGATTTACTTAAGAGTTTTTTTAAGGTCTATTTGAGAGAGTATGTGCACGTGTGTCTATATACAGAAGTGTGGGGCGAGGGGCAGAGAGAGAGAGAGAGAAAACCCTCAGGGTGTCTTCCCACTGAGCAGGGAGCCTGGCCGCTGGGCTCGATCCCAGGCCCCTGAGATTGTGACCTGAGCCCAAATCAAGAGTGGGACACTAAACAGATTGAGCCACTCATGTGTCCCAAGAGCTAGTTTTTAATAGTATTCAAGATATTAATTTTATTAGCTCATAAAAAATAAAATTGCTAATTTTATCTATAAAATGGTTTGGTTCCAGGTATCTCCTCTTCATTTTACACACACACACACACGTAGACACAAACCTATGCCTCATCTTCTACCAGCGGCTACCTGAAGTCGCTGAAGCTCCAGCTTCCCTGTAGCAGAGTATCTCAGAGCAGTGGGATACATTACAACACAGGATCCTTTACCTTCCCTGCTGTCATAGCTCCTGGAATCCTAGGTTAGTGTAAATCAAGGAGAGTCTGGTTTAATGAGTAGAATCCTAGAACTTGGCTCACGGTGAAGCCCTTACTGTGAGGTCAAGCAATGTTCTTGAGCTCAGAAACTTTCACAGTGATTTTTATAGGCTTTGAGATGACCAGCAAGCTTTCCACATTGCTCTCCTCCAGGCTCACCTAGAACGTGCGACAAACGGGATGTGGAGGAGAAAGGAACCTTATTCAGACAGCTGGCGGCCTTGGCTCTTGGTCTCCAAGGCGTTTCCTCCCATCTACTTGTCCACTCTTGGCACTTGATGGTCTTGCCTCCACTCCTAAATAGTGAAGAAACCAGAATTCCTTTGGTACCCTTTATCAAATCTCAAAAATTCCCCATTTATAATCCAGACAGGAGATAGCCGGCATTCTTCACCTGTTTTAAGGACTTTCTTATGCATATGGGCTAATGGGTGTAATGCAGGCAGAAAGGACTGGGAAGGATCTTCAGTGTCCAAGTCCACGGTGTTCAAGTCTGGCCCTTTCAAACCATCTGTCTCTGAAGGCCTCCTGACCAGCTCACTGAATGGTAGTGGATCTGACTTCCAATCTGAGTTCATATCCCAGTCATCTTTAATATTCTATCCTGATAGAGTAATTATATCCTAGCTCACTCGTGCAGATGGCTGTGGTACAGTGATTTCACAGAAAGTAAATAGAATGCTAATTTGTTGAATGCAACCTATTTGAAAGTAAATATTCTTGCCGAGTCTCGTGTGACTTTTCTCTGCTTCTTAAGAAAATTAAAACAGACAAAACCCCAGTCACTTGCAAGATTAATTTAAGCCTAGGTGGTACTTTGTAAAAATGACAAAGATGCAAATAGGAGTCTGTTCTTTTCTTTCTTTGGAAATTCAATGCTGGCTTGGATACAAGACTCCCTACTAAGTAGTGTAAACGAGAATGGCCTTTTTGGGTTTTTTAATACTTTTATTTTGGCTAAAGGTTTTAATCTATAGTGGACTGTAATGAACCACCTGTATTGGTTGGTTCCCAACAGGTATAGAAACTTGGGATAATTTCTGTTTTTAGGGACTTAGCTACTTGTATTAGTTTAAGATGTTACATGAACCTAGATTCAGTTGTGGTTTTGTGTTTTCGGAGGCACCAGAATGTAGTGTAACGGAAGTTTAGACAAGTCATCTGTTGAAATGGTTACTTATCCATCCATTTAAACTTTTTTTTTTTTTTTAATTGAGTTGCTGTTGTGTCCTAGGCTCTGTGCTCACCTTTGTTTCCACCCCTGAATTCCCGGCCTGCTTTGTGGGTCTTCGATGTGAGGTATGCCACTTGAGCCCCTGTTAATGACTTCCAAACTTGTCCTTGGCTTTTGTTGTCCTCACCGTGGCTTGAGGTGTAAGCCTAGGACCTAATCCATTGGAGATTTAAAACCAGAGAACATCCTGGAGTGTTTTTTAGGAATATTTGGAGGAATTGCTCGGCCTTTCCCAGAGCTGACTCATGCCTGGTGTTACTCGAGGAAAAGCAGCAAGCTCAGCTGGTGCGGTGCAGAGGGCTATGGTGGGGTGCTCTGAGCCACTGCCTGCATGCCCTCTGCAAGTGGCCATCATCAAGGGTGCCTCTCTTGGCCTCTATATAGAATCTATGCACTAGATAAAGAGTTGCAAGCTGGTGGGCCAAGGACTAAATCCAGTCATATTCATGTTTTATTTGGTGCTCCTGGTGTTCCAATGATTGAAAAAGTCACCTACAAATCTGAGCTTCTGACTTCTTTTAATTAACGGGAGGGTCTCCAGACATTGGCGCTGTGTGCCCCTGGGTCTGTGTCAGTGAGCACAGAGCAGGGGCTGGCTTTTCCTTGCGGGGCTCTATTTGCCCTCCTGCTGGGTAACAAACCATCTTGGCCCCAGATGTTGTAAGACACCAACCCTTTCATTATGTTCATGGATTCCAGGAGTTGGAAATGTGGACAAGGCATGGTGGGCATGGCTTATTTCTAGTCCACAGTGGCTAGGGCCTCAGCTGAGGAGACTTAAATTTGGGAGCCAGGATCACCTGGAAGAGTAGTAATGTACATGTGTGCCTGGGCCGGGAGAGCTCAGGGCTCCTTGGGAATCCCTCAAATCTGTATGCAGCATCCAGGCTTTCCATGTGTTCTTTCTAGGCGTGTTCTGCAACATGGCAGCTTCAGGGTAGTCGGCCTTCCAACATGGGGACTCGGTGATCCAAAATGAAGCTGGACAAGGCAAAAGCCTCCCGGTCTCTTGGGACCTGGCCTCAGAGATCGTGCTTTGTCACTTTGTTGTATTCCATTGGCTTGAGCAATCTCAAGTCCACCAAGATGGAAAGAGAAGGAAGGGCCAGATACTCCACCTTTCAGTAGGCTAATTCTACAAAGAACTTGTAACTATGTTTTGAAACCGACAAAGGGGGCCGACTGGTTCTCTTTGCTGTCCTCTTCACTCCCTATTACATTGTGTCCAGACTGCTTTACTGATTTCTATTGTCTGACTGTCCCTGAGGGCATTTGAGTTAGAGGTTACCGCTCTTCTTTGGGACTTCTAACTCTCGATGAACTCTTAACTAAAACTAGAATTTAGAATTCATCTTCTGTCAACATAACCATAAGTGTTCCCTTTAGGGAACTTGCACTCCAGACATCTTTTGAGAAGCGGCGTAAGAGTTTTCACTGGGGAAGATAATCCATTGAGGTGAGATTCGTGCTCATGTTGGCCGTGCTCTGGTTTTGCGTTTGCAGAGATGGGTTCTTTTACTCATGTATTCATTGCTTTATTTCTTCACGTTGGATACGTGCATTTCCTCCTGCATATCCTTATTCTGGAGACTGTGGGCCAAGCCACTTGTTTATTTTTTAAGTTACTTAAAAAATATCCTGTGGATGTCATCGTGAATAATGGCATTGTAAATAATGAAATCTTAATTAGGGGTGCTATACTACAAGGAGTGTTAGAATTAAAGCAACCATGGTTTAAAGAGACACTGAAGGATAAGTATCTAGAATTATCTTTTTCACCCAGTTCTGTTCTTCCAGTGAAGGTATCACAGTTGTCCCAGTTGGGGTACTGGGTGTTACCCCGTCCCTCGCGCGTCCGTCATCCTAGACTGTGAATAAATTCGGCAGTTTATTCTCCTAAATGCTTTTCTATCTGTTCTTTGTCCACTGTCACTCTCTTAGCTCAGACCCACGTAATTGGGCCACCTGCCTGGGTGTGCTGTAATATCTCCCCATTCCATTCTCGATTTTAAGAGTGATCTTCCTACAACGTTCCCTAGATCATGTTAGTTCCCTGCTCACCTATGGACAGTGGCATCGCTGTGCCTCTGGATAAAACCTTCTGTGGTAAATGGCGCAGGAGGGCCTATGTGATCTGGACCCGGCTTAGCTCTTCGACCTCATCTCCTGATTGCCCGCCCCCGCCCCCACCCCCACCCCCGCCCAGCTCTGGTACATTCCCACCCTAAGTTACTTCAGTCATAACTGGCCACTTTTCTCCAGGCACTTTCTGGATACTCCTAGCTGAATTCTACACTGGAAGCCTTGGCTGGTGTTCTCTCTGTTCTGTGCTAAAAGCTCCATCATTGGCTTTCTGTAGCATCCCAGAGCCTTTATCCATTGTAATAATTATTTCCCACCTATTTTTGCAATTCTAATTCAGATCTCTTGAAGACAGAAACCATCTCTTGTCTCTATGTATCAATGTGGGGCATAGGTAAGACTTTGGGTACATGTTTATGGAATGGCTGGCTCTCTGAACCCCACCAGTGATTCCATGCCAGAAATATTCTTGCTGACCAGCAGTCTATTTATAATGGGGTAGAGGACCTTACTGCGGTTTTGTGTTTGAGAAGGGGAAGGAATCCTTCTCTGTGCCTTTCACACCAAAAGGGAACATATAGTATGGATTTGGGAGGAGAACAAAGAATTTCTAGATATGTATCTTGCTGATATAGTTGTGTATATTACAAAGGTAGAAAGTCGTGAATCGGGCCCTCCCTGGTAGATGTCAAGGAAAACCTTCCTTTGTGTGCACCTGCACATTTCCCAGTTCCCTCAGTGAGCAGCCCGAATTTCCACCGATAATTCTCTCAAGAGCATTCCGTATGGTAGGTGGGACACGAATTCGGAACCAGGCACACTCTGCAAATTCTGGTTCTAGTTTCTTCCTAAGCTACATATACTAGGGGACAGCTTACTTCATTTCTCAGTGCCTCCCTTTAATTTAACAGATGGGTAGCTGGTAAGAGTAGCAGGTGATAAATGCTAGGTCCCTCCCTCCCTCCAGAGCAGAAATAATAGTGCACCTAGTTTTGTGTTGGTTTGACATTGGATAGCCTTTGCACTCACATCCTAGCCCCTTATTGAGTCATATTCATCTTAGCAGCTTAGGAAATTGTAAGTCTCCTACTGCAAGTTAATTGTTGCTAACTGAATGTAAAGAGGATGTGACGTCACAGAATCACGGAAACGAGAGGGAAGACCGCAAGACTGACTGCAGTCTTGGGTAGGGCTCTACGCTTTCTTCAGCTGAGGACCCTCAAATGAATTGCCTTGGTCACTACTGTTTATAAAAAGAATAAGAATTTGAATGTGATTTGCATGTGTCCAGAATTTCCGTTTCAAGCTCACTGCTTAGTCTGGGCCCCTGTTGCCTGCTGTCAGGGTCTTGGCTTAATATTTTACGCGTACCTGTATCTCATTCCCACCTTGTAGATCTAAGCTCAGGAGGCTTGGACAGCAAGGTGGTTCAGTAGCAACTGGGCCCCATATTCTTGTCTTGGGAGGAGTTTAGACTTGGCTGTGATTGGCAGCAGGTTCTTAGCGCTGCCAGGAGCCGAAGCTAAAATTACCTATGTTTCAAACAAAAGTTCTTCTAGGAACTGCCTTTTTCTCAGAGGCTGGAGGAAGAGGGGAGATAGATGACTTTTGTCTGAATACCCAGACTCTAGGATCTAGGCCAAACGGGGATTGAACTGCCTCTTAAAATTTTTATTATTATGCTCTCAAGGAACCCCTTGAAAAGAGACTAATGCACTTTTAATGACTGGATATTAAAGATATTTATATCAAGTATAAAAAAGTTGCCGTTGAAGTGATTTTTTTCTTTCTTGCCTCAACTCAGACACAGAAGGAGCAAAGTCTCACAACTGAAAATAGAAAAACCAAAAATAGTGTGTTCTCTTAAATGCGACCTGATCATGTATGACCCAGTTTGGGTAGGGCACCCCTTAGCATTGAACTGGCATCTTGGAGAGGAGGGTTCCCGGTGAGCTGGTGTATGGGGGGTGGGTGGGAGGCCTGGATACAGCCGCAGATATGCTCCGTGAGGCTGGATAGGCTTTGGGATGTGGGCTTGACTGACAGCGCGTGGTGATCTCGAGTGCTCTCCTGAGACAAGACTACACAGTTAAGGATAGTCCCCTATGAAAAAGCTGAGTCTTGGCTTCTTCACTTGCTACTTGTCTGGCCTCTGACAAGTTACCTTAACGTCTCTGGGCCTCAGTTTCCTTATCTGTAGAAAGAGGAGAGTAAAAACTCCTACCTTCTAGGGAGGTTGGGAATATTGAGTCCATGCATAGAAAACATTTAGTTTGCTGTCTGCCATTGGTAATCGCAATATAAATGTCTAAGACGAATTAATAGGATTTTTCATTGATTGCCACAAGGACTTTGAAACTGTAGGTGAGGATCCACGCTAACAGAGGCAAAAGATTTTTCTGGATGCTGATTACCTAGTGGGTGAATTTTCTTTAAGTTTGCTGGCCAAATTCCTGTATTTATTCCCTGGATGATAGCTAGTATCTAAGATGACCTGAAGATGGCACAATTAAAGGGGAAAAATGGGAAAGGAGGAGTTTGTGTAAATCATGGTTAACAGTTGAATTTATCTGTGGGTCAGAGGCAGACCTAAATTCAAACTCAGTTTGAGCCTTGAGTCCAGACTTTAAACCATATCACAGTGAAAAGTGATATGCCTAGCTCCTCCCCCCCCCAAGAAAAATGACTTCATTGTTTTTATAAAAATGGCACATTATCATGATAAAAAAGTTCCTGAGCAGCCGAGACAGGGGGGAAAAAAAGCCAAGTGTATATTATCCAGAAATAAACACCATTCACCTTTGTGTACCTTCTACATCTCTCTCCAGGCATAATATAAATGAAAGGTAGATGGATAGAAATTATTTTATAAACTGAGGTAATTCTACACTCTCCCACCTCCCACCCTGCCTTTTTAAGGGTTGCTTTGGAGAAGAATAAGGGCAACTTGACTTTATTCCTCCCCGTGAATGCAACTTGCTTTTCTGCCTAGACTGTTGCCCAGCAAACTTCCCCTGTGTATTGTCTTGATGTTGATGCTTGAGAATTTTTTCCTGGGATGGAGTGGGGCCTCTTGATGTGGCTACTTTTTACTTTCAGGAAATTATCTTTCATTACATCATAAAAATATTTAGCCTTCTCAGTATAACATGTAACAGAGGAAATGGAATGAAATTAAAATGTGCAGTTCTAAGAGTTGTTTTTAAAGGAAAGTCTCAAGTACCTATGACCGGGATGAAGACACAGATCCTATCTGCCTCCCCACACGCTCCCTGCTATCCCCTTCCCACCTCCATCTTTCTGTGGTGGTGCCCTCGTCCTGAGGGGCACCAGTCCCTAGCTTTGACTAGGTGGTCCCTAGCTTTGAATAGTCTGTACCATTTCAGGCCATAAATACTGGGGGTAAATTTAGCTTAACTGAGCCCATGCTGTATGTATGTCTGCTTTATTTACAAATGATGTTGAACATTTTTCTGTGTTGGCCATTTGTAACTCTCTGGTGAGATGTCTGTTCAGATCTTTTACATTTTAAAAACTGAATTTTCTTATTTTTGAATTTTTAAGGGTTCTTTGCATATTTTGGATACAGTTCCTTTACTGATGTGTGTTTTGCAAATATTTTCTCCCAGTCTGTGGCTTGTCTTTTCATTTTCTTTTCTTTTTTTTGAGATTTTATTTATTTGACAGAGATATCACAAGTAGGCAGAGGCAGGTGGGGGGGGGGGATGGAAGCAAGCTCCTCTCTGAGCAGAGAGCCTGATGCAGGACTTGATCCCAGGACCCTAGGATCGTGACCCCAGCCGAAGGCAGAGGCTTCAACCCAGGCACCCCATCTTTTCATTTTCTTTCTTTCTTTTTTTTTTTAAGATTTTATTTATTTATTTTGACAGAGAGAGATCACAAATAGGCGGAGAGGCAGGCAGAGAGAGAGGGAAGCAGGCTTCCCGCCGAGCAGAGAGCCCGATGCGGGGCTCGATCCCAGGACCTTGAGATCATGACCCGAGCTGAAGGCAGAGGCTTTAACCCACTGAGCCACCCAGGCGCCCCCATCTTTTCATTTTCTTAAGCAATGTCCTTGGTGGAGCAGAACGTTTCAGCTTTAATGAAATCAAACTTAACACGTCTTCTTTCATGGATCCTGCTTTTGGTGGTACATCCAACAATTCATGGTCAATTCCGAGGTCACCTAGATTTTCTCCTATGTTATCTTCTAGGGGTTTTTTACTTTTACATTTAGATATAGGATCCATTTTGAATTAATTTTTGTGAAAGTTTTTTTTTTAAAGATTTTATTTATTTATTTGACACAGAGAGAGAGATCACAAGTAGGCAGAGAGGCAGGCAGAGAGAGAGGGGGAAGCAGGCTCTCTGCTGAGCAGAAAGCCCTATGTGGGGCTGGATCCCAGGACCCTGAGATCATGACCTGAGCCGAAGGCAGAAGCTTTAACCCACTGAGCCACCCAGGTGCCCCTGAAAGGTTTAAGGTTATTGTCTTTTTTTTTTTTTTGCATACAGACAGCACCATTTGTTGGAAGCACTATTACCATTGCTTCATGTCAAAGATCAGTTGACTATATTGATGTATCTCCAAGCTCTCTACTGTTACATCGATATATGTGTCCTTCTGCTGATTCTGTTGTGTCTTGATTACTATAGCTGTGTAATTATAGAAGCTGAGTTTTGTGAGTCCCTAAATTTTGTTGTTCAGTGTTGGGTTGGCTCTTCTGGCTGGGGCTTGCTTTTCCCCATAAACTTCAGAAACTATTCGTTGATATCCACAGAGGAGTTTGCTGGGATTTTGATTGGGATGCCTCTGAACCTATAGATCAGGTTGGGAAGAATCAATGTCTTAACAAAATTAGGTCTTCTAAATCCATGAGCACAGAATATCTCTTTATTGTAAATGGTATTGTTTTTAAGTTTCAAATTACATTTGTCCGTTTTTGGTACGTAGGAAAGCAATGGACTTTTCTGTATTAACCTTAAATTTATGCTATACTGGCTTATTAGTTCTAGGAAAGGTTTTTTCCCCTCCACTCTGGTATATTCTATATATATAGCCATGTCCTCTCTGAGCAAAGATGGTGTTATTCCTTTCCAATTTCTAGATTTTTTTATTTCAGTATTGTTCTATCGAGAGCTTCCAGTGTGATGTTGCTTAGGTTTGTGGAGAGGATATTCTTGCCTTGTCCAGGACCTTGGGACAGAGGATCCAGTATGATGTTGGCTGTAGGCTTCTTGTAGATGTCTTTTTATCAAGTGGAGGAAGTTCCCCTCTTTAAGAGGTTGTTAAGGAAGTTCTTGTCAAGCTTAAGTTTTGTTCAAATACTTTTTCTGGAGTGATATCCTATGATTTTCCTTCTTTAGTATGTATTTTTGAACTTGCTCACTTTTTTTAATCAAATCTTTTAAGACTCACTAATCTTGTACAGGTAGTTGGAATTTATACCTTCTTATTGCTGTATAGCAGGGGTTAGTAAACTCTGGCCTATAGGCTGTGTCTAGTTCACTGTTTTTATATGATTTGCAAGCTGAGAATGGTTTTTACATTTTTAAGTGATTGGAAAGATCCAAAGAAAAAATTTGTGACAGGAAAGTTAGGACATTCGGATGTCATTGCCCATAAATAAAGTTGAATTGGAACCAGCCACACTGATGGGTTTCTGCAGTGTCTGTGGCTGCTTCTCTGCCCCATGGTAGATCGGAGTAGCTGTAATAGAGATCAGAGGCTCTCCAAATGGAAAATACTTACCACCCAGCACTTTGCGGGAGAGGTTTGCTGACCCCTGCTGTATAGTAGTTCATGAATATTCCACAAAATATGTACCCATTCTCCTGATGAGCTTAGGGATGTTACTGGTTTTTGGCAATATTTTAAAAAAGATTTTATTTATTTGAGAAAGAGTGAGAGCAGGTGGGGGGGGGGTGTAGATGGAGAGGGAGAGAGAGAACCTCAAGCAGACTTTGAGCTCAATGTGGAGCCTGACGTGGGGCTCAGTCTCATGCCCCTGAGGTGGTGACCTGAGTGGAAATCAAGAGTCCGAGAGGCTTAACAGACTGAGTCACCCAGGTGTCTCGGGTTTTGGCAGTTATAAAAAAAGCCGCCTGAATTTATGCATGTATTCTGATGTGTGTAAGTGTCATGTATTCTGATGTGTGTAAGCTTGTGTATCGTTGCTGGGTGTGTCTTTGCAGTGGCATCGCTGAGTCATGGATTGTGTCTGTCTGCAGCCATAGTGGGTAATGCCAGAGTGGATGTTTGCAGCTACACTGTCACCAGCAGTGGATGAAACTCCCAGCACTCCGCAGGCTTGCCAATAACCACAGTTTGTGGGACTTAAACATTTTTGGCAGTGTGAGAGATAAGACGTTTAGGTGTTGATTTGTTCCTTCTTGACCATCAGCAGGACCTATTTTGGAGTCTTTTCCTGCATTGTCTTCTTCCAAAGCACCAGTTACATGTATGTTACATGTATGTTGTGTCCCCCCACCCCCGCCATTCCTTTTTATGGTGACTTAATCCTCTCCACCTTATTTTATTTAAGATCTTATTTATTCATGAGAGAGAGAGAGAGAGCACAAACAGAGGGAGAGGGAGAAGCAGACTTGCCACTGAGCTGGGAGCCTGACATGGGGCTTGATCCCAGGACCCGGAGATCATAACCTGAACTGAAGGCAGACGCTCAACCATCTGAGCCACCCAGGGGCCCCGTCTCCACCTTATTTTTGTTGTGATTTTAGCTCTATCTATTTCACCCATTTTTTCCTAGTGTTTTCATCTAGTAAAACTTTCATTTCCTTTTTTATCTGATCTCTGCCATATGTGTGTGTGTGTGTGTGTGTATTTCACATATATGGCATATATACATAACTATATATACACACATTTTTGAACTTGTTTCCGTTTGAGCTCTTTTATCTAAAATTTCTCAGCAGACATGGAGAACTATTTGCCTGAGAAAATCCTCTGTTTCCTTGTGGATTCTTTTTTTCTTCTTCATTTTTGCTCATGGGGCAAGGGTAACATGATCTGGGCTGAAGTTTGATCTGAGAAACTTCATGATCTGAAGTTTCCGTTTGGATTTCTGTTTCAGAAGTCTTCTTGCCAAACAGGTTACTGTCTTTGCTTTGTGGTTTTGTCCTCCCTTAGATTTTAACCCTGGACAGATGATGGGACTCACACCACAAACACTGAAATGAAAGACTGTGTCCTCTCCCGCTTTCCTGCTGGCGGACTCCCTCCTCTAAGTGTAGGTCACAAATAATGCTGGGGCAGGTGTAAAGAGGGTTTGTGTGAGCTGTGTGTCCTGGGACCTTCTCTGGCATCTTCTGCAACTTCCTTGCCTCCGGATGTAGTCCCTCCAGCCACCGCCTGCAGACCTACACCTCTCCATCTAGTTGCCCGAATGCAGGGATGGGCCTCTCCAGAGGCCTCGTCTGACTTGAGCTTTTAGGGAAACCCATTTCCACTAACTTACCCGGAGCTATGTAACCACCCTCCATTGCTTAGGTGTGTTTTGTATTTTGCCTTTCGGAGTTGCCGCTGTGTTCTTGTTCCAAAGAAGCTGCTTCTGTGTTTAATTTTTTGGTTGTTTTGAAGCAGATGAATTCCATTGCTTAGCCATTTTCAATGGGGGGTCATGACAGGTTTTTGTGGGGTTTTTTTTTTTTTGATGCTGTAAAAATAAATGAATGCTGGTGTCAGAATCTAAAATAAGTGGATAATTATTATTTCACTTTTTTATCCACATGTGGTGATGCCCTATGAAGATTGGTAGGGTGTTTTCGTCCCAAAGTCATAAACATCAAGAATGGAAGGAAAAAAGATTTTTCTATATGGAGTAAAAGAAACAATGCTCAAAATAATGAAGTTCTTTCTAAAAGCTTAATGTAGTGTATCTTAATTATCCAAGGATTAAAGCATACAATGTACAGTTATTACATTGTACATGAAAATCATGGCAAACATCCTAATACACATCTCTGAACGTGATTTGCCAATGTTTTTTGGTAGTCATAATTATCTCTTTCTTAATTAGGTTTGCCTCATTATTGGTTTCTTAAAATATGTGCATATTTTAAGGATCATAGGGAAGTCAATTTATGGAAAAGCATCATTAAATTTGTTTTACAGACGCTGAGTGGTTCCTGCTGAGGTTTGGGGGACATATGGCATCTTGTCTGATGCAGCATCTTGTGTGAAAAATGTTGCTCTGAAACCAAAACAAAAGCAACAAAAAATAAGAATAAACTTGAGCAATGTGAAATTTTCCTTAGTCAAAATGCTTTTAAGTAATTTCAGCAAATACATCGTACATTGTGACTGTGGGTAAAGCGCTGAATATTTTCTATTTGTGAGAAAGACGAGTTTAAACAACTTGCAAATGTCTGATATTAATATAGTAATCTAAAATATTTAAAGCCAAAGCTGTACTTGTTAAAGAAGCACTAAGTCGTTCCGTACTTCTTTAAAATTAAGAGCCTTTTTATTACAATAGCAATAGGTAGACATTGTAGAAAATTATGCAATATAAAAAAAATGAAAACACAGTTTCCTGTCCCTCGGAATTACTGTTACCTCCATAGGCTTTTTCACGTGCATTTTTGTGGACCTCTTTAGCCAAAAAAATCATACTATATGTGCCATTTCGTAATTTTTTCCCAGTTAATCACCAGCTTTTGTTGTCAGTAAATTTGCCTCTCACATATGACCTGGTTCACATTCAGAATCAACAATCATCTCAAATATCCTGCTTTGTCCAGTCAGGATTGTCTCTGTCTTCTGTTGGCATCTGGCTGCCATGATCCTTAAGTTCCTTCTTTCCTGTCACACTGACTTGAAGAAGCTTGGCAAGTCGTCTTGTGCCCGGAAGTTTTTAATGTGAAAGTTTTTAGAAATTCTATTTGACTTCTTGAGTCCTTCAGGTCACTTCTTAGGAGATGTAGAGAGCACCAGAAGCATGAGGAGAAGGGAACGTAGACTTAGATGTGGTTGCTGACGTGAGAAAATCCTTTTCTCAGCAAGGGCGTGCGGGTTCTCATTTACATGTTGGGTCTGTGAGAGGTTGTCTCCCTAGCTGTGAAGCTTGGACTTCTCCAAGCCCTGCCTTTATTTCTTACTGTATTAACAAGGCTGATGATGAGCATCCATTTAGGAAAGAGGTCACGCAGGCGTCTTTGTTAAACTTTGTGGACGCTGTTGTTTGCCTTCACACTGACTGTGTGCGTGTACCCGCAGATATGTGGCCGAGAGGCCCACAGCCATAAGTGGTAGAGAGTCCTACAGTGTGCCAGTCCCTGTTACATGTTCTGTGAGGTAAAGCTGAGTGGCACATAACTAAGTAAGACTCCTCTCTCAGGCATCTCTGTAGAATCATTATGGGGGAAAGATCTGCCAGAAATAGGAAGAAAGAACATAGTGGAGACTCTTGGGCCAGTAAAAAAGATGATCTGATCTTGTATTTTAAAATCCTCTCTCTTGAGGGACGTCTGGGTGATTCAGTTGGTTAAGCGTCCGCCTTCGGCTCGGGTCATGGTCCCAGGGTCCTGGCATCGAGTCCAGCATCGGGCTCCCTGCTCAGCAGAGAGCCTGCTTCTCCCTCTTCCACTCCCCCTGATTATGCACTGTCTCTAATAAATAAATAAAATCTTTTTTTAAAAGTTCCCCCATTTTGAAGTTTGTACCCTTATTTGGTGACCACCCCTGCTTCCTCCTGCTGCGGTAACAGTGCTTGTGAAATCGAACACAGCAGATTCCACCTTCTGACCCTTCCAACTGTTCGGTGTGTTGTGTGAACACAAAGGCTTCCCTTTGTCTGCAATGCCCTCCTCCCCACTTACTTCTCAAGATCCACTCCTCCGCCTTTTGCCTCACGCCTGGCTGTTAGCCCCTCCTCCATGCTCCGAGGTCTTCGTGTATCACACCGTTGACGGACCAAGAGTCTGCATCAAATGCTTCCAGGCCATTCGAATACCCCGTTCACTTTACTTCTGACCTTCTATTAGCAACCTTTTTTCTTTTTCTGTTTTCATCCATTTAGTAAATATTGTCCCCATTTCCGTTATAGAGCAGGTGTAATGCTCAATGCTGACGTAGATAAAACTTAGACCCAGACTTTGTCCCTCTCTTCATTGGATTGAAATACAGCAGGGGTGACAGAAATAGTATCAATACAGAGTGATAAATGTCACAGAAGTGGTCCATGGGAGCGAGGAATACAGAGCCACCGATTATGTGGGGAAGAAAGGGAGCTTCCTTGAAGTTTGTTCCAAAGCGTTAAAGATTCTGGGATGTGCTAGACGGGGAAGAAGGCTCTGTAAGAGTGTAGCAGACGGTACGTACGGAAAGCATGGTGTTCGGAAGTCAAGACACACTCGGATTTCTGAGATAGCGTGTTCTTTTCTTTTCTTTTTCTTTTTTTTTTAAAGATTTTATTTGTCAGAGAGAGCACAAGCAGGCAGAGTGGCAGGCAGAGAGAGAGGGAGAAGCAGGCGCCCCGCTGAGCAAGGAGCCTGATGTGGAACTCGATCCCAGAACTCTGGGATCATGACACGAGCCGATGGCAGCTGCTCAACCAACTGAGCCACCCAGGCGTCCCTCTTTTTTTTTTTTTATGATTTTATCTATTTATTTATTTGACAGGGAGAGATCACAAGTAGGCAGAGAGGCAGGCAGAGAGAGAGGAGGAAGCAGACTCCCAATGAGCAGAGAGCCCGATGCGGGGCTCGATCCCAGGACCCTGAGATCATGACCTGTGCCGAAGGCAGAGGCTTTAACCCACTGAGCCACCCAGGTGCTCCTGAGATAGCATGTTCTTGGAAGATCCTTTCTTCACGTGAATTTGTCAATGTAGATACAAATACTGCCCTCTATAATCCCTTTTCATTCCATTTTCTATTTGATCTTAAGCTCCGTTGCCCATCATTATATTATTTACCTAAAAGGCTGGTAAATCAGATAACCTCCATGTGCTGAATGCACATTTTAGACATTTTTTTTTTCTTTTAACGAAGCCAAGCTTATATGATCTAAGAACACGAGACAGAGACCTAATGGGGAATAACATATGATTATTTATAGTGAGTCCGTACGCTATCACCAAGCTTCTGCAAACAGCTTACCTTTTCATAATGATTCTGAAGAAAGATAAACATGATTTCAGAGAATAAGCTAGGGCAACAAAACCACATGGTGTGGTGCTTTGTTTTCCAGAAACTCCGTCATTTAATATTCCTCTCATTGCAGACAGTTTAGCAGGTCAGACATTTCTGAGAAGGCAGCTGTACTTGATCATTTCTTCTCAGTAGCTGAGTGGCATTCCGGAAGATCACTTTACAGAAATGTCAGCGTGCTTAATGACAGGACAAACCACAAATGGATTGTCTAAAAGCTAAGTAAGACTGGCTTTACCTAACAAAATAACAATGAAAGTTGATCTCCATTGATAACTTCTTTCGTCTCCTGGCTACCAAAAATAGCTTGTAATAACTTTTTCCATCGTTAGAAGGAAAGCGATATGCAAGAGGCCAAGGATGTAGGGTCTCTTCGTTCTTAGACGGCGTCTCCATTCCCACCAAAGCCATTGCCACCCTTTTGCCCTTTATCCCTGACTTTTGGCCCACTGGATTGGGTCACGTGGGGAAGAAGGAGGATTTCACTGAAGTTAAGCTCTGTGTGTTCCCAAACACACAGCGTCTGGGTGTAGGAGTGCTGACAACACTGACTCCATCTTTGGTCCTCCGTCATGGTCTTGCTGACTGGATGTCCTCCCTCAAGGCTACCTGTTCCAGGCCCCTGGCAGTTAATGTAAGCCCTGACTGGCAGACTTGTTCTGGTCTTTCTTCAAGTGGTGCACAGAAGACGTCATGTTAGATAACTGCTCTTTGACCTCACCACACTGCCCCCCACTGTGGAATAAATTTCCCACAGGGACTGGAGAACAGCTGCGCAGCACCGGACCTTTTGTCGGCCTGATGCCCCCCCTCAGTAAGTTATCCTGAATAAAACGCTGCATAAATAGTACAGAGTGGCCTGCTTCGTTTTTCCATCTCAGGTGCCTTTTCAGTCTGAAGGATACGTCACGGACCCGCCTCTACCTTCTAACAGTGGGATCTGCCAGAGACGCACGTCCTCTTTTTCCGAGATGAACTTGCATTCTGTGAAAACCACTCCATTTAAGGTGTGCATTCTCTTGATGTTTTCTGTGGTTCTTTGCTTTTCTGACTCCATTTCCTGGTACACTAATAACCAGTACTCGCTTATGAATAAGAGATGAGCCACAGGTCGTTTCATAGAGAAGTCTTAGATGGACTTGGACTTCTAGTGGCCACTCAAGAATAGAATGAGCCTGCACGCAGGTTTCACTGGGCATTTGAAACTTGCAGCTGCCAAGGCATTTAGGTCCTATCACGGAGTTGTGTACCACATACACACTAGGTAGTAGCTGTTTACTTAGCTAGCTGCTGCTCACCCTACTTAATAGACCGGTACTTTACATCTTTGCTATGAAACCTAATGATGCCCTTAGCACTTGCAGCTAGAAGGAGACTCCTTGGCAAGCTTGTGTATTTCTCCCCACTAATGGAATTGGTTGCTTACTGGGAGTTAGCTCTGTGTGTTCCCAAACCTGTGTACGTCTGTTGTACTCGTTGTTACTGAAATCTTTTTTTTTTTTTTTAAAGATTTTATTTATTTATTTGAGAGATGGAGAAAGTGAGAGAGAGCATGAGAGGAGAGAAAGTTAGAGGAAGAAGCAGACTCCCCGTGGAGCTGGGAGCCCAATGTGGGACTCGATCCCAGAACTCAAGGATCATGACCTGAGCCGAAGGCAGTTGCTCAACCAACTGAGCCACCCAGGCGCCCCTGTTATTGAAATCCTGAAATTTAATGAAAAATTGCACAGATTGACGGACTAGAACTGTAAAGGAGAGTTATTTTCCTCTGAAAAGAAAATCAAATACTACGGAAAGATTCAGTAAAGGCAAGTTGTCTAAGAAAATTGTTGTCAAATTACAGATGGGTTAGAAAATGGTCAACTCTTTGAAAACAGAATCATAAAAATTAAAGATTTTGCTAGGTTACAGATTTCTGTAACCTCTTTAGAGGTTTGAGTATTGATTTTTCACAACACTTTAAAGACCACAAAACTAGAAAATCTGGGTGATGCATTTTGCGTTGGCTTTTGTGAGCATTATAGTATAAATTCTGAGAAAAGAACTTGGCCTATGTTTATCATTTTAAAAGTGATCACTGCGGCGCCTGGGTGGCTCAGTGGGTTAAGCTTCTGCCTTCAGCTCAGGTCATGACCTCAGCGTTCTGAGATCAAGCCCCACATCAGGCTCTCTGCTTAGCAGGGAGCCTGCTTCCTCCTCTCTCTCTTCCTGCCTCTCTATCTACTTGTCATCTCTCTCTCTCTCTCTCAATTAAATAAAATAAAATCTTTATAAAAAATAAATTGATCACCAATTTTTGTAATTAAATGACCCTTGTTATAAAGACTTGGAAAGCATCCGAAGTACAGGGACCCCCCCCCCTTTCTTTTTATCTGCTGTCACGCACAAAAGAGTATTCCCTGTTAGAACCACTGAGTTGGAACGTTTCTCTTTTGTAGAAGAATGAATTTCTGGACCCCGCCAGGGAAGAAGATGCGCAGGCCCTCCAGCTATTAGGGAGCCCATCAAGGATAATTGAACCATGGAGAGTTAATGTCTTTGTAAATCTGTTTTCCTGGCACATAATATTCAGGGACACATCAGACACATTTTTCCGCCCGTTGACAATAAATGTATCCTAAGTCCCCAGTATGAGATGTGACTGGGAAGTAAAGAGACTGGTTTAACCAATATACCAGAATTTATACATCCAAATGAGCCCGTTTTTCAAAATAATGGCCGTAGGAGGTTCAACAATTATTCCAAAGATTCTGTCTCTACTCAAAAATCATTTTTTGGAACCCATTTAAAATTGCTTTTGAAGGTAATTTACATGCCACATGAGAATGCCGGTTGACTTATTGCAGAGTTAAACCTGATTTTAAGCCAATGATAGTTTAACCCATCTTGATTTGCCATCTTGGTTCCAAATAGCTACCTACTACTTATAAGTGCCAAGATCTTCCATTGCTAGAATATTAAAAAGCATACACTTCAGATCTTAAAGACAGCCCTAAAGGGGAGTTTCAAAAAAGCCTTGAGCATGGGGAGCATCACTGAAATAAACATAAACCATCTGATTAAGTGGATGCTTTGAAGGGGAGAGTGTTGATTTGGATATGCAAATCCTTTGTTAAAAAGTTGAATTAGTCCTTTTGTTCTACAGCAGCCATTAGCAAATTTTTCCAGAGAGGGCCAGACAGTAAATTGGTTTAGACTTGGCAGGCCAGGGGTCTTTGTCACAACTATTGAGCTAGGCACAAAAGCAGTCAGAGACAATATGTAAATGAACGGGCTTATCGCTGTTCCAATAAAACTCTATTTTCAAGTACAGGCAACAGGTCAAATTTGGTCCATGGGCCATAATTTGTTAAGCACTGCTCTACAGAGTCCTGAAAAAATGAACGACCCTCAATAGTTAAGTTTCTATCTCATCCTCTGAAAATATAGATTGGAATCATTGCTTCCATCTTTGATAAAATAATCACCATTTTAAATGATCACTACTTGTGTCCAAGAAGGAAAAAATACCTGACTTTCCCAACATACGATTGTAATCTGATATTTTTAGCCTAAATCAGAAGTCTAAAGGGGAATTACTTCTGTATCCAATCAGCTGAGAGTGCTCACTAGCATGGTGTTAATGTGCTGAACACTGTTGCTGCCCTAAAGGCTGGTCATAGAAATATCTGGAATAGCTTTGTCAGAGATCTAAGAAAGACATGATGACCTGGGTCTTCCCATTCCCTAAATAAAGCCTCTCAAGTTCATTTCAGCTGTCTGGTGGTGCTTACTGTCTTTCCTCTCTTCCCTTCATTCCCCCTAGTACTTTGCTTCTCATGCTCTTTCATCTCTTTAAGGTAAAATTCATATATAAAATTCATCCATTAGAAAAATATATGTATGTATACATATTATTGGTTTTTAGTATATTCACACTTGTACAATAATGACTGTAAACAAATTTAGAACATTTCCATCACCCCCAAAAGAATTCTCTTTAATTTTTAGTTCCATTAATAGTCAATCCCCAGGGACGCCTGGGTGGCTCAGTTGGTTAGGCAGCTGCCTTCGGCTCAGGTCATGATCCCAGCGTCCTGGGATCGAGTCCCACATCGGGCTCCTTGCTCGGCAGGGAGCCTGCTCCTCTCTCTGCCTCTGCCTGCCTCTCTGCCTGCTTGTGTTCTCTCTCTGTTAAAATAAATAAAATCTTTAAAAAAAAAAAAAGTCAATCCCCATTTCCCCCACAATCTTGAAGAAACCACTAATCTACTTTCTGTACTTATAGACTTGCTTATTGTGGATTTTGTATAAATGGAACCATATAATGTATGGTCATTTGTGACTGGTTGCTTTCATTTTAAGATAAGGTTTTCAAGGTTCATCCATCTTCTAGCATGTCATTCCTTTTTATTGCCGAATAACACAGTACAATAATCATTGGATGCATATACCACATTTTTAAATCTGTTCCTTGGTTGGTGAACATTTGGGCTTCCATATCTTGGCTCTTGGAAATAACACTTCTATGAGCATGTATATAAAAAGTTTATGTGGGGACATACGTTCTTACAGTTCTTGGATAAATACCTAGGAGTAGAATTGCTACATCATATGGCACCTATATGTGTTTAACGTTTTGAGGAACTGTTGGCTGTTTTCCAGAGGGGATGGACCATTTTTACATTCCCACTAGCAGTGTGTGAGGCCTCCACTTCTCTACATCCTTGTCAACACTCGTTGATGTCTGCTTTTTTTTTTCATCCTAACCATCCTAATAGGTATGAATTATCTCACTGTGGTTTTGGTTTTTATTTCTTTGATGACTTATGATACTGAATACTTTTTACGTTTAATGACCATTTGTATATATACTTTGGAGAAATGTCTATATGTCTGTCCTTAAGCCAGGGCCAAGCTGTTTTAATTACTTTTAACTGTGTAGTAAGTTTTGAAATTGGGGAAATGTGAATCTTCCAACTTTGTTCAATTTTTTCCCCCCAAGAGTATTTTGGCTATCCTGGGTCCCTTAAATTTCCATCTGTATTGTAGTATCCAATTGTCAGTTTCTTCAAAAAAGGCAGCGAAATTATGACAGGATTTACATTGAATTTGTAAATCAATTTGGGGCATATTGCCTGCATGACAATATGGCTTTTGATTAATTAACATGGGATGTCTCTCCATTTGTTTAGATCTTTAATTTCTTTCAGTAATGTTTTGCAGTTTTCAATGTACAAGTCTTATACTTTTTTTTTAAGATTTTATTTATTTATTTGACGGAGAGAGAGAGATCACAAGTAGGCAGAGAGGCAGAGAGAGAGGGGGAAGCAGGCTCCCTGCTGAACAGAAGAGCCCGATGCGGGGATCGATCCCAGAACCCTGAGATCATGACCTGAGCTGAAGGCAGAGGCTTTAACCCACTGAGCCACCCAGGGGCCCCAAGTCTTATACTTTTGTTGTTAAATTTATTCATGTGTTTTATCCTTTTTGATCCCCTTATAAATGGAATTGTTAATTTCATTTTTGGATTATTCATTGCTAGTATATAGAAATAGAATTGACTTCTTTATATTGATACTATGTCCTGCAATCTTGCTGAATTCATTCATTCTGATGGTTTTTAATGGATTCCTTAGAATCGTCTATATAGCAGATCATATAATTTGCAAAATAGGCATTTTTAATTTTTTTAAAGAATCTATTGTACTGGACTTGGTTAAGATTCTTTTTCATGGCCCTCTGTAACTGTTTCCAACTTTCATCACCATAGTGAAGTCTCCTTCCCAGCAGCTGTACCCTCTGATCTCAGCAGCTGATCTTCTAGAATGATAAAAAGGCCGAGAGATAAATAGCATTGTATGCGAGGGAAATCTCAAGCAATATTCCATTACCAGAACCTGCAAGTCAAGGAGAAGATGAAAAAATAAAACATTTGTCTTTTATAGCTCCTTTATTAAAAAAAAGTCTGTTTAGAATAGTAGTGAGATCTTTTTATAAGAAATTATTATTACTTTTATTAATAGATTTTTGGAACATCCGGGTGCCTCATTAGGTTCGGCAGCTGACTCTGGGTTATGGTTAAGGTCATGATCTCAGAGTCAAGGAATCGAGCCCCATGTCCATCTGTCTCCGTGCTCAGTGGGGAGTCTGCTTGACATTCTTTCCCCTGCCCCCACTCCTTCTCCCACTTGGTGTTCTCTCTCTCTTAGATAGATAGATAAAATCTTAAAATATAGTGAGCTTTTGGTTTTGGGTTTTTGTCATAACCAGACACGGCTCTTGCTTAGGATATTTACTCAGAGCGGTGGGCCAGTGAGATCAGAATCATTAATTTCATCACTGTGGTAGGCAGTCTTGTAATGATGCCATTAGCTGTCATGCGGCAGTGGTGAAAGATAAACTGAGCTTATGAAGCCTTGGGCATCAGTGGAAATGGAACTCAGTGTGTCAGACTAGAAGAAAGTCAGTCATGTTCCCTGATTTATAAAGGATAGGCAGGGTTGGGCCATGTGGCCTTGCAAATTGTGCACTGAACAACTCCAGGGAGTGCAGTTCACATAGACTAAAATGTACGATTATGCTCAGTGGCCTTGTGATAGATTACATATCATCAGAATTTGAAGCCTTTTAGATTTGCTATTTTGGATATTCACTTATATTCTACAACTCAACTTAGAGTCTCAATTTTTGGGTTGGCTTCAGCCCATTCCTGCCATTTCTTAGCTATTTTGTTGTTTTGGTATTTTCAGCAAATGTTAAAGGGTGTTGTTAAAGATAAATTGATACTTAATTGAGATTTTCTCCTTGATAATTTATCAACATAATTTAAAAAGAAAAAGAACTTTATTCCTTCTATATACAGAAATGTATCCAGCTACCTGAATTGTGTGTGTGTCAGAAAACAAAAGATATGAATTTCTTTTGGAATGCTAGGATATTAAATGGGTGGAACTTTAGAAACCATTTGATCCGACCTTCATTAACACATATCCTCCACATCACCACCAGTGGTTTATTGGCCATTCTCCACTTAAGTTCATGAGACCTTATTTTGTTTTAAAGCCACTAATAATCAATTTTGGACATATTTTCTGTCAAAGTTACTTTTGTTGGACTGAACCCTGCCCCCTTGGTATCATCCCCCCCAACCCCCATTATGTTCTCTTTTTGGTTTATGCTTAAGACTTTATAGACTGGATCTCCTGATTTTTCGAAGTAAAAATCCTTCTGTTAGGTAAAGATGTTTATCACATCTCCACCTAAATCTTTCCTGGTTATACAACCCAGA
Source organism: Nasua narica (assembly GCA_028533885.1). Taxonomy (NCBI): domain Eukaryota; kingdom Metazoa; phylum Chordata; class Mammalia; order Carnivora; family Procyonidae; genus Nasua; species Nasua narica. The sequence goes on from CM052811.1 coordinate 62,278,320, forward strand.
GTATTCCTGATACATTTTCCAGATATTTCATAATCCCGATTGACAAAATGGAATGTATCGAAAGAAACTCAAGGTCCCTCTTAAAATATGTCACAGAGAACTGAATAGAATTTTCCAGGTGTGATATCACTGGAAGGTATAATGGAATTATGACCTGCCAAGTCAGGACATATGTAATATAGTTAAGATTCTAGACTTTGGAGTCAAAGACACTGGAGTTTAAATTCCGGGCCTGCTACTTACTAGCTTTGTGGTGAAGTTACTTGAATGCGCTTACTTTCCTCATCCACGAAATAAAGGAGCCTGTGGATTTCATGAGGGCGGGAACTGGATTTGTTTTGCTTTGCTTACCATCAGTCTCCCAGTTCTTAGAACAGTGCCTGTAGACCATAGTGTGTGCTCATTAAATATGCATTGAATGAATGTGGGAAAGGATGTTGTCACATAGAACTGGTCTTATTGAAAGCACTTAGCACAATGCCCAGAACTTACCATTCACTCATTTTTAAAATGCTTTTAAATTATACCTTACATTGAACTCCATTCAGCTAAAAGTCTTAAGATCTTTTACTCCTGAGATCATTCTTTCCCAATTTGATCTTTTCATCCTGTCATATTGTTACATTTGGCGTTAGCTTTGCTGTTGTGCATTTCCTTTCTTTCTTCTGTCTTATTGAATTGTTGTATCTTTATCGTATCTCCCAGATGTTACCATTCCTCAGTCTTCCCACTCTCCCCGCTGGCCTTATAGGATTAATGAATTCACCCACCATGATTGTTACACCTTTGAACTCTCTCTAAAATTTCTGCCCACTGTTTTGATACCTGATTTCATAGCTCACGCAGAAGGCCGTTAACATGACCTGGGCCTGTAGCTTTGAGTTCTGTACCCAAATATTGGTGGTTTTTCCTTCGTTATGTGAATACTTGCAGGTGTGCGTCCTGAATAATTTCAGCAGGCAAATTCTAGCATTAAAAGGTGGAAAAACTAATGAAAACCATTCAGTAACTGACAATGCATGATTACAGCTAAAGTGGGAAGAGTGACTTTGCGGGGTTTTTACGTGGTTGCAGCAATTTGAGTAGCTGCATCGAATCCTTGTTTATTATTGGTTCTGCACACTGAGTTTTCGGAAATTGAAGAATCCGTGGCTTACTATTTCCACTATAAAAATCAAATGATTTAATGAGTCCTATTTCTTTATCCTTTCTTTCACTTATTTATTTTTTTTTAAAAAAACTTTGTTCTGTAATCAAGATACCCTGTTTCCATATCCTTTCTATACAACTGAGAATGTTAATCAAGGTCTCAAATTGTATCATAGCAAAAGTGTGTTGCTTGGCAACAGAAGGGAAGATATAATGTTTTCAGATCTTAAAAATCATCCAGGGTTTTATTCATTTTTTTATTAAAACGATTTCATTATTTGTGGAAAAATAGCCTGGAGGGACAAGAAAACGGACCATGGTATTGGCTTTTTTTTTTTTTTTTTTGGTCTCCCAAGAAATGTGTTTTAAGCAGGAATTGGTTTTTTGTCCATCTGAGCGGTGTAGATACTCTGGCTGAGACTCAGACTCCTGGTTTGAAGATTTTCCCCAGCCCGTTCATTATAGACAGAGGTCTAACCTCTGTTCCCTATGTGAGTTCAAGGACCCTGGAGGCCGTTTTCAAAACCCCCCCTGTCCTCATCCTGTGGGCTTAGCGATGTTTGTTGCTGGTCTGATTGCGTCTTTCAAAATGGGTTTACCTGGATTTTAAGAATTATGAAATACAGTGTTGTGCATGCCAGAGCTTTCCTATTTCAGAATCCTGGAAATGACTGAATTGATGAGGAAAGGAGATGCTTTTTTTTTTTTTAAGACATGGCACAGAGCAGAGTTGAGGACTACAGTTCCCCCGTTGAGCATCAAGCAATAACTGTGTAACAAAGAACTTCCTCTGTGAAGCCAGCCAGTCCAATATTACTTTCTGACTCTTTTATTTCAAAGCTCTGTTATATGAACACAATTGTTAACATCTCTGTGACCTCGTTTCCTTCTCCACAAACTGAGGATGATAATATTACATACCATTATAAGGTTGTTCTCAGAAATAAGACAGCACACTACTTGGCACACAGTAAGTATACAATAATACATCTGCTTTTATTATAAATATTAGGCGTTAAAAGGGAAGAACATGAAAGCTTATGCATTATCTTTTTCCTCCTCCTCCTTCTTTACTTGTACTCCACTTGATCATATTAAGATGCAAAATTAAATTGGGAGAAGTTTCTCTGTACCTTCTAAACTTGATATTTATTGGATAGCAATATGCTTAAATAATGAACTTTCACGTTAAGGCTTTGCAGTTTCACAGCTGAAATAAAGGGATTGGATACCTATGATGATGGCAAAGTTTCTAAAGACCCTAAACTTCTTCCTGGTTGAGAGTCTCTTTGTTATGCAAAACCAAGCCAAGGACAGGATTTTCCTACCTTAGACCAGGATTGCTGTGAGTGGGTACTTGTACCAGCAGAATTAGGACCTTTCCCCATCCCCCCTGTTGGGAAATTTTGGGGGGTTTTTTGGATGTACCCAAAGTATCATTTGTCCATTTCATATCCCATGTGTGTATGTGTGTGTTCCAGTATGTGCTTATAAGGAAGTTAATCCTACCTGATCAAGACACAGACTCATGTCTGTGAATATCTGTACTATTTTGCAACCGTTTTATTTCGTCCCTTTGATTGGCTGAGTTTTTTGGACATGTGTAATATCTTTCTCTAGTTTTTTAATAGAGGAACTGGAAGCATTTTATTTTTCAGGTAAGATTATTAATATTGTAGCCAGTGATCATGGCAAACCATATGGGTCCGTGATTGCTAGTCATCTGAGACCTTAGTTTGCAAAGTTTTGTAAGAACTTGGGTATTGGTGGGAAGCCCTGAGTGTAGAGAAGAGGAGGGGAAAAGTAAGAGCGAGGGAAAGGAGCAGCACATTTGCTCTCCTAGACCTCTGATTTTTTTCTCAAGGTGACCGTGAACTTGTTTGTGTTTTGTTGTGTTTTTAAAGATAGAAGAATCGGTTGAAGCACACTTCTAAACAGCCACATTTGTAAGTCTAGATTTTTCTTCTAAACTAAATGCGAAAATGTGATCAAATTTTCAGAACAGTATATGGGACAAATTTGGCTTAAAGAGCCTACATGGTCTTTGTGTTGTTTCTGAGGCAAAGATGAATCAGTCTCAACAAATGGGTTTTCACCGGGCAATCGATAGGACTTTGACCTTGAGCTGACTTTGCTTGAGCACTAGCAAGATGTATCTGAATTTGGACTCTGATACTATACTAGGGAAATTTGTTTCCTAATTGTCAGAATTTTGGTGAAGTCGATATAGATCTTAATGTTGTCCATAAAATTATGCTTGATTAAGTATTGTTGGGCCATTTTTTTTAAATGCCAGACAGTGTCATTTTCAGAATCAGCCAGTGAAATATAGCCAGATATTAGGCAATATTGAGCCCAACATATCCAACATTCTACTCTCTGTAGCTCATGGTTAGTTTCATTTTCTGAGTTTCAAACATTTTCTTGAGGCTGGATGAAATTTGCACAATTACTTAGACTAATTGAACTAAATAAACTCTGCTTATGATATTAGTAACTCATGACTGATCACTTAGGAACATAGACTTACTCTAGGGGTAGATACCTAGGGCAGATGATGTAATTCCTGGACACCGGCAGTAAAAGTACAAGCAGTTGTTATTTTTTCGTGCTCCCTACTCTCTTAATTAGTCACTGAGAACCTCATAAAAGAAATAATGACTCATTCATTTTATAGGCAATCCCAGGAGTTCATATTTATTTTCCTGCTAATAGAACTATTGCTGCTAAACTGCAAAGTCAAGATTACTTTCCAGCAGTTTTAAGCTTGATGTTGGCAATGAGATGTTAAAAGCATAAATGGAACC
>CM052811.1:62282775-62326554 GCA_028533885.1 Nasua narica
AAAAAACAAAAAAAACCCCAAAAAAAACCCTAGATGGTAAATATTTAGGCTGGGTGTTTCTGGGCCAGTGGGTCTCTGTCATAACTACACAGCTCTGCTTTTACGGTGCCAAATAAACCATCAGCAAGATGTAAACAAATGGATGTGGCTATGTTCCAATCCAACTTTACTTATGGACACTAAAATTTGAATTTTAGATAGTTTCATAATTTCATGTGTCACAAAGTATGTTGAAAGAACTTCCTTTTCAACTGTTTGAAAAATGGAAAACTCCTTCTGGGCCATACAAAAGCGGGAGGTAGGCTGGATTCGGCCCAGGGCCATCGTTGGCTGACCCCTGCTCTAAGGGATGGTATCAGGGTTTTCAAGTGTTGTATTTGAGAATCTAAGAATGGCCTTCGCGATGACCTCTGAATTGCAGCTTCTGTAAGCTCCTTGAGGGAAGGCCCTTGGGATGTGTTACTCACCATGTTTTTTGTTTATTTGTTTTGCTGATGCTTGCTGGAGTTGACCTCATTTTGGTAAGCCCTGTTTTGCAGACTGCAAGGGAAAAAAAAGATCCTCCTTACATTTCAGGTCAAAAGAAAAAGGGGAAAAGTCAGCTGATACATAATCCAATAGGAAATGTACTGAGGGCTGAGTTATTGTTCAAGTATTATTTCACACTTCTTTGCTAAGGTCTTGGATAAAATTTATTCTGAAGATTTGGTGGCACAGCACCTGAAAACTGCTCTGTCCACTGAAATGCTGGCTAGAACACCTTTCGTTGGCTGCTTGTATTCACCGATGCTTGAAGGCTATCTGTCCTATACTCAACACTGTAGCATGGGAATTGCTTGTTCTGGTCCCCCCCCCCCCCCCACTTTTTTTTCCTCCAAATTCTTTCTTCCCAGCCCAAGCACATTAAAATGAGAAAGTCTCCTTCCTGCTTTTTAAGAGAAGGCAGTTTGGGGTGTTGATGTAACTCTGGTTTCTCTATGAATGAGAATCATGTGCATGCTCAGATGTGCTTATGAGTTCATTCGTTCATTTGAGAGCTTTCTCCTTTCCCTCCTTACCTCTGGGTGCTTCTCTCCTGACAGTCATCTCGATCTGCCATCCACTGTGGTTTCTAGACATGGTGCTGGCTCTGTTTCTGTTGTTTCATTGGGCTTTGGAAGGGCAAGGTCTTTCTTTCCTGTCCTCGTTGGGCTCGGCAGCTCCTGGCAGGGCTGCCTGGCCCTCGCTGGGACCTCAGTAAATAGCTGTTGTGTTGGACTGGCCCCCCTCTGAGCTTGCTCAGCCTTTCTTTTCTAGCTACGGCTTTTATCAATTGACAAATCTACAATTATTTCTCTGATTTTTTTTTTTTTTAAATAAAGCCTACATGGGGGGACACCTGGGTCGCCCAGTCAGTTATGCATCTAACTCTTGATTTTGGCTCAGGTCATGTGATCTCAGGGGCTTGAGATGGAGCCCCACATTGGACTCCAGACTCAGCAGGGCTTCTGCTTCTCTCTCTCCCTCTGCCCCTCCCTCCGCTCGCAAGTACGTGCCCACTGGCGTGCGTGCGCGTGCGCTCTCTCTCTCTTTCTAAAATAAATTAAAAAAAAAAAAAATAAGCCTCCATGGATTTTCATTTTTTTCTTGGGTTTCATGCTTATTCCCATCTGGGTTCTTTTGGGACTTTTCTGAGTTGCCTGCTTCACTTCCGTCAGCCATCATTTATCATCCACTTTTTTTCTCCTGTCGGTTTCATTTCCTTTTGAAACATGCATGTCCTCTGGAGCCAGCGTAGACCTTTCCTAAAGATATTCAGAATTGATCTAATCTGGGGTGCATGGGTGGCTCAGTGGGTTTAGCCTCTGCCTTCGGCTCAGGTCATGATCTCAGGGTCCTGGGATTGAACCCCGCATTGGGCTCTCTGCTCAGCAGGAAGCCTGCTTCCCCCTCTCTCTCTGCCTGCCTCTCTGCCTACTTGTGATCTCTCTGTCAAATAAATAAATAAAATTAAAAAAAATTGATCTAATCTTTCTAACTCTTTAATTATATATTCCTCTTCCTTCACCTGAGTATTCACACATTCTTTCCTTGTCTTGCCTGTGTGCTGACTTAGGGGAGACACTATGGTTTAATTATTTGGTGAATAATAATTACCACATTATGAAAGGTTGACCAGTTTTTATCATCTCTGCGGATAGAAATAGCTTAGTAAATGTTCCCATACACCTATAAGCCTGGGCATAAATGAGTTGATCTCAGGTTGTGAAAAACCATTTTCTAAAATCAGAAACAAGTCAAAACAGATGTAAGGTTTTGGGGTCATTAATTTCCATTAAACTTCCTGGAGACCTATGTGCAAGCTAAAAATATCTTCAGTGGATTTATATGAAATGCCATCTTCCATGGTGCGTGGTATGATAGGAGACAAATATAAAGCTAAATACTAACTGATGACTCCTGACCTGCAAACTTAACTAAATAAAAATGTGGATAACCTCATAACTTGGAATAGTCGATAGAGGAGGCACAGGAAGTTTTCTACATAGATTTCTTCTGTAATTTCTTGTCAAGGCCCACTTAGTGTAGAATCAACTGGAGCCTTGATAAAATAACTGTTGTTAGATGTAGCTTGAAAACTAATTTAATGCCATGGGAGGCTTATTTGATAGTGGTTTTTACATATGCATGAAATCAGGGGCACCTGGGTGGCTCAGTCGGTTAAGTGTCTACCTTCGGCTCAGGTCATGATCTCGGGGTCCTGGGATTGAGCCCCACATCGGGCTCTCTGCTCAGTGGGCAGTCTGCTCCCTCTGCCCGCTGTTCCCCCAGCTTGTGTTCTCTAGCTTTCTCTCTCTCTCTGTCAAATAAATAAGTAAATAAATAAAATTAAAAAAAAAAACTGATCAATGAGAGAAACAACGCATAAGATGTTAAAAAGAGATGAGGTTTTCTCCTTGAAATTAGTATTGATGTATGTTTCTTGAGCAAATGTGTGTGTTCACCTAATTTGAACACAGCCTTTGACATCGTGATATGATTCAAGTTCCGTGAAGAATGGTCTGTCTAGCAGAGGAGAGTGAGAGATGAACAGAATCAAAAGAAAGTTCCATACAGGTGGTACTAAAAAGCTCTAATAACTAAGAGAGTCTGCTAGTTTTGGCTAAGTAGTATGAGAAGTCCCTGTGGAAAAGGTGTGTTTGAGATCCCCTTTGAAGGGGGGGGAAGTGCACGGTTAGTGGGAGATGCATTTCTTTTAGAGGGAACGTTGCAAGCAAGACCCAAAAAGGAAGAACTGCAAGGCAGTAAGAAGTTTGGGGTTCAGGGAATACTGCTGAAAATACAAGTATAGTGTTGTTGAATACTATTGGGGATACTATTGGGGATAATAATAATAAATAATGACAGAACTGAAACGCGGTTCCAGGGTCACGTAGGCACGAGGAGTACTGCAGGAGAAGTCCTTGCGCAGTCAGTCCGTGGTGCCTAGTGTGCACTCTGACAGGTATTAGGAGGACGGTAGGGAGTTGCTGTCTGTGTTTGAGCAGAAAAGTGGCATGGACCTGCGCCTGATGGAATGTGTTGGGGAGGGCTTGCGGCAACTGGGAGACCAGGAGAGGTGACGAGGTGTGTTCTGGGCCTGGCTTCCATTTCTGCTCTTGACCTTTCCATTGAGTTGGAAGTCAGGTGCAGATGGTAACGAGAGAGGAGGCGAGAAGAGCTTTGCTGTTGAGATGGAAGAGGAAGAGCAGCAAACTTACGGAGGCACGAGGAGGCGGGACCTCACGCTTCTGAACACGTTAGGAGAAATTCGTTTTCCTTTTTTTCTTAATTCTCCACCCACTTTTTACGTATTGTCTTTCAGGATCTAAAAACATCCTGCATGGTATCAGGACAAGGGGTGATGACCTGGGGGGCGGATGAGAGAAAACAAGCATGCAGTTTTGTGGAGTTAGGAAAAGAACCCCGATGTTCTAGAGGCGTCCTCTGGTCTCTGTAAATGACTGCTTTGGCATTTTGGCCTCCCACTCATGCCCATTTGTCATGCTGCTGCTGTCCCCATGGTTCTTATTCCTAGTCTCCTGCCTGAACGTATGAATGATGCAATTACCTGTGAGGTGTACTAGGTTGTTCCCAGCCAAAAAGACAAAGTAGGGCCCATCCCCTAAAGAAGACTGATACTCTCTTGTTCTTTCTGTCTTGTCCAGCTTTCCTGTGAACTTATTTACATCGTTCATCAAAACGTTTTAGTTGGTTAACCTATGAAAAGTGCTGCTTTGGGGCAAAGGGGCATTTCTAAGTGGTTCTTAATTTCAGCATTTCTTTTATATTGGTGGTATATATCCCACCAGGGGGTAGACCCATCATCTATAGCCTTGCTAAGAGGACCAGCCACAGACCTCACCCAGTGTGCCGATTGCCCACTTAATTGTGGCTTGTGCACTTTGTTGAAGCCGGGTAGATGTTCTCTTTAGATTCCTGTCATGGCTTAGAGCGCACTTGTAATTTACACTCACTTCTTCAAGCTTATTGTTACAGTTAAAATTCAAATAACAGGCAGACCTAGTTCATTTGACTGGAAAGGTAGGGTGCAGGAGGCAGAAAGAAAGGTGTCTGCTCTGAGGTCGCTTTTTGCCGTGATGGAGATTCAATAGATTTATACCTTAGGGAGTTGAGTAGAGGAAAAAAAAAAAACCACGGAAGCACCTTGATCATTCCTAACAGTAATCCCTCATGTTTATCAAGCCCTTTGTTAAGGAAGCAGTTTACATGAATGTCTCAGCCCTAGTTCAGAGATAGACTGCATTTGGGAGGTGAAGGAATTCAGTCCACATCCTCTCGGCGGTATGCAGTGGAGCAAGGATTCAGACTCCCGTCTCGTCTCTGTTTTACTGGGACGCTTAACCGTGGTGGGACTCCATTACGGCTACCATGGAATGATGATAAGAATGAGCAAAGTTGGCTACAATAGAACGTTGAAGGAAATGCCACTTGTTTTGTGAGTGAAGAAGAGGACACTGGGTAGGAACGTGCCGAGGGTGGCCTGACCGAGATCAGGAGCTTGTCACAGGCTCTGTTACGCGTGAGATACTGGTTTTCGTGTTGTATCCTCATGGCCGCGTTAAAGGGTACATATTATTATTTCTGTTTGAGAGAGTTGAAAGCGGAGATTTTTAAGAAACAAAGCGAACTCAAGTTCACCCTCAGCCGATTTGTTGTGGAGCTGGGCTTTGAACCCAGATCTGCCTGCCTGTCTGTTTATGTGTGCTTTTTATACGGTGCCTTGTTGCCATGAGGTAGCAGGCTAATAGAAAAGCACCACTCAGCATTCAACTTTGTCATTCAAAAAACACAACCTTAAAAATACAACTCGTTTGGGGCATCTGGGTGGCTCAGTTGGTTGTCTCCCTACGGGTCAGGTCATGATCCTAGGGTCCTTGGATCGAGCCCCGCCTTGGGCTCCCTGTTCAGCGGGGAGTCTGCTTCTCCCTTTCCCACTCCCCTTGCTTATGTTCCCTCTCTCTCTGTCAAATAAATAAAATTTTAAAAAAGTACTACTCATTCATGGCACAGTCTGCATACCCCACAGTTTCATCTGTTTGAATGTTGTACAAATACATTTTGAACATGGAGAAAATCAGTGAACATCTGGGAGGCTTTGTTTTTAAGGGGATACTTGATTAATTAGGGTGACAAAATGGTGCAATTTGTTTTTTCCCTTCAAAGACTTGATCATTTTCTTAATACAGGACCACTTGTTAGGTACTGTGCGAGAGGAATAACTTGTATTATTTCAAGTCATGGGCACAGTCTATGCAAAACCAGTCCGGTTCGTGGAGAATGGACTCATTTGGAATCATAGCTGTGTGGCTCTGAGATGAGCGTTTGCTAAAATGTATTTAATCACTTTATCTTCTTATTTTGTGTTCTTCTCATGAGATGGAGCACCATACTCATGTGCTTGATACTTAGCTGAGAGCAAAATGGATCCGTATGCTTCAGAATTAACGTGGCAGCTCAAAAATAAAAATAAGGAAACTTGAAAAGAGAGGAAGCTTTCCTCTCTAAAGTGTGCCGAAATTGAAAATGTTGAAGAGAGAAGAGTATGCTTTTGAGGTTCCCTAGGTAGACCTTTCACTGTCTTTTTTTATTGAGCTTGTTGTCAGGGTCACTGTGTGACTGTGGAGTATGCGCGGACAGCCTGTTTGGGTCAGAAAAAGAGATAATTAAGTGTCCTGAGACTCAAGGTGCGTGTCATACTGTTCACTTTGTTCAAAAGTGGGCGGAAGAGAGAAACCTCTGGATGATGGAGCCCGGAAGACAAATGGCTTAAAGCAATCTGCTTATGAAGTTGGTCTGATGAATGCCTTGTATTGGCTGACAGAGACTACTCTCCGCAAGATTTATCTGGCATATTCCCATTTCCTCTTGAAAAGAACTTTGTAGGGAGCTGCGTGTTGCTGGGAGCTAGCCACATGCATTTCCATTCGAATCCCCTAGTAAGTTAGAGTCTGGAGCCTTGTGAGATAGCTCTGAAATACCCTGAGACACAGAGCTTGTTTGAGAAATAAATGGGCGGTGTTCATTTTTAGGATGAACAATCATTAAAAACTATTTTGGGGATGACTTTGGCTTTGCTAAGGATCATTGATTCTTTGGACCAAGCTAAAGATTTTTTTTCCAGGTTTTGGATTTTGGAAAAGGCATGGTCTGGTCTCCTTCAGTGGGCATATTGCGTAACCCTTCAGTGACCAGTCCTCGCAGTATGATGTGATCCTTTGTTGGAGTGTGTCCTCTGAGGGCTTTTGGAATCATGCCTTCATGGACCATCATAACTTGATCCGTTTTATCAACTTGTCATTTTATATACTTAGAGGTCTGGTCCATGGCCAGTTTTTAATGGAATTGCTTGATTTCTTCTTAACCAAGATTTGCATAACCTTAAAATCGACACAGCACTAGAGTTCAAAACTTCTTAAAAATTGAGATGTAATTCACATACTGTAAAATTCACCTCTTAAAAGGGTGGGGAGTAAATTCACAGGGTTATGCAACCATCAGTACCACGTAATCCCAGATCAAATCCTTTCCATCACTCTGAAGAGAAACCTTGGACCTACGAGCAGTCGCTCCCCGTTTCCCCCGCTTTCAGTCTCTAGCACCCACTTACAGACTTTCTGTCTCTGAATTTGCCACTACTGGGCATTTCATACAGTGGAATCATGCAGTAAGTGATCTTTTGTGTCTGTGGCTTTCACCTAGTATAATGCCTAAGATTTGTTCAGTACTTGTTCAGCAGGTCAGTACTTTATTTCTTAAGGCTGTGTAGTAGTCCGCTGTATGGATGTACCATCTTTCATCCATTTATCAGTTGATGAACATTTGAGTTTCCGTATTTTTTTTTCTTTTTGGCTTTTAGAGATCATGCTGCTGTGAATATTTGTGTACAAGTGTTTGTGTGGACATGTGTTTTCAATTCTTTGGGGAGTGAAATTGCTGCACCATATGGTGACTCTGTGATTTACTTCTTGAAGAACTGCCAAACTGTTTTTCAAAGTGGCTGTACCATTTTACATTCCCACTGGCAACAGAGAAGGGTTCCAATTTCTCCTCATCCTTGTCAACATTTGTTATTGTCTGTCCTTTGGATCATTGCCATCCTAGTAGGTGAAAGTGGTATTCTTGTAGTTCTGATGTGCAGTGCCCTAATGACTGATAAACATCTTGTCTTACTGGCCATTTGCATGTATCGTTTGGATAAATGTCTATTTAAATCTTTTGCCCATTTTTTATTGGGTTTCTTTTTAAGAGTTCTTTATATATAATTTGATCACTTGCTGCTTATCCGTTATGATTTGCAAATACCTTTTCTCATTCTGTGGGCTTTTTGTTTTCTTGATTGTGGCCTCTGAAGTGCAAAAGAATTTTAATTTCCATGAGATCAAATTTACCTCTTCTTAGACTGCTGGTACTTTTGGCGTCCTAGCTGAGAAACTACTCTGTAAACCAGTCATAAAGATTTATGCCCATGTTTTCTTCTGAAAGATGTGTAGTTTTGCCTCTTACTTTTCATTTTCAGATCCGTTTTAAGGTCCAGCTTCGTTCTGTTTCATGTGGACATATAGTTGTCCCAGCATCATTTGTCGAAAGATGATTCTCTCTCCATTGAATTGCTTTGACATCCTTGTTGAAAATCAGTCATATATAAATGTGAGAGTTTATTTCTGGACTCTGTTTTATTCTGCTGATCTATATGCTCTGATGGCAGTGCTATACTGTCTTGATTACTCCAGCTCTGTAGTTAACCTTGAAATTGGGAAGGTGAGTCTTCCAACTTCTTTTTGCCCCCAAGATTATTTCGATGGTTCTGGATCCCTCGAAATTCTGTATGTATTTTCCTATGGGTTGGTCAATTTCTTCAACAAAACCAGCTAGATATTAAAAAAAAAAAGATTTATTTGAGAGTGGGACAGAGAGCACAAACAGGGGGAGGGGCAGAGGGACAAGCAGACTCCCTCTGAGAGGGGAGGCCGACATGGCGCTGGATCCCAGGACGTCAAGATCATGACCTGAGTCTAAGACAGACACTTAATTAACTGAGCCATCTAGGCACCCCGAAACCAGCTGTGGTTTTGATAGGAATTGTAGATTAGTTTGTAGATTAGTTTGGGGAGTATTGCCATCTTAACGATACTAAGTCATGATTAGTGAACATGGGATATCTTCGCATTTATTTAGGTCATCGTCAGTTTCTTTCAACAATGTTTTATGGTTTTCAGGGTATATATTTTGCATGTCTTCTGTTAAGTTTTTTCCCAAGTATTCTTTTGATGCCCTTGTAAGTGAAATTGTTAATTTCATTTTTTGGATTGTTCATTGCTAGTGTGCAGAAATACACTTGATTTTTGTATCCTGCAAACTTGCTGAACTCATTATTAGCTCTAATATTTTATTTGTGGATTGTTTAGGATTTTCTAAGTATAGGATTATGCCATCTACAAAGAGACTTTTACTACTTTTCCAAAATGGATGCTGTCTATTTCATTTTCTTGCCCAATTTTTCTATCTAAAACTTCCAGTACAATTTTGAAGGGAATTAGAGGAAACCTCCTGATTTTGTTTCTAACTTAAGAGGGAAAATTTTAGTCTTTAACTACTAAGTATCTGTTAGCTGTGGGTTTGTCATAGATGCCTTCTATTGAGTTGAGAAAATTTGGCTTTTTCCTGGTTTGTTGTGTTTTTACTGTGAAAGGGTGTTGGATTTTATCAGATGTGTTTTTGTCCTTTATCCTATTAATAAGGTGTACTATGTCAATTTTTATATGTTGAACCAACCTTGCATTCCTGAGATAAATCTTCCTTGGTCATGGTGTATTATCTTTTTTATCTTTAAAATCAACTTGATATTCCGGCTACTGTCTTGAGAAGAGACAAGAGACAAGTATGTTGAAATTCCTTCTATACTTTAACAAAATTCAGTGGAGTTTGGAGTGTGAGGTGAGATGGAGTTATGTGATCTGAATTGGCTCTCGAAGGCAAATCATAGCACTGCAGTTGGATAGCCTTTAGAGGATAATTTCTCTATTTGGTTTCAGACATTCCAGCTGAGTCATTGGAAACCAGGTTACCCTGAGGGTAGAGAGGAATTGTGCTATTGCCAAGAAACTTTTCCCTAGAGTGTGAGTTACTTTTTAAATCTGTACCTACCATTTAAATCTTAGATGGGGACATTCGGGGAAAGAAGGACAGAAGGTTTTTCTGTTTTTTAACAATTTCTTGGAAAGATGGTAGACTCAGTGTAAAGTAATGAAGGAAAACAGGTAAGAGGAAGAGGGGACTCAGGATGTGCTAGGATAGTCCACTTAGATTTCAGCATTATAGTTTTCAATGAACAGATAGAGGTTAGAAAACAAAATAAAAAACATTGACTTGCTGGATTTGTTTTTACCCTGAAAGTTGATGGTTTTAGGCCCTTTCACTTCTGAACTTCATGGTTTGAAAATAAATTTATTTTGAAAAGAACGATTGACTCTGGTCATCCTTGCAGCCAAAGTATATGTGAGGGGCTTGAAGGAGTTGTGATTTTTTGGATTTCAACAATATTCTCCTATGAAAATTCAGTGAGGCTCCACTCTCTAATGTTTTTATTATAAAGTTTCAGATCTGCTACATGCTAAGTGATGTCCTTTCAAAACATGAGTATGTCATAGTACGAGTTCTTCACAGGAGCCGGATTGGCCTGGGTGTGTGGCTGCCTAATGATACGAGTAATCTGAAAGTGAATAGAATACAGTGAGTTTCTGGAGCTTTCCCCATAGGTGTCATGATTTGGGTTGGCACTGAGGCTCTTTGACATTGGGTCACTATGAAAACATGTTGCTTGGGAGAAGTAACTAACCCACTGGGATCCAGCGAGATTGAGTCCCGAGAAATTTAAATTTGATTTTAATACTTACCTGGGGATTATAGACAAGGGATATAACAAGTCCATGGAATATTTCCTTGGAAGGGAAAGCAAAGAAACTTGAAAGATACATTTTTTTTTTCTTGTGCACTTCTGCCTTGCATAGATCACACACCTGGTAGGACTAACAAGATTTCCACAGTGATTTTAAAGTTTTTGGAGTGTTGTCCTGCTTTTTCTCATTAAAAGTGTTCAGGTTTTTAATGCAGTTAGGAGTCCACAGGGAGAAATGGGCTCCTTGAAGCCACTTTATTTAAATGTGAAGTGTTTTGTTTGGGTTTTTCCAAACTGTGTCTTGTTTGAGGAGACTGATAAGTATCTCCTTTTATGCTTTGATAAAATAGTGAAATGGAAGAAACCAGACCATTAAAAAATAGAAACAAATAAAAAGACATCAGAGAGGACATGAAGGACACTGAAGATAGAAGTTATATTCTCTTTCAATGTAGCCTTATAAAATATAGCCCTTCTAAATTCTCTCCTTTAGATCACAGGAGAAAGGAAGGAATGTTCTGATTCAGTAAACAAGCAGAAAATCTGGGGATATCAGAATTGGGGCCAATGTTTTGCTGGTACCAGAAGCTGTGTAGAGAGGTACAAACCATTCAGAGAGGAAAGCGAGAGTGCTTTAGAAGTGCGCCCCTCATTTGCTGGGGAGCAGGGAGACATGTCGGGTATACTCATGCTTTACCTGCTTGCCAGAAAGTTACGTCAACTTTGTCTTTCTCACTGGATCATTTCAGAAAGTGACAGGGGATATAAGTGATATTACTCAGATGCCTGTCTCTAGATGTCTCAATTTCTGGAAGTCAGGTTCTATCACTGTGATAAATGCGCTTGCTCTCTAAATACTCTCCAGAAACATTGGCTCTGGAAGGAGCAATTTTTGCCAGCTGGCAGGAAGGATGATGGATTTTAAGGTGAAGGGCCTCTTCTGGGCATGGGGGTCCCTTGCTTAGGTCTCCAGCCGTGGCGACCTGTGGTTAGGAGACGGCGCTAGCCTCCCAATCAGATGCTAAGGTGAGGCTGGCGCACTCCGAAGGAGACTCACTGCTTCTTGGCCCTGTATGGCTTGCCCTTGGGAGAACGGGGCAGTAGATGACACGGGTCACAGGTGCCTATCCACCTCCCTCCCAGTGCTGTTTTCTCTGCCTTGTGGCCGGCTTGTCTCTCAAGGCTTCACTTCCCACTCAAAGGCCCTGGCATCCCAGGGCTCTCATTGTGGCAGTACACTGAGTCCTGCCTCTCCAGGTCCACATGCCGCTTGTTTCTGGGCAGATTCCTGCTTGGGGTGGTAGCTAGCTGGTCCTAGCTGCTGAATGTGTCCTCTCTGCCTGAGGTGTTTTATTTTTATTTTTATTTTTTTATTTTTATTTATTTTTAAATTTTTTTTAAGATTTTATTTATTTAAGAGAAAGAGAAAGTGAGAGAGAGCATGAGAGAGAAGGTCAGAGGAAGAAGCAGACTCCCTGTGGAGCTGGGAGCCCGATGTGGGACTCGATCCCGGAACTCAAGGATCATGACCTGAGCCGAAGGCAATTGCTCAACCAACTGAGCCACCCAGGAGCCCTTATTTTTATTTTTTAATATTGTACTCTTTAATAATTTTTTATTTTTAGAGTAGCTCTAGGTTCACGGAAAAAAAGTTGACCAGAAGGTACAGAGACTTCCCAGATGTACCCAAAGCATTTCCATTTTAATGGTGGCTTCTAACAACACAGAGGCTTGTCATAAAAGTGTGGATCTCAGGCAATAGTAGCAGGTCAGGGAAGCCAGAGAGTGATGATTGTAAATAATAATTGTGATAACAATAATGACTAACATTTATTGAGCGCTTTTATTGGGAGTGCGGTACATGTCACACACGTGACTTAATTGTCATGACAACACTCTAGGCTGGTTCCATTAGGGTCCCCATGGTGGGGAAGCTTGAAGGTGGCACAGAGCTAACGCCTAGCAAAGTCAGAATTCACATCAGGGAGTCGGACGCCAGAACCCGTACTCTCGGCTGTTGTGGTCGTCTTGGACATCACATCAGGCGGGTGCCTGTACCACTCGGGGCCCTATAAGAACTAGGGAGTTTCTAGGCAATGAGGATAGGGGCAGGGGTGTAACCTCAGGATGAATGCCCCATCCCAAGGTGGCACTGGAGGGTGGGCACCAAGGGAGTAAGGACCAAGATCTCACTCTCTTCCTTCTGTCCAGTATCCTGCAGATGCTGCTCAGTAACTAGGGGGGCAAAGCCAGAGGCCAGGAGAGCCCATGGCTGCGATCCACATGGACCAGACATGCAGGGACAAGGGGAGAAGGTGGCTGTGACGGGTCAGCAGATGCAAACTTTGCCTTAGGCAGAGGGATGTACCCACTGCCACAGCACTGCTTAGCAGGGAGAGAATCATTCTTATTCTTCTTTCTTGACTCCCGTGTCTTGCCAGGTCTTGTTGGTGGAGCCCATTGAGAAAGTAGGAGGCAGGGAAGGCCAAGGTGATGCAATCTTTGGGGAGCAGAACAGGGCAGAGGAGGGTAGAGAGAGTCTAGAGGAGCGTGCGCGCGCGCGCGCGCACACACACACACACACACACACACACACACACTCTCTTGTTCACGCCCCATCTGAGAGTCCGTCCCTGAAGAGCAACTTCAGAAGCCACACTGGGGCAGCTTCCAGGTCACTGGGTCCTTGGCCAGCACCTGTACTGACGCCGGGTGCCTTTGTCTAGACAGCATCTTTCACTTGACCTTGTTACATACCCGTTTTCCCAAAGCCTTCTGGAAGAAGCCTGCATCAGTTTGCTTTACCTTGTTAGTAAAAGCCAGCATATTTGCAGAGGGCTGCTCTCCTCACATCTAGATGTCTGTGTAGTTGGCAAATTCTTGACCTTGAGTGGCCCTGGCATGTAGTTATCCTTCTGTGTCTACACCTGGGCCCTGGGGCATTTGTGTCCTTCAGACGCCCCTTCCTTTGATAAACTTTCTGAAGGTTCAGCATTTTCTGTGTCTCATTAAAATTTAATTTGCTGTAACATTGCCAGGCCCAGCCATAGCTGTACTTAAGTGGCTTCATTGGCTCGTTCTCTGCTCTGCCTCTGCTTTTGAGATTCTTGAGGCAGTAAATGCATTTGGCGTGCCAGCCGCCATGAAGGGCAGGCCAGGCTGTGCGGACGAGTTCTGTGTGCTCACAGGTTTGCTTCTCAATAATATTGGTGAGCGTGAGGTAGATGGGAAAGGCCTGTGGGACAGCAGGAAGCCTCTGGAAGCAAGTATTCGTTCATTAAAGGCTTGGTACTTGTTGGTTCTGGGGACGCCCACTTAAAATATAGCAAGATTTTATATTGGAATACTTTCCTAAGCATTAGCAATAGAAATATCCCCTGAACCCAACTGTGTAATTGGCATAAAGACTACAGCGGATTTTTACAATTATCTCCATGTACCCAGGGCTGTGTATGTGCAACCTTTGGGAGATACTCTTAGTTTAAAGTTGGAAAACAAAGAAAATTTTCTGTTGGGAACATCGTTGAGAAGGATGTTACACTGTGTATCAGGAATAAGATGATAGACTTGGCCAGGGAAAAGAGGGAAGGAAAAGCTCTCCTTGGACTTCTGGCATGTTGGGTGACGTGGCAGTTGGCCTAATCAGTGAAGACACCAGTAGGTAGGGAGAGAGAGCCTCAGGGAAGGTAGAGGAGCCCCAACCAGGACTTTGGAGGCCTGAGAATTCCAGGTCTCCTAAGAAGCAGTGATTTAAGGATTTCTTTCCTGGGTTTTGAGAAGTAGATGCAGTAGAGGAAGGGGTATATTGTGTTTCAATTTACTAAAATATACTTAAAAAAAAAAAAAAACTAACGAAAACTAAACATCCTGAAAAATCGAAGTTGGTTAATAAGCAATCAGATCTCTGTTCATTGAGTGACCACTGGTCATTGCCACTGATGGTCTGTTGAACCAGAGCAAATAGAAGAGTATGAGGGCATTTGAAGGATTTTAGACGCAGACATCTCTTACTGTAAATGTTATCCTTTTTTTTCCTTTCTTTTCTGCCAGATTCTTAGTATGTTTCCCTGACTTCTCATCTCTTCTATTGGAAGAAGCCAATTTTTTCACTCTAATCCCTTTTTATTTGTTCTTTCTTTCCACCTAGTTCAGTTCTCCTGTGTGTGTGTACGTGTGTGTGTATTTCCTTATGTGATGTTTTTGGCCCCAGACTCTTCTTCACCTGCTCTTACCTGTGCCAGGTGTCTCATCACGTCCTCCCCCAAGCACGTCCCCAGGAACCTGGAAGTAATGCCTCAGTACATGGTAGACTTTGGAGAAGCGAAGGGCGTGCATGCGCCCACCGCTCGGGCTCTTCTGCCTCCTCTTCTTGGGCTGCTGTGGCTTTGTGCCCCCACATCAGCCCACTGCCAGACACCCATCAGGTGCTTAGTGAATGCTTACTGAATGGTGGCTGTGTTCTCTGAAACATCTGGGCCACTGGGAGCAGAGAGTGAGCACTGCCATTGGGGAAGACGTGGGCAGCTTTCATGTGGCTTTGCGTCTGGTGTTGTGCCTCCACCGTCTTGGCTGCCGGTTGGTCTTGGCACTCTGTTTCTCTCTCGCCTGCGTATTCTTGTCGGGTTCTGCTGTTTCTTTTCCTTTCTCTGTTCTTAGAGTAAACTTGATTCTTAATGTTTCGTCAAGATGTACCTTCCTCGCGGCTCAACCACCTTTGGGCTGCGCGGCGGCTGGCCCGCCCCTTCCAGCATGGCTGTCTCTGGGCAGGCGCCCTTCCTCCCCTTGGCTACCTCTGCCTTGCCCTGCTTTTCCTGGCCTGGCCCTGTCACTGTGCCTCCTCTGCTGCCCTCCCTCTTCTGGTGCCCCTTGATTCTTTCATTCTGCTTAAATGACACAGGTCTTGGTCGTCCTACGCTAAAGAGCTGGTGCTTTGTTACATAGCCTGAGCACTGGCGTGTGGGAGGGACCCTGAGAGAATAGAATGTCCAGCACAGGAGAGAGCGCGCAACCATTGTTTCTTCCATCAGATAGCCTGTGCCCTTCTCTTTGACCTATTTTCTTTTTCTGTGGGAGTCATCCCGTCAGAGGTTTGCTGGCCAAATCATCTAGTTTTTCTTGAGTGCTTTCCTCAGCCAGGAGTTGTAGGGTTATGGTGAGCAAACCCAGCTTGCCTCCACGGAGCTTAGGGTCAATGGCGGAGGATTAGACGTAAAGCCAATGATATAAAATTGCAACTGGGCGAAGACATAATATGTAAAAGGAGAAATAGATTAGGATCAAGGTGCTCTGGGAGTTTTTTAAAACTTTTCATTGAAGTATAATACACCTGTAAGAGAGTGTGTACATATTAAGTGTGTGGCTTGGTGAATCCTCACGAACTCACCAGTTCTGTGTAGCTAGCACTAGATCAAGAAACGCAACTTGACCATACCCCAGAAGTCCCTGTTGTATTCCCCTTTAAGTTCCTACTCCCTATCTAAGGATTGCAGCCTCTGTAATTGCAGCACCTAACAGTGCCGGCAGGTTTGGGTGTGGGTCAAATACAAAGCCAGGAGAGCTTTCCTTAAAGCGGTGTGTCTTGAGCTGAGGGTGAGTAGGACAGGAGTTCAGGCAAAGACTGAGGGATGAGTTTCCTGGTAAGAAACTCTGTGACAGGAGGGAAAAGGAAGCTCTTGAGGAATGAAAGACAAGCACGAAATGGGAAAAGAGGTTTTTTGGTACAGGAGAAGGCTGGAGAGGAAGGTATGGCTGGACCATGCCGGGTCTCATGGATTATATCACATGGGGTTTTGACTGATCCTAAAAGCAGTGGAGATGGGGGATCACATATGTTTCGCAAAGATCATTCTGGATGCAGAGAAAAGAATGGATTGAAGAGAGGTCACGGTGAATATGGGGAGACCAGTTAGGGGGTTCTTGAAATATTCTAAGCTGGGGAGGAGGTGGCTTGGTCCAGGGTAGTGGTAGCAATGTAGGCAAGTGGGTGGATTTGAGAGCTGTTCTGTAGCAAAGAGGGACAGGACTCGTTGAATGATCAGCCACACAGACGAGAAGAGGAAGATGTCCAGGACAACTTCCATGTTTTTGGCTTGGAAGCATGAAAGGATGGTGATGCCAACTGCTGAGATCATCTGTCAGCCCAATCAAAATGGCTTTACAGAATATAGGTCTGCAACAAAGTCGGCAGAACGAAGGACAAGTGTAATTAGTGTCCACCCAAGCAAATGTTGGCTCTGAGTCCTAGTTTGGTACATTGGGTATTAAAACAATGTGCCACATTTACTCATGTATCTCCTAACTTACTGCCCTCAGCTCTACTCTTGAGGAGTATATATATGTATGTGTGTGTATACACACACACACACTAATTACATTATAATACATATATGTATATATATTAAACGCACACATATACACCCATAAATGTATACACATACACGTACGCATGTGTAGCTTATCAGGCCAGAGTTCACTGGAGTGGTTTTTCAGGTATTTGATGAAATGATAACTGTTCTTTTTCTAAGGGTTTTATTTATTTGAGAGAGGGAGAGAGGGTGTGTGAGAGCGAGTGAGCGCAAGCCGGGGAAACAGGGAGAGGGAGAAGCAGGCCCCCCACGGAGCAGGAAGCTTGATTCGTAGGTCAGTCCCAGGAACCTGGGATCATGACCTGAGACGAAGGCAGAGGCTTAACCAACTGAGCCACCCAGGTACCTCTGATAACTGTTAGATTTGATGAATATGGAAGGACTAATACCTACTACCTGTTCGCAGCTCAAAAAGCACTCTTAGCAAGTTCTCAGAGGAGCCCTTGAGATCCCACTGGGGGTTCTTGGCAGGTTTTAGTGATGCTATCTGTCTCTACTTGAGGTAGAAGCTAGCAGTGGTGTTAAAGGTATGAATCTGGATCTTGCCCTCAAACAATTGAATAGAGGCGATGAGACATTTATGCCGATGCCTATAGCGTACGATGGTGCCATGCTGATTAATTACCCCCTGTTAAAAACCCAAGTATTGTACCACATGCTGCATTCGACTCTGTAGATAAAAAAGACAAGTAACGTCGACTCAGTTTGCCAGTGCTTATTAATTTCTTTATTCTGTGCTGGACCTTGGGTTTCCATGGTGAACTGGAACAAGCATCATGTCCCTGCTCTTAGAGAGCTTCTAGGCTAGTAGTGGAAATGCACGTTAGTTAAACAGCACACACATGACAATGGTGAGTACCATGAGGGAGAAATACATGGTGTTATGAGAACATAAATAGGGACTGGCTCTAGTGAGGAGCATCAGCAAAGGCTTCTCTGGGGAAATGATGATTTCGTCACAAGAATAGTATCATTTGGACAAGAGAGGATGGTGAGAAAAGCATTATCTTAGTAGGGCAGTTTGAAAAACGAGAGGAAACAGGCCAGGTTATATGTGAGGAACCCATTTGGCCCCAGATTCCTGGCACTTAGCATCACAGAGGTTTAGTTCTTCCTCCCCCGGTGTGAATGGTGAAGCTTGCCAAGGTTCTAATCATAGGTCATCAGGGACCCCACCAAATAGAGGCTTTTCTTTCTAAAGCATTGTAAGTCATTGTGGCATGAGAAGAGAAGACATGTTCTTCTCATGTCTCATAAGAGAACTCATAAAGAGTTCTCATGCTTTAGTTTTCTCTGTGCCCATTCAGAAATAAAATATTTCTGCTCATGGCCCATTGGCTGGAGTGATCATACTACCACACCAGCTGCAGGGGACTGGAAGGTACAGTTTCTGTGTGAAGTGATAATGACGTTCAATGAAGTGTGATTATGGCTATGTCAGAGGAGTAGAAGGTCTCAGTGACCACACAAATGACATCTCAGATCAATGTGAGGGCTTATAAAGCGTGGGCAGTAAAAAAAAGGGGAAGGAGTCCAGAAGAAACGTGGTCTTTAGCACCCAGGCGAGTATAGAATTAAAATACAGTTCACAAAGTTAAGGAAATGAATGGAAGCTTTTAGGGAGAGGGATGATAAGTCTGGCTGAGGTCCTGTTTAGTCTAGGGGGTATTTTTAGGAGAAAATGTCTAACAAGCCGTTGAAAGTTGAGGAGATGGCACGTTGAAAGCAGTACAAGGAGTGGCAGGTGAAACTAAAACAGAAGAGGGTAAGAACAGTCTCTTGGGGAACCACTCCATGCCACTGTGTCAGGAAGACACAGACTCTTCCAGAGAGAAGAGTAGCAATCAGAGGACAGCACATGGAGTTACAGTAGCTCAGGTGACGGGCGTTTCAGAAGGGAGCGGTGGCCAGCACTGTCAGATGCGGTAGACATTATAGATGGAGAATGAGGCCAGGTCCCTGGGTTGGAGAATTGAGGGAGGTCACTGATGATCTTCCAGAAAGGAGAGGAAATAATAAACTTCCGGTAGATTACTTAAGTCATGGGTTAGGTGTTTTTAGGGGGAGAGGGTGAATCCTGACATGACAGTTGGCCTAGAATCATGATTCTATGGACAAAGAGAAAATGAAAACACAGGAAGATGAGGATTTAGGGGCGACAAGAGCAGAGTCTTGTGTTAGCCTTGGTAACAGAGTAGGGATTTCTTACAGGTAAGAGCTATGGATGGCAGGGGACTTCAAAAATAGATATGCTTGGGGTGATGAAGGGAATGACAGGAGAGATGAAAAGATGTCCATAGCCTATATAGAATTCAGGACCCTTCGAGGTTTCCTGTTTAGAATCCTAAAATGTATAATAAGCTGCACAGCGTGACTCAATATTCAAGTCAGCTCGTGATCATCAGAATTCGAATTTATCTTAATTACAGGGCAGGACTATGGAGGACCCTATGAAAGGGCTGCTATAGGGGAAATAAAAAGCAATAGTCCATGGTGCATTTTGAATAAGTGTGCATTTATTATTATGCTGTTTTTATGGGAACACAGAACCAACCTGCTGGGTGGAATTGACTACAGATCTTAAGTGGAGTCAAGGTACCTTGTAGGACTGTGTATGAGAATTAATTAATGGGAATCTTTCAGATGTCAGGGACCTGCTTATTGTTACTATTAAGTGGGCACACTATGTCCTTGGTGGCCTATTGATCAGTGTTATCACTTCAAAACCTGTCAGTCAGCCTAGCTGTGAATTGCCTAAAGAAAATTCAATTATAAAGTGGCTGACTAAAATAACTCATGCGTGGGGCGGGGGGGAATGAATTTCATTGGCAGTATTAAATCAGTTTTTGTTTGTTTGTTTATTTGTTTTTTGAGGATTAGGTCTTCAGGATTAGGTCTTCTAAAAATTCAAAGGAGGGCAGGCCATTTTTATCCCAATTTAAGAGCCACACAGGTGACCCAGGTATTGTTCAGCTGGATTTGGCTCCCTCGTCCAGCCAGAAAAATAAAGACCTCCCGGCCTAGTGCCCAAGTTGTGTGAATGACTACCGCTGGATTTAGCAAGCTCCCTGGGACTCCAGAAGTTGTGAAAAGACTAAACAGCCCTGCAGAGTCACCTGAAAAGATTTTTTTTTTTTTTTGAATCAGACCAGAGTCATGAATGCCATTGCTAAATGCCATTGCTAGATGGATGCCATTTATCATTTTTCACTTTGTGCTTAAAAGTTTAAAAAAAAAAGTGGGAGTAATCTCAGCCAGATTCAACTTGCTTGTCCGGTATATTTGAGAGGAAAAAGGAGAGAGGTCATGGGGTAACATCCATCTGAAGTCTGCATGGGATCACCCTTCTCAGACTGATGAAGGGAGAATAACTCCAATGACCCATGACCTTGGAAGTTGCCAGTGATAGACCTCTGGTTGCTCTTCTTCACTTGGCAACATGTTGAACGAGTACCCCCCATGTGCGAGGTGTTATGGTATGTACCTTCTGGAAGCGGAAGGATGAACAGAGCCAGGAACATTGACAAAGGGGACTGGGGGACCTAGGGTGGTCGAGAATATCATCGATAGCATTTTTGGATGGGGCTCACTTTCTTTAGACTGGATCACAGGCACTGATGGCTTCATTCCTCTGTACTCCCAGAGGCTGACATACTGGCATTAATATCTTGATGGTAGCAAACAGGAGAGGCCCAGGAGAGCCGTGGCCACAGAGCTGGTGGGCCCTGGGGTCCCCAGCCCCAGTTCTCCAGCTCTGCATTCTAGGCCTCCCTCTCATATCTCAGGCCCATCCAGTCCCTGACCCCCTGAGTAGACAGCGGATGTGCACACTGGGAGCTGCCAGTCCACTTGTGAGTGGGGGTGGGATTAATTCTGTTTCTGTGCCCCCCCCATCTGATGAGGAAGTGTTCAGTCCTGGTCTCTGCATGTCCATGGAGCAGTAGCCTGCCATCGATCTCCTTCAGTTTCTGTTTACTGCTCCTCTCTGAGCTTGGGATTGCCTGAAACCCCACCTGCATGGCTGGTCCTCCGTCAACCTCCTGGGTCTTCCTAGAGCCTACTGTCCAGGGACTGGAAACCTCACCATTGGCTGAAGCCCTGCCCTTCAAGGACTAAGCACCATGAAGTTTTTTTGTCCTTCTGGCCAAATCGATCCTCTTCAGGTACTGATGCTGGCACAGGATCTGATTGCTCCTTGTGTCTTTGGATACTGAATGCTGAACTCGCATGACTCATCTTGGGGGCCAGTCTGATAACTGGATCGTCTTCACCAAATCCATGTTGGTCCAGTTCCTTAAGAATCTATGTTGCTATCGGACTCCCGGCTCTGCGGGAAGTCTGCTTCTCCCTCTGACCTTCTCCCCTCTTATTCTCTGTCTCTAATAAAAAAAAAAAAAAAAAAAAAGAATCTATGTTGCTGAGACCTCAATATACCCTTGGTCAAACCTGCTTAAGTGCTAGCATTTAAGATAAGCAGAGAAGTAGACTATGAAGGGAACAGTGAGTCGGAGAACAGGATGACTGATGGGAAGCAGTGAAATACCAATGTGAAAGTCAGCATGCATCTTGAAGTCTAGGAAGATAGCATGGAACCAAAAAACAAACAAAACCAAGGACAAAAAGGCAAATAGGGCAACAGACAAAAGAAGGTGACCAGTAGTGCATGCTGTCTCCAAAACACCATTTGGCCTCCTCCTGGAGCAGGGATTATTTTGAGTTTGGCTTTTTAGGGATTAGAATTGGAGTGGGGGCAGTGGTCAAAAAAATAAATAAAGGTGGACTCTGACAAGGAATCACAAGAGTCTCTCTTTGGGTCAATGTTCCTTTCAAGATGTTTGCCACTGCCCATGACGTGAGAAGTTATGCTTGAAATACAAGTTTAGTGGAACTAATCTATTCAAACCTAGGCTTCCATGCACATGATAATTTTGTCCAATTTTCCTTGAGCTGCTCTAACGTCACGGCAGCTTATCCGCCGGCAGGAGCGGCCATGTGCCGTGACACTGAAGTTCAGCCTGATGACTGGGACAGGCTGGGATCGTGGTCCTGGTGTCTTCCTGACCCGAGGAATCGCTTCCCTTGGTGCTACTGCCGGGAAGCATCTTCTGGGGTGAGGTGGCCTGGAGTTGGCATAAAGTCCATTGGCTTTGGAAGGATAGATACCTTACCTGTCTAGGTTATTACTTGAGTGTCAGAACGAGGTTGTTTGGACACATAAATGAGAGTCCTTTTTAAAACCTTTGCAGTGATTGTTTGTTGGCCGGATATCTCCTGTAGCCTGAGTAGTCTTTGTATCCTGTTCTAGGCTTTCTAATCTTTATTAGACTTCTGCTTCTCATAGATCTGGCTTTCGCAAAAATGAACAATTTTTTAAATGCACTTTAGTGTTACAAAACTGCCCAACTATGGTACATATCTAGTTTGGTTTTCATCTCTTAAAGAAGAAAATCTGGAGGCACCTGGGTGGGTCAGTCGGTTAAGCATCTGACTCTTGATTTTGGCTGAGGTCATGATCTCAGGGTCGTGAGATTGAGCCCCCTGTCGGGCTCTGTGCTCAGTAGGGAGTCTGCGTGAGATTCTCTTTCTCCCTTTTCCTCTGACCATCTCCCCCCAACTCTCAGATAAATCTTAAAAAGAAAGAAAGAAAAAGAACATCTGACTTAGAGATGAAGTTGCCATATCCCTAAATAGGCATCAGGACTCTGGATTTCCAGCTCAGATCAGTCTTGTTCTGGGTGATGGTGGGGAAATTTGTGAAATATAGCTTTTCTATCTCTTACGTGAAACCTCCTTCATCAGGGAGATTGTGGAGAAACCTGTGATAGCACTTTGAAAACCATAGGGTTGTACAAACATATGGTGCTATTCTTGGGCTAGAACTGAAACCCTCAGCTTTGCAGAGAGAAATAGAGCAGCAAGATGGGTCGTTTGTAAGCTCGGTGTTCTCATCCTCTTTCCTTCATAAATGTTGTCTGTACATCCTACTGCATCCAAAGTGATTCTGGCACCGTCCTGCTGCCATTTTGAACATTATACGTCAGTTAACCAAATGCACATGCTAAGATTTATCTCATTTAAGCTATCTGAAATTCTGCATACATTGTACCCCAGTAGGATCATTTGGGTTGTAGTCACAAAATCTATGCTTCATTTTGCTTCACTTTACTCAACATTTAATGAGTGAGCATCAAACATATGCAAGGTATGATCTATGGCATATGCATGGCACAGCCCCTGTTCTCAAGGACTTATTTACCATCTGGTGAAATGAGAATGAGCTTTCTATAAATTGGCTATTTGAAAAGTAAAAACAATGCTAGTGACTCGATGCAAATCGTGTTGTGGGTGGAATGAATTTTTGTAGAACTCTTCATATGCCCTTTGACTCCCAGACTGTCATCCTCCACTGCCCTAAGGCCCAACCCCAGCCCTGGGCTCGCCCTTCACACTTACCCCCTTTCCAGCATCCACTGTCCTAGCTCCTCTGGCAACGAGCAAAGAACTAATGAGTTCAACTCCGCATACTCTTTCACTACGGATTTAGTGAACTTCTGCCATGTGATGCGTTGGAGAGTTTTGGAGTACACTGAAGCTAAGAACAGACGGCTGTGCGTGAGCCCAGTTTCACTGTGATGATGTGATTTCATGTGCCAGGAAGGGGAATGGGATTGTAAAGGAAATTTGAGAGAGTCACTGGAGGTGTGGGCAAATTTCCTAGAGGTATGCAGTGACCCCTCCTGTACCGTAAACTGGTTCTTTTTTTGTCTTGATTGAGGTTTGGGTAACTGAAGAGTGGGTTATTTAAAACTAACCCAATATTTGGGACTTTTCAACAAAATTCGGTGTGACAAGGAGTGCATTAGATATTTGGGGGATTTATTTCAAACAGAATAACAAGATTTGCTCATAAAGATTTGTTTCACTCCTTCCAGTAACTAATTGCTGGAAACATCTCTCTCTCTTTTGGTCTAATATGAAATCGGCTTTTACTCAACTTGCCTTGTTTTGTAAGGTTTTTTCCTACATGAGAAGGCCAAGATTGGGCCATTAGGTACTGCTGAGTAAGCTGGTGTTACTCAGTTGCCCCTGGGTAATCAAGAGTTGTCTTCACCTCACTGGGAGATGCTCATCTCCAATGGTGGCCATCAATAAACCATCCACACATTGCTAAGGGTTCATTAAATTCTCTGTGGTATCTGGTAACCAGCGGCAGTTGTATTTTCGAGAGACCCCTGCAGGGTCAGACCTTACATTGAAAGTAAGGTCAAGGCAGGGCGTCGCTGTCTCTTCTCAGTTTTATGCTTTCCACTGGAGTCCTCACAGGCGTGCTCCAGAGCGCAGACCAGGTCCATCCGATGAATGCCATCACAGTCGCTCACAGACAGAAAATGAAAGTCCTCAGCCATGTGCCTCTGACCAGTGCATTCGGTTTGCCCACTCCTTCCCCCACTGGATCGTTCCATTACTTTGGCAGAGTATAACTACAGCTTCAATTACGTTGCTTGGAAAATAAGAGGCGCCTCAGAACATTTTTTTTTTTCAAGACTACTTAAAGTGTTGATTAACAAAGAGACCAGCAGGGACTGAATGCATACTTAGTTCAGAATAGCACCGGGAGTACTGCAAGCAGCACAAAGCACCTGAAATTAATTGGAGTGTCGAAAACTTGACCTTTCCTGGGCATTGTGACATCTGGTAGAGAAATGCAGTATCCTCCGGAGTTCCGGACTTCCTCCAGGCAGCCCAGTGCCCTCAGGGATTGGTCAAGTCCTGATGCAAGAGGGGCGTTGATGTCCCGGGCCTCTCTGTCTTGCCCTCCGTATACACCTAAAGAGAGCTTCGAGATCGTGTTAGGCTCTGTGAGTGCAAAAACTTGATTAAGATACACATTCTTCTTTCAAACTCGCAAGAACGTTTGGGGATAGATAGAATGATTTTCTTTTTCGAGTTCTGTTCCCGTTCCGTGTGATTGAATCAGGACAGGCTCTTGAAGCTGCCGGTGAGGTCCCTGATCCCCTGCCCCTACTCTGCCTGCCACCTCGGGTTTGTGGAGTGAGGCTCTCAGAGCCTCCTGTTTCCGTGGAGCCCTAGCCAGGACAGTCCCTAGCATATTCCCCTAAGTTGGCACTTTAGCTCTTTTTTTGGGCTTTTCCTGTAGAGGTGCAACCCGGATGTGAGGGTGTGTGTGAAAGTGTGTTCTTGAGAGCGAGTGTGCCTGTGTGTACGGGATCAATTTGTGTTGGAAAGCGATGAGTGGGACGGTATAGACGCTTCAGCAGCCTCCTTCCTCCAGCAGAGAGTTTGGCTCTTGAAAACCAAGAACTGAGTCATTCTCCTTTTACAATGGGGCCAACGGGATAATTTATGAGGGACTCCTTCTCAACCCCTTTTCCCAATTTATTTTTATCTCCTCCAACTTACATATTAAAACACTGGACTGCCTAGAGTTTGAAGCCTAGATCCTCTTCCCTTTTCTGAGTCCCCTCGTTCCTCGAGTGATTCCATCTGGTCTCACGTGTGTAAACAGTCCTGTGCTCTTGACTTGAAAATTTTGTCAATGGCCTTAACCTCCCTCTAGAACGCCAGACTTTATATGCGCTTCCTTGATAGTTCTTTCTGACTATCCAGTAGGTTTTCAAATTTAACATGTCCCAAACCAGACATGTAATAACCTCATCCACACAAGCCCCACCTCATTCCCTGCCCGATGAGTCTTCCTGCATACTAATGTCATGGTTCTCATTTCCCAGACCAGGAACCTTGGTCACCCATGACTCCCATCCTATCGACCTCTGAAATTTCATATCCAAAATACCAGCACAAGTTTTCAAAACCTATCCAGAATTCCCCCACTTCCCTACCCATCAGCCCACCAGCCCTCCAGTCTCTGGTGTCATCATCTGTCTCTGGAACCATTACATCGGCTTCCCCACTGGAGTCCCTGCTGGTACTCTTGCTCCCAACTGCCCTTCGCGTGGCACCCGACACCATCCTGTGCTTCTGTCACTCTCTCCGCACAACGCTCCTGACTTCTTCCCTCTTATAGTCTGAAAGCAGAAGTCCTGACAGAATTTCAGAGGCAGGCCTTCTGTGATCTGGTGCCCGTTTCTCCCTGACCTCTCCTCCCCTCCAAGCAGCCTTCTCCTCCCCCCTCTGCATGCCACCCTTGTACTCCTGCTCTTTAGTCGCACCCTGTACGCTTTGTCTCAGGGCTCTTGCATGTACTGTTCCCTCCATCTTCTACCTACAGGTACTTTGTATGGTGAGGCCCTTAAAAATTTAGATCTCTGGTAAAATGTCACCTCTTCCAGGAGGCCTTCCTGGACCTGTGTGTATAAAATAACATTAACCTTGTCATCCTAGAATTATCTCTGCCCCTCCTTTATTTTTTTCTGTAGCACATACCACTATGTGAGGTAACTGGAGTGCCATTGTCGGGGGTAGCGGGGTGGGGGGAGGCGCAGGCAACCATTGCTCGTGGATGCCACCGGCAACCGCAAGGAGTAGGGAGCAGGGAAGAGAGAAAAAGAGGCATTGGCTGGGGAAGGACAAACTGTAGAAAGAAAAGCCATCCTTCCTTCTGATGCCTCTTTGCCACCAGTGTCAGAGCTGCCTCGCCGGAACCCACTTGCTAGAGTAATCTTTTCTCTGGAGAAGAGTTTTCACAGCACAGCCACTAGCAAAGATGAATTCTGATTTCTATGGAAAAAAATTGAGGAAGGCTCTGAAATGTACAATTCAGCATTCATAGCTTTGGGTTTGCAGGGTCTTAAATGGGTTAACGTCTTCCTGATTCCTGTTGTTAATCAAGCTTCTCTGTCCCTGCCATGGTCACCTACTTACGGCCTTGACCCTTAGTGATATCCTCTTCATTAAGGATTAGTAGTACTCTGTATAAATGAGGACATTTAAAATATATTAGCAGTTAATGAAGCCTTCTCTGCTGCTCTTCTATGAAGAACAAGATGGCGGGCTGTTAATGTCAAGGGTTGGGTCAGGCAGGAGCATGTTTGGCTGTGCTGAAAAAGTGAGCAGCTGTAGGACCCATTCCCTCCTGAGAACAAGATCTTCGGAGACCTTTTTATTTGTGAATCTTCATGTGCGCAAGCACATATTGTTGTTTTTAAACATGCCATGTAGAGGTATTGTAGTATGTAATTACGGACCATGAAATATGTTCATGGGCTTGGTTTGTGGTATGTTTCCAACTGAGAAGTAGAAGCTTTTCTAAAATGGAACAATTTTTACTGGCCCTCAAAATAGAGATCAACTTCTCCACGCGCCCCCCCCCCCCCGGACCCCGCTTTCCTGCCAGTTCTCACCATCCCTGGCCAAGGCTACAGAACAGGATTCAAGCCAGCTCCCTGGGCAGAGCTCGTTAACAACCAGTATTGCTATTTCTGATGCTTTTTTTTTTTTTTTTTTGGATGCAAAAACTCAAATCTGTGAGAAGATTGATATCAAGTGCCTTATTACATATATGGTTCATACCTGAGTAATTCTAAGCTGTTTTTATCCATGCACATTCTGGATTCTTCTTCAAAAAGATAATTGATGTGTTCATCACAGTGCACAGCCCCTTGGTTCATTCTGACTGAGACCAGATGGGACGTGGCTCTGGCCTGCTGGCATCCAGGGTGAGCCTGGGGGGCTTTTGAGCAAGTTTATTGAGAGCTCACAACCCTCATAAAGCATAAAACTGGCTAAGTTAGTGTCAGAAGGCAAACCATATAAACCCATTTTTCACTAGAAACACTATAGAGAGCTAGATTTAGGATAATTCAGGACTTTTTTTTTTCCCCAGGACTATTTTGAACACCCCACCTCCCAGATTACATTTAGAATGTAAACCTATTGGTCCATATCTAACTCCTAGAATTTAGGAACATCTGGAATTTCTCCTGGAACATAATTTAGAGAAGGCTAAATGGGCAGTGGTTTGACAGCTAGTGATGTCTGGTGTGACGTTGGCTAGCCTTTGGAAGCCTATGCCGATCATTTTTCTTAAAATTAATTTCAAGGATCAATCTCCTAGAGTTTCTCTGACATCTTCTGTGTGATGGTTAAATGATGCCCTTGAAGCTTGATACACAAATAGAATCTAAATTTTGCTTTTAAAATCTTTTAGGTTATTATATATTTTTAGAAGATTTACATGGGCTCTTCAGGTTACTACTAAGTCAAGTTTCTAAGTTGCTGGGACTTCCACATATACATTAGGAATGCTATGCATTTACCCTATGGAATGTTGAAGATAAGGATCTAATATACAGAGGCAGTCCTAGGTTTTGTGGGGTCTAAAACATAAAGTTTTGGAGGACATCTGAAAGGAAGACAAAAGATTAGGTACAGTGGCATATTTAGAATGAGAATAGAAATCACAGAAATAACATATTTTTAAAAAGTGAGAAATACCATTATCATATCCAGAAAAAATATGTAACTTTTTTTTTTTTAAAGATTTTATTTGACAGAGAGAAACACAGCGAGAGAGGGAACACAAGCAGAGGGAATGGGAGAGGGAGAAGCAGGTTTCCCGCCAAGCATGGAGCCGGATGCGCGGCTCTATCCCACGACCCTGGGATCATGACCCGAGCTGAAGGCAGATGCCTAACAACTGAGCCATCCAGGCGCCTCTTTTTTCTTTTTTTTTTAAAGATTTTTGTAACTTTTTAATTAAATGCCTCCATTATCTGTTGTATGAAAAGAGCTTTTGGCTGCATGGTCTTTGATCACTTCATACAACATTGATTTTTGTAATTTTTTTTTCTTTTCTTTCTTTGCTTTTTTTTTTTAAGAAAATAGGAACGCAAGTGGGGGTGGGTAGAGGGAGATGGAGAGAGAGAATCTCAAGCAGGCTCCATACTTAGCGTGGAGCCCAATGTGGGCTTGATCTCATGACCTAGAGATCATGACCTGAGCCAGAATCAAGAGTCAGTTGCTTAACCAACTGTGCCACCCACACATCCTGATTTTTGTAATATTTTCTATGGAGAGGGTAGAAAGAATTGTTTTCCCTCTCTCAAGGTTGATTGGACTTTGATTTTTATTGCTAATTTAGGAAAATTTTATGGTTTAATAATTCATACATTTTTTCAGCATTGCTGTCAAGTTGGAAAACTCAATTAAGTTTCTTTCACTATAAATCTTTTCTATAAGAATTGAAGACTTTTCCATGAGCTGATTTTTGGCTCTGAACATTTATTTCAAGCCTTGTTTTCTCCTTCCCCACTCTATTTTCTTTTTGGTCCTGGGCAGTTTATTTGGGCATCCCTGGCCCTGGGTCTTTGGATCATGAAGCAGGAGAATTAGGACAGGAGCGTTCCTGGAAGTCATTTCTCCACCAGGACACCTGGCAATAACTTACCTCGCCTAAGTGTATCCTACCAAATCCCAGCCTAATGTACTCCCGGTGTACTCAGTGCTCCTTAGGGGTGTTCCAAATGTCCATAGAGGGCACCACGCCACCCGACAGGGCGTAGTGCATGTCTGGCAGGGTGTATGGAGAAGGAAAACTTAGAGGACTAGAGGGAAGCAGTCTTGATGGTAGTGGGAGTAGATCTCATTTGTGCAGATTTTACAGAGACCTAAGCCTGAACCATCACATGGTTAGAGCTCCTCCCAAGTTGTTGGAAGAGACCTATGCAAGTGAGAGTCCTAAAGCGTGAGCTTCCTCACAGTCGCAGTAAATCTGCCTTAGCTCATACATATTGATGGTTCCTCAAATCCATCACCAAGAGTGCTCTCCAGAGAAACAGTGTGGCACTTCCTCTCACCAACTCCTATCCCCAGGGTCACATTCAGTTCTCATAATTGAAGCATGTGATTGAAAGTTCCCTTGTGTTTGAGGCTGTCCCCTTCCTCCCCATTAGCACTACCCTCCCCCTCCACCCCTGCCTCCTCTTCCCCCTCCCCCCTCCTACTTACTAAAAAGCAACCAGGATAGAAAGCTTTTACTTTTTTGTAAGTGGGGATATGCAAATGTTAGGCCCACCAGGGACACAAAATGGGAGTTAACACCCATTCATTCCCCTGGATTATCTCAGATGATCTGTTACCATAAACAGCACTATCATATTTTCCTTGCACATTAGCTTTGCTGGTGATTTTCATTTTATACTCAACGTAGGATATGCATATCTGTCAGTCGGAATGCTGTTAGGAGTCTTGTCTGCTAAATGCTTTGTCATAGAAATGGCCTTGTCAGGCTAAGTGAGTGGCAGTTTCATTTTGTGCAGAAATAGCCTGTTGTGTATGCACCAGCTGTTTTCATTCCACTGCAGGAATTGGGAAAATCTTGGCCAGTGAATGTATACATGTATTTATGTCAATCCAGATTGACTGATTTGCACCTTTCTGTTATATTAATTAGTCTAGGTAGGACCTAGAAAGTTTTGATGATTTAGTCTAGTCATTGGAAATTGACAACTTGATGAATTGTGGAAGAGTAAGAATGAGCATCATTTTCTTAAGTATTATTCATAAAATTTTGTAATTTAATAGCAAATAACAATACCTTAAAAATTTACACTCCTATTAACTCATAAGGTATTTTTGAAGGCTGATTTTTTATAAGTCCTGGGTAATTGGGTAGAATGTTGCTACTACTCAGATTTCCAAAGAAAATGTGATCATAAAATACCAAAGAATGAGAAAAGCTTAGAATGGAATAGTGTCCCAAATCCCATTTGAACATCTGGGATGAAAAGTTATAGATACTTTGCGGATACCTGTAGTATTATGTCCATTACTGTGTACCCCTGAACATAGTTGATTTTCCATTTGAATCAAGAACTGCTAAACCTAGAGGAGTGATTTTTACAGTGATTTTGTAGTGATTTTTACAAGTTCAAATTAACTAATAACCTCCCATTTTTGTTATTGCGATTTTAATGTGCATTTTATATTGTGGTCGGTCCAAAAGGTTGGCTGTTTGTGCATTGGAAAGTCAAGGGACTTAGAAGCATCCAGAAATCAGCACTAAGGATAAAGGTGATTAACTTAGGAACTCAAGGCAAGCAGAGTCCGTGTGATGCTTCCCAGATGGTCTATGCAGTCTACCATCTGAAAACCACTGAATTTGCTACTATTTGAGGTCAGTTTTGATGATGCAGATTACTATAGATCCCATGCTTACTCTGTTTCATGTACTCTGCTAATTGATAGTTACTATAATATTTCCTTGAATCCTCCAAGTTTTTGAACTAGAATTTATTATTCTCCCCATTTTCCAGATGAGGAAATAGGCTCAAGGAGATGCAGTGACTTGCCCAGGATCCTACAGCTAATGAGTGCCAGAGCTGGCCTTGAGCCCACGTCTGTCCGGCTCCAGTGTGTAATCAGTTACTAGTACATTCCATCACCTCTCCTGTAGGATTTCCTAAACTAGAGATTTGTGTCAGATATAGGTCAATTCTGAGGAGCTATAGATCTTGGCCAAGAACTGGTCCTTGGCGGGGGGGTGGGCGGGCGCCTGGGTGGCTCAGTGATTAAGCCTCTGCCTTCGGTTTAGGTCATGATCCTGGGGTCCTGGGATCGAGCCCCGCATCGGGCTCCCTGCTCGGTGGGAAGTCTGCGTCTCCCTCTCCCACTCTCCCTGCTTGTGTTTCCTCTCTCACTGTGTTTCTCTCTGTCAACTAACTAACTAACTAAATACGGACAGACAGACAGATATACATCTTTAGAAAAAAAACAAAACTGGTTCTCGGTAGAGATAAGAATACTTGGAGTAATGAATTACTGGTGGACAGAGCACAGTGGGAGAGTTGGTAGATCGTCTGTGCGGTTAGGCAAAAGTACAGGATGGCATCTGGACAACTAAGCTATAGTGGAGAAGAGCAGACTGGTATCACTGGCTAGGCTGGCAGGGCTCAGATGCCAAGATGGCAGGAGCACTCACTGGAGTGTGGGAGGCACTGTATATGAGCCATAGTGGCTCCCGGCCCATTTTATGCCGCCTTTTGCTTTTGATACACAAATATGACACAGCAGGTGTCACAGGTATGTAGGTGAGTTTCAGGGCAGAGATGCTGAAGGTTACCTTATTAAGAAACAGGCAAGGGGTATTAAGTCCTTTAGTTTCTTTCCTCTCACTTTGAGGCTGCTCCCAATCCATCATCCTATCCCCAAAGTTTACACTCATTAGGAGGTCTTTGTTGCTGGAGCTCTCCATGCCTGATTGGACGTTAGGCACAGAGACAAGGGCAGACATCTCCTCTGTGTCTGGGAAAGAGGGAAGCCTCAGATCAGGTCAAGGACTGGGCTGCTTCAGACACAGCATAAAGACCGTATGTTCAGGGGCAGAAATAGATCAGATCTGGGTTCTTCTATCAGTGGCAGGCCCTAGCTGGCATGATCCTTGCTGTCTGGCAAATGACGACATTGATGAGGTGAAGGGTAGAAGTTCAGGTTTGGCACCATTTGGATTTGTAAGCTTCCCTCCAGGCTCCTTCCAGTTTCTGCCTAGATCAAGATCCCTGGTGGAAAGCTACAAGGCATGGGGGTAAGGCCAGTTGGTGGTGTTTATTTCCAAATAGGTTAGCCCGTGGTGTTGTGAGACTAAGATAGTCCGGGGTTCTGGGCAGAGTTTAGTAAGACAAACTGACACTTGCTTTTTTTCTCCTCTCCTTCTTCACCCAAAACACTACCAAACAATAGTAAACTCACTGAGCGGTATTGGTCTTCAAGGGTAAAGAAAATGGGCACCAATGGGTAATAGACTTTAATAAAGTTTAGCCAGGGAAAACGGGGCAGGAGGAATGGGAACCACCTTAGCAAAACAAAGGAAGCTACCACCCACCATCTGGCACAGGGGGTATACTGACCAAAAGCAACTTATGCAAACTCTAATGGCCTTAGAAATAGTAGGTATCACAGAAGGCAGCAGTGGGCTAGGTTTGAAAGCTGCCAAAATACATTTATTCAGAAGGTTCTTAAGGAATAGGGCGGTTTTGGCTCCTTGGCTTCCTTGCCGCCTGACATAGTCCCATGATCCTCTCCTCACCAACCTCCCATCCCTTTCTCCTAGTACTTAACTGGGAAGCTCCACCCGGAGGGATATCACATACAAAGCAGAGGGCAAAGACAAGTCACGGGACTGACAAAGAGGAGACTCAGTAAATCTACGGGGTAGGAGCTCCTGAGGCAGGACAGTAGAAAATTAGTGTCTTGAGAAACAGAATGACTCCTGATGAAAAGATTTCCGGATCCTTATATTTAAGAGCCTCTCAAACACAAACAAAGAACTTCAGCCTGAGGGCTGATGGCTCTTCATTCAAGTCTCCAAAGGCAAAGTACCCAACCCATACATTTCAACCATCCAGAGATTTTTAGTGCCTTAACTTGTACAGGCGAAGATTACAGAGTATTGGAGGAAAGCTTTCAACGTTGGAGAAACACTGATAGGAACAAATTGGAAAACAAAAATAAAGAAAATTGAGATAAGAAAATGTCAAAATAACTTTTTGATATTCCTAAAGAGATTTGGGGTGGTACTGCATTTATGGATTAAAAGAATCCTATGAGAAAGGAACAATAGACAAGTCTTATAAATAAATACTTAGCCAAAATAAAATTAAAGGAAGATTTGGAAGGTAACTCTCCTAGAAAGTAAATAAAAAGAAAAACAGAAAATAGGAGATGAAGATAGGAAAACAGGAGATTCATTTGTGAGGTTCAAATCCAATATTCTAGAAAGCGACCACAAAAACAGAGGGCAGGAAATCAAAAAAAGAAGCATTTTTTAAAAATCTAAAGACCTAGGTTTTTTGAACACATCAAAATTCAGAAAGATATGTACTTTTAAAGGGCACCCTGGGTGCTTTAATCTATGGGGGTAACCTAGACCAAAGAAAACCATCATGGAATTTCATAACTGGGAGGAGAAAAGACAGAAACAGAAAGGAATTAGAGCCAGACATTTGAGGAACAACATTGGATTCTAGAACACAAAGGAACAGTGCCTTTAATAGAGGGGGGATTATCTTCAGTGTGATATTTTACACTTGAGCAAATGATCAAGTGTGAAGTAAAATAATATTTTCAGAAACAAAAGTATTTAAAAATATACCTTCCATCTCATCTTTCTTAGAAAGTTACTAGAGGATGTTCTTCAACAAAATGAATGGATAATGGGCATCTGCCTTCTGTTCAGGTCATGATCTCAGGGCTCCCCGCTCAAGAGGAAGTCAGCTGCTCTCGCTCTCGCTCTCGCTCTCGCTCTCGCTCTCGCTCTCGCTCTCGCTCTCGCTCTCGCTCTGCCCTTCCCCTTGCTTGTGCCCTCTCTTTCTCTCACTGTCAAATAAATAAAATCTTAAACTATAAAATGAATGAATAAATTAAAGAAGAAGAGAATGTGGCTTCCAGAAATGAGATAATGCCATGCTGGAGAAAGGCGAAGGGCAGTCCCAAGATGATGCCTGTGTCTTGGAGCTGGCTCTAGGAAAAAGGTGACTGGGAGGTAATGGTGAAGAAGGACTCCAGGAATAAAAGTGGAGTTGACAGAGTATCTGACATTTGCTCATCGGAGGGAGGTTATCCTTTGTCAGGCATATGGCGGGTCTGATGGCAAATAGTAAGAGTGAATGAATTGAAAACTACGGAAGTGAGAAAAACGGGCATTATCTCTATGTAAAACACGTTAAAGTAAACATGATCAGAGTAGGTAATACTGTTTTAATTTAACTGTCTTAGACTTATCAATCAAATCAGTTGATAAGTCTAAAATACTATCCTGTACTTCAGTAAGCTCCATAAATTACTCCAACCCTTGTGGATAACGTGGGAAAGATCTATGTGCTGTTTTCTTTCTCCTTGTTCCCTACCTCCACTCTACCCCATCATTGCTTATTTATTTCATATTTGCATTCTGTCATTTTTCTTCACTTGTACATTAGGTAGGGTTCTACAAAGAGCACATATGCATGTTTGTGTGTATGTATGTATATATGTGTACAAACACAGAAAAATACAGGTATTTAGGAACATTTGGGGAGGGGTGGCAGGTTTGAAGTTTATAGAGCTGATCAGCAGGCTGGAAATTTAGGTAATGTGAGTTCGAGTCTGAAATGTGGGCAGGCTAGCAGGCTAGAAACTCAGGCAAAGTTGACGTTGCAGTCTTGAGGCACAATTGCTGCCTTATTGGGAAACCTTTGTTCTTAGGGCCCTCAACTGATTGGATCCACACTGCGGAGGAGAATCTGCTTTATGTAAAGCTTACTGATTGTAAAGATTAATCACATCCATAAATACATTCATAGAAACATCTTGGCTAGTGTTTGATCAAACATCATTAAAATAGCTCAGCCCCGTTGATAAAGGATGTTAACCATCACAGTCTGTTCGGCATAATCTGTGTCATAGTCAGGCCGGGCTGCCAAAACAAAATACCGCAGATGAGGTTCCTTACACAACAGGAATTTATTTCTCAACATTTCAGGACATTGGAAGTCCAATGTCAAGGTGCTAACTAGGTTAGATGTCTGGCGAAATAACTGTCCTTGGATTGCAGTTGGCTACTTTCTTGCTCTGTCTTCATGTGGCCTTTCCTTGGGGATGTGTGTGGAGGCAGGGGGGCAAGAGACGAAGCCAACTCTCATGTCTCTTTTTATTAGAGCACTCATCCCATTGTGAGTGCCCAACGCTTACGACCTCGTCTAAACCTTGTTAACCTCCCAAGGGCCTCGTCTTCAGATACCGTTACATTAGTGATTAAGGATCCAACATAAGAGTTTGGGGGGACACAGTTCACTTGATAGCAAACAAAATGTAAGTTGGTTGTCCTTTCCGTGAAACAGGAGGCAAAAGTTCATTGTGAAACTTCTGAGTACATCTGTCCTTTGGTTTCGGTACTGTTTGTAGGTCTAGTTCTGTAGTTTAGGAGAAACGATAGACGATGAGATGGGCTAGCCTCATGATGTTTCCTCATCCTCTGTAAGGGTTCTCTTTAAATTTGCTTCAGGGAAGGGCGCCTGGGTGGCTCAGTTGTTAAGCGACTGCCTTCGGCTCAGGTCATGATCCTGGAGTCCCTGGATCGAGTCCCGCATCGGGCTCCCTCCTCAGCGGGGAGTCTGCTTCTCCATCTGACCTCTTCCTATCTCTCATTCTCTCTGTCTCTCAAATAAATAAATAAAATCTTAAAAAAAAAAAATTTGCTTCAGGGAAAATATTTCACACTTAATCAGTTGAGTGAGATTGATAGCTTGGAGATAATTTCATGCTATATGAAATAGATATAGGGCACCTCCCCTTCTTATATTCTTATTAGGTAAATTTAGAAACTCATTAATTTTTTTTTTTTTTACTTAAGCTTTTGGATGTAAATGTAGCATTAGTCCCAGAAATACGCATGGTTTGGGTTGCAAGGTTATATGCCAAGGAATTGCTTTTTTCTTTAGAGCTTTTTGTTTTGCTTACTGGCTCTTAGTACACTGCTTGCTGAGGATGACTGGTCAGAGTGACCCAGGCAGTTTTTAAGTCTTAGTATGTTTTAACCTGAAGGTTGAGGTACATCTGGATAGCAAACACAACCAGTGACCACTTGGGCAAGTATCCTCCTGCTTGAGCAGCTAACTTTTTTATCTTCTAGTCAGTGCCAAGAAGTGTGAGATCTCAGCATTATTATACAACCCAAGGAGCAGAGAATAGAGTCCTCAGTCCTCCCAGGAGCAGACAAATTCTCAGATACTCTGAGTTGCTAAGTTGTTGTTAGGGCACAGAGCCCTCTCATTTTGACGTGTCTTTCTGCCTTCAGTGACTGTTTTGGTTCTTTCCTAAGAGCAGCTCTAGTGAGGAAGCCGGATCCGGGGGCCGAGTTGGCAGAGACAACATTTTCCCCGCTCTTCCCTAATGGGGAACTTCTACCGGTGCCTTGATGTCTGTATCCTCAAATTACAAATGGGAAAGGACATAAAATGTAAAAATCGTCTTGCGTATTTCCTCATTTTGGGGGCATGATTAAACCTTTTAGAGCTGACGGTTGTTTGGTTTTCTCTTAAACTCTGGGAGCAGAAAATCCTTGTTTTCTTCTTTAAGAGGTTCTTTCTTACGTCCAATTAAAATCTCTCCTTTCGATTCCTTATTGATTCTTAGAGTCCTAGCACCATAGGATATTAGAGCTGAAAATAGTTGTTTAGAGGTTACTTAACCAATCTCTCTATATATGACAGTGGAGACAGGAGAGCATAAAAAATTCATGCGACTTGTGCGAAGTCATAGGCAGGATTCAAAGCTGACCTTGCTGTATGATAATTGCCTCATTATGTTTCAGAATTTTCTGGAAGACCTTCTCAACAGAAGCCATATCTTCATTGGTTCATTCATGTCTTTAGTCTTTCACCTAACATCTATTGAGCACCTGCTGTGTACAAGGCACTCTGCCCAGAGTATACGAACTCTGGTATAGTAGTATAGTATACTAACCTATAGTATACCAACCTAGTATAGTCAGTATAGTCTACTAACCTGAGTAAGACGAAGCTCTAGACTGTCAGTCTAGTTTCCTGAGGAGCTGTCCTTGAGTAGTTTCTTCTTGGGAAACACCGTAATGTAGTGAGAATGACCCTTCGTTCAGCTGGGTTTCTGAGATGTGATTTTTGCTCAGAGTTTCAGAAGATGAGTTGGATTAACTTGGACCAGATGTTATGAGAGGACATGGGAGAGACAGCAGCAGCATGCAGGGGAAGTAACTCAGGACAGGTCATGGGGTTCCAAGCAGTTTGGTGGGACTAGAGAAGCATGGAAAGTCTTGTGAGGAGAATGTGAGGTGAGGGTAGGTGATTACAATTTTAATCTTGAACATTCCGACTGTGGGGAGCTTAAAACACAGTGGAATGAGACATCCAGTGGACAGCTGGACATATCAGTCAGGTACTCAGGACATCCCCTGGGGCTAGAGGCTTAGTAGGTGATTGTCCGTATAGAAGTGTCATTAGAACCTGTGTTGGGGGTCTTTGCACCATGCCAATTTCTAGATCCTCTGTTGGTTTGGATATTTACTCTCCTCTCCTCCCCCTTTTCAAGAAGAAAACCAAGAAAACGATTTCTCTGTAACACAAACTGGTTGTTTGAGGTGAACAGGACTGGGTACGTAGATGAAATGGTTTCACTTTTCTCTCAACACAGCTTTCTACCAGGCTATGCTGAATTGCTCTTTTAATGATAACTTGAGTAATCGAGGTTATCATTAAAAGCCTACTCCAACCTGGTCCTGCCAAATAAATTCTTCAAACTGATACCTAGCTTAGGGCTCGCCTCATTCTCCTGTCCTTTTATGCGGTGCCCAACCCTCAGTCACAAGAGCTTGGCATGGGAAGGACATATTCTGCTTTTCTTAGTCCTTTGCCCATTTTTTAATCAGATTT
Organism: Nasua narica; assembly: GCA_028533885.1. Taxonomy (NCBI): domain Eukaryota; kingdom Metazoa; phylum Chordata; class Mammalia; order Carnivora; family Procyonidae; genus Nasua; species Nasua narica. The sequence goes on from CM052811.1 coordinate 62,320,938, forward strand.
TTTTTTTTTTCCCAATTGAGCTGTATGGGTTTCTTAGATATTTCGGAGATTAACCCTTTGTCAGATGGTTTGCAAGTATTTTCTCCCATTCCACGGGTTGCCTTTTCATTTTAATGATGGCTTTGCGGACACTTTTTAGTTTGATGCATTTCCATTTGTTTGTTTTGCTTTCATTGCTTTCACTTTTGGTGTCCTAGCCAAAAAAATCTTTGTTAAGAATAATGTCAAGGAGCTTTTTCCCCTGTAGTTTCTTCCAGTAGTTTTTCAGTTTCAGATTTTACATTTCAGTTTTTAATCCAGAGCTGATTTTTGTGAGTGGTAGAAGTAGAAGGTAGGGGTCTAATTTCACTTTTTTGTAGGTGAATATCCAATCTTCTCAGCACCATTTGTTGAAGAGACCATCTTTTCCCCACTGAGTATTTTGGGCTTCCCTGTCAAATAGACTGTATATACGTGGGCCTATTTCTGGGCTGTTGATTCTGTTCCAGTGGTTTAAGTGTCTGCTTTTATAACTAATACCATCTTATTTTGATTACTAGAGCATTGTAATAAAGTTTAAAATCAGGAATAATGTTGCTTCCAGCTTCATTCTGTTTTATCTGGGTCACTTGGGGATCTTTTGTGTTTCCATAAAATTTAGGATTAATCTCTTTTTCTGAAAAATGCCATGATGTTAGCTGTGGGTTTGTGATTTACAGCTTCTTTATATCTTTTATAGAATTCACCAGGAAATTCTTCTGCACCGAGACTTTTCTTTGGTAGGTTTTTGATAACAGTTTCAATCTCCTTTCTCATAATCTGTTCAAATTTTCTGTTTCTTTATATTTCACTCTTGGTAGTTTGTATATTCTAAAAATCGATCTATCACTGTTAAGTTATTCAACTTTTTGGCATATATTTGTTCATAGTAATTTCATGATGATTTGTATTTCCGTTATGTCAGTTGTAATGTCTCTTCTTTCACTTTTGACTTTATGTATTTGAGGCTTTCCTCTTTTCTTTTTCAATTTTATTTTCTCCAAAAACCAGATCTTAGTTTCCTTGGTCTTTTCGATTGTTTTTCTGGTCTCTTTTGTTAATTTATGCCTTATCTTTATTTTCTTTCTTCAGCTTATTTTGGGCTTTGCCTGTTCTTTTTCTAGTTCCTTGAGGTATAAAGTTACGTTGTTTGTGCTTTCTTTCCCCTTAATGTAGGTGTTCATCACTTAGAACTTCTGCATCCTATAAGTATTGGTATGCTATGATTCCATTTCATTTCTTTGATGATATTTTTTATTTTTCTTTTGATTTCTTCTTTGAGTCATTGTGCATTCAGGAGTATGTTAACATCCACACATTTCTGAATTTTCCATTTTTCCTTCTGTTACTGATTTTGAGATTCATACCACTGTGGTTAAGAAAGTTACTTAGTGTGATTTTTTTTTTTAAGATTTTATTTACTTATTTATTTGAGAAAGAGCAAGAGTAAGAAAGATTACAGAGGGAGAGGGAGATGCAGACTCGCCACTGAGCAGAGAGCCTGATGTGGGGCTCTATTCAGGACCCCTGAGATCATGACCTGAGCCAGAGGCAGATGCTTAACTGACTGAGCCACCCAGGCACCCCACTTAGTGTGATTTTAATGTTATATTTGTTAAAGCTTTTTTGTTGAACTAATATAGGATTTATTCTGGAGAATGTTTTGTGTTTGCTTGAGAAGAATTTGCATTCTTTTGGGTGGAATGTTCTGTGCATGGCTATTAGGTCCAGTTGATCTAAGGTACAGTTCAAGTCTCATGTTTCCTTATTGATTTTCTCTCTGTATGATCCATCCATCGTTAAGGTGGATAATGAAGTTCCATATTAGTATTGCATTGCTATCTATTTCTGCCTTCAGATCTTTTAATATTTGCTTAATATATTTAGTTGCTTCAGTGTTGAATACATGTAAATTTGCAGTGTTATATCATCTTGATGAGTTGACCCCTTTATCCTCATATAATAACCTTGTCTCTTGTTACAGTTTTTGACTTAGAGTCTATTTTTTGTCTGGTAAAATTATGGCTACCTACCACTGCTCTTTTGTTTTCTATTTGCATGGAATATCTCCCATCCCTTCATTTTGAGCCTACCTGTATTCCCAGAACTGACAAGAGTATCTTACCAGCAACATATAGTTGAAACTTGTTCTCTTAACCCATTCATCTCTATGCTTTTGATTGGATAATTTAATCAGTTTACATTTAAAGTAATTATAAATGGGTAAGTATTAATGCCATCTAATTAGTTTTCTAACTATAGATCCTTTGTTCCTTTATTCCTCTTTTGCTGACATTGTGAATTGATGATTTTCCATAGTGATAAGCTTTGTTTCCCACCTCTTTATCTTTTATGTGTATACTTCAGGTTTTTGCTTTGCATTTACTACAAGGCTTACATAAAACATAAATACAACAGTCTGAGCTGGTAACAACTTAACTGTAAACACATAAAAAATTCTACCCTTTTACTCCTCTTACCATATTTTAGTTTTCTTAATGTCATAATTGTTTTTACATTGTGTCTTCATTAACAATTGTAGCTCTAGTTCTTTTTAATCCTTTTGTACTTTAAACCTTCATACTAGAGTTAGGCGATTAACATACTACCGTATTACTACATTAGAGCATACTGAATTTGATCATATACTTCATTTAAGATTGTGTTTGATATTTTTACATCTATTCATGTTACTAATTACTATGCTTTTATTTCAGCTTGAAGAACTTTGAGCACGTTGTAAGGCAGGCTGAACTATGCCATAGCTTTTGTTTGGGCAAGTCTTTATCTTACCTCATCCCTTGAAAGATCACTTTACTCAGTGAAGTGTTCTTGGTTGGCAGGGTGTGTGTGTGTGTGTCCTTTACCAGTACTGTGAATATATCATCCCATTCTGTCTTGGCCTGCAAGGTTTCTACTGAGAAATCTGTAGCTGAAGGAGAGGATTCCCTTACATGTGAGAAATTTTTTCTCTTACTGTTTTTAAAATTCTTTTGTCTTTGATTTTACTTTATTTTTTTCAAGATTTTATTTATTTGAGAGAGAGAATCTGAGAGGGGGGAAAATCAGAAGGAGAAGCAGACTCCCCGATGAGCAGGGAGCCTGATGCTGGGCTCGATCCCAGTACTCCAGGATCATGACCTGAGCCGAAGGCAGACACTTAACCGACTGAGCCACTCAGGTGCCCCTTGTCTTTGATTTTAGACAGTTTTATTATAACGTGCCTTGAAGAAGATCATCTTAGGTTGGTATTTTGGGGTGACATTTAAGCTTCAGTAACTTGGAAGTCTGAATTTCTCCCCAGATAATAAGTTTTCTGCTCTTCTCTTCCTTTCTTCTTCTTTTGGGACTCCAATAATGCATAGATTTTTTTTTTTAATGGTATACCATAATTCATATAGGCTTTCTTTATTCATCTTTTTTTTTTCTTTTTGTTCCTATAAGTGGATGATTTCAAATGACTTGTTTTCTTGTTCTTTAGTTCTTCTCACTGGTTGAGTTTTCTGTTGAAGCTCTTTAGGTCAGCCACCTGGGGCTGCAGGAGCCCACAGTGGCAGGGATGAGCTGGGGCCCTGGGTTTGTGGGAGCTCGTGTGATACCACCCTGTGGCTGTAGGAGCTGGCCTTTTGCTGATCCATGGTGACATTGAGCTCTGACTTCACTCCTTCTTCCTTAGGGAGGGTGCCCCTCTGTGTGTTGGTCTGCCTGGGTGTGGGAGAGAGGTGATGTGGGTAGGTTCAATCTATTTTTCTACCCTCTTCAATGTGCTTTTATTTCTGAACTTCACCACATGCTATAATCTCTCACCTGAAATCCTTGGCTCCTATGAAGGTATTTTATTGTGCAGATAGTTCAAACTGTATTTCTGGGGAGGAGGGATAAGTAGTAGAAATTCCTATGTTGCAGTTTTAATGATATCACTGTCCCTAATCCTTAAAGACCTGGAAAAAAAAAAAAAAAGCCAAAGTTTTAAAATCCCTTTTAAACTACTTTACAAACTGTGCTCAATCCCTCCTAAACACAAGGCATGCCTTCACTTAATACATGATGCCTATCCTTCTTTCCTAGAACCTTTTCACTCTGTGCAGCACTTTCATTCACTTCTGCAGAATTTGATGGAAATTCATGCATTTTCACTGGCCTGGTTTTGTGAGCCACTGAGTTGGCTCTGCCTTGAGCCATTTGGACAGGGGTGCTTCATTCTTAACTTTGAGGTTCTATCGTTCAGTTAGAGTCATTATCCTTTCTGGACTTCAGTTTTCTCATCCATAGACTGAGCAATTTAGATCTTATTTCAAGACATCTCAAGTGCAGTATGGTTTAGTGTTTGAAAATGTTTAATGGCTTTGGGTGAGCCATTTCTTGGCCAAAGAGAGTGAGATGCTTAAAAATCTAAGCAATTCACCAAGAGTGATAGGAACAGGGATCCAGCTACTGCGAAAATCCCTATTTCTTGCTTAAGTGTTAGACAGTATCAGTGAAGAATGATGTGGGGGATAGGCAGTAATGTTAGCAAATACATCTAACAGAAAAAGTCATTTCTGGTCTATTCTCTGCCCACCCCCCTTCTGTCTCTTTCCCTCTCCTTCTCCCCCACACACATACACACACACAAACACACTTTTGGTGAGGAGGTAGTACCATATCCTAATTGAGCTGTATTATTAACTAGGTACATTCACAAACTAATGAAATTTCACATTCTCTTTTAGAATTAAAAATTAGTGTTTGTAAGATGTCCTGATTTCTGACCTTTTTTTTTTTTTTAAGGTAAAAATTTCGAGAGTGAAGTCCATGTATCATGAGTGTATAATTTGATGAATTTTGCAAAATGGTATTTCCATAGAACTAATAATTTAATGGAGATGTAGGAAATTTCCATCACCCTGGAAAGAAACCTTGTACCCCCTTACATTCAATCTCTAACCACTTGGATAACCACTTTTCTTATTTAGAGCACCACAGATTAATTAGATTTGCCTTTTTTGAGCTTGATATAAATAGAATTATATAGTACCTACTCTTGGGTCTGTAGTCTTTCACCAAGTAGAGTATCTCACTTTATCTGAGATAAAACTGTGTTGTGTGTATCATCAGATCACTCCTTTTTTAATTTATATATGTTCATGTAGTTATATAACTACAACACAATTTGTTTATACATGACTGTGTTCATTGGATTTTGTGTTTCCAGTTTTGGTCTATTATAAATACAGCCATGTGCAACATTTTTGGTGGACATATGTTATTTGGGTAAATAGGAGTGGAATTGGAGGTCATGGGCTAGGTGTATGGGGAGCTTTATTTTTAAAAAATTGGCAGATAATTTCTGAAAGTTGTACCATTTCATCCTACTACCATCAATATATAAGAGTTCCACATGTTCCATATCCTCATAAGCATTTGGTAGTTTCAGACTTTTTTAGTTGTAGCCATTCTGGTGGGTATATAATAGTATCTTGCAGTTTTTGTTTTCATTTCCCTGATAAATAATGATGTTGAACACTTTATGTTGTGAGTATTGGTTATTCGTATATCTTTTTAGTGAATTGTCTGTTCATGTATTTTCTCCTTTTTATTGGATCGTTGTTTTTTTTTT